>CM069866.1:61655806-62255806 GCA_036172795.1 Pelodytes ibericus | reverse complement strand
AGTTCAGCTGGGCTCATACACTCAGCATATGAAACAGCAGTAGCAAGACAAAGTTAAAAACATGACAACTACACAAATATCCAATATAACTTCTTGGCATGAGGTCTCAATCTTATGTTATATTAAATCCCTCTAATCAGTAACCAAGTGCCCTTGTACATAAACATTGTAACAATGAAATACTGATTGCAAGGAATCGTAGTGTACAAATTGTGGGATTATAATAATCATAAATACCAGACATGTAGAAAACATTATAAAATAAGAAGTCAGTTATAGAAGAACATTACTAATCTCCGTACATACCAAAATGAGCTAAAAACAGAGTGAATGGTATATCAGGTACTATCACATAGTTAAGAGAAAAAAAAGTAAAAGTTTTTTTTTTTTTTAAACTGCTGTTTTAAAAAACTGATCCATATTCCGCAATTAGAGTAATAATATGATACAAGAAAGCTAATATAATTTAGCATTGATGAGAATAAAAAATATTTAAAAATATCCTACGGACATTTATAAACATATCAATCTATGAGAAGCCTAGACGTGTCAAAGCATAAACATTTAGAACACAAGATCTATTTAAGAAAGGCCTTAAGTACAAATTCAATTTTTAAGCCTCCCCGTTGGATTGCTTGCAGTTTAAAAATCGAGGAGGCTTCTCTCCTGTCTAGTTGTGCACAACAGTGTCCACCACGCCAGTGAGGGGGTACACACTGTATGGCCAAGAAACTCAGGCCTGCAGGGTTTAAGTTATGAGCAATGCGAAAATGTTCGGAGAGGCCATTAGTGGTCGACCCCTTTTTAATATTGTTGATATGCTCCCACAGGCATCTCATAAACATTCTTTTACTCCTCCCGATGTACCGCAGCCCACATGGGCATATGAGGAGGTAAACGACTCCTTTGGAGCAACGTGTTAAAAAACTTTTAATGGCGAATTCTTCAAGCGTAACAGTACTGGCAGAGGAATTAAAAGTGCGATGATTTTGCGGATTATTAAGGCAGCCTGTACATTTGGAGCATTTGTGGAAACCTAGAACCTCACTGTCTGTCAGCTAGGATGGATTTGACATTGGGGGCTCGAGAAAAGATCAACTGGGGGTGATGGGGTAGAATGTCCCCTACAACTGGGTTACCCTTTAAGACAACCCAATGTGTATTGAGGATCTTTCTGATAGTATTCCCTTTCTCGTTAAATTGTGTGACAAAGGGGATTTTTAATATTTGTAAATCAGTTGCATCAAGATTGGTCACCCCATCCACCTCTTTGGATTTATCAAGCAGAGTGGAATCCCTAGGGATGTTTCTAGCCTTATCTAATTGGCCCTCAAGTGTATTATGCCTATACCCTATAGTCAAAGATTAACCACAATATTCTTTTGAAATATATAAGAGAGGAAGTTTTACAAACAGTTTGTAACTGTTAAGTGAGTAAAGAAAAACTGAGAAAGGAATGAGATTTTTCCGGTTGACTCTAAGGTCATGGACCAATACCTCCCAGAGTTGAGAGTTCAAGTGCCTTGATGCTGGTAGAATGTCGGTTGCATATCATCTAGACAGATTGCTATAAACTGGCTTCAGATTATTTATTATCTGCACTGGCTTTCTCCCACCCACTGCCCTTGGTTTGTATATTAATATCTATTTCCCTGCAATCATCCACTTTCTGCTGAGCAGCTTTGTTGGTTCTTCTGTCTATATCAGGATTTCCCACCCTTTTAGGACTGTGAACTTTTAACTGTGGGAGGGGCGACAGAAATTTAGTGGCCCATGGTGCAAAATCATCAGCTCACACACTCTCTTCAGAGACAGAAACAGATAGACAAACAGTACCGACATGCTGATAGATACGGTACAGAGATAGATGGAGCTGAACTTGGACCCAATTTTCACTGGTCTTTTCTACCTCTGATATAGAGATTGTGAGGATCTCTCATCTCACACTAGTGCGTGAGGTCTACGTGGAAGACCAAAATACTTTTGCAAATGAGGCTTTGGCTGGAATCAATAGGTTAGATTAGAAAAACCCATAATGAGAGGGTAGTGGATGTATGGAATAGCCTTCCAGCAGAAGTGGTAGAGGTAAACACATTCAAGGATTTTAAGCATGCATGGGATAGGTATAAGGCTATCCTAGATATAAGATAGGGAACTGGGGACTAGTAACATAGTAATTTACATAGTAACATAGTAATTTAGGTTGAAAAAAGACACAAGTCCATCAAGTTCAACCCTTCTACCTATCATTACAGCTTTTGATCCAAAAGAAGGCAAAAAACCCCTAAGGAAGCTATTTCGAATTTTGCCTCCTGGGGGAAAAAATTCCTTCTTGACTCCAAGAGGCAATCAGATTTCTCCTTGGATCAATAAGCTCTTTTATTAATGCTTATTCTATTATTAATAGCCCTGTATGTTCTGCTTTGCTAAAAAAACATCCAAACCATTTTTAAATGCATCTATTGTGGTTGCTAGCACTACCTCTCTTGGCAGTGAGTTCCATAACTTTATTGTCCTAACCGTAAAGAATCCCTTCCTTTGCTGTCTATGAAATCTTTGCTCTTCCAGTCTGAGGGGGTGACCTCTTGTTCTTTGTACCTTTCTGTTAATGAACAGGTCACTGGAGAGCTCTTTATATTGGCCCTGCAAATATTTATATAATGTTATCATATCCCCTCTGAGACGCCTTTTTTCTAACGTATATAAATTCAATTTTTTAAGTCTCTCTTCATAACTAAGATCCTCCAAACCCCTTATTAATTTTGTAGCTCTCCTTTGCACTTTTTCTAGTTCCTTAATATCCTTTTTAAGGACTGGTGCCCAGAACTGTACTGCATATTCAAGGTGAGGTCTTACCATTGATTTGTAAAGAGGCAAGATGATATCCTCCTCCCGTGAATCTATACCTCGTTTTATACATGCCAATATCTTATTGGCCCTTGCAGCTGCTGACTGGCATTGGGCACTGTTGCCAAGTTTGTTGTCTATAATTATTCCTAAATCCTTTTCATTAGTAGTTTTTCCCAGGGAAAAACCATTTAACGTATATGTTGCTTTGTTATTATTTTTCCCATAATGCATAACTTTACATTTGTCTATATTGAACCTCATTTGCCACTTTACTGCCCAGTCCCCCACTCTGTCCAAATCTTCCTGTAAAGAAAAAACATCAAGATTAGTCTTTATTGCCTTACCTAATTTAGTGTCGTCCGCAAACACGGAGACATGGCTCTCAGCACAATGTGGCAGATCATTAATAAACAAATTAAAAAGAAGAGGGCCCAAAACAGACCCCTGAGGTACTCCGCTTAATACCCTTGTCCAATTTGAGAATTTTCCATTTACAACAACCCTTTGTGTTCTATCTGTTAGCCAATTTTCAATCCACATACACACATTTGCCCCCAAACCTATTTCTCTCAATTTGTAGAGTAACCTTTTGTGTGGAACTGTATCAAATGCTTTCGCAAAATCCAAATAGATCACATCAACTGCCACACCTAGATCTATATTTTTACTGACTTCTTCATAGAATGTTATTAAGTTTGTTTGACAAGACCTGTCTTTCACAAAACCATGTTGACTTTTACTAATTATATTCTGGTTCAAGATGTATTCTTGAGTGTATACCTTTAGCAATCCTTCAAATAGTTTCCCCACTACAGATGTCAAGCTCACTGGCCTATAATTACCTGGCAGAGATTTTGATCCCTTTTTAAATATTGGAATGACATCCGCCTTTCGCCAGTCTGTTGGCACTGTACCTGAACTGAATGAATCCCTAAAGATCATGAATAGTGGCCTGGCTAGAAATATGCTTAACTCTCTAAGTACCCTTGGGTACTAATAAAAGTATTCCCAAAAAATTGGGCAGACTAGATGGACTGAATGGTTCTTATCTGCCGACACATTCTATGTTTCTATGAAAAACACTCAAGGTACACTCAAGCTTACCATGCAAGATTTAAGGTATAGGCAGAGAAACAAATGGGAAGATACAACCCTTCGGAAATATAATTACAATATAGTATTAGTAAAACCAAACTTTTATCCACAGATCTCAGAAAACAAATAAACTCCTTAAAAACACACTTGATCTACATTCATATTATCATCCAAATAATCATTTGTTTAATGATCAGACTTAGTGTAAGCAGAGAGGGATAATTGTTGATAAATGTAACTGATATTAACCCTCTAAAACAGATATCTAACTATCAAATCATCACTGTACAAAGACACCCTGAACGGTTGGTAATCTGTGATGCCTTTTCTGTAAAATAAGCCATCATAATATGAGGGAGATATACCCAGAGAGTGGGCTAGCGGACAAGGGATTTGGAAATGCAAAAAAAAATAGGTTGGTATTTTCATTGCTTATTATTGAAGTGTCTTAAGTAATTCCACTTATATAATCAAAGCGGGGTAAAAAGAGCCAATGTGATTTGCAAATCCCTAAGGGCAAAATATTGAGAAATATAGGAATTTGGTGATGCATGACCCTGTGTCAAACATCTTTTGTCTGGAACAATTACGGAATCAGAGTCTGATATGCCATTGTTAAAGCCACAATTATGTGAGTTACCCCGATTGGATAACACAGTTAACACATTAATACAAAGTTTGTGCATTTAATGTGTTTTCAAAGTAAAAAAAAAAAAGTTGTACACAGGCACCTTGTCCTGCCCACTATGATACACAGAAACCAGTAAGATAGCAGGGGAGTATCTTATGACATCATCATGCAGCCTTTGGCCGCAGTTGTAAAGTGAGACTGGCTGGAAGATTTTGGACGATGTTACATCATGGGAAATATTCTTTAAATGGAGCCAGGAGATAAACACCTAATTTTATTTTTCCTTTTATATGCAATTAATTCAATCATATAAAAAACAAACAAACAGTGGCATATGATGTATATATGTGTTTGTTTTAAATGACCAGGTAATCTAGTTACATCTTATGTAAGTGGTAGTGTGCCTTACAGAAACAATCAATGCTTATACCGGGAATGTGGAGAAAAAGGGATCATAAATGATCTGTAGATTATGTTAGCAGACTTGCAAGCAAATGCAAAGATTAACCCCTTTGTGACATAGGATGTGTCATACACATCCGGCCCGCAACTCATCCTCCGGTGGAATGAGCAGAAAAATGTATAATTTGTATAGGAAGGGTAACTGATGCAAAATATTATTTATCCACAAACAAAGCAACTTTAAGGAGGATGCAACAAAGTACCACTAAAACTCAATTGATTTCACCTAATATAATGTAATAAATCCCAATGTATTATTTCTATTTTCAGGTGATCCTTGACCTCCTTCTCATCAGATGTTCTCTCCATGAAATTACGAGGAGGGGATTATTTTGCATGATTCAGACAACACTCTTTGGGACCCGTACTACATCTCACCAGGCTACTAAGAGGTGCGTTGGGCAAGGGGTTATTAACCATAAATGTATAGTCTATTCAATAAAAAGTGAGCTGTGGTGAATGGACAAGTGAACTGCAGAAATCAGGCATCAATAGCCCACTTGGAACGACTCTCCAACTTGCCTATCTATCCATAAAGGGTAAAAGAGATTTGATGAGTTTTATAGCTTAGTCTAGTGATACCGTATTTGCTCGATTATAAGACAAGGTTTTCATTAGACACCTTTAAATCTATTTCTCTGGCATTTTTTTAATATTAGTTCTCTGTTTAGAAACATAGAAACATAGAATGTGTCGGCAGATAAGAACCATTCGGTCCATCTAGTCTGCCCAATTTTTTTGAGTATATTTATTAGTCCCCCGTTCCCGGTCTTATAGCTAGGATAGCCTTGTGTCTATCCCACGCATGCTTAAAATCCTTGACTGTGTTTACCTCTACCACTTCTGCTGGCAGGCTATTCCATACATCCACTACCCTCTCAGTAAAGTAATACTTCCTGATATTACTTTTAAATCGTTGCCCCTCTAATTTAAGACTATGTCCTCTAGTTGTGGTAGTTTTTCTTCTTTTAAATATACTCTCTTCCTTTACTGTGTTGATTCCCTTTATGTATTTAAATGTTTCTATCATATCCCCCCTGTTACGTCTTTCCTCCAAGCTATACATGTTAAGATGCTTTAACCTTTCCTGGTAAGTTTTATCCTTCAACCCATGAACCAGTTTAGTAGCCCTTCTCTGAACTCTCTCCAAAGTATCAATATCCTTCTGGAGATACGGTCTCCAGTACTGCGTACAATACTCCAAGTGAGGTCTCACCAGTGCTCTGTACAATGGCATGAGCACTTCCCTCTTCCTACTGCTAATACCTCTCCCTATGCAACCAAGCATTCTGCTAGCACTTCCTGCTGCTCTATTGCATTGCCTACCTACCTTCAAGTCCTCTGAAATTATTACTCCTAAATCCCTTTCCTCAGATGTTGAGGTTAGGACTGTCCCAAATAGTCTATTTTCTGCTTTTTGGTTTTTACGCCTAAGATGCATAATCTTGCACTTGTCCACATTAAATGTCAGTTGCCACTGCTCTGACCATTTTTCTAGTTTAGCTAAATCATTTGCCATTTGGCTTATCCCTCCATGAATATCAACCCTGCTGCAAATCTTTGTATCATCAGCAAAAAGACATACTTTGCCAACAAGACCTTCTGCAATATCGCTAATAAAAATATTAAAGAGAATGGGTCCAGGAACAGATCCCTGAGGTACCCCACTAGTAACACGACCTTGCATCGAATATACCCCATTGACTACAACCCTCTGTTGCCTGTCACTCAGCCATTGTTTAATCCATTCAACAATATTGAGATCCAAACTCAAAGATTTCAGTTTATTGATAAGCCTTCTATGTGCGACAGTGTCAAAAGCCTTACTGAAATCTAGGTAAGCAATGTCTACTGCACCACCCTGAACTATTATTTTAGTTTGATATAGTTGATAGACAAACTAGTATGTCTCTTGGTATATTTGCATTTTTTTGTTTATAATGCATCAGGTATGCATAGTCTTTTTCAATATTTCTTTCAGGTAATACATTTTCAAAAAGGCTGATGGTGAAATCCTTTACGTTCACAATATTATTGGGAACACCTCAAAGCCTTAAAGGGACAGTCTAGTCACCTTAATGACTTTGGTGCAACTTGTAGGCACCAATGAGTGAACTAGACAGTCACTTTCAGTTTTTTCTTTTTCTTTTCGTTAAAAAATACTTAACTATTGAAGTTCTCCACAAGTGGCAGCGCTCGGTACTGCATACAAACCACCGCACCGGTCTTGCGCAAGCTTAGTAAACATTTTTCCCACCAACCCCCGCATTTGTAAAATTCTCCCGACACCACCTGCGCTGCTATCTCTGCCTGTGTTGGAGACGCGCGTCTCCATGGCTGACAGCTCAGTGTGCCTCCTGAAATCCCCACCTTCCTTACTGCTGCTGCTGCCGATGCTGCTGCTCTTCACCCATGAAAGGGTGAAGTACCGGGAGCAAGGATAGCCCTCGACCCCTCCCCCCCCCCCCGCCACCTGGCCGTCACCGCCACCGCTACAAACCCGGACCAGGTAAGGGACATGTTGTGGTGTGAGTGATGTGGGTGTGATTATGACTGGGTGATGGGTGATGTGAGTCTGTGTGAGAATGTATGACTGGGTGTGATGTCAGTGGTGGTACTAATATGGGGGACTGCAGTGCCTATCATGCTCAGCCAGCTGGCATTTATGATGGGGACTGCAGTGCCTATCATGCTCAGCCAAGCTGGCATCATTTATGGGGGACCACACTGCCTGTCATCCTCAGCCAAGCTGGCATCATTTATTGGGGACCACACTGCCTGTCATCCTCAGCCATGCTGGCAATTATGATGGGGACTGCAGTGCCTATCATGCTCAACCAGCTGGCATTGATGATGGGGACTGCAGGGCCTATCATGCTGAGACAAGCTGGCATTATTTATGGGGGCGGCCACACTGCTTATCACAATAATTTGTCCATTAATAGCCAGTGATAATTTCTCCATTATTAGCCCACTGATAATATGTCCATTAATAGCGACTGATAATTTGTCCCATTATTAGCCCAATGATAATTTGTCCATTATTAGCCCAATGATAATTTGTCCATTAATAGCCATGGATAATTATTTGGGTTCAATATTGGACTTAGTCTTTACAAAGACTTTGGGCAAAAACAAAGTTTACTTCCACTTTAAGAAATAAAGTATTAGACAATTGCCACGTTGTTCATAAAGGGGGATGTCTGGTTGCTATGCAACCCAGCTTATTATGTTTGTGACATCATAAGAATACTGAATATATACTGCAACAATGTGGCTAACTTTTTATTCACAGAGCAAGAGGTCAGTGAGGTGGTCTGTGGAGTAGCGTGCTTTATTTTAATATAATATTTGTGCCATCTACGGATATTAAATCCAGATTAGAATAATTTCTTAGTTATTCTAGAGAAGGCAATTTTAATACTTTCTTAGAGCTTTTTTAAGAGCTTTAAAGAACCATTTGGCAGATGTTTAAGCTCTTCAAACAGGCGCAGAAACCCAAAACATCCGACATCAACCTGCCAAATGAAGAGCAGGAGGGATTTGTCAGATACCTGAAAGCCACACATGAGGACGAGATCAAAACTCTCCACAAGGAGATGAAGGAGATTAAGCGGGATATAGTGGACTTCATGCAACAACAACTGCATGAGAAGGAGACACAACTGGCAGTCACTATATCCCGCAGTGACCACCACCTGCAGGACATTCTCCTTGAGATATATAGATACAGCGAGAGAATTGGGGAGAACATGAGACTGGATAAGACCATGGAGAGAGAAAGCTTGACAGATCATGTTCTTTCAAGCCTAAAGAGAGCGCTAATAAAATCAGAGCAAGTGATAACGTCACTGAAATTAAAGGTCAATGAAAAAGAAAATGAGATAACATCGCTCAGCAGACATGTCAGCACCCTGAGCTTACAGCTTGAACACAAACCTGTGACAGAGAAGACACCACGCACAGGCATTAAGGGAAAAAAGCCCATTTATGGTAAACGTCTCCCACCATCAGGAAGCAGCAAAAAGGATGATAGAGCCCTGACCAAAAACATCGGAATAATTAAAGATCATCTGCAAGGGGTGAAGGAACGTGTGGAGGAGCTTGAGCTAAAAATCAGAGAACACAAGAAATCCTCAAAACATCACAAGGCCAAAAAAATAATAAAAAAACCCAAAGCTCAGAATACCAACCGTACCAACCCAGAGCGCAGCATGGGAGGACATAACAGGCATGAAAACATAAGAGCAGAGCCGAATGTGGCATTAAGACAAACTGAGGAAGAACACACAGAGCCTGCACACAGGAATAAAGGGAAGATTTTAAAGCGAGGGATTTACCGCCATAAGGATCTTGGAAAGCATTACCAAAACATCTTAAAGAAATTGAAAAGAAGTTTAAGCTGAAGTTTGACATCTCATTTGAGAAATAAAACAATTTCTACATTCTAAATAAAGTGTTTGGTTATTTAGAGGTAATATGTAATATTCAAAACAAGTGTAAATTAACATGATTAAAATAAAAGTATACATGTATTGGGATAATATGGGCCTATAGGTCCAGATGGGCCGCACCTTGCACTCATACAGGCTTCATTTGGCTTGCGGCCTGCAGGTTCGATTCCCCTGCACTAAGGTATATCTCTGAATGGTTCTTATCTGGGGACCTGTTCTATTTTTCTAATATATTGCCATTGCAAAATCCCTGTCCTTTAATATATTGCAAACATCAGAGCAGTTAGAAGTAGGAATGAATAATACGTTTCCACTGAACAGTTACCAACAAACATGTGAGTTAAAAGCTAAATGACATTATCTCTGCACATATCTGGATTAGACTTCCTGTTGTCACAACGTATATAATAAAGATCGACCAAACCAGGGCCGGACTGGCCTACCGGGGCCGACCAGACTTCAAGAAGGCGGCCGCCGGGGCCGCTTTAAGAACGCGGCCGCCGGGGCTGCTTTAAGAACGCGGCCGCCGGGGCTGCTTTAAGAACGCGGCTGCCGGGGCCGCTTGTCGAGTGCTCTGCCCTTCCCCCGAGATAGTCTGAGCGCCGGATGTGGGTTTAAATCTCACACACTGCCCTGATATATACCCCTTGCGCCGGGCAATTCCTATTACCTTGTGTACATACTGGGGTACTTATATATGGCAATGTGCATGGGGATTATATTAGGGCACTGTGTTTGATATAACCTTGTGTACATACTGGGGGCAAATATTGCCCTAGGCAGAGTTATATATCAGTTTTATCTACAAATAATATACAATATAATATGTAGTATCCAGCTCTCAGTCAGTGAACCAGCTCTGTGACATCACAGCAGTGCTTGTGATCAGGGCAGGTGCAAGGATTTTTGCCACCCTAGACGAACCCTCATTTTGCCGCCTCTTGGCTCAGCCCCATTGCCCCTCACCCTACCCCGCCTACTTATAACAGCCCGCGTGCTCACACACACAGAGAGACAGTCACACACAGAGAATATCACACACACACACAGAGACAGTCACATATACACAAGCAAGCAGTTTTTTTCTTATTAATTAATAAATGTGCTCCAGCACCCATATTGTGCCTGCCCCTGCAGTCTAGTACCTCGAGTCAACTCACTTACACACTGCCACTCACACACTTACACTCTGCCACTCACTCACATACACTCTGCCACTGAGTCACACAGTCACACACTTGAACTCTGCCACTCACTCACATACACTCTGCCACTGAGTCACACAGTCACACACTTACACTCTGCCACTCACACACTTACACTCTGCCACTCACTCACTTACACACTGCCACTCACACACTTACACTCTGCCACTCACTCACATACACTCTGCCACTCACTCACATACACTCTGCCACTCACTCACATACACTCTGCCACTCACTCACATACACTCTGCCACTCACTCACATACACTCTGCCACTCACTCACATACACTCTCAAATTTCTTAAATTGGCCTCAGGTGAGGCAGCCTCCCGGGAATTTTGCCGGTTTAACAGTAGGCCAGTCCAGCCCTGTCTACCTGTATGGGGAATATAAATAATAGACATTCTTATTTAGCGCTGTGTGTGTGTTTCTTTTGTGGTAGCACTATTTTCGTAGAATAATAATGATAATATGAAAATAGTAATGCCACAAAATAAATATATAAATATATAGCCTGAAACGTCTATGGATATTTATTAAATTTACTAAGTACGTTTTGATACCTTCTACAAGTTCCGTGAGTGCATTTTTATACTGTTGGATTGCTATATATATATTGCTAAATAAAAAATAATAATAATATTAATACGAAAATAGTGATAACACAAAAGAAACAAAAATATATTTCTTAAGTTTAGCACTTCAGAAATATCACTTCAATAGCACTTTTTTTTAAATTTAGCACTGTACACTGTATATATATATATATATTTTTTTGTGTTACCACTATTTTCGTATTTTCCTAAAGTAGTTTTTTGTTTTATATGTATATTTTATTCTTATATTAAATATTTTTCTACATTTATAACAAATTTTGTTTGTAGTTGTCTTTATATTAATGGGCATAAGGCTGTGGCAAATTAATGGGAAATCAGTGGCCTATTAATAGGCCAGGAGTGGCATATTAATGGAAAAACTTGCTGTGGGATGGGAAAACCTTGGCATATTAAGGAAACTATCTGTGGCATATTAATGATCAAACTGGCATATTAATGGGCATACTGGCTGTGGCTTATTCATGGGCAAACTGGCTGTGGCATATACATGGTTAAACTAAAATGGCATATTAATGGGCAATCTGTGGCATACTAATGGACACACTGGCTGTGGAATATTAATGGAAAAACTGTCAGTGGCATATTAATGGGGTAAGTCTTGCATGTGCTGTGCAGGTAATGGGGCATGTCCTGGGTGGCAGCAGCAAATCCTGATTGTGCTATGCGGGTGATGGGGCATGTACTGGGGTTAGGGTTGCCACCTGGCCGGTATTTTACCGGCAGGCCGGTAAAAAAATTGGCAACAGGCCAATGTGAAGTCTATGGAGACAGTACCAAGGCCGGTATTTTTTGGAAGAAAAGGTGGCAACCCTAACTGGGGTGCATTTAAATCATTGGCATGACTTTGGGAGGGTAGGGGGCGAGAGGGAGATATGGGGGGGGGGGGGGTGCAGAATCTTTTTTCAGTAAGGGGCCTTGAAATTTCTGATGCCAGCTCTGCACTGACCAAGTAAAAAGTAAGGTTTAGTGTCCCTTTAAATGTCTGCAAAAAAATAAGTTCTGTTTAATTGAAGGATTGCATCAAGTGTTGGCATCTTAAATAGAAATGCTTTAATTAAACAAAATAAACAAAGTACCTGAATGAATGCCCTCTGCTTCTATAGCGCTATCAAAGGACGGATATGTGATTTACAATCCTGGGTCAGATGTAGGCAGATGCCTCTACAAGCTCATAGCAGAGCCAATGGAAAAATAGCGTGTTTCTATAAAATAGTTGTAATTATTTGTAATGGTTTAATGGTTCTTTAAGGAACAAGTTTGAGACACATATATACTGCAGTAATTGACCCAAGGTGACTGATCAGCGGTAGCGATAGCTTAAAATTTGAATTTTTGTCTGTATTTTTGGTTTTAACTCTTATAATCTCCCTGTGCTCCAGAGCAGCCCCCGTATTCTGGCTTTGTGTTTCTATGAAACAGCCATGAGTGTTTTAGCCATTAGCTGGTGGCCTCACTGGTTCCATGGAATGTTCGTAGTCGTACTGCTTAATATATTCATGTGCCAGAGGGTTGTTCATTTACCATGTTTTCACATATTGTGGAGGCAAAACTTGGAAAGGAGAGTTTCATTGATCCCACGATGAGATAAATGTCTTCTACTTGGGGAAAAAAAAAAACGTAGAGTCGGAGAAAATGAAAGTGAAAACGATTAAAGGTATAATATGTCTTTCAGGTTTTGAAATCAGAAACTGCAAAAGTCACCACTGATATGTCTATTATTAGATATTCTGTGGCTATTTTTAGAGTTAGGCAGTATGTTCAGGGGGGAGGCATTAGTCGAGTATTCAACGTGTTGTCATCAATTAGTAGTTTTTCTTGCGTCCTCAGAAAGAAAGAGAACTTTGAGCAGGATTCTGGAATCTGAACCCCCTGCTTTATGGTCGTATCTATGCTAAATGGACATGTGTGCGATGTGTAAGAGCAGGACTATGGAATGGAAAAGAGTACATCGGATTGAGGAATTAGACATTCATTGCTGATGGGAGGTGTAATGAAATTTCAACTGGTGAGTTTTTAAGAAATGATAGAGATGTCGTAAGATGTGTGCCTACCAAACAGTATGTAGAGGGCTGTCTACCTCTTGGATCAGTCTGTCTATGGTCCTTCAGTGTAGTATGTAGGTCCCTTCTCGGCTCTTCACCAACGCTACACGAATTGTTGGTGCTATATAAATAAATGTTAATCTAATGACAAAAACTACCCTAAAATCGAAATAGGTCTGTCATTGACCCACCATAAAAGGGTACACAGGAGTAAAGGAAAAATTGTTTAAAAAAAAAAAAATTACATTTGGGGTACAGCAATAAATGGCACTTTGGGGAGAAAAAGAGACCAAAGTAATTATAATAATAAAATATTCAAAAATATCAATCTATTATAGCAAAATTCTAGTATAAATGTGGACATTTATTGTACATGCACATCAAAATTAAAATTGAAATAATAATAAAATTATGAATGCGACAAATCAGTTTTGGTACAAAATTATATGTTTAATAACATATTATTATAACACAGATAATTTACATAAAATAAAAGAAGAATCAACCTTAATACAATAAGAAAGTAAATGATAAAAAACAATATTCTTTACAGAAAAGTTTTGTTGTATATAATTTATTTTATAAGAATGACAAATTAATTACCCATCTGTATTTATGCCTAATTATAGCAGTGGGTCACTCTTATTGACTACAATAGCAACAATGGATGAACTTATGTTGAAAATATGTGTAAGATATTATTATGCACAACATACACATATATATATACCGGTTGAATGATTAATAATCAACAGAGAATTTAAACACCCCAGCCGGGATCACCTCAAAAGCAGTCAAAAATTGCTGAACTTTCAGCCCCAAAAGCCATTTCTTCAAGTCTTCGTTCAAGGCTTTGTTGCTGTTGTAAATTATATAATATATAGGAAAACTTTTCCATAAAAAAAACATTATTTTTTATAATTTATTTCTTATTGTATTATTTTGTTTCTTTTTTTATTTTATGAATATTATTATTATTATTACTTTTTTTATAATAAGTTATTACATATATATTTTTGTACTACAAATAGATGCTGTCTCATTGGGTATTTTATTATTATTTACATTTTTTAGCGCTGTCCACTTTCAAGGCATTAACTGTGTAATAGAATACAGAGAAGCACGGAGAAGTCACACAAATAAGAACATTACAGGCATAGGGGTGCAACAGCACCAAATACTAAACTTAGTGCTCCAATTAAGTTAGCAGTGCTCCTACAAGACACTGAAGACCCCCAAGCATGGTCATTGGCCATGCAGGATGTGGGGCTATAACAAAAAAGCCTGTGCACTATACAAGCAGTGATCTTAATCTTGCACCAAAGTGAGTTCGGGGACTAGACTGTGCCTTTAATTATGGTTATGACAATACAATGGGTGAATAATTGTGTTCTGGTTTTTTTCCCCTCCCCTCTGCACTATTCATTTTACTTTAGGTGTACATATTTATAGCATTCCTTGGCTTGACAATATCCCTGGGCTGCAGATTTGAAAACAGTCCGATAAGTAGTACTTTTGAGGATTCCATCTCGCAATTGGTGAGTCCCAGCCAAACTCAACACCTTCTGCTGTATTCCAATTGTATTATTATGACTCAGGATTCTATGTAAAATTGTGGGAAAATGTTTTGCCTGCTAACTAAGAAAGCAGGCACCCTGTCACTTATAGAGGGGCTACACCCAAAAATCAGTTTTAAACAAGCTGAGGTCCGATTCAAGCTGCTCAACTTCTCCTGTTTTAAAACCAGCAAATAAAGTGCAAGAATGTCACTGAACTATGAGGCCCTTGTAAAATTATTTTCAAGTAAAAATAAGTGCATTCCAGGTGTAATTGCCCCTTTAAAGGAACAGAGGTTAATGGTTATCTGGGATTGGTGGGACATTGTCAATGAGTAATAGAATCTCAGCTGCAATTGTAATATAATCATCCTTTGACACGTTCTATGAGTGGAACCCAGGGCTTTAAGAGTCAAGCTGAGAAATGCCCGAGCCAGGGAAATGATACATTCATAGGGCTCTCATAGTTGCCAACATCGGCCATGTTTCCAGGGACACATATTTGTTCCACAGGCTGCAGAAAGAGCATGCAAAGTGCAGCCCGGCAGTATGTAGGATGGATATATGCACAGACACAATCCAATTAATTAATCAGGGTAGGTTCTATGAGATCTCCACCCTGATTAATTAATTGGATTGTGTCTGTGCGTAAATCCATCCTACATACTGCAGGGCTGCACTTTGCATGCTCTTTCTGCAGAATGTAGAACAAATATGTGTCCCTGGAAACATTGCCGATCTATGTAAAATTATCAAAACGTTAGGATCCAGCATTAGGGATTTTAGGAGGCATGGCTCCTGGTATTTGTCAAGCCCTGGTGTAACCAATCTACTGGCTAAATATATATATATATAAAAATAATGGACATACATTTATATACTGTATTTGCTCGATTATAAGACGACCCCCCAAACTTTGTAAATTCCTTTAGGAAAAAACTAAAAGCCTGAATATAAGACTACCCTATAGGAAAAAAAGTTTAACTTGTATATATGTAAATTGCTTTTTAATATTTAATAAAAAAAATTGTATTATACAAATGCATTTCTTGGTTTTATTTCCTTTTGTGCCAATGCGGCCTCTCTCCCCCTCCCCCTGCTGTCTCTCTCTCCCCCAAAAAACTTCTCTCTCTCTCTCCACCTCCCTCGTCTCTCCCCCCCTCTCCTTGTCTATCTCTATCCCCCCC
The DNA here is from genome assembly GCA_036172795.1 of Pelodytes ibericus. Taxonomy (NCBI): domain Eukaryota; kingdom Metazoa; phylum Chordata; class Amphibia; order Anura; family Pelodytidae; genus Pelodytes; species Pelodytes ibericus. The sequence goes on along the minus strand of CM069866.1, from coordinate 62,239,704 downwards.
TTGTCTCTCTGTCCCCCCTCCCCTTTTCTCTCCTCCCCCTCCCTCCCCTTGTCTGTGTCTCCCCCTCCCTCCCCTTGTCTCTCTGTGTCTTCCCCCCCTCCTCCCCCTTGCCACAGCCATTATGCCCATTAATAAGTCTCCCCCCTCCCCTTGTCTGTGTCTCCTCCCCTCCCCCCCCCCCCCCACCTGGTTTCTTTCCCTGGTGGCTAGTGGGGGCAGCCGGGGGATGTCCGTCATAATAGACTGCCGTGTCGGGCAGCATGGAGGATGTCTGTACATATCGTGCAGACATCCCCCGGCTGCCCGATTCTCCCTGGTGGCTAGCGGGGCAGCAGAGGAGGTCTGCGCGGTGAGCGCAGACCTCCCCTGCTGCCGCCCGGCACAACTGCCGGGACTTTTATGACGAAGCCGGAAGTACCGGCTATCATAGAAGCCCAGGCGGTCGTGCCGGGCGGCAGCAGGGGGAGACTGCGCTCATCACGCAGACATTCCCCTGCTGTTAGTGAGGGGGATCCAGGTCCCCTGCAGCTCTGCCGGGGACCTGGATCCCAGTCTTATAGTCTGACCTCAATTTCAGGTCAGATTATAAGACGCATTTGCTCTGAAAAAAACCTTGTCTTATATTCGAGCAAATACGGTATATATATATAAATATACTGGACAAAATTATAAATGCAGCAATTTTGTTTTTGCCCCCATTTTTCACGAGCTGAACTCAAAGACCTAAGGCTTTTTCTATGTACACAAAAGGCCTATTTCTCTCAAATATTGTTCACAAATCTGTCTAAATCTGTGTTCGTGAGCACTTCTCCTTTGCCGAGATAATCCATCCACCTCACAGATGTGGCATATCAAGATGCTGATTAGACAGCATGATTACTGCAAAGGTGGGCCTTAGGCTGGCCACAATAAAAGGCCACTCTAAAATGTGCCGTTTTATCACCCAGCACAATGCCACAGATGTCGCAAGTTTTGAGGGAGCGTGCAATTGGCATGCTGACTGCAGGAATGTCCACCAGAGCTGTTGCCCGTGAATTGAATGTTCATTTCTCTGCCATAAGCCGTCTCCAAAGATGTTTCAGAGAATTTGGCAGAACATTCAACCTGCCTCACAACCGCAGACCACGTGTAACCACGCCAGCCCAGGACCTCCACATCCAGCATCTCCACCTCCAAGATGGTCTGAGACCTGCCCCCCGGACAGCTGCTGCAACAATCTGTTTTCATAACCAAATCATTTCTGCACAAACTGTCAGAAACCGTCTCAGAGAAGCCCATCTGCATGCTCGTCGTCCTCATCGGGGTCTCGACCTGACTGCAGTGGAGTAACCGACTTGAGTGGGCAAATGCTCATATTCCATGGTGTCTGGCACTTTGGAGAGGTGTTCTCTTCACGGATGAATCCCGGTTCTCACTGTTCAGGGCAGATGTCAGACAGCGCGTATGGCGTTGTGTGGGTGAGCGGTATGCTGATGTCAACGTTGTGGATCGAGTGACCCATGGTGGCGGTGGGGTTATGGTATGGGCAGGCATATGTTATGGACAACGAACACAGATGCATTTTATTGATGGCATTTTGAATGCACAGAGATAATGTGACGAGATCCTTTGGCCCATTGTTGTATCATTCGTCCATGACCATCACCTCATGTTGCAGAAACGGCACATTTTAGAGTGGCCTTTTATTGTGGCCAGCCTAAGGCCCACCTTTGCAGTAATCATGCTGTCTAATCAGCATCTTGATATGCCACACCTGTGAGGTGGATGGATTATCTCGGCAAAGGAGAAGTGCTCCCTAACACCGATTTAGACAGATTTGTGAACAATATTTGAGAGAAATAGGCCTTTTGTGTACATAGAAAAAGCCTTAGGTCTTTGAGTTCAGCTCATGAAAAATGGGGACAAAAACACTGAATTTTGTTCAGTGTACATACAAAATAACAGAAAAATCTACTTAAAAAAGGGGCCGTATGACTTAAAATCCCCAGTGGGAAATGTTTTTATTCTCAGTAAAAAAATTAAAACTCCCTAACGTGTATTGAGTCAAATGGTTTAAGTACAAGGGATAGGAATAAATTAAATAAATAAATACATCCGGTTCTGAAAACGGTTTTATTTTCCATTGAAGATTTAAAGTACTGTCCCTTTTTATGTTGTATTTTTTTCTTTAATTTGTATATATATATATATATAAATACACAAATGGGAATTAAAAGATATATCTTTATTATGTGTTTGTAATTATTTTTAAATCAATTATTTTAACATTTTAGCACTGGCCATTGTTTATATATAGTTTGTTTGTATTTTTGTCACTAGGTCTTTATTCTTTTGAAGTATATAGAATTTTTATTGTTGTTCTATACATGGTCTGGCATTTAGCTGAAGGATATGTCGCTTGATTGATTATTTTATACACTCATTTAAATAAGTTGGTATGGTTTATTTAATAAAAAAATTTTTAAAAATCACTTTTTTGGTGGTTTGATCAGCGCTGTGCGTTTGTTTATTTTTTTCACAATCTATTGGCTAGCTTTGAATTTGATTGCAAGCCTTTGGGTTCCAGATCAACTCCTTTGGCATTAATGAGTGACTACAACCTCTTTCCTAACTATACACACATGATACAGTATAACACCCGTTCTTCAAAAGATAGACAACAGCTAGCTGGACTCTAATAATTTCATTTCTGCTGCAATTTTCAACCTATAGTCAATGAGATTTGTTCAAAGGATAAAGGTTTTTAATACAAAGCTGTAAAAAGCTGTTACTGAGCAATTTTTTTTTTTAATTTCAGGGAAAAAATGTTATTTCGGACTACCTCACCTACACAACTGTCAATCTAAAACAAGTAAGTTTGACATGTTGGAATCTATATAAAGTTATAATATGTTACAATCTAATACAAGTAAGTTTGACATGTTGGAATCTATATAAAGTTATAATATGTTACAATCTAATACAAGTAAGTTTGACATGTTGGAATCTATATAAAGTTATAATATGTTACAATCTAATACAAGTAAGATTGACATGTTTGAATCTATATAAAGTTATAATATGTTACAATCTAATACAAGTAAGTTTGACATGTTGGAATCTATATAAAGTTATAAAATGTTACAATCTAATACAAGTAAGTTTGACATGTTTGAATCTATATAAATTTATAAAATGTTACAATCTAATACAAGTAAGTTTGACATGTTGGAATCTATATAAAGTTATAATATGTTACAATCTAATACAAGTAAGTTTGACAAGTTGGAATATATATGAATTTTTAATACGTTACAGACTTTATTTTTTTCTTTTAAAAAAGAATATATATATTTTTATTGTTTTAATTCCCTTAAAATGGGAAATGCCATATAAAACACATAACAAAAGTACAAAGAAAAAGAAATATGAATACAATAAAAAAACAAAACAAAAAAGTAGCAGGTATAGTATAACTTGACCTGAATTGAATGGTTATTAGTCCTCATTCATACATTCCACTACTCTGATAGAAATTAATATATCTCCACCGATTTTGAGAGAGGAGATTTGGGCACAGGAAAGGTTAATGAATAAATTGCAGTGTATAGTTATGAAACATCCCCAGATGTAAATGACTGGAGCATACCCATGACTAAGCGTGGCAACACGCGAAACGCGTCAGGTGGTCCTCCCCCTGCGTTTTATGATGTATTTGAAATAATAGTAATAATAATAGATAAGTATAATAATACTTTATAGACAGTGACACAAATAAAATTATTATTAAAAGATTAGATACATGTAACCTTAAAAGCATACATATTTAAACATCACCACCTAATAATATATATTATTAATCAATAAAACTGTTTGCTAGAAATTCCTCCATAGCTAATCAATAACTGACCAAGCTGTATAAAAGTCATCATTTACATATTGTAGAATTAACGAGGTCAGGTGGGCGACGGACAGATCCTTATTGTGAACCTTTACATATTAAGGTGAAGAAACCCAGCAAATATAGTCCTGCCCCAGGCAAAATGTAATGGCTTTTATATGTTTCAGTAGGTCTAGCATTTAAATGGAAGGACAAGAAAATAATATGTAGCCACATACTCTGGAAAACAATATATATTGTCCCGGAGAACACCCAGTGTGTAAATGCAAAGTGGAAAAATAATATACACTATAAAGATAATGAGAAAACCACAAGTGAACAAAGTGTAAAATATTTTAAAATATTCCTCCTATTGTACTGTAGCTGTCCAATAAGTGCTCCTCGGGCACTCCAAATCACAATGTAGCAAAACTGAGGCACATGTACAGGGGGGAGAAAAGATAAAAACAAATATAGCGTAATACTGCAGGAGCAATTAACCAAAATGTATCTTTGTAGGTAAACTCACAGACACAGGATTAAATATAGAAACATAGAATGTGTCGGAAGATTGTGATGGGCTCATCAGTATAAAATCTTCTGGTTTATTCCAACATTTAAAAAATATATATAAAAAGACCAATTGCGCAGTGTATCACAATAAAAAACAGCCAGTGCTTAACAAATGCACATAAAGTGCAACTTGTGTATATAAGTCAGTCCTGGCAAGATATCAGAATTCCTTTCCTGCTGCCACTAGGACGGAGTAGATCCAGGTTTCTGCACTCCATCGAAGAAGAAAAGCTCAACTCTCGGCGCATTTCGCTTCCTCCGATGTCGTAATTGTGTAATTCATTGCCATGTAGTGATGCCTTAATACATGTGTAAAGCATTGAAATTATGATTATTGGGAAATGTAAAAGAAAAATAAATACATTTCGAAATAATTAAATTGTAAATAAAAAGGTTATCTGATGTTGTTTCATAATCAATAATAGTGGGATTTTAAAAAAAAATTTTTTTAATCTAATTCCCTAGTGATCCGTTTATTGCCCCATTGCCATCACATTTTCCCGGCCGCCTATCCATTTAGTATCTTTGGTCGACCATAGCTGGGAGACATCACGGGGAGGTGAGCCAACACAAAGAGAGGAGATTGAGGGAAGGTGGGAGGGCTGTGACTGTTTTTCTATCCCAGAACATGTGTTCCCGTCCTCCTCAATATGGAGGGTTAGCCTCCCAACCGCGTCTTCAGTTAGACCCCTGAAATTGTAATTAAGTTTCAGGCCCAACCGTTTACAAATTTATTTAAGGCTACATTATTTCTCCTGAGGAAGCAGACAAAGGAGCCAGTGAAACGCGTTGAGAGTTGAGCTTTTCTTCGTAGATTGCAGGAACCTGGATCTACTCCGTCCTTGTGGCATCAGGAACGGAATTCTGATATCTAGCCAGGACTGCTTTATATACACAAGTTGCACTTTACGTGCTTTATTCCTTTGTAAGTGCATTTGTTAAGCACAGGCTGGTTTTTATTGTGATATACTGCACAATGTTTTTTGTTTTTTTTGTTTAAAATGTGTTTATTGTTTTATAATTATAGGTCTTTTCACAAAAACGTATAGGATCAAGCATATACATGTAAAGCAAACAGTCTGATAAGAAATGACACAGACAAAATGTAAAGCAAACAAAGTGCTAGGGGGTCCCCCTGTTATAAAAGGTAGCCTGCCCTCTCGTATAGAGGTAATAATACTCAAATAAGCACTGAGGTATAGTGTTAGTGAACCGGGAAAGTAATGTCCTGTAATAATGCAATATATGAAAGGGCAGCATGACAACAGGTTGGTGATGCAGCCTCATCACAAGTCTGTCAGTCATAGGCCCTCGGCCAGTAATTGCCCTTCATGGGCGGCCGTCCCTCCCCCCTTGGGGGCTGGGCAAAACCTATATAAACCCTTGCGGTGGTTTTGCCCAGCCTCTTTTCTGGATTATAGAAATCAGTTCCCTCCCACCCATCCCTCTTTTGTCTTGTCTTTGTCTATGTCATTGTTGTGATGGCAGGGGGTACCCGAGGTATGACGTCAGTGCAGGGGGTTGGCTGTCTTGGGTATGGCCAACCCGGGAGGCAGTAGCTCAGGGAGCTAGCTGCACGGACTCCCCACGGGCTGGTCCCTGGGGAGTGAATATCAGGTGGCTACCGTGCAGGAGCATTGACGCCGGTAGACTGATATTTTTGGTTACGCCTACGTCCGATCCTCGGGTACCCAATCCTAGATATGCTACCGCTTAGTGGCTTATACATGTGGTACTCCACAAGATGGTATCCTTTGTACATGGTATGTATATGTTATATATGTTATATGTGTTTTCCATGGTTGTATATGTTTTTAGTATATGTTTAAGTTGATTCGTTACTGATAATAATACAAAATCTTTGTTACAGTATTTCTTAATAAATACTGTGACCTTCATATCCAGTTTGTTGTCCGTGTATTTTCTTGGGGGGAGGTTGCGTTAATTCGCCATACCTTGGTCATGGTCCTTAGGAAAAATATGTGAGAATCTAACCTGGGTGTAAAATCTAAAAAAAGAAAAATTAGAAAAACAGAAAGAGGCATAGAGGAGAAAAAGGATCAGTAGGAGGGTAAATGTAGAAAAGGAGAAATAATACTGAGGTTGGGGGGGGGGGGGGGGGGGGAAAGAAAGGAAAAAGGAGTAAGGAGTGCCTGGGGGGAGCTGACCCCATACCCGTCCGGGAAATAAAAATAAACAACCTCTATGGAGGGAGGGACGGGGTTTCAGTGGTTTGGATGTCATTGTGGTACAATGTTTCTTTTTATATATATTTTTTAGATGTTGGAATAAATTATAAGATTTCATACTGATGAGCCCATTATAATCCTGTGTCTGTGAGTTTGATACCTACAAAAATAAATTTTGGTTGGTCCTGCACTATAATTGTCTTTATCTTTTCTTCCCCTGTACATAGGCCTCAATTTTGGTACACAGAAAAATAATCGATATGCTGTGTTAGCAGAATTGCAAAAAGATTTATTAATAACATATTTTGAATAAGTGCCTGAACCCGGGAATTTGGGGCCCATGTGTTTAAATGTAAATGGCGCTCGTTTTGAGTGTTGGTTACATTGAGCTTGTCAGGCCGAGGCCACTCAAAATGACCTCATCTGACAAGTGGGATCCTGCTACAGGAGCCACGGTACAGCTCATCCGAGAAGGGGAGTGCAAAGAGCTTTTAAATACAGTATTGTAAGAAAGCATAGAATTGGGGAAGGGGTTAATGATAAGTTCTTACCATCATGATCATTCTGATTGGTTGGTACTCACGCTGGTTTCAGAAACCATCCAATCAGAATGTATACATACACATTAGTATAATTGTGATGCTATGTTTTCTTTTCTCCGTCGAGTTATTTTTTTCTCATTAGAATGTTTATGTTTAAGAGTAAAATTGTCTATTTTATTTATTATATCTGAAGGGGTGTGTCCTAATGGGTTTCCCTGATTTCAGAATCCCGATTGCTATGACATTTGGAAGTTATATGACTTTTACAAGGAACTCAAGAGGCTAGAAGAGAAATCTGGAGAAGAACTTGCACCGAGACAAATTAAACTGTGGCGAGAACTTCATTTTGTGACGCAGTGTGAATTTACCGTAGGTATCCATGCTCAGAGTGATAATGTATTGGCGGGTTTGCTGCTGTTTTGTGCATCTGTGTTAAAAACGGAGTAATGCCAAAACGTTAAAATGATTAATACACTGCCCCTGTTTTACAGACGCTATTAAATACCACATATTTTCTTTGTTTTGATTAGAAGGGATAACGGATATAGTGGATTATTAACCCTTATTAACCCATTCTCACTTGTGGGACGCCTAGATATAGGCACATAGAATGTCCTGACTGTAACAGCTCGTCGCTGCCCCTCCACCCCCCCCCCCCCCCACCCCCCACGTTAATCTGTGCTGTGGATCCCACTACAGGGACCTGCAACAGATGTCAGGTGAGGCCATTTTGAGTTACATCAGTCTGACATGGAAAACTGCATATTGAGGGGTTAAATCCTGGCATATTGAGTGACAAATACTAGCATATTGAGGGGTTAAATCCAGGCATATTGAGTGACAAAATACTGGCATATTGAGGGGTGAAATGCTGACATATTGAATGGCAAAATTCTGGCATGTTAAGGGGTTAAATGCTGCAATAATGAATGGCAAAATTCTGGCACATTGAGCGGTTAAATGCTGCAATATTGAATGGCAAAATTCAGACATATTGAGGGGTTAAATGCAGCAATATTGAATGGCAAAATAATGGCATATTGAGGGGTTAAATGCTGCAATATTGAATGGCAAAATTCAGACATATTGAGGGGTTAAATGCAGCAATATTGAATGGCAAAATACTGGAATATTGAGGGGTTGAATTCTGGAATATTTACTGGCAAAATAATGGCATGTTGAGGGGTTAAATTCTGCAAAATAATGGCATATTGAGGGGTTAAATGCTGCAATATTGAATGGCAAAATAATGGCATATTGAGGGGTTAAATGCTGCAATATTGAATGGCAAAATTCAGACATATTGAGGGGTTAAATGCAGCAATATTGAATGGCAAAATACTGGAATATTGAGGGGTTGAATTCTGGAATATTGACTGGCAAAATAATGGCATGTTGAGGGGTTAAATTCTGCAAAATAATGGCATATTGAAGGGTTAAATGCTGCAAAATTCTGGCATATTGAGGGGTTTAATGCTGCAATATTGAATGGCGATAAAATGGCAAATTGAGGGGTTAAATGCTGCAATATTGACTGGCATATTAAGGGGTTAAATGATGCAATATTGAATGGCAAAATAATGCCATTTTAAAGGGTTAAATGCAGCTAACTTCTGGCATATTGAGAGGTTAAATGCTGCAATATTAAATGGAAAAATTCTGCCATATTGAGGGGTTAAATGCTGCAATATTGAATGGCCAAATTCTGGCATATTGAGGGTTAAATGCTGCAATATTGAATGGCAAAATAATGGCGTGGCATAATTTATGGGGCTCGGGTGTGGCATAATTTGTGGGGCATTGGAGGAAATCCAGGGGGGGTGACACCATGAGTTACCGCACCGGGTGACACCAACCCTAGTGACGCCTCTACTCAGGGGTTAATCATGTTCTCTGACACTTTTCTCCAGTGTCTGCTTGTGGGAGTGACCTGTCAGTCAGACTGACACTCTGCCAGACCAATAGAGGCAATATCTGTCAAACTGACAGTCGGATAGACTGGTAAGGGGGTGTATCAGTCTGCGACCTAGCACATCCCTTAGGAAGAGTCCTGGAAGCAAATCTGCTACTCACTCGATTTATATCCTGTATACCCAGTGAACCTGTCGGCCACCAAAAGCTTGTGCTAGTTGTAAACATTTCCTATATTTGCAAATATGGCTGCCAAATGGAATGCATGTGCACCCACCCTCCCCATGCGCTGACATTGGCATCCCGCATGACCTTCTTTGTGTTTTATTACGCCACCATCCCCTTGTCATTCAAGTAAAGTGAAACCACGTCATTTTTGGATGACAGGGGCAGTTTAATCCCGTTCATATATTAGATCCTCTCAAAGTGACAGTGAAAGGCCACGTTAACTCTGCCCGCAAAACAAATTGCATCAAGTGAAACATTGCATCAAGTGAAGATATTTTAAATAAAAATGCTTTAAAGAAAGAATACAAATAAAATACCTTATTTTGAGACCTTGTGCTTGTTTAGCTCTACCAGGGGCTGAAAAGTGCCCAATATGTGTCGGGGGAACCCCCACCCAACACATGCCGGTCACTATCTCCCTCACGGCAAAGTGTCGGGGGTTATAAAAGAGCGCAATCGCTGTTATACAAATCAAACGGAGTTTGCAAGTTTTAAAATAAAACTCCCGACACTTTTTTTTCATACATGTTCCCCATAGCACATGCATAGATTAAACCTAGTTCCGGTGGCATATGATTGCTCTGATTTGTTATCATGGCGATCATATGCCCCAGAAGGCTGTGTTCTCTTTCGGAGAGCTGGCGGGTGCAAGTGCGCCGCACTCAGATAGATAAGACATATATAAATGTCCGCTTGGTCCACAGGGACTGTACTGTTATAGGTGTATATATACAGGAACGAGGTAAGAGAAAAATCTGTCTGTTTCGTCTCACCTTTATGACATCACGTTTTTGACACGACATGCAAACTACATGAGTAGAAAATTTGCATATGAAGTAAAGTAATGTCATAAATGGAGTCGGCAGAAACGGGGTAGGGGGGGGGCGCTAGTCACTAAAACTGAACCGACAAGTGAACTGCAAAAATAAGTCATTCAAACTTTTTAACTTGTCCATATTTTAAACTCGGCCTTTAATGTCTGTTTTTTTGGCAGCTGAATTGTCGTTTCAGCTTTAATTATTAGCCCCCTTAATCGCTTTAATCACTTGCAGTTCTGCTTTTAAACATACAACACTGTTATATCATTTTGTTCTATACACAATATAATGTGTATGATGTTTTATTTTGTGTTTCCTTTTCATATTTCTGCAGGTATCAAGTGACTGTAGAACAGAACGGAAGACTCCTTTGGTTGACTTTTTGCAAGAAGTCAATTTGACAATGATAAGAATGCAAAGCAAGATTACCAATGACTTCTCCAAATGCAAAATTGTTGATTGTCACAAAGGTAAGCAGAATTTAAGAAACTAATTCCCTTAGTGCCCCTGTACTAAACCATGCCCCTGTACTAAAAAAAAACGCAAATAAAGTTTATGTGCCAAACTATTTTTGCTCCTATTGCAATGTACTAAACATTTAACACAAATAGTACATACGAGCAAATTGCGAAAAAAACTTGCATAATTGAGAATAAAAACAGGTAATTTTGCGAATATTTTTTTCTACCTCCTTTGATAGCACTCGCTATAACCCTCTGCTCAGGGAGATGTGAGTGTATTCACATTTATTTTTAATATTGGCACTTTTACGTTAAGATTACTACACTATATTATTATTGGATCTGTATTTTATCCCTTCTGGCTAACACCAAGCTGATTACGCTGTATTTAAAGGGTATTTTTAAGGGTAACCCCGATTTTATTTTGTGTGTATTTAAGTGTTGGGTTACAGCGCACTTTTACACGTGTTTGTTTTGCTAAAAGCTGGTGTCATTTTCACACGCACATAAGAATTATTTTTCACAAAATATTCTCAAAACGAAATAAAAATAAACGGAAGAGGAAAGGGAAAACAAGCTCAAAATGTTACAAATAGTTGCAAATTGCTCCTTACTCGTGTTTTACCTACTTTTTTCCCCACTGCACTTGTTTAGTACATGACCTCCTAACTGTTCTTCAACATAGAACTGTTATTGGTTAAAGGGACAGGACACCTTTTTTTTTCTACTTGTGCTTTTACTTTAGATGCCTTATTGAAAAGTATGGTTTCCCTTCAATCCTGTCGGTTTCTGCATTGACTGGGTGGTTTGGGGAAACATTCTTTCTTTCACAATTCCCAGGGGAAAATCTGTTAATATTAGTAATTCTTGTAAGAGGGGGCTGACATCTTGGGTCGAATGGAGGAAGATCTGACCCAAGATGCTAAGCAACATGTCCATCCACTTACGTAGCTACCTAGTGCAAAGAGGGCTCAATATGGTAATGTTTTTGTATTCTTTCATTAAAGCATTTCTTTTTAAAATGCCTACTCTGATCTTTTAATTAAACATAATTTTTGCTAACAGTTATCCTTGAAAAGTTAAATCTTGTTGCCATTTTCTCATGCACTATTTCTTGAAAGTAAAAGATATACCGTATTTGCTCGATTATAAGACAAGGTTTTTTTCAGAAAAAAATTTCTTATAATCGAGGTCGTCTTATAATCTGACCTCAAATTGAGGTCAGATTATAAGACAGGGATCCAGGTCCCCAGCAGAGCTGCAGGGGACCTGGATCCCCCTCTCTAACAGCAGGGGATGTCTGCGCGATGAGGTCAGACTCCCCCTGCTGCCGCCCGGCACGACCGCCAGGACTTCTATGATGAAGCTGGGTACTTCCTCTGCTGCCCCGCTAGCCACCAGGGAGAATCGGGCAGCTGGGGGATGTCTGCACGATACGTGCAGACATCCTCCATGCTGCCCGACACGGCAGTCTATTATGACGGACCAGCTGTCCATCATAACAGACTGCCGTATCGTGCAGACATCCCCCGGCTGCCCCCACTAGCCACCAGGGATTGAGTTACAGGTGAGGGGGAGGGAGGGGGCAGAGAGACAGGGGGAGGGAGGGGGGCCGAGAGACAGGGGGAGGGGGGGACGACAGAGCAACAAGGGGAGGGAGGGGGGAAGAGACAGAGACAAGGGGAGGGAGGGGGGAAGAGACAGAGACAGGGGGAGAGAGGGGGGCAGAGAGACAGGGGGAGGGGGGAGGGGGCAGAGAGACAAGGGGAGGGGGGCACAGAGTTACAAGGGGAGGGGGGCAGAGAGAAACAATGGGGGGAGAGACAGAGGCGAGGGGGGAGTCAAGTGGTGGGGGAGGGAGAGACAACTCTAAGGGGGGGGGGGAGAGACAAAGCTGGGGGCAAGGGAATGAGAGAGGCAGCATTGGCACATAAAAGGAAATAAAAACAAGAAATGCATTTTTTTATATAATTTTTTATTAAAAAAGCAATTTACATGTGAATATATACAAGTTGAACTTTTTTCCTATAGGGTAGTCTTATATTCAGGCTTTTAGTTTTTTTCCTAAAGGAATATCCAAAGTTTGGGGGGGTCGTCTTATAATCAGGGTCGTCTTATAATCGAGCAAATACGGTATAGTTTTCTAGACACTGACTTGAAGATATTACGTAGTCCCATTTGTGCTTAATTGCTACAGAAAGTAGATCATTTGCATATGGAGCTGCGAGGTGATGTCATAAACCGGGAATAGCACAGACCATTTTAGAAATTATAATTTATTTTTATTTTATACCTGCAATTGCTGGCAAATCTGGTACCAAAATGCAAACAAAAAACCCAACAGCTTAGATAACAGTAGTTTCAAAGTTCTTACAGGCGTGTTTCCTCCATAAACTGTCTCTGTTATGTACCCCTTAAAACAAGTGGTGCTGTGAACATGCAGACAAAGATTGTCAGATCTGAGTACATCTCCAGATTCAACAGATCACCTGTCAGCTTAAGGATATCCGTGCTATTTCATCATATGCGAACAAGAACGTCATTCATATTTACCCTGGCGGCAGTGTCACATGTGTCTCGGAAACCTCTGGTAAACATAAGTACTGCTTAGCTTTGCAGAGATTCAATATGTGCTGACATTCAGCCTCCAATTTCCGCACCGATTTGGGACAGAAATCTGAGCTACTCCGTATGCCCATATGCGCCTCCCAATATGTTCACAATTCGGACATCATAGCCAATTCCATGCCGGAATCTGACGAAACCGGTCAGCAGTCGGAACATGCCCGAGACCCACAGAACCGAAGCGGTAGCCTCTATCCTCCCCATAGAATTCTCGCGTAGACTTCTACCAAAATTGCAATTGGGGCCAGGGTATTTTTTTTTTTTTTTTTATCATTCGGGCCCGTGGCAGTCCACTAGCCTCTGGGGGTTATTTTTATTTCTGTATTTTAATTTTTAAGCATTTTCATTTGAGTTCTCGAGGGAAATCCGGCTATATTACCCAAATTCGAAGCATGTTTGTATGGCCAAAAACATACCGATCCGAACATCTTCCGATTCTTCCTAAGTGCCCAAACGGCCAATTCAGACACGTACTGAGGGATACTGAGTAGCCACATTTCTGTGATTTGTAAAATTCGGCTAAATCCAATTCGGGTCCAATCATCACATATTTAGTAGACCCTTTAATGATATTCATATGCTCAGCTCCTGGATGTATTTCTTGTTGTTTTAAGTCTCTAGTGATACACGAGTTTCAACAACACCATTTTTTTTCCTACAAAAAACTATTGATAACGGATCTGAAGCGCCAAGACACATATTTCTTTTTATTGGAAGTGTGGACATAGCGCTACTAAATATATGTTTTTATTGTTTGTGTCACTTTATTTGGACGATTTTGGGGCATCCTCTAGTACAGGGGCTGCTATTCAGTTGTCGCTCAGATTAGGCCCCCCCAGACTTTGCTCCTTTGCTCAATATACATGAGGTGTACAAATAATTGTCTTACCTTACAGCTCCAGTAACGACACATCCTACTTCCACGGATATAACTCCTAGTGAGCAGCATAACATTGACAAGCAACAGGAAAGCAGTCAATCTTCATACAACGTTCTCTACATCATCATTCCTATTGCCATTGTGGGCATCGCCATCTCCGGTTTTTTTTACAAACGAGTAAGCTGCAAATAATTTAGATTTGATACATGTATATATAACAATGATAAGAAGCGCTCTCAGCACGCGTTTATGTAGTATACGCACTCAATCTATATTTTTGATGGCGATTTCAAAAGACAATATATGCACGAAGTGCTGTATTCATGAAAGAGGGGGAATTGCAGGCAATTGACAAGGGAATTTCAAGCTTAAGGCCAAAGTAGCCGAGCTGGGAAAAGTTCTCCCATTCAGCTTGTCAAGTGGAGAATTTCTCCGACTTGTTGACTTTGGCCTTAAGTTAGAAATTCCCTTCTCAACTGGAGAATTTCTCCCAACTCGCTTACTTTGGCCTTAAGTTAGAAATTCCCTTCTCAGTTGGAGAATTTTTCCAACACGGCTGCTTTGGCCTTCAGTTTGAAATTCCCCTGTCAGTTCCCTTTTTTCGTGAATGAAGCCCTAACAGATATACTTACCTTCAAGAGTTCGACCGCCTCTTGAAAAATGAAAAATAAAAAGGTCGTGTTAACAGCATTTCAAGATAAATCCATGCATAGATTAAGGACAAAAAGGTGCTTTAAATATTAAAAAAGACATGGCAGCAGTGTATATAAGATGCCTTTACATTGTGCTAGCCAAACACTAGTTTCAGTGTGTGCCACCCAGTGATAATACATCAATTAAATTACAGTTCTCACAACTTGGTAACACTCTCTCATTCTGTAGGCTTGGGAAAGGGGGCACACGTGTGTTGGAGAGAGCAGAAAACAATAACAGAATAATAGTATATCAAGTCTATGACTAAATGGTGGTCAAAGAAAGCTTTTTGCATGCACTCTCAAATCCAACACAGGTATTACATTAGGTAGCTTGAATTCTACATCTGGCTTAAAACCCTACAGAGAAGGCACCAATGGCAGAATACAGAAGAAAAACTCACTTTATACATACAGCTCTCATATACAAATGCTGGAGTCCAGAGTCCAGAGATGAAGGAAAAGTTCCAACAGCCATAAAAACAATTGACGCGTTTCGCCTGGAACTAGTCTGGCTGTCCTTTATTTGGTAATAAAGTGTCCTGACGGGGGAAGTCAAATTATTATTTCTCTCTCCAGATGTTCATTTACGCTTTTCATTTTACATTATGATAATCATTCCTGGACTGATGGGGGTCTTGGACCGTCATGGCATATCCGATCGCGGTATGCACTCTGGCATGCCGCAATCGGGTTTAAACTGACATGTTTAAGTACTTCGGTACTAAGGCAATTCAGCCATGTCTACTGAGGTCCTCTCATGTTTATAGCTGTCCAAGCAAGTGATCTGACAGCAATAGTCTCTTTATAGTCATGTGGTGGGGCAGGGAGAGACGAAATATAGTAGGTGTGGTCTACCCATGGTCCCTTAAGTATCCCCATGCCTATACAGTCCCCCAAGACTATTAAAAAAAAAAATCCTGCTCTAACCCTAGGCTTTGGATACATCATAACACTAAACTTAGAGTTAGGGTAAGTGTTTGTAGAAATTAAATACAAATAAAAAATGAAATAAACAAACATTAAATTAAAACAAAAATTACAACTAAAAATAAGAAATTAATTATTCTGTAGAGGTCCAGTAACATGTTAGGACTGTAGATAAGGATATATCACCCATGCCACCATAGAGTAGCAAAAATCCCTGCCTCCTACTATAGACTACATTTCCTAGGATGCTACTGTTGCTTTTGGCTGGCTGAGCTTGATAGCAAATGATGTCCACAAGCAATACATCAAAATTACATGTTTCAAAGCTGCAATGACCGAATCCCAAGTTAGGCCTTGTACCTGCCATATAACCCTGGCTAACCGACGCACGTGAGATAGTGTTGAAACAAAGTGTCTCTTAACACTATTGTATCTATCCAGTCTTCTATGTAAAGGTATTGATAAGATAAATCCATATTGGGGAGAGGTATTGTTTCTCAAGGATGAATATATGCTGTAAATTAAGAATTCTTTCAAACACAGACAAGTTAATCGTTTATTTTTTATCAATTAACGAAATACAAAGTGAAGAAAAATCGAAATCAAATGAATATTTGGCGTGACCACCCTATCTTTTCAGCCTTGATAAAACCAATAATTCTGATAAAATGCCAGAAATCTGCAGAAATGCAACCCCAAGCAAGGAACCTCCGCCATGCTTCACAGTTGCCTATTCTTGTACCGCTCTATAGACGCGGTTTCTTCTGCTATAGCCAAATATTTCAAACATTGACTCATCGGTCCAGAGTAGCTGCTGCCATATTTCTGCACCCCAGTTCCTGTGACTTCATGCATAGAGTGACTTGACCTTGTTTCCGGGTTAGATGTATGGCTTTTTGGCCACAAGATGTCCATGAAGACCACTTCTGACCATTAGATGGATGTACAAATGTCCCACTGTTTTTAGCAATTCTGATGACACTGCTGGACATCTTCTGGTTGCGAAAAAGGAAGCAAGCATGATGTGTTTTACATCTGTTGCACTATGTGTCCTTGGCTGACCACTGCATCTATGGTCCTCAACATAGCATCTGGAAACCCCTGCGTGCCTTGAAATTTCTGTCTAGGAGAGACATTGCTTGTGCAGTATCTTCGTATCTTAATGCTGGGCTTAGTCTGGCCACGGTGGATGACTTTTTGATATTAAACTTTTATCAGCATCCCCACCTTGAGTTTGGCTGTTCTTGACCCAGTTTTATTCCTCCTACAAAACTCTATTTCAACAAAGGATTGCGTTTCAACTTACATATTAAATTGATGATCACTAGCACCCGTTTGGCGTTTTTGTTTTTTAATACAGGTTGAGTAACCCTTATCCAGACATCCATTATCCAAAATGGTCCGTTATCCAAACATTTTTTAGGATTCTGCCACAAGTTTCAAATTCCACACTCAGAATGCAGGCACACAACAGTTTATTCAGTGTCTAATCCCCTTATACTGTGATATAGCCTTTCCATGCCTTTCCCCCCAATCCCATAAAGGGTAATACATTGGCACGTGTGCAGTCCTGATGCGCCAATGGCAGGTTTCCAGCAATGCCTCACATCACAGAAAGGCGATTGAATCGCTCTGTACAGTATGTACATTGATACTACTGGATTTCATGAGTTCTGAGAGACTTTGATATGTCTTATTGGGGAAAAAGATCCATTATCCAAAATTATCCATTATCCAAATACTTATGGTCCCAAGCATTCGGGATCATGGATAATTAACCTGTAAAACAATAAATGCTATATTTTATGGTCCAGTCTTGGCGAGTTGTGCTTAACTGTGGATGTATATCTCTCTGAAGAGCCACCTTTTCATTTTAATGATGCACCTGACTGTAACACGAAGGCCAGGCAGCCTGATGTTAATTCTCGTTTTTTCTTTCTTGGTTGTGATTCATACATAAAAGATTTACCTCATTTAAAGAAACCATTTTAATCCACAGCTAAAAAAAAATGTCTATTTTTCTTCTCTTGTATTTCAGGGATTTTCAAACATTTGCAGTAACCAGTCAGCTCGACCAGTTTCAATGGCCTACCTAAACTGCTAATGCATTTGTTGCCCGCCCACTCTTCCAATATTTGGAAAACTTATTGAGACCTCTTTGCTTAAATGAGAAATAGTGACGGTTGTTAGTCAGTGGAATATGCTGCTCTCCCCTTGTTTTCCTAATGGGAATGCATTTGACCTTGAAGAGACCACCATTCCAAGCCTGGAGTTACGGGGGCAGGCCACGGTCACAAGAAATAACAAGGTGGATCAAAATGGCGTTAAAGGGACTACTGGGTGTTACCCACAGCAGCACAAACTATTACAAGATAACAGCCATCCAGATGATTCCTGGCAAAACGCGTCAGTTGTTTCTGAATGATGGACTTTTTAAAAAAAAAAAATTGGGCAGACTAGATGGACCGAATGGTTCTTATCTGCCGACACATTCTATGTTTCTATGTTTCTATCTATGGACGCTGTACAGAAATGTATTGCCAATATTGTTTGAGGTATTTTTTTTTAATCCAGTGTGCCACTGGTGCATTTTCAGTATGGTTTTATCCATATTGTGAATAATTAAATCTATTTTGAAGGAATATCTATATTCTCTTTGCTTTTGTGAGTGTATATAATCCGCTTTTCTTTGTTATAACTGGACTTATAAACGATTATTTTGTTATTATATTATGCTCTCTCCAAGACATTTGCACACTTTTTTTTACTTATAAAGATCTTGTAAATATTCATTGAAGGCATACTGAGAGATGTATCGGAAGCTTATGGGGACTATAGTACTATACCGGACCACCTCCTCTGATTAACTATGTGTTGATGGGTGCTATATTGTATAAAGCACCCATCATGGCCGAGATGGGAATGCTACGCAGAATTGGTGGCAAATGTTTTTGCGTAAGGTAGCCAACCATTATTGCACTAGTTCTCTGTTTGTGATGTCTTCTGTTTATTATATTACCTTGCTTTTCTATACAAGTAGTAGACTTTGGTCTGTGTTTGGCTTTTTACCGCACCCGGTGTAATACATATTGTATACACAATTGAGTAATACCTATACCCTGGACCATCGGGGGACCTTGAGGACAGGTTTAAGAAGCACTGCCCTAGACCACCAGGGGTGTCAGGAGTATGTTTATTTTTGTTCTATAAGGGGCCATATTTACAGTCCTGTTGATCCTGACCTTCAGATTTGTTTTATGCTTGTCTTTTATCACTGAATATATTGAAATAAATGAGATCCTGAATGATTTTACCATGTATATTTGTGTGATCACTAATTGTCTATGTTTCTTCTAGCGCCAACTCCAGAATATGGTAAGTTTTATATGTCTATTTAAAATGTGGGTGAGGGCTTGGCATGTGGGGCAAAAATTATTTAGTGGCTCATGGTGAAACTTCATCGTACCGAGGGGCTGGAGAAAAGTGAGCGCTGCGGGGTTGCATGCCAGGGGGGCGCAAGAACTGCCCGCGCCCGGAACAACTGGCAGGCGGGAATCTCCCCCTCGCCCTCTTTGGAAGCACACAGACATCCTCTTTGGCTGCCTCACTCCCAGTACATCAGAGTGTTGGGGATCACGTGACCTCCTGACGCTCAGACTTCACAAAGGTGGGGGTAGTGCAATATGGTAGGCGGGTGCTGGGGGTAAGTCCTGGGTGCAATCTGTGTGGTTGGGTGCAATGTGGGTGCTGGGGTAAGACCTGAGTGCAATGTGGGTGCTGGGGTAAGTCCTGAATTAAATTTAGGTGCTGGGGTAAGTCCTTGAATGTATTCTGGCTGCTGGGAGTAAATCCTGTAATTGCAATCTGGGTGCTGTGGGTAAGTCCTGTAAGTGCAATATGGATGCTGGGGTAGGTAGTGGATGTCATCTGGGTGCTGGGGCAAGTCCTAAGGGGCAAAGGCTTGGATGCAGTCTGGGTGTTGGGGAAAGTCAAGTAAGTGCAATGAGGGTGCTGGGTTAAGTGCTTGGGTCAATCTTGGTCAAGTCCTGTGTGTGGAATCTGGATGCTGGAGTAAGCCCTGTGTGCAATTCAGATGCCAGGTCATGTCCTGTGAGTGCAATATTGGTGCTGGGGTGTCACATTAGAGCAGGAGAGGGGGATCAATACAACGCCTTGCCAAGTGCGCAAAGGACACTAGGTAAGCCTCTGACTTATTCAGCCCACCAGTTATCATCAGAGAGAAACACCAATAGACAGGTAAAACTGATATGTTGACTGATAAGGTACAGAGATAAGGCCCAGATGCAGCCCTGGGGGAGGTGGGTGGCAATTGCAAGATATAATGTAAGTGAACAAACAAATTATAATGTACTGGAAAAAAATGTTTGGAAAATGTTAAAGAAATAGACAGGTGAAAATGTGTAAACTTGTGTTGTGTTTGCAATTGTTTGATATCCATGAGAACAGGGTATTTTTGGTTTAGTTTTTGGAAGAAAAGATCAAAAGGTTAAACAATAAGGAACATTTTACATATTTACCAAGGGTGTCAATATTAGTGGAGGGCATTGTATGTCATAAGGATGACAATTATTTCCCGTCACTCCTATTTTTTATTAAACGGAGCACTAGCCGCTCGAATTTACGTTTCTTTACATAATCCTTTAGATTTGTAGAATGTATTATTTCTTTATATAATTTAGTGAGCAGCTTTGATCTCACTCAAACACTGTCTTAAAAAAATTATCGGGCGCCACTGAATCCTGGCCAGTTATTCTATTGATTGTGATTCATAAACAGTGTTTCTAGTCGTCAGCAGTGGCGGATGCTCCAAATGTGCTAGGTGTGCGCCGCACACCTAACACGGAGCACCGGCGGTGTGTATTTCTGGGGGTTTATGTGCTCCGAGCAGAGAGCACACAAATGCCAGAGATACATCCGAAAGACGGCGCTGCGTTGAATTCAGCAACAGAGTCACTCACTCTGTTGCCAATACAACAAGCATGAAAAGTATACGAATTTTCAAATACTTTTCGTGCTTGTTGAATTGGCAACAGAGTGAGCGACTCTGTTGCCGAATTCAACGCAGCGTCGTCTTTCGCATGTAACGTCGTCTCTCGGGTATTTCCGGGGGGTTTGTGTGCTGGCTGTTTGTTGGCTGTTCTCAGCACACAAACCCCCGGAAATACACGAAAGATGTCGTGCCTCCGAGTGACAGGCGTGCTCCGGACTGACAGCACACCTGTCACTCAGGGGCACGATACGCCCCTGGTCGTCAGTATTGGTAATTGGTAGAAATAAAAAGGCCCGGGAGATATCTCAGTCCCGTATACGTGGTAGGAGATCGTGGCAGAGTTTAGATTGCCTGGAAATTCAGGATCGATCAAGTGTGTGTCTTTGTCGGAGACGTTGAGATAAAATCGCATGTTAAACAAATTTAGCAAAATATATTTGTGTGATCACTGGCAATGTATGTTTGTTACAGGTCCCTGTGGAACCCAATACACTGGCAGAAAATGTAAGTTTTGAACTTCTTTTGGGAACTAAACAGCTGAATAGTAAAAAGGTCTTTCTGGGCCTTGCCTGGAAGAAAAGGGGATGGGGCATGCCAACAAGATCACACAACAGCAAAGGGGGTGGGATAGTGTTCATTACAGTGGGTTAGTACCTTACGGAAAGTCTGGCCCATGTTTTAATAAAACATGCATCTAGCAATGTGCTGGAATGTGTCCTTATATAAATAATTGAAATAAATAAGTCACCCAATACATTGACATTATACATTTGTGTGCTCACTGGGGGTCCAGGTTTACAGTCCTGCTCCTCCTGGTCTTCAGATTAGTTTTATGCTTTTGGATCTTAGGATTTTATCATTGACTATACGGAAATGAATAAGACCCTGGATGATTTTGCAATGTACTTTTGTGTGATTGTTGGTTGTTTATGTTTCTTCTAGGTAGAACTAAAAGATACGGTAAGTTGTATACGTCTATTAGAGATGTTTGGTCTTCACAGCGGATTATGTCGTATGTAGGGGGGGGGCTGGCATCGTTTGCCCTGTGTGGGCAAAAATCTATTTAGTGGCCCATGGTGCAACTTTATCAGGTTATTAAAGATAGGTCCCAATAGAGAGGCAAAACAGGTATGTGGACTGGTGAGATACATAGATAGACAGACAGACAAGACAATAGAATAGACAGACAGAGTGGTGGTTGGGCCCAGATTCATTTTTACCCAGTTTCCATTGGACTTGGACCTTCTCTCCCTCTAGAAAAGCAGAAGGGGGAGAGACAGGCTGTGACAGCAAGGGACTCTCCTCTCACACAAGTGCATGCCTATGAGTTCTGTGTGGGAAAAAATATAGAGCAAATCTGACCTGTGGCTTTGTACTGATCCCAGCCAGATCCGCATCAGAGGAACACGTCGGCCTCCCCTATACCAATGAAGATTTTAAATTGAGAAATGTTGCAGCCCCGGCCTTTGAGTCAGTTCAGAAAGCCCTTCTGTACCCCTAGCCAGCCTACCTAGAGGGCCAGCGCTACCTTTAGGCAAACTAGGTGTTCGCCGAGGGCGCCAGATTTGTGGGGGCGGCTGCTGCCCGGGGTATACATGTAAGGCGAGTGTAGCACTGGGGGGTTGGGGGCTGCTGGCAGTCTGATGCTGAGGTGAGCAGCTTCCAAAAGAAAAAAAAAAACAACAACAAAAAAAAAAACGAATCATTGCCACCGGATATGATAGAACGTCAATCGACGGTATGATCCAGGGAGATAAACGGCAAGATACAGATAACACATGGTGCAAACAGCAAAAAAAATAACAAAAGTAGCAGCAGTCCGGATGAAATAAAGTCGTTAGTGCAGTGTAGGATAATCCACACTACGCGTTTCGCCTGCTATGGGCTGTTACCTGGCCTTTTTTTCTTTTTGCATGTTTTAAATATGTCTATGGTGTCTTCTGTTGCATGTGATGTGCCTTGAAGACCAGAATTCCATTATTTTTGTCATATGTTTACTGAACTGTGAATTTCTTATATAAATATGAGGAAAATATGCCATAAAAAAACACTTTTTCTAACTTTGACCTGATTTTTTTTTTAAACAATTACAAATGGTAAAAAAGACCCTGTCTATATATTTCTAATATTTGTCCTGAGTTTAGAAATACCAATGTTTCCTTGTTTGTCTATGTTTTATTTCAAGTAATAGGACAATAAACAATATTAGTGTTTTTTTTTTTTTTCTAACCATTTTCTTCTACAGTGACCTTTTAACCCCAACCTTAAATTTACCCCAACCCTAAATTTACCCTAACCCTAAATCTACCCCACCCCTAATCTAACTCTTGTAATCATCCAAACCCCCCTGTAACCCTAATTATGACCCTAACCATAGATCTAGGTTTAGTAGATCAAGGGTTAGCTTTTTCCATTTATTTATTTAATTCATTTTCTCTTTCAAAGTGTCATATTCTTAACTGCCTCTAGGGGCAGTCAAGTAATGGTTTCAGAGCGACAGAAGAGATTTTTTTTTTCTCTCTTCCGTCGCTCTGTGCTGGGCACACTGTATTGGAGAAGGATGCAGGGGGGCACACAAGGTGTTGCATGATGCCTCGATCGAGGCATCATTCCAACACTTTAACACACATAGGCAGTGATCAGCTTTCACTGCCTATGTGTGTAACACGCATATGATCACATTTGCGGTGATCGTATGCACGCGCGGGGGGGGGGGGGGCTGATGGCACTCTCAGAGGCTGCTTCGCTAAGCAGACCATGCTTTTCAGGACGTATATATACGTCCATATGCGTTAAGGGGTTAAGTCTCTTGAAATGTCCCATAATGCCCCACCCATAGCCACACCTTTAACTAATCCCACACAAAAAAAAAAGGTCCCTCTTCAACTATTTGAAATGTTGGGAGGTATGCATGTTGGACTATGCATATTTGTCAACTTTGTCTTTGAGGTTCCCGGGACGAAAAGGGGGTCACAGTTCAAATACAATTAAATGGACATAGAGCTAGCTCACACACTTTTTCTTAATTTAAAAGGAACAAAAGTTTTAAAAAATATACACAGTTTACTGCTCCTTTAAAAATATGTGTAACATCTGTTGAAATAAATTGTAATACCTTATTATATTTTTTTTCCAGACTAGCCCATTATCCAGTGGCGGCAATGATGAGGACAAGAATTTGGTAATATCTAAATAGTTTAAATGGTAATCTATCTAAATAGTTTAAAAATTGTGTTCTGAGTTTAGAATTATGCCATGTTTACATGTTTTTGTATTGATTATTCATCGCCTTTAATGGTTTTAAAGGCTCAGGACGAACATGTCATGTCAGAAAATATTTTTCTTAACAATGTTTAGATCATTTCCCACCACTTTTTATTCTCTTCACAGTATATATAGTGTTTAGGTTGACACAGTCCCTTTAAGTCTCTTTAAATGTCCCATAATACCCCACCCATAAGCCACACCTTCAACTAATCCCACAAAAACAAAAATGTTTCAACTATTTGAAATGTTGGGAGGTATGCATGTTGGACTTTGTCTTTGAGGGTCAACGGGTCAGAACCTACAGGGGTGGGGATACACAACACCATTTTATGCTCTGCCCTATTTGTTGTCATCCCGTCACAGTTCAAATACAATGCTTCCTGTGCACAGTGCATAGCACAGACCCACATTTAACGGTACAGGACCCCTATAAAAAAATGTACTGTGCCAGTAAAATGAAGACCGTTGGCAATTTTGATCTTTAGACCTTCACACACTTTGTCATGGATACCGGGGTCCTTGTACGGACACTTTGCCCATCCCTGAAGACAATTGTAACGCATATTCCACCACCAGCAGTTGGTTGCTCTTATTGGCTCAACTTGCGCCAGCACTGACATCTGTTCTCCATAAGCTAAACGAAAACCATGTGCATCCGTAAGAAGTTTTTTTTTTTCCAAAGAAGAAACACCAATTTTAGGAACTTTTGCTTCATTTAAAAGGAACAAAAGTTTAAAGAAAAATATATAAAGTTTACTGCTGCTTTAAAAATGTGTGTAACCTAAATATCTGTCAAAATATGTTGTTAAACATTATCATTTTTTTTTCTAGACTGGCCCTTCATCCAGTGACGACAATGATTAGGACAAGGAATTGGTAATTGTGTACTTCAGAGAACGACCATATTCACAGCAGTAACCTTTCACCACACAGATCTGCCTATTCCACATCCTCTATCCATTCTAAATACTGAATACTCCGCCTAGGCTCTATTGAAGATCAGCCAACACTTATTGCCACCCCAATAGGAAAAGGAAGGAGCAGACATTTTTTGGGGCCCCCTTTAACAAATTGGATACTCTTTAGAGTTAAATGGCAGGATATTGCATGCTGTTTCACCATTTTTTGTGCAGTAAAAGATATATAAGATAGAGACGTATAAGATGGACTTCTGAATTAAGTTTTGTTGTCATATTGGCCCTCCCCCTCTCATTGCACAGTTACCAACAGTCTCAAATTTGATGGGATAATCCCAATTTTTTTTAAATGTTTATTCCTGTCCCTTAAAATTTGGCGCTGTCCCGGCATTATTGCTTCCTGTGCACATTTGATCTTCTTAGATCATAAGAATGTGTATTGTACAACACTGATTGGTGTGTGGCCTCCAACCAGGAACGAGCTGATCAACTCCCCCTCCACTGATTGGCTGTGTTGCCAAATTCCACGTGCTTGATGCACTATGATTAGTGAGATGGCCGCCCCCTAGTCGACAATATCTTTTGAATGGTCCACAATTAGGACACTATTCTATATTCCAAATACACCTTTCATCAGGCAGAAGTAGAATAAAATTTGAGGGTTTTCTAACTCTTTTAAGTAACGGTGATCCATAAATATAATCAAGAAGGATTTTTTTGTTGTTGTTGTGGGGTTGTTTAAAGTCATGATGCAGTACATTATGTTATTTTTTTTCTCCCCTCTGCCCATAGGTCTTTGGCAACCACATGACTGATCATATCGCATGTCAAACTTTCTAACTGCACCGGTGCAAACTATGACAGGAACAGTGACCATCGAATGTTAAGAAGATCCACAGATGGGGCTGGTCATCATTCAAAGACACTGGACTGGAACACTATGGCCACGTCTTACATTGACAAAATGTGTCAGACTCAGAATGAAATCAGTCCATCAATAATCTTCCCAGCATATTCAGAATAATATCCTGGAAATCATGGTCAATACAGTTGCTCCTGTAGATCAGCTTGGTTCGAGAAAAGATGGACTCCACTGAAAACTTTTGTTCATTTAATGAAGTAGCATTTGTGCTAAGATTATGAAAAGTGACATTTGCTTCCACTGAAGGGGAAAAAAAGGAAGGACGGAATAAACTTAAAAATAAATAACATAACAAGTGTAACTAACAATAATGCAAACTCAAAACATAATTAAAGTTCTTTTAAATAAACGTTACTTGATGTGTTGAAGATCAGTTTAACATTTTTATTGACCTTTATATAGAGATGGATTTAAAACAGGATATCCAAAAAAAAAACCACTAATAAGCTGGATATTTTCTGAAATGACTGTTTCATTGGACGGTTACCGATCATGTGTTCAGAGAAGAATGAAGTTTCACTCCAAACGACAGCGCTACTCCACATGTGCAGTGCTTATTCTCAGGTGTTTTCCAGATCTGAAGGATGAACGTCAGGACCAAGGAGTAGAGGTTCTGATTTTGGGACTGCTCGAAGCGTATCACATGACCATAGATTGGAATTATCCTGGCCTTGAAAAAATATATATGAACCAACATTTGATCCAATAATTTTTTGATGGGCAGGGTGTGGGCATTTCTAAGTTAATATAATATACCGGTATATAAAATAATTTAGATTTCTAATGCTATAGTTCACTGTAAAAGTAGTATGTTCCACAGAATAGGAAAAATAGCACAGGCTGAGTATCCCTTATACATAGATCCATTATCCGAAATGAGGGTCATTTTTTGGAGCCACAGATTCTTCGTCTTGGAAGACGGGAGGGACGTTGAAGACGATGCTATGCAATCTTCCGGGACTTAGCTTTCTGCACCATGGTTTCAACAGTACCAGCCCTATAAATGATCCGCATCATCTAAATCCAGTGTGAGCAAGACTAGATGGACCGAATGGTTCTTAGCTCACATTCAATGGTGCTGCCAAAATTATCTGTTCACTGAAAGTATCCGTTATCCGAAATGCTGCTGGTCCCAAGTATTTCTGAAAAGGGGTACTCAACCAATACTTTAAAAGGGATCAGTCTACTTCTTAATGCATTGTTAATTTTCATAAAAGTGTATTACAGTACAGGTACAAAATTAATCTGTATATGAAGTATTAAGGCATCCAACAGAGGCCCTCTAGCTGTTTCTATACTACAACTACCATAATGTCCTGCGATTATAAGGAACTGGTGGGGAATTGGAGTGACAAACGTAGGTGTCTAGGTATTGAATAATGTTTTGTTAATGTATTTCCATATCTAACTTTAGTTTGTTATTAGTATTGAGCGAACCCGAACCGCACTGTTCAGGTTCATACTGAACATTACGTTTTTTGGACCCCGGACCCGAATACGGACATTCCACTGTATGTTCGTGTTGGAGTTCGGCAATTACATTGTATGTAATGCTATGGGCTTTCTATAAACCGCAATAGAGTCCCCATTCATAAGAATTTCTTATGAATGGGGCCTCTATTTCGGTTTATAGAAAGCCAATAGCATTACATGTATTCCATAAAACGAAAGACATCCGGTTTATAGACTTTCGGTTTATAGAATACATGTAATGCTATTGCTATTCTATAAACCAAAAGTCTATAAACCGAATGTCTTTTGGTTTATAGACTTTCGGTTTATGGAATACATGTAATGCTATTGGCTTTCTATAAACTGAAATAGAGTCCCCATTCATACGAATAGGTCAGTTGACCTATTTGTATGAATGGGGACACTCACCCACATTTTACTTCATTTTGCAGCCCTCTAGCCCTTTCCAGGACTTTTTTAGAGGCATTTTAGTGGCCAAAAGTTCATGTCCCCATTAACTTCAATGGGGTTTGGGTTCAGGGTCAAGTTCGAGCACGGACCCGGACATTTTTTCGAAGTTCAGCCGGACCTGCCGAACCCGAACATCCAACTCTATTTGTTATAAAACAAAATGTTTTATCCTACGCAAAATGTCACACAAACCCGTGAAAATACCCAATAGTGCTCAACCCCTTGAGGACACGACTGATTTTGGAATGTTGTGCAGTTCAGGACACAGGCTGTTTTAACATTTCTGCGGTGTTTAGCTGTAATTTTCTTCTCTCATTTACTGTACCCACACATATTATATACTTATAAAAAGGGCTTTGCATGAATTAAAGCTGGGGGAGGAGCCAACTAGTCCACAATAAAACCAGTGTGCTGCTCAACCCCTGTATACATCTGGGGGGTGCTTATAGGAAGAGAGTTAATATAGAAAAAAATAAGCAGCAGGCCATTCAAAAATGCACTCATGAGCAATAGAGCACTCTTCAAACATAAGTTTAGAAATATATATATAAACGCACCGTTAATTAGACAAAAACTACTTCAAAAAGGACTTAGACTGTTTGTGATCCAATTATCAAAACAATACCCTTTACAAAATACATATAACAAACATATAAAATCACATTGATGGTAAATTGGTAAAGGTGTTGATGGGAGGATAACAAATGTTACATTCAAATCACTCGGGTGTGTAAATAAATCGAACACTTTTAAAGCCTGCATAATCCACCATAATCCATCTGTATAAGCTAGGGACAGATCTACAGCAAATATCACAGAATATAAGTGTTTTCAAACAGTGAAATGGATGTCTCCCTAAACTCCAAACTGCACTCCCCAGTGCAGTAAAGCTGAATTAAACACTAATAGGCAATGTGACCGCGGGCAGCTTCCCGCTTACTCAGATATTCTTAGATCTCACCAGACTGATGCCTCAAAGAAAGTCCTATGTGGGGAGACGCCCCATTGGGTGAAACCAAATGCTTTCGAAACAAAACTGAAAATAGCCTCTCTCATCCCCATATACTTCTATGGCATGATAGAGGGTCACTACGGGAATAATTAAATTAACATAAATTTTAAAATGTTTTAGCCCCAGTGAGGCCCCCAAAAATACATTGGGGTTGGCCAGGGCAATAAATATTAACCCCTCAAGGTCTGGGGGCTGGCCAAATAGAATGATGCCGATGATGCCGCCCTTGTATTCTGGGGCTTCTGCTGGCCCCTTAAATAATAGATTCTTCTGTAGAGATTTGATAGCTCTGGTGGACCTGGTCTTCTCATTTTACATGTTATATAGAGATGTCGCAAACTATTCGCCAGCGAATAGTTCCCGGCGAACATCGCATGTTCGCGTTCGCCGCGGCGGGCGAACATTTGCGATGTTCGATCCGCCCCCTATACTTTATCATTGACTAAATTTTGACCTGACCCTGTACCCTGTACCCTGAACCGAACGTTTACTATTGGCTTTCACTACACGGAGACAGAGTCTCCATTCATAAATTTATGAAGGGAGACTCTGTCTCCGTGTAGTGAAAGCCAATAGTACTACGATTACATGCATTACAAATGCCGACAGCCTATAAACTGAACGTTCGGTTTATAGGCTGTCGGCTTATGGAATACATGTAATCCTATTGCTATTCTATAAACCGAACGTTCGGTTTATAGGCTGTCGGCTTATGGAATACATGTATTCCTATTGCTATTCTATAAACCGAACGTTCGGTTTATAGGCTGTCGGCTTATGGAATACATGTATTCCTATTGCTATTCTATTTATAGAATAGCAATAGTATTACATGTATTCCATAAGCCGAAAGTCTATAAACCGAAGGTCGTTCGAACATTTGCGAAAATTCGTGTTCGCCGTTCGCGAACGGGAAATTTTAGGTTCGCGACATCACTAATGTTATATATCAATCCACATACATTTGGAATTTGTCTTATATGAGTGAGTTTAATTAACTATTACATTCACTATTAGATCAAATTACAGTATTGGACTATTACATCATTTCTAGTGTTTTTTTATGCTGCAGTAAGTACGTTTATCATTTATTTCAGCAGCATTGGGAGTTTTCATGGGTTTTGTGGCAGGTTAACCATTTGTTTTATGTTATTTTTTTACTTTTGCTGCATTTGGCATCACCTGTGAATCTAGCCCACCTCTTATTTTATGTTTGGTTATTTGGGTTTGGTAGCCTGCATTTAGGGATGTCCTTATTTTGTACCAGCCACCCCCTTAACACAACGGGGGGGGGGGGGGGAGGGACAACGCAGTTTGTGATACGCTAAAACAGTCCAAAAACTGGTAGAAAGTGGGCTGGGTATAATACTAGCCTTGGGAAAGGGAAATCCAAAGGACTAGTTGGCTCACCTTGGTTATACGGAATGTAAGAAGTAAGACACATGTCAACATTTATATATTGTTCTATATATTGCATTAATTTATACATTTATTTGCAGTTCTGCTAGGACAAAAAGTCGAAACATGCTTGTATTGTCTCTTGTTGATAATATCACCTCTGCCTTGAGATTATGTTGTATTGTGCCAATAAACTACTTTAAAAGGGATTTTTTTTTTATTCCTCTTTCGTATTTGTTCTTTATTTGTTCACAGACAATATAAGAATTGACAAATTAACATGACATATCCACTTAACGATACTTTTCCTGGAAACTCCCATAAAAGTTGTGCTCATGAAATTATGTCTAAGTTACATAAACTGTGCGATCATTAGACATAGTTCATTATCCCAATTTTCCTTTAACCAAA
The DNA here is from genome assembly GCA_036172795.1 of Pelodytes ibericus. NCBI lineage: Eukaryota > Metazoa > Chordata > Amphibia > Anura > Pelodytidae > Pelodytes > Pelodytes ibericus. The sequence goes on along the minus strand of CM069866.1, from coordinate 62,209,135 downwards.
TCTGAACAATCAACAATACACTCTCCTAGTACAACACAGAAACTCTCTTCATTCATTAATGCATAGCACTAACTCCTGACAAATATCTCAATCTCCCAGGTTGAGCCATAGCTCTTTGTGCCAGAGCAACCCATTTATTAGAACAAAAAGAGCAGAGGTGTGTGGAAAATCTCATATATATATATATGTATATATACTAATATATTTAGTATATGTGTTGGAGATTTTCCACACACTACATGACACCACTGTGATGAATGTGAGGGAATGTCTATTTAAACTCATTTTAGTAAATTGATCCCTTAACTTTCAGTTCAGATTGGTTTTCCTGTAGTATATCATTAGCCACCCGTTAGGTGCTCCAGTAGAAATGCTACCACATATAAGTCACATATTTGTATGCCAAAAACAAACATATATTACATTTTCAGCATTTAATCACAGCCAAGCAAACAGACAAGCAGGGAGGAGAAAATAATGGGGTCATACAGCGGTTTGAGACAGTCCAGTATTACTACTTGAACCATTAATCCACTAACAGGATTCCTTTCAGAAAGATTTATCCAGCAGTTATCCGTCTTCCCTTCTGCCTTTCAAACCACTGCAGACAGAGATGCTGAAGCATCTGATTCCCATCCAGATGTGTCTTTTTTTGTTTTTTTTTTGTTTCTGTCTTAATCATTTTTTAGCCTGCTGACTTCGTTCAACTTCTACATCTGCTTCTTATTTTTCTGACCATTTTCCCCCCCTTGGGTTCTCACTTGGCAAGAGTTACCATTGTGGAGGCTGTACTGGACTGCCCATTCAAGGTATGTTAAGAGATAATCAAGCAGTGGGGGCTGTGCTATTGAATGATAGTTTTATTTCTGGGGTAACCAATCGGAAATCTATAAAGGCCATTGACACACCATCCATATCGAACGTAGACCTGAGTAAGCAAAGCTGTCCATATGAGGCAGTGATGTGGGTTTTAGTTTAACAACAGATGGAGGGTCCCAAGTTGGTCGAAGTTCATCTCACGTAGTGCTTGTAAAATAGTTCAGTGGGTAATGCATCGACTGCAGAATCTGTTCAGGGTCGTAGGTACAGTGGGGTCAGCTCTGCCCATCATTCTTCTAAGATAGATAAAATAAGTACCCTTATAAGTTGTATTATCCCCTGGGCAAACTCGAAAACCAGAAAATATCTGACTGTACCCTTCCTTGTTAAACATAGAAACATAAAATGTGTCGGCAGATAAGAATCATTCGGCCCATCTAGTCTGCCAAATTTTCTAAATACTTGTATTAGTCCCCCATTCCCTATCTTATATCTAGGATAGACTTGTGCCTATCCCATGCATGCTTAAACTCCTTGACTGTGTTTACCTCTACCACTTCCGCTGGAAGACTATACCATACAGCCACTACCCTCTCAGTAAAGTAATAGTTTTATTAGTCCCCAGTTCCCTATCTTGTATCTAGGATAGCCTTATGCCTATCCCACACATGCTTAAACTCCTTCACTGTATTAACCTCTACCACTTCTACTGGTAGGCCATTCCATATATCCACTACGATATCAGTAAAGTAATACTTTCATTAGTCCCTGGCTTTATCTTATATCTAGGATAGCCTTGTGCCTATCCCACGCATGCTTAAACTCCTTCACTGTATTAACCTCTACCACTTCTACTGGAAGACTATTCCATACATCCACTACCCTCTCAGTAAAGTAATACTTTTATTAGTGCCTGGCCTTATCTTATATCTTGGATAGCCGTATACCTATCCCACGCATGCTTAAACTCCTTCACTGTATTAACCTCTACCACTTCTACAGGACGACTATTCCATGCATCCACTACCCTCTCAGTAGAGTAATACTTTTATTAGTGCCTGGCCTTATCTTATATCTTGGATAGCCGTATACCTATCCCACGTATGCTTAAACTCCTTCACTGTGTTTACCTCTACCACTTCCACTGGAAGGCTATTCCATGCATCCACTACCCTCTCAGTAAAGTAATACTTCCTGATATTACTTTTAAATCTTTCCCCTCTAATTTAAGACTATGTCCTCTAGTTGTGGTAGTTTTTCTTCTTTTAAATATACTCTCTTCCTTTACTGTGAGTATATTTAAAAGAAGAAAAACTACCACAACTAGAGGACATAGTCTTAAATTAGATACATGAGATACATCATGTACTAGCTTCATCTATAGAAGCTACACATTTATATATGCAAGTAATTTAATAATGAATTTAAAAAAAACCTTTGTGATTAAGGGCTATACTTTCATGTTAATCGTTCCAGTGCTCACAATGACTTTCTTACTTCTCTGGATCCCAAGGGCTAAAATAGATTTATTAAAATGTGTAAGATTCAATTTATAGTATTCTCATTGCTAGGCTACATTGGGGTGATGAATGTTTGATTGAAATGGATATAGACTATTGTGTTAGGGAATATATTTTGGTAATGACCAAGAAAGACCTGGCGCCGTACAAAAGTAACTATCACCCTTAGGAACACATACGTCACGGGGACTAATTCAATGTTTGACCGAAGGTATGATGATATAGAAACGATTAAGATGTGGCCTGGGTGTTGTTAGTTTGGAGGTATGGAGAAAACTGCTCTCATCATTAATGCTCTATGTAAACTGAAGTTTTGAGTATAAAACACTTCTCAAGAACCCAAAGTATTGTTGATATTAAGTGTTGGAACTTTGTGGATGAAACACTGAGGTCTGGTTACTTAAAGATGAACTGTGGCCATCTGCAAAGATCAGAAATGAACAACCAAGTTGGAATTCTGCAACTTGCCAATCTTTCCATTTCGTTTTAAATGCTTTAAGTGCATTTTTATAATGTTTGCTTTTTTAACCCTTTAACGACCAGGGATTTTCCTGGGCCAAGGACCAGAGCGTTTTTCAATTTTTAATACGCAGTTTTTGAAACATAATTTTCCTCTCTCTCATTTAACGTTCCCATACAAGTTATATGTTGTTTTTTAAAGGACAGTTAGAGCTTTCTATTGATACCCTATACATAAAAATGATTTACATTTTAGTATTAAAAAATACATATAAAAGAGGAAATTTTTGAGGAAAAAAAAGTTTTTCCCCATTATTTTCCCACTAATAAGCTACACAACTAGTGCAACACTAACCCACTTATCCCCCCTAATTAACTAACTAATAAAAAAGAAAAATATTGGTTCCCAAACCCCCCTAAAAAAAAAAGACAGAAAAAAAACTCTGAAGAGTGCGATGTCAGATCCGTAAAAATCATGCAACAGGCATGCAGGGGTTAAATTTTATTAAATAAATATATTAAAATTACCTTTATTTATTAAAAAAATGTTATAAATTGTAAAAAAAACAAAAAGTATTAAAAAAAATAAATAAACGAGGGCCATAAAGTGGAAAGAAACTGATCACAGTTAAAAACTGTGATCAGAAGATCACAGTTAACAACTGTGATCAGCAATGAAAAGGTTAATTCCATGTGAACACACTGACTTTGTCATCTAATTTGCATGTTATCGCGGTGATCACGTTATCACCCCGATCACATGCCAGTAAATCCACTGATCGGGGTCCAGGAGCTTTGCCTCGGGTGCGAGGCTTAGTCCTGGACCCGTTGCAGACTGGCTGGCGGTGCGCACGGAGCGCACCGCCGGCTAGACTGCATGACGAGTTAACTCGTCATAAGGTCGCGAAGGGGTTAATAGTAAATTTTTGTGCCACTTGTCTGGTGTACACCTGGTTAAAGAGACGGTATCACCGAAACATTGTTTTACTGGGAATGTAGAGAATAAAAAAAATGATTGAAATTTATCTATACTTCGTGTTAGCAAAATGGCAAGTAAAATATAATTTAGTAAAAATGTTTAAAATGTTTCTGTGGTGTTTCCTTTAGATGACATGACCCGTGGCACGGTGGGCAAATTATACCATTCCCATTGAAAAAGACGTTATTTTGCAGATCAAGCCACAGATAATGCCGTAAACTGAAGACTCCACAGACATATTTAAAACACACTGTTCTCCTAATTTAGGCATTTGTTTAAAATTTTGCTAACACGATATATAGATCATTTTCAATATTTTTTTATTCCCTACATGCACAATCCAAATAATGTTTTGGTGATACCGTCCCTTTAAATTCCACTCAGTTGACTGTAGGTAAAAAAAAAAAAAAAAAAAGACAGGTTATTAGGCCACAGAATAAAACTGCGTGGATATGACAAATATTTTAGAGGCACAAGTGGGAGACAAACTCTTTAATCGTGTCTGCCAACACCAGTATTTCATTATATGGTATGTGAACATATAGGAGGTTTGGAACAATTTTATCTTTTAAGACAAGTTGTCAAATTTATGTTGCATTGCAAAACCCAAAACCCTGCTACAAAATTATATGTATTACAGACAGTGGTGTATCTTGGTTTTGGGCTGCTCTAGGCAGACAAAATTCAGGCATCCCCCCCACCCACGTTGCACACCTACGACATGCCCCATCACCCACATTGCACACCCACGAAATGCCCTATCACCCACATTGCACACACATTAAATGCCCAATCACCCCATTGCATGCCCCCATCACCCACATGGCATACACACTAAATGCCTCATCACCCCCATTACATGCCACCATCACCCTCATTACATACCCCCACCACATCCCTTACATGCCCCCATCACCCATGTTGCACACCCACGACATGCCCCATCACCCCATTACATGCCCCATCACCCCAATTAATTGGAAGGAGCTAAAGCTTGCTGTACGGTGGGGGAGGGAGCGAAAATGTTTGACTCCTGACAAATGTACTGATAGTCCAATAAAAATAGATATTACAAGTGTCTGCAACATTCTGTCATTTTGCATCTGTAATGAGTATGCAGAGACATGTCAGGTGATCCTCTACTGAAATTTCCAGCCAAATGCCACATTGATCCTAAGGGGATATTCATTAACACTGAAAAAATAAATTAGGCAGTAACAGAAGAGTTGGAACTTTTTTTTCAGCTTTCCAATCTTTTATTTGCAGATCAAATTTTACCTACCACCCAGTCAGCCTTTTTATCTTTGGATCAAAGTTTCATTTACACACAATCTAATGGTGTACTAGTTGGGATTGTGTTCCATGTGGACTATACTTGTTATTACAAGCTGGGTGATAACGCCATTCAACCAATCATTTTAGCTACATGGGTCTTGGAAATCTGGTATATAATACTTAGGGCTTTATTCAGAGGGGTCCATGTTTAAAATGGGTTAAGAGGCAAAACGTGATCATGGTTGACTGGTTTTGCATAGGCCTACCCAGAATCCCTTGCAGTGGTGGAAGCACAGAGAAAGCGTGATTTCTGTGGGAAAGGCAGGCCTTCTGGCAGGCTTGGTGTGTGCAGATTTGTGGGTGTGATATTGCCTCTGCTACCCACTGAATTTCAAACGGAGGGGTATTTCCATCACTATTTCTCAAAAGGGTTTTCTTCATGAAAGAGAGAATTGCATACTCAAGGCCTAAAAACAGGCTAAAACAAACAGCTATTTTCATCCCCTAATTTTGCAAAATAATTAACAAATAAAGCCCTTAATGAGTAATTGATGGTGTGTTACACACATTACTAAAATAATGTAAGAGAAAAAAAATTAGACGATAACAAATATTAAATCTGTAAACATAAAGGAGAGCTTTTTTCCTAGGAATATTGGTCAGTAGAGTTCCGGGACAGATGTTGCCTGTTCTATAAGAAACCTCTAGTTTGGTCAATTCCAATTCTTTTCATTTTAATCGCGTTCGTGTTCGGAACGGACTTTGCACTAGCTGAGAAGCCAGAGATTTTAATAAAACTCCTACACAGTTCATCTGTGAGTATAATGGATTTGGACAGATTAAAGGGGGATTAAAAGTCACTGTTTCATGCCAGGGGACAAGCTGGAATAAAACATTTAAAAGGTGGCTTTGGGCAGACAATTCAATCCAAGAAGAGTTATGGTGTAGGGTTTGGTAGAATATAAAGCAGTGCATTGCTCGTGTCTTTCATACTGTTACCTGAACATGTTTTATGTACTGTGAATGTAGAAAATACTCAATGATCAAAAATGATCTCTAAATATTAAAGGGATTTTTTAAAATGTGATGAGTTAGACATGTGCAAAACTAAAATTTTTGTTTCGTTTTCGTCCATTCAGACAAAAATGTTATTTATTTCGTCTAAAACGAATTTCGTTCATTACTGCGTTCTTTTTAGACGAAATTCGTTCATTATTTTCGTTTCGTTTTATTCATTCGTCTTATAGAATACGTGTAATACTATTGGCTTTCTATAAACGAATTTCTTATGAATGGGGCTCTCGTTCGGTTTATAGAAAGGCAATAGTATTACACGTATTCTATAAGACGAAAGTCTATAAACCGAAAGTCGTTCATTATGTCGGTTTATGGAATATATGTTATGCTATTGGTATTCTATAAACCGACTCTATTTCGGTATATAGAATGCCAATAGCACGAATGGACGAATGGACGAATGATTTTCGTTTATTAACCATTCGTTCATTCGTCTTTCGTTAGTTTAGCATTTTCGTTATTCGTTTTTCGGACGAATGGACGAAAATGCTATTTTCGGACGAAAATTTTATTTTCAGAACGAATGCACATGTCTACTAAGAATCCCTTCTTATAGTTATCTCTGTAACTAAACCACAAAAGGCCTCTATTTACAGTTCATATATTCAGTATGTATATCTTTTGTATGTTGCCAATAAATATATATTTAAAAAAAAAAATGATTGCAGATTTGCAATCAAACGCATACAATAAAACACAAATGTATTTTCAATGGGCATGTGGGGTCTCCTGTTTATGACATCACCTGTGGATTGATATGCAAATGAACTACTTTTAATGGGAAGTGGGGTTGCTATGGAGACAGTAGCATGTGCAGTATTTTTTGGCATAAAAGGTGGCAACCCTTATGGGAAGATGTGTAATACAAAACATATGTCAATCTTAAGGTATGCCTTTGGGAGCTAGGCAAATGCTCCCAGCCCCCTGTATAATATACATTGCTTGTCCTGCCACACCTTCTATGATAAACAGGGTTGGGAGAAGAAATGGCTCCCAGCCCATATATAATACATTTGGCATGCAATGCTGTTAAAATAATATAAAGATTCATTTTTTTATTCTCTACATTTACAGTATATGTCAGTGATGGCAAACCCTTTATTCATAGGTGCCAACAAGTGGTCCTTAGAGATATCAGCATGTGCCTTCAGTATCACCATCAGTCGTGGAGGAGCCAATAAATGTTGACATTTGACATAACAATCTATGACTGACATTTGTTGCATGTAGGCTGTTTAATGCACATTTTGCCCTTGAACGGACTGGTGTAAGGGGAATCGATGGACATAAAATATGCCTGAAATGCAAGGGGACTTTGTGAAAACTGAACACTCAAGTTAAAAAATGTTTTCCATCACTGGTTTAAGTGATAACGTATTTGCTGGAATATAAGACAAGGTTTTTTCTCAGAGCAAATGCTCTGAAAAAGATCCCTCGTCTTATATTCAAGGTCGTCTTATAATCTGACCTCAAATCGAGGTCAGACTATAAGACAGGGATCCAGGTCCCCCGCAGAGCTGCAGGGGACCTGGATCCCCCTCGCTAACAGCAGGTGGATGTCTGCGTGATGAGCCCTCTGCTGCCGCCCGGCACGACCGCCGGGACTTCTATGATGAAGCCGGGTCCTTCCGGCGTCATCATAAAAGTCCCAGCAGAAGTGCCAGGCAGCATGCTATCGTGCAGAAATCCTTTGGCTGCCTCCACTACCCACTAGGGAGATTTGGCCAGCCGGGGGATGTCTGCAAAATAGTGCAGACATCCTCCATGCTGCCTGACACTTCCGTCTATTATAACGGATCGGGCGGCTACGTTGGGGGGAGGGAAGGGGGAGACAGACAACATTGGGGGGAGTGTGGGGGAGAGAGACAGACAACATTGGGTGATGGTGGGGGAGAGAGACAAACAACTTGGGGGGAGGGTGGGGGAGAGAGACAGACAACGCTGGAGGGAGGGAGGGGTGGAGATACATACAACATTGAGGGGAGGGTGGGCGAGTGAGACAGACAATGCTGGGGGGAGGGAGCTGTGGAGGGACAGACAACATTGGGGGAGGGTGGGGGAGAGAGACAGACACCGTTGGGGGGAGGGAGGGGTGGAGAGACAGACAACATTGGGGGGAGGGGGAAGGAGAGAGACAGACAACTTGGGGGGAGAGAGACAGACACCATTGGGGGGAGCATTGGGTAAGTCTGGGGGGTAGGGGCAGCATTGGCACATAAAAGGTAAATAAAAACAAGAAATGCATTTTTTATATATATATATTAAGGCTTTTAGGTTTTTTCCTAAAGGAATATAAAAAGTTTGGGGGGGTCGTCTTATAATCAGGGTCGTCTTATATTCGAGCAAATACGGTGATTAAAGATACACTTTCCTCTGCTCACAAAATAGACAAATATTTTTGAAGATATCGCTTAATAGAGCTTTATTACATTTTTATAGCCCATAAATCTTTGTTAAAAACGACCAGTTGAGCCAGTGCTGTACGTTTATAGGAACTGTTAATATTTTACAGCCAAACTTTATCTATTACTTTAAAAGTTTAATGGGTGAGGATGCCATCAAAGGCTTCGCTCCATGCCCCTTCAGCAAAAGGGATGGGTCCTTTAGCGTGCCAGTGTAGTGTGTGCCTTTCACGTGCCAGCACAGACTCCTCCTCCTCTGTCCGTATGTGGCCCCGTGTACATGAATGAGTCAGAGTACTGGGATGTAATATATGTTTAAGGCAGTTCGGGACTGCCTTCTGGCTTGCACCCAATTGCATTTCTGTTTATTTCTTTGTGTTTATGTACTGCTGTTTTGCTTTATTTACAGTTGTCCTACCTGACTTTGTGTTTATTCCCTGGACAAAGAACCTGCTCCATTGCACTACTATGATTCCTAAACCAGTTACAGGATATTGAAATGAATAAATAGAATCCAATTTTCTGGAGAAATAGAGTGAAATAGCCTCCCACCATGGATTCCCATGTCAGTTATGTTGGATACATCTCATGGTTATACAGTTGCGAACGTATAACCAGGACTAGGTGCCTCGTTACGCGAAACGCATAAGGCTGGGTGTCTAGGGGATGCACACCTCTGTCTTGCCACTGTAAATAATAAATTCAATTTGTTCTTTGCCCGGTGTTATTGCAAATATTTTGGGCAAGTAAGAGACTTTACCAATCAGTTTTTCTTGCAATATGCAAGCCAAGTGCTGTGGGTGCAATATAGGTGCATGGCAAGTGCTGTGGGTGCAATATAGGTGCATGGCAAGGGCTGTGTGTAATGTATGGTGCTGTGTTAAGTCCTTTAGGGGAAATGTGGTTGCACAGAAAGGGAATAAGCACAAAAAATGCAATTTTTCAATAACATTTTTATTACATATACAAATAGTTGAATGTGTAATGAGAATAGTTGCATTTAATATTAAAAAGTTTACATTTACATACAGTTTTTTACAATGCGACGTTAGAAAAATTGGGTCGAGGGGGGCCCACTGCTAAAGACTTTGCTCAGGGTCCACTAGGGTCCTAAAGTGGCCCTTCCTGTATCACCATTACTGGAAGGTTATTCCATCTACCCACTACCATGCTAGTGAGAACTTTACTTTTTCGCACATTTCCTTTCATTCCTTTTGACCACACAATACTCTGAACACATATTTTGTTTCCTACTGTCTCACAATACTGTCAGTAGGTTAATGTAACAGTGGCTCTTTAATAATAACTTAACCTGCAAACATAATTGAGGTTATAGCAAGGATTATTTCTTTTTTCTTGCAAAGATTATTTAATGTCTAAAACAAATTAAAAAAAACAACAACAAACTATATTTATATGGATTAAAGGTTATTTAGCAAAAGCCAGATGCCAAGTAGAACAAAATTGATCCTTAAAGGAGCAGATTATTGCTGAATTGTAATCCCTTGAATAGTCTTGCTTAAATAATCAAAGACAGACTGGAAGTTTTCTTTTCCCCCAGAGGATTCTGCATTTGTGTTTTTTTTATATATATATATTATTCTTGGACAAGCTCCAGGTTTATTGCTAAGTTTCACCCCTCCTAGTGGCCTCCTTTGCCCACCAGCTGTCTCTGTTCTGCCCTTCCCTCATGACGTATTTCATACCACAGTTAACAGGGTGCAGCGTGTAATTCAATTTTTATTATGTTTAAAAGGACACTACCACTTACATAAGATGTAACTAGATAACCTGTGCATTTAAAACAAACACATTTATAAATCATATGCACTGTTTTTTATACATATGATTGAACTCATTGCTTATAAAAGGAAAAATAAAATTAGGTGTTTATCTCCAGCATCCATTTTATGAATAATTCCCATGATGCAACATCATCCAAAATCTTCCAGTCAGTCTCAATTTACAACTGTTGTGAAAGCCTGAATGATGATGTCATAAGATACTCCCCTGTTATCTTACTGGCTCATGTACCTGCTTTCCAACACAAGGAGAGGATATTGACCTGATCAAACAGGATCATAACTCCACCCCTTATGATGTAATAGTTACATTATCCTCCCATCCAATGCAACTCTATGATCAGAATTCTGACGTATAGACTGAATTCTGTGTCCCCAGCCCCAAAGTGATATACTAGTGCTGTAAAGTCACTGAGGGGGTGGCACCCAAAAACACTATTTTTCACAAAGTGGCAGCGCCCAGTCACACTTGTTTAGTTATTTTATTAAATACAGTGACATAACAAAAACAAAATACATATCTGAAATCAACAATACAAAATAAAAAAAAAGTGAAACCTTCTCATTTTTTGGTGGGAGTGTCCCTTTAAAAAAATGATCTGCTGTAAGTTGCAAAACATATTAATAAGGTAACCGTCGAGGGACCTTCCACCTGAACCAGAAATCTTTATTTTGACCAAGTCACCTGATTTATTTACTAAAGCAGAGAATAAGTTAATTTCAAAGACTGATTTAGCAGCTAGCAGATCGTAAGCACAGACGTGGCACCACCATTGCACTCCTTCCATCAATAAGGTTATAAGTCTGGTTGTTGAATAAGACAAACTAAATTCTTATCTCAATGACCCCCCCCCCTTCCGAAAAAAATTAGATATCCTCCTTAATATGCTTTCCCATAAAGGTACTGTCTATGAACTTTAAAATTAAGAATAAAGTATAGATAAGTCTTTTGAATAATTATTTTAATTCCAATTTGTTTTAGTATGTTATCTTTGGATGGTATATCATTTATTATATGTTATAAAATGTATGATCTCAATGTTTTCTTTATGTATAAGGTACTGACAATCTGAAATTAAAGAATTAAAAAAAAAACACTTAGAGATGTTATTACAGTAAACAAAATTTAGTCTGCTGTCAATACCTTGCATGGCAGAAGACATTGTTGCAGGGTCTTCTTTGACTCTCTCCCTGTCATCTATCTGCACCTCTATTTACATACAAACATACAATGTGCCAATTTTCTAAATACTTTTATTAGTCCCCCGTTCCCGGTCTTATAGCTAGGATAGCCTTGTGTCTATCCCACGCATGCTTAAACTCCTTCACTGTGTTTACCTCTACCACTTCCGCTGGAAGACTATTCCATACATCCACTACCCTCTCAGTAAAGTAATACTTCCTGATATTACATTTAAATCGTTGCCCCTCTAATTTAAGACTTTGTCCACTAGTTGTGGTAGTTTTTCTTCTTTTAAATATACTCTCTTCCTTTACTGTGTTGATTCCCTTTATGTATTTAAATGTTTCTATCATATCCCCCCTGTTTCGTCTTTCCTCCAAGCTATACATGTTAAGGTCATTTAATCCTTCTGGAGATACGGTCTCCAGTACTGCGTACTATCCCCCTCCCAATACTCCAAGTGAGGTCTGTACAATGAGGTTTCGAAAACGGTGATTTCTCCTGCTGTTATGCACAGTCTCAAGAGGTACAAATCTTGCCTTTAGTGTGCCAAACTGAGCAGAGTAGAGTGCCAAGGTTCATGACTGAAACAAACTAAAAACACAATGGTCTAGCTTCCAGCCTGGGGCAGAAGGCGTCATTGCCAGCACACAACTCATAAGTATGGGGCATGGGACCAGAGGGCATCATATCCATCCCCCAGCTGCTTAGAGAAATTGAGGTCCAGGACCCCTGCCCCAACAGAGTATCACTAATTATTAATACCTGACTATTACACCAACAGGATTTTTTTTGATATTGCATTCTAAATTCATAGACATTAATATGTAGTTGCTCCCACCCCTTGCAGCTATACCAGCTTTAACTCTTTTGGGAAGGCTTTCCACAATATTTGGGAGGGTTTCTGTGAGAATTGCACATTCATCCAGAAGAGCATTTGTGAGATCAGGCACTGATGTTAGATGAGAAGGCCTGGCTCCCAAAGTCTGTTCCGGTTCATCCCAATGGTGTTGCGTTCAGGGCTCTGTGCGGACCAGTCAAGTTCTTCCACATCAATCTCATCCAACCGTGTATTTTTAAACCTTGCTTTGTGCTCTGGGGTACAGTCTTCATGGAATAGTAAAGGGCCTTCCCCAAACACGAACATTTATAGCTGGTACAAAGCAGTCAGGCAGGTAACATTCTCCTGACATCCACAAAACCAGACTCTCACATCGGACTGCCAAACAGTGACGTGTGATTCATCACCCAACAGAACATGTTTTCCCTGCTCTAGAGTCCAGTTGCATTTTGCTTTAAAAGAATCGATCCGACACTTGGCACTTGGAATCGATCCGACACATGGCACACAGCCATGGCAATCCATTCCACAAAGCTCACGTCACATAGTTTTTGTGCTGATGTGTCAATGACAATCAAAGTTTGTAACTCTTTGGCTATGGAATCACCATGTTGTCTTTTACTGATGGTTCGCTTTCCAATAATACAACTTGCAGTTGGACCGTGGAATATCTAGCAGGGATGAAATTTCATGAACTGACTTATTGCAAAGGTGGCATCCTGCCACAATACCACTCGTGATGCCACTGAGCTCTTCGGAACCACCCATTTTTAAAGAAATAGCGTAAGGGTAGACTGCATGACTAGGTGCTTGATCTTATACACCTGTGGCAATGGATCTGATTGTATCTGAATTCAACAATTAAGGGGTGTGTCTGCATACTTTTACTCGTATAGTATCTTAACCATATTCACATTTTCCACTTTCCCATATTTTTACACACAGTGAGATGCCGTCACACGTGGTAAAATAAAAATAAAAACACAATTAAGATTCATAACATCTTTCTTTGCATTTGGAAGACGTATCTGATGTCTTAAAATCAAGTATTTATTGCCATTTGATTAAGAAGAAATAACTGTTCTTTAGAGGTAACAGATTAATTTTTGCAGGAAATGTCATATTTTCTTTATTTAATACCTTAATACTACTTTTTAATTGTCTGGTGTAATAATAAAAGCTCATACATTATCCTTACATCTTTTGTATGACTTGCTCTCCGTATTCTATATTTATAGATATAATTCTGAAAGTATATTAGGACATCCCTTGGGGATTGAGCTGCTGCATTTGATGATTTAACTGTCTTTCTCTTGAATAAGATATCCTTAGGATCAGTTCATGAAACAAATTGATAGAAGAAAGAAGAGAGATTAGCAAGAATAATTTACTCTATAATGCCACATACTTTTTTTTATTTTTTATCTTGATCTGTTTTCCAAATCTGCTATTTTACTTTGTAGATCTTCAAACCTTTTATTTGGCAGGTTATATTCCTCTGTTTGCCTGTCCAGATAAATAATTATGGTTTCAACCTGATCTATTTTGTTTTATATATGTTTTATAGAGGCTTGAAGAGGACTTAGTGATGGACTAAAGTCTCAGTTGAAATACATCAAATCTTTACTAGAGTTGAGCGGACACCTGGATGTTCGGGTTCAGCAGGTTCGGCCGAACTTCAAAAAAATGTCCGGGTCCGTGCTCGAACTTGACCCCGAACTTGACCCCGAACCCGAACCCCAATGAAGTCAATGGGAACACGAACTTTTGGCCACTAAAATGCCTCTAAAAAAGTCCTGGAAAGGGCTAGAGGGCTGCAAAATGAAGTAAAATGTGGGTAGGAGTGTCCCCATTGCATAAACCGAAAGTCTATAAACTGAATGTCTTTCGGTTTATAGACTTTCGGTTTATGGAATACATGTAATGCTATGGGCTTTCTATAAACCGAAATAGAGTCCCCATTCATACAAATAGGTCAATTGACCTATTCGTATGAATGGGGACTCTATTTCAGTTTATAGAAAGCCCATAGCATTACATTCAATTTAATGGCCGAACCCAGAACTCCAACCCGAACATACAGTGAAATGTCCGTGTTCGGGTCCGGGGTCCAAAAACCGTAATGTTCGGTACAAACCCGAAAAGTGCGGTTCGGGTTCGCTCAACACTAATCTTTACTCTTATCAACTTTATCCTTTTTTTGTTAGAGTAAGAGAATTTCTTTCAGCTTTTATTTAGATAATTAGGGATTTATTTTTGCTTGATAGGTTTATCCTCTTTTCCTTTCTTTGGTGTTGGTTCCTGGTTCCTTCTTGACGCCATTTAAATGTCACTTTTATGACCTTTAAGGAACGGCTGTTTTGACATTTTTGGTCATTCTGAACAATGGTGATTTTAACATTCCTGCAGTGTTTAACTGTAATTTTCTCTCTTTCTCATTTAATGTACCCACAGATATTTTATACTGTTTTTTTTTCTTTTTTTCTCTTTGACACTCAGACACCTTCACACATTTGTACTTAAGTCGTATAACAGTTTATTGGGTCATCCTTGTGTCTATTTTATCCATTGTATATAATTTATAAGTATTATTCATTCTTTATTCAACATTTAAAACAGATATTCAGAAAACACACACAAAAAAACAAAACAATAAAAGAAATAAGAAAAAAAAGAAAAAAAAGAAAGCAATTCCGCCAGGATCTACCACGACAGCACCACCTCCACCCGTACCCACTCCATAGTCGCAGCCCACTAATCCCAGAGAGTCGGCCTCGTGGCCTCCCACAGAGCCCAGATCTCTTGAAATTTAATCTCAAGTCCCCTCGAGAGATAAAAGGCCCTCTCGGCCGTAAGCTGGAATTCAACCTGTTTACTAATGTCAGCCCATTTGGGGAGATCTTGACTCCTCCAGAGTCGGGCGAGGAGAAGCTTTACTCCCATAAGTAGGTTTATCGCAAAAATCTGTTTAAACAATTTACCTGAGCCCAAATTCATATGGAATAAAAAGGTTTCAGGCGTCAATAAGGCATCTCTTTGAAAGATCGCATTAAATATCCGTGAAAGTTGGACATTTAATAGAGGTCAGACGATGACACGGACCCCCAGATATGGAGGTGAGTACCCTCCCCTCTGCCACATCTCCAACAGAGATTTATGGAATCCGGGAAGAATCTATTAAGACGAGATGGAACAAAATACCATCGAAAGAGTACCGTATAAAATGATTCCTGTACATTAATGCCGTGTAAGGCATCTCTGGTATTATGGCATTATATACTGTTTTTATCACCAAAAAAATTATTTCTTAAGATACCATTATTTTCATCACATAATATACCACCACTTTTTTTTTATAGAATAGAATATAATTACAAATGGTTAAAATGACCCCATTTAAATAGTATCTAATATTTGTACTGAGTTTAGAAATATGCCTGTTTATATGTTTTTCTGTTGTTGTTTTTTTGAAAGTTATAGGGCAATAACCAAAAGAGGTGTTTTTATTTCCTAACCAGTTTCTTTTGACCTCAACATTAAACGTAACTCTTACACTAATCCTAATGCTAACCCCAACTCATCTGTAACCGTAAGTGTAACTCTAACCCAAGGTATGTAATTTTGCTGACTGCCTCCAAGGGTAGGCAGACAACAGCAACAGACGATTTTTTATCATTTACATCAATTGTCAGAAAGGGGTTAACACCGTTCATGTTATTACTAGGCCAATCATTGGTTTGGAGGATCTCACAAGGGAGAAGGTTAGTAATTGTATGAAATAGAATCAATTACTATATGAATTAGTTTGTATGGATATACGCACAGACACAATCCAATTAATTAATCAGGGTGGAGATCTCATAGGACCTATCATGATTAAATAATTGGATTGTGTCTGTGCGTAAATCCATCCTACATACTGCTGGGCTGCACTTTGCATGGTCTTTCTGCAGCATGTGGAACAAATATGTGTCCCTAGAAACATGGCCAATGTTGGCAACTATGTTAATGATGCACAGTGCTTGTTAATCTGCAACAGCAGCCAAACCTATTTTAATAACAGGTCATTTCACAGTCCATGTGTGATGTGCCCACTTGTTGACTCTACTTACTGGAATCAAGTTTCAGCTCACCATTAGCTTTCTGGCAATGCGTCTGTTATGGTGTCTTCACTTTAACACTTTGCATGCTCATTTAAGATGTAACTCCATGAACAAAAACTCTGCTATATTTAAACGTTGCTTCAAAGTATTATCGGTCTATGATCCGATGGTAAAGAAGATTAGAAACTTGACACTCCTGATAAATAAAAAAAGATTCCAGCCTTCTCGTTCAGAGAAAGAAGAAAGTCCATCTAATTAACTGTGAATTAAAGAAAATACACATAACACAACCCCACAGTTACCAGCAGTTATGGATTTGCTGGTACCATTCTGGTTTTTTTTGGGGGGGGGAAGGGGGGGATCCATCCATCAATCCTGTTTCTGGGAGCAGTTCTGCCATTACTGCATAATAATGGCAGACTGTATCACCTAAACATCGCTTATACTGTGAATGTAGAGAATGAAAAATGACCGAAAACTATCTATACATTGTGTTAGCAGCATTGCATGTAAATGCCTACATTAGGAGAAAAATGGGGTTTAAATGTGTCTGTGGAGTCTCCTGTTTATGATGTCACCTGCGGCTTGATGGGCAAATTGCACATTTATTACTGATAGTAGTTCATTTGAATATCAGGCCACAGGTGATGTCATAAGCAATAGCCACTATTAAAACACATTTTCTTCCTATTTAGGACTTGCTTGCAGTTTTCCTAATCTATAAATTATATATATATATATATATATATATAAATATATATATATATATATATATATATATATATATATATATATATATATATACACATCCAATAGAAGAAAATACGCACTCACAGGTCTTGAAGATCAAAAAAAGTTCATGATGTTAAGTCCATACTCCGATGAATCATGTGTAAGTAGTCGACGTTTCCGTCCACGTTCTGGACCTTTATCAAGACCTTTATCTCAGTCTTGATAAAGGTCCAGAACGTGGACCGAAACGTCGACTATTTACACATGATTCATCGGAGTATCGACTTAACATCATGAACTTTTTTTGATCTGCAAGACCTGTGAGTGCGTATTTTCTTCTATTGGATGTGTATATAGACCATGCTGTACAGCACCCAGGCAATTCACTCCACAGTGGACTTTCGCGCTGAGTGCACCTTTTTTGGAAATATGTATATATATATATATATATATATATATATATATATATATATAGATCATTTTATATAATATAGACAACTTTTAAATCATTTTTCTCTACATTTACAGTAAAATCAATGTGTAGGTGATACAGTCCCTTTAATTTGTATTTAGCATCTTTTTTCTATCTCTCCTTTGGTTAGGGATGTGGGTGGATTGTCCGGTGTGAGTCCAGGTGCAAAGCTGGAATCTGGTGAAGGGTTCTGTACAGACTGACTCATGTCTGCCAGGTGTTGATCAGTCATGTGCAGAACCCTTACCTGGTTTTGAAGGTGATATGATGGAATTCACTGCATACATACAGGCAGGTAGGTAGGCACAACCCAGGTCAGCAGCCAGGTACATCAGCAAGGCACAGGATATATTCCATTGTAGATGCAAAATCCGGGTCAGAAGGCAGATACAGAATATAAGCAAAGCACTGGATATGTTCTACAACAGATGCACAATCCAAGTCAGCAGGCAGGATACAAGGCAGGGTAAGGACGGGTAACACAGCAATTCACAGGCCGGATATCCAGACATTTCCAGTGCGGCAACCAAGTCAAATGAAGCAAAAACTCAGCAACTGGAGAGGATGGGGTTAACGAAGCAGAATCACTGATAGAACAGGCTTAAAACAATGCTTCAGCACTGGAATGTAGCAAGGTAATATATAGTGCTGCTAATTAAGATCCAAGACAGATGTATCACTTAGAACAGCTTTGTTTAAGGAGCAGCCAGAAGTGTACGGCAGAGCCAGGGTAATCTACAGACTCAGAACAGAGTCTCCTGGTGGCAGACAAGTTAAGGACAGGTTCTAATAGCCAATAGCTAACTTTCTGGCAGGATCTTACCACCGGGGAGACTGGAATCAACCTCACATTGTCACCTGGTTCCGTACTCTTACTCTGCTGCATCTTGGGACATGGTCCCAGGATTCTGCCAAGTATGTAAACCACCAAACGCAATCATCATCATTATAACATTATTATTGTCACTGGAGCTCCTACCAGAATCAGTTCCAAAAAATCTCTCCTCAGGTCCAGGAAAATACAAATATCCAAACGAGGCTATAGTCACTGGTTCCCTGCTAGCAATTCCCCGACATAACAGATGAGACTGGTCGTGTTGGGTGTAACTAGAAGAACTGTTTATTAATTCAAAACCCAGGACATATATACAGGAACACATCTTGATAACATAACTTGTTTTTGGGTATTTATGCCCAAGGTGCATAATCTTGCACTTGTCCACATTAAATGCCAGTTGCCACTGCTCTGACCATTTTTCTAGTTTAGCTAAATCATTTGCCATTTGGCTTATCCCTCCATGAATATCAACCCTGCTGCAAATCTTTACATCATCAGCAAAAAGACATACTTTGCCAACAAGACCTTTGGCAATATCACTAATAAAAATATTAAATAGAATGGGTCCAAGTACAGATCCCTGAGGTACCCCACTAGTAACAAGACCTTGCATTTAATATACTCCATTGACTACCACCCTATGTTGCCTGTCACTCAGCCATTGTCTAATCCATTCAGCAATATTGAAATCCAAACTCCAAGATTGCAGTTTATTGTGCGACAGTGTCAAAAGCCTAGTGTAATATACACAAACATATGTGCCATATTGAAAGGCATTGTGGGCAATATCTTCTATTGAAGTGATCATTTATATTGATCTGCTGGTGTTGCTAGACCAGCCAGCAACCAGGGGTATATCGTCCCCTTGAGTGACAGATGTGCTGCCAGTCCGGAGCTTAGGGGGGGGGGGAAACTTACAAGATTTGTCCCTGCACAATATATAGCTACACTTGTAAGCTTGCAAGCAGGGCTCTCTACCTCAAGTCTCTGTATGTTCCAGATTGTCAAACCTATCATGTAGCCCCCCCAAATGCTCTTTTTGACACTATATAAATGTTAATGTAATATACTATAAAAATTGGTGAAATTAAAAAAATAAAAATTAGTGAGATGAAATCTAACCTCAACTCTGACGTGTATTGGCTGCAGAGAGGTGCTAGAAAGGCACCCTAAAAAGAATTAAACAAAGTATGGAATGCCTGTAAGCAAAAGGAAAACGTGTATAGAAAAGTAGCCTACAACTCAATTTAGGCATGTAGCTATATAAATAAGTCAATGCTATGAGCAATTAGAACTGTATACTTTGAAAGTAGAAAGAAAAACATCCCCATTCATTTAACTGTTTGTAAATTGATCTCTATAATTATATCCATAATAAGTTTTTCCTTGGTATCATCATTTTTGCAGGTTGTTCACTGGCTTTTGCCATTAAGACTGTGAAGTATAGGATGACCAATCACATTGAGGTTCCGATTTCTGATGGGCATCATATGAGTCTGGAAGAACTACCCAAGCCATGCTGGACCCAACATTGCAACCGGCTAAGGAGGAATCTTCTTCTGATATTGACAATAGCAGGTAAGGCACCAAATATTCTATCCAAGAAAATTACCGTATTTTCCGGCGTAGAAGACGACTTTTTAACCCAGGAAAATCTTTTCAAAAGTTGGGGGGGGTCGTCTTATACGTCGGGTGCTAAGGGTTAACTTACCTACTTTCTGCTCTGTCTCCTCTCCCGCTGTTTTTTTTAAAACAAACTTTATTGACCGCGCGGCTGAAGGGGAGCTTACAATGCCTCCCACACAGCCATGGACCGGCTTAACAGCGGGAGACAGAGCAGAAAGTAGGTAAGTATTGGGGATTGGGCAAAGGGGGAGGAGGGTGGAAAACTCTATATTTTAACCTCAAAAGTTAAAATATAGATACTATTTTCCAGCGTATAAGACGACTTTAAAACCATAAAATCGTCTTATATGCCCAGTCGTCTTATACGCCGGAAAATACGGTAGGTAGTGTTCCACCTGCTTTGGATTTGATAAAAGCTAGGATTTCCGAAAAGCTCATCATTTTCCGAAAATACAGTCATTTCAACAAAAAGGTATTACAAGATTCTGCACCGTTCTTGTTTTATGCCACTTAAATGCATATACACTATATGGCGAAAGGAAACAAAGAGAAAGCAACTGCGCTATATATAGAACAGGAAATAGAGAGTACAAGAATAGAAAAGATGATCAGAATAGATAGGAAAATGCTAAATAGGGAGGTTAGGACAATATAATAGCTAAATATCAAGAAACTGGAATGTATGTAAAACAACCGGTAAAATAATATTGTGTATATAGTAATATACAAATCACATATATAAAGTAAAAACTGGTGATGTAGAGAAGAAAGTAGGCATACAAATGGAAGAAACCTGACACGTTTCGCTATTAAACCTTCTTCAGAGGTCGAAACATACATCATATCAAAACATGTTTAATATCTAATTTTTTGTGTGTGCCAGATAAATTTACGTCTGATGGAAATTATATAGAATGAAAAAACTGTCCTCTTATCTCTTCTAGAGGAGAAAAGTCACAACTGTATATTTTGAATAAGAAATTGCCGCAGTCTACAGTAGCGAACTGATTGAACGTTCTGATAAAAGCCTTGTGTATATCTCGGCGCGGGTTCGGCAAATACTTGAGCGCTGTGTACATCTATCATTACTATATGGGTAAAAGTATTGGGACACATGACAATTACACCAACAGAGATTTGGTTTCATTTTATGACATTGCATTCCAAGTTCATAGATATTAATATGTTGTTGGTGCCCCTATAACAACTATAACAGCATCCACTTTTCTGGGGAGCCTTTCCACAAGATTTTGGAGTATTTCTGTAGGAATTTTTGACCATTAATCCAGTAGAGCACTGTTTAATAATTTTTGGTAAACTTCTACACGCAGGTCAGGAGAGCAGCTATGGGCTGTAAATTTGCCCACATGTTACACCAGCATTTTTCTGGCAGACTGGGAAATCCAGTCAATCTGGCAAAATCACAAATGGACTTCAAATTCAAGGGGATATTTTAGGTTCATCGATGATATACTCTTAATCCAGAAGGGACAGCAAAGTGAATTGGAAAAAGTCCTCACACACAGGAACTCCAACCATGAAGGATTAAGCTTTAAGAGGGAATTGAGGAAAACAACCATCCACTTTCTGAGACTTGGAGATAAATAACAACATGATTAAGACCCACACACAGTCTAGTGTGCCAGTGACTAGTGGATATGAACTCCTACATCTCCCTTGACACCAACAGAGACTGATTAAGAAGTATGGAAAGAATCAATCAATTAAAATATTAACCCAAAGCTAGTTTACATCAGCAGAACAATTTATCTAATTTTTACTTTAATTCCCAGCACAAGGACAACTACTCAACATCTTAAAAAAAAAAAAAACACGGGCATATACTATAAAAGGGAGTCAGTAGTCCTAGGGATGGACAAACCTGACCAACCCAAACTAGTCTTAAGTGGTGTCCCCAATCTTTGTTTGAAATAAAGGTCACCCACCTCAGGAGCCAATCTAAAGACTATTTCAACCTGGGCAAGAGTGGCCAACGTGTACCAGGAAGGGTAACCACACAAACTCAAAAAAAGATTACTTGCTTCAGATCCAACATCACCAATATGAAGTACAAAATGAATGACTTCATCATGTGCACAAGCAGTAATGTCTAGCTGCTACAATGCCCCTGTGGTCCACAATACATGGTTAGAACTACTAGACAGCTGAAAACACATACTGAAGTACATGTGGGCAATATTCAGAGAGGCCTCAAAACTCATAGCTTGTTGGCCCACTTACGCTCTAAGCACAATAGAGACCCAAAGTTCCTCTCTTTTTCAACCAATCTGCCAAGTGTCCACAAATCTTGGAGGTGGGAATTTTATTAAATTATTAGGAAATGTATTGAGAATAGGAACTCATAACATTGACACCCTCATGACATCATTAGCTAAGTCCATAGAATAATCAACATATCTACACCTCTATGGACCCAGAACCCTACAGCCACAGGGAAATAATGTATCCTAGTCTTCAACCTAACAAAAAGATTAAAGTAAATTAGTAACAGACAATTACCGAGCTATTTATTAACTCCCAAATCCCACGTTAGCGATTTATAAACTCCTAGCGTATAAAATGACTCATCGCAAACTACACATTCTTGAGCATAAATCCCAAAAAGCGATTTTAAATTGAATCATTTACAAAGTATTTCCTCTCTCGAACAATGTAACTTCCATTGTTAATCGTGCAACATTTAATTCTATTATTGAATGCACTAGTAGCTCAATAAACTGAGCAAATCTATTACTTACTTAGTAAATAACACATTGGCAAGTGATCAGCCCTATAATCCTCATGAGTGTGTATACATACACATTTACCTTTCCCATATGTAATGACTCACAAACACATTCTTCATATGTAAATTTGTCAGATTTATGAGAACCTATTACAAGCCCCAGGTAACGCAACCCACTGCACGGTCATTTCAGTAGACACACACACTTTCTTTGACCTGACCCTTCACCTACTATGATGGCTTCTCTCATGATCCCTAAGCATCAAGTGCCTCTCTTAGTTCACGAACATGGTGTTTTTTAAAGTAAGTGCATCTAGCATCTGCACCGAACCTGGCTTAGCCCATCTTGACCAGTGCGGGCATCTCTCAACATACAGTATTCTGGCAGATCTATTCCAAGGACATATCTAAATTAATGGACAGAACTGTCCTTGTGTTAGTACCAAGTCAGCAGAGTAAGTCTCATCTTGTTGTAAATCCTTAAATGATATTGCCATCGATCATTGAACATGAACAATAAATTCGGTTTTCCAGTGGAAACATATCGTTCCTCATCAGGTTAACCTCGGTACAACAGAAGTGGACAAAATCCTTTATGGCGATATTCCTGATAAGTTAACACATCCCAGACGGCGAACATCTGCACACTTTGTACTAACACTCACCTGGTCGTAGTAAAACCTAGAAGTAGGCCCATAAAGGGCTACCATTCTCCCACATCAGGCTTTTTAATTCTACTACAAGCAGCAATAATCACATCATATCTTCACAAACTTTACTAACGAAATCTCACTTCTACTATCTATTTTCCTGCTTAAATCATTCATTAGCATCACTCTGTGGGGCTAAATCATTTTTCGATAACCTACGAGTTGGAATTTCTCAAACCAAGTTCCCAAAAAATTTTGACCTCTGAAATTCCAGTGTAACTTGTACAGAATGATGTTATTATAGAATCGTTTGCCATCATGTCGTCACTATATTGTTTGATATTGTCTGTCTTTTCATACTATCCTATTATCATTATGCAGCTCTTTTACTATTACCATAACTGGTTTCAATACACTGGGCTGGGAATGCCTCTAAAAAAATCACTTTGCGATGAACCTATCTGTGTGAATTAAGAGATAAACTCTAGTGAAGTGAACATACTGTTGGTAAAATGTTACCTGTAACTTTATAACTAGACCTAGCAACAATCCACTTGTCTACCACAAATCAAGTCTTTATAAATTATGGTTAATGCTTTTTTTAAAAACTATTTTAATTATTGTGATAATCACCAAGTTATTTGCAGACTCCATGTAAATGTACAATTACTGTGTGCTTTTAAAAAAATAAAAAAATGTTTTTATCAATGTTTATTCTTATCTACCTTCTACTCCTCTCACTCTTTCCAATTTAGGGTGCAACCAAATCATGGTGTAATTTATAATATTGAACCATGTGCCCACCTTTGAGGAAACGCGTCAGGTGTTTCTTTATTATAAGATGTAACCGGCTTTGAACCTTGTGCACAGACCTGTTATATATTTATATGTATATTTTACAATATTCCTATGTTACTATGCATGTCGAATGTTGATTCATTAAAATTATTTTAACTGTAACATTGTTAAGCAATCCCAGCTCTCCATCTTTTCCCTCTATGTACTAGTGTCCCCAACAGGCCTTTTTCAAGGTAATATTTTCCTGCCGTCTGCCAGACTCACCCATCAGACTGCCAAACAGTGACAACTCTAGACTGCCACTGCTCTAGTGTCCAGTGGCAGCATGCTTTACACCACTGCATCCGAGGCTTGGCATTCTACTTGGTGATGTGAGGCTTGCATGCAGCTGCTTGGCCATGGAAACCCATTCCATAGAGCTCGGTTTTTGGAACAACCAACAAACTGCACAAAGCCTGCGCCTGGGTCAGTGTGATGCGAGTGGAAGAAGAATTAACACTATACAATGGCCAAGCCCAGTCGTTGTGCAAAACCACGTGTGAGGCACACACCCTCTGGAGATCCCCAACTCACTGTGTTACTAACATTGCCCCAGCTCTGTCCATGGTGGACATGTACTGGACTTTGTGATGGGCAATTTAGTGATACTCCATGGACCTTCCCATGGCTTGCCATGGCCACTGTGGCAAGAAAAACAACACTTTGTGCTAGCCGGCTCCACCCACTGGTGACTGCTGAGAGGGCGGGTGCTCCACAACGCTGATAAGGCGTGAATAATCAAGGAAAAGGAAGAACAATGTGCACTCCACTCTCTGATCAAAGCAGGTAAAAAAAGTGCTTTATTCAGTGCAAAACAGACCAAGAAAGAAACACAGACTGTGGAACAGTATAAAGGAAGACCACGCCTTACGCGTTTCGCATATTATAACGCTTAATCATTGGTAGCTATGACCACTCTCCTTGTACAGTCACTTATGCCAATGTCTGCTCTTTGCTCCCTGCTTTTTACAGTTTTCATTGGACTGCTGCTCCATTATCATCCCTTTCCCTTTCGGCCTCCCTTTCTCCATCCCAAGAGGATTAACCTTACTCTGGAGCAGATGTGTTTCCTGTGCCTGCTGGCTGTTGGGAAGATGATATCCGCTAAGGGTGAAAATTCATTAGTGTCTCATGTTTGTGTTACATCACTATCCTTGACGGGAATTAAACTCTGTGCAAATCCTCCAAACGGCTGTTCCTTGCTCTATTCTCATTCTTCTTATTTCCCAGGACTTTCCCCCCTAATACAGTTACATGTTTTTTTTGTTTATCAATGGGATAAGATCATATTAAAGCAACATCACAATTAAAAGGTCCAATCCAAGCAAAAAAAGAACTCTGCTCTCTGCTTTATTACTCTAAATCAGGGCTAGGCAACCTGCGGCCATCCAGATATTGCAAGAGTACATTTCCCATACTTCTCTGTCAGCCTCTTATTATGGGAGATGTAGTTCATCAGCAACTGGAGGGCCACAAGTTGCTTATTCTTGCTCTAAATTATACTGAATTGTTACTTTTTTCCCCCTATACTTCTCATTCTGAGCATACGTAGGGCCATCTTTTTAAAGGAAAACATAACATGTGGTTGCTAATCAGAGAGGCCAATGTGCCATAAGCCGTACATCTTTCTTCAGCTGCCAGGAGATTGCTGGCATTAAAGACTGAAATCGTTAATAGAGTAGTACTCTGTTAGCCATGGATAAACAGGAAAAAAGTTAAAATGATACCATTTAAACTATGAGGAAACAGGGGAACCTATCTAGAGATTATTGTATTTAGCAACTGACCTTTTCTAAGTTGGAGAACAGACCATAAAGATCAATATGTCACATTATCTCTAGTTTATCTTGCAGCATAGCTATTTGGGTGCTTGAACTAATCCCCCACTATCAAGTGAACGTCTTAACTAGCAGGATTGATGAGAACTCCTTCAGGAGAGACGGACCCAAATGCCATCAGCAGTGGATGGTCAGATATTGAATACCTTCATTTAAGTAGTTGATTCATCATTAACTTAGCCCAGTAATATTAGCATGTAGCTGGGTGATATCAATTCAATTAAATCTCCATCAGGAGTAAGCTAGGTTTTCTTTAAATAGAATCCAACTGTCATTTGCAAGGTAGCAAGGCATTTAAGCAACGTTTTCCGAGCTGCTCAAATTACAGACAGGTTACTTAACACAGACATTATAGTCTGATAAGATTTTTTTTATTTTTTCTTGTGTCAGTAGTGGGATTTTAACCTGTGCTTTGCTCTTGTCAATAAACTGTCATTGTGTGCCGTTGTAATGTGCATTAGTTATACCACAAGTGTTTCAACTTCTGCATGGTTTTTAGAATGTCTTCTGCATCACCATTTTAGAGAAGGCTGATGACAAGACAGGGACATATGGCATAGCATTCTTGGGGATCTGGGGTTTGTCTTGCTCTGATTGATAGCTGGCCCAGATGGAGGAAATCTTGTATGTTGGAGAAAAATTGCAATAACAGATCCTTTCAACTCTGTCAAACGGCAGCCCAGGCATACACTGTGGCAATATAGCTTTTGCATGAGAAGAATTTGTTCCCTTCCAGTGAGCAAGGGAATCGGGACACCAGAGAACAGGGGCGTTGCTAGGCTCAAAAATGATCTGGGGCTATAGCCCACAGCTTTAATAATACTTAAAATACAATGATGTCTCATGATCGATAGGTAGACAGACAGAGGTACAGAATGCATAGGTATAGATATAGGATAGATGTAGATAGATATAGGTACATGATGATGCATGAGTACATATATGATACAGATGCATATATAGATAAAGATACAGGATGCATAGGTACAGATTTAGGCTATATGGACAGGTACAGGATCCATAGGTACGGATATAAGCTATTAGGACAGACACAGGTGCAGGATGCACAGGTACAGATATAAGATACAGGTATAGTAATGCATAGGTAAAGGTATAGATATAAGATAAAGGTATAGGATGCATAGGTACAGGTGTGGTCAGTCTTAAATATCCTAATATCTAGGATAACCTTATACCTGTCCCACGCATGCATAAACTCCTTCGCTGTATTAACCTCTACCACTTCTACTGGAAGGCTATTCCATGCACCCACCACCCTCGCAGCAAAAAAATATTACGTTTATAATCACAAAACAAAACCTGTAAAATATTAAATATTTCCAGCCTTTTCAAAAGCTTGAGGTAGACCACAAATAGATGTATATAACTAGTTGCATTTATGCCAGGGCTTGACGAACTTAACTGAGTTTTAGGAGCCAGTAAAAAATCTAGGAGCCAGACAACAGCACATACACACAATCACATGCAGTCATATACAGACACACATACACACTCATACATGCAGTCAGTCACATAGACACACACACTCATACACACAAACAGTCTGTCACATACACTCATACATACAGTCTGTCACATACACTCATACATACAGTCTGTCACATAGACACACACTCATACAGTGTCAGACACACTCATACATACAGTCTGTCACAGAGACACACTCATACATACAGTCTGTCACAGAGACACACTCATACATACATACATAGTCTCACACATACATAGTCGATCACATACATACGTACAGTCTGTCACATACATACAGTCTGCCACATACACTCATACATACATCCAGTCTGTCACATAATCATACAAGTGGTGTATTTAAAAAAAAAAAAATGTTGCTCAATATGTCCCCCCTCCCTGCTGCTATATCTCATTGCAGGGAAGGGGGCATTTCCGTTCCGCACAGACCATCACTAACCATCATTTGTCAGGGTTAATTTCTCCATCATTTGCCAGGGTTAATTTCCCCACCATTTGCCAGGGTTAATTTCCCCACCATTTGCCAGGGTTAATTTCCCCACCATTTGCCAGGGTTAATTTCCCCACCATTTGCCAGGGTTAATTTCCCCACCATTTGCCAGGGTTAATTTCTCCACCATTTGCCAGGGTTAATTTCTCCATAATATGCCAGGGTTAATTTCTCCATAATATGCCAGGGTTAATTTCCCCACCATTTGCCAGGGTTAATTTCCCCACCATTTGCCAGGGTTAATTTCTCCACCATTTGCCAGGGTTAATTTCTCCATCATTTGCCAGGGTTAATTTCCCAACCATTTGCCAGGGTTAATTTCCCCACCATTTGCCAGGGTTAATTTCCCCACCATTTGCCAGGGTTAATTTCTCCATCATTTGCCAGGGTTAATTTCTCCATCATTTGCCAGGGTTAATTTCTCCATCATTTGCCAGGGTTAATTTCTCCATCATTTGCCAGGGTTAATTCATACATCATTTGCCAGGGTTAATTTCTCCATCATTTGCCAGGGTTAATTTCCCCACCATTTGCCAGGGTTAATTTCCCCACCATTTGCCAGGGTTATTTACCCACCATTTGCCAGGGTTAATTCATCCATCATTTGCCAGGGTTAATTCATACATTTTTTGCCAGGGTTAATTTCTCCATCATTTGCCAGGGTTAATTCATCCTTCATTTGCCAGGGTTAATTCATCCATCATTTGCCAGGGTTAATTCATACATTTTTTGCCAGGGTTAATTTCTCCATCATTTGCCAGGGTTAATTCATACATCATTTGCCAGGGTTAATTTCCCCACCATTTGCCAGGGTTATTTCCCCACCATTTGCCAGGGTTAATTCATACATCATTTACCAGGGTTAATTCATACATCATTTGCCAGGGTTAATTCTCCATCATTTGCCAGGGTTAATTCTCCATCATTTGCCAGGGTTAATTTCTCCATCATTTGCCAGGGTTAATTTCTCCATCATTTGCCAGGGTTAATTTCTCCATCATTTGCCAGGGTTAATTCATACATCATTTGCCAGGGTTAATTTCTCCATCATTTGCCAGGGTTAATTTCCCCACCATTTGCCAGGGTTAATTTCCCCACCATTTGCCAGGGTTATTTACCCACCATTTGCCAGGGTTAATTCATCCATCATTTGCCAGGGTTAATTCATACATTTTTTGCCAGGGTTAATTTCTCCATCATTTGCCAGGGTTAATTCATCCTTCATTTGCCAGGGTTAATTCATCCATCATTTGCCAGGGTTAATTCATACATTTTTTGCCAGGGTTAATTTCTCCATCATTTGCCAGGGTTAATTCATACATCATTTGCCAGGGTTAATTTCCCCACCATTTGCCAGGGTTATTTCCCCACCATTTGCCAGGGTTAATTCATACATCATTTACCAGGGTTAATTCATACATCATTTGCCAGGGTTAATTCTCCATCATTTGCCAGGGTTAATTTCCCCACCATTTGCCAGGGTTATTTCCCCACCATTTGCCAGGGTTAATTCATACATCATTTACCAGGGTTAATTCATACATCATTTGCCAGGGTTAATTCTCCATCATTTGCCAGGGTTAATTCTCCATCATTTGCCAGGGTTAATTCATACATCATTTGCCAGGGTTAATTCATACATCATTTGCCAGGGTTAATTCATACATCATTTGCCAGGGTTAATTCATACATCATTTGCCAGGGTTCATTTCTCCATCATTTGCCAGGGTTAATTCTCCATCATTTGCCAGGGTTCATTTCTCCATCATTTGCCAGGGTTAATTCATACATCATTTACCAGGGTTAATTCATACATCATTTGCCAGGGTTAATTCATACATCATTTACCAGGGTTAATTCATACATCATTTGCCAGGGTTAATTCTCCATCATTTGCCAGGGTTAATTCATACATCATTTGCCAGGGTTAATTCATACATCATTTGCCAGGGTTCATTTCTCCATCATTTGCCAGGGTTATTTCTCCATCATTTGCCAGGGTTCATTTCTCCATCATTTGCCAGGGTTATTTCTCCATCATTTGCCAGGGTTCATTTCTCCATCATTTGCCAGGGTTCATTTCTCCATCATTTGCCAGGGTTAATTTCTCCATCATTTGCCAGGGTTAATTTCTCCATCATTTGCCAGGGTTAATTCAGACATCATTTGCCAGGGTTAATTCATACATCATTTGCCAGGGTTATTTCTCCATCATTTGCCAGGGTTCATTTATCCATCATTTGCCAGGGTTAATTCATACATCATTTGCCAGGGTTATTTCTCCATCATTTGCCAGGGTTATTCTGCCCATTAATGTCACCCTCCCTCCACCCCCTTCCCCAGTACTCACCTGTTGGTGATATTTATATAAACATACATGGAGGTCCTACCTTGTGCAGCCTGTTCCTGGGTGGGAGGTAAGTGGCAGGTTATAGAGGAGGCTTTTTCTGCAGCCCCTGGAGCAGAGAGCAGAGAGCAGCCTCTCCACAGCAGCACAGCATCCCTCGTGGTCTGTGCTGTGAGGGAGGACACGTGGGTTCCTGCCGGTCACATGGGTTGGGGGCGGGGTTATCATAGTGACAGAGCAGGAAGCAGGGGAAGCTTCACAGACTCGGGGCTATGGTCAGGAGACTCGGGGCTCCAGCCCCAGTAGCCCCCCCCTAACGACGCCTCTGCCAGAGAATAATGTCAGGACCATGACATAGTAGTCAAAAAGGAAAAGTTGCAATGACATTCCTCATTCACGGATGTAAACTTTCTGAGCTTTTCCCCCCTGTTAACAACACTGACTTGACAACATATATGCTTGAATGGAAAAGACACTGAAGGCATGTGTTCTCTTGCAGTAACCTTGAGATTACTTTGTATACATGGACCCCTATACGGACAATCACTAATAAACCATATACATCGACAATCGTTTCTAAACTTAACATAAAGAAAAACATCCAAAAATATATGGCAAGGGATAACTGTTAAAATTTCAGACTCTTTGTGGGCCTTTTTCTGGTGTTATGTCCCGGATACATTAAGAGCCACATACCACGTGCAGGTGTATCTATGCCAAAATCCTGGAACACTTCAGGGGTGAAGCCAGGGACAAGTGGGATTATGTCACAATGTGTGGCATCCCACGACCCAATTTATTGGAAGTCTGGAGCTCATGTTTCATTGACATACATAGTTTAGTGGAGCTTGTAGGTGGTAATCATGCCGGGACACATTTGATGGCACAGAACCCCCCCTCCCCTCCAAAATAAAAAAATGTTCCAGCAAAATCAGCATATGGGTGTGTAAAAGTTTAAAAGTATTAACTTCTATTATTTGTGTGTGATCAAGCAGAGTTAGGATTTGATTGCACGTTTTCAAGTCAAAGTTACTCTTCCTCGAGCCTCAATGAGGCCAAAATCAAATATACTAAACTACAAAGCACAGTACCCAACTTTAAATAAACACAGGATTATTAAGGAATTTTCTCAGTAGTGAATTAGCCAGTCTTATAGAGATGGAATAGATCAATTCAGAGCATCTTTGACCTTTCTGGTATCCTATGCATTCACCACTAGCTCTGTGAATAAATCATTTCCACTGTGTCAGCAAATATTGTCCTATACATTGAAGTCTCCGAGTCTGTAAATTTACACTTTAACCTCTCCTTCTAACATATCATTGTTATTTTACCTTAAATTATACTTTTGGGCAACCGTTTTTCTGTTAACTAGCATTGAACCTTTTGTGTACAAACAGCACCCCCAAGAGGCAAAATGGACATAGAGTTATTGTAGATCATCTGGGTTTTGGGGGGGTTTAAGTTTGGAAAAATTAAAACTTCATATAACATATGAAGTTATATTCATATATATAATAAATGAATATAACTTCATATATTATTTTTCATCACAGTTAATGAACAACTGACTGCAAAAAATAAAGTTCTGTTTAATTGAAAGTTTGAATCATGTGTAGGTATTTTAAACAGAAATGCTTTACTGAAAGAATACTAATAAAGTACCTTATTTTTGCTCTATTGGTGGGTTGACATGTTGTTTACAATCTTGGGTCAGAGGAAAGGATATTCCCTATTTGATCCAAGATACCCACCTTCTAATAAGGTGACTCAATGAAGGTACTTTATACATATTGTTTCATTAAACTATTTCTATTTAAATGCCTCTGAGTGATGCACTTTTTTAGTTAACCATAAGTGAAAGGAAAACTGTCAGCAAAAAAAAAAATGAATAGATAGATTAAATTGTCAAGATCTGGCTCTTTTTGCTATACAGCTTCCTCGGAGGTCAACTTTCCAAGGGACATATACCATGGCTTTCTGGAATTGAAGAACAGATAACTCAATGTATTATGTACCGTATTTATCGGCGTATAACACGCACTTTTTCTCCCTGAAAATAGGGGGGAAATGATGTCTGCGTGTTATACGCCGATATAATGTAAAAAAATCTAAAACTTACCTCGTTCCTGCTCTGTCCCCCGGTGCTCTGAAGCTGCGTGGCTGTGAGGAAGGCGTTGTGAGCTCCCCTCCAGCCGCGCGGTCAACAAAGTGTTTAAAACAAACTTTATTGTTCCGCGCGGCTGGAGGGGAGCTCACAACGCTTCCCTCACAGCCACGCAGCTTCAGAGCACCGGGGGACAGAGCAGGAACGAGGTAAGTACTGGGGTCTGGGGAAGGGGGGGAGGAGGGTGGCATAATGAGCATGCTATGGGTCAATATCCTGGCATATTGGGGGCAATATCCAGGCATATTAAAATGGCATATTGGGGGCAATATCCTGGCATATTAAAATGGCATATTGGGGGCAATATCCTGGCATATTAAAATGGCATATTGGGGGCAATATCCTGGCATATTAAAATGGCATATTGGGGGCAATATCCTGGCATATTAAAATGGCATATTGGGGGCAATATCCTGGCATATTAAAATGGCATATTGGGGGCAATATCCTGCCATATTAAATGGCATATTGGGGGCAATATCCTGGCATATTAAAATGGCATATTGGGGTTCAAAGTTCTTTGTTTAAAATTTAAGTTTTTTTTCCTGAAAAAAATGAGGTGCGTGTTATACGCCGCCGCGTGTTATATGCCGATAAATACGGTACTTATATAATGAAAGTTTGTGCTTACATCACCCACCCAAAATAAATATTTACAAATGATATAATAAATAAATGTACTGGGGTTTCTCTTAGAATTAACACCATCCCCTCCCAGCATAAGTGATGAAGTGATAATATATATATATATATATAAATATAGGTATTTGATTTCCAGGTATTTCCTGGATTTGCACAATCTCCCCAAGGTATTTAAATGGTAGAGGTATTACAGGAACTTATTGGTGGGTTTTTTTTCATGTCCCTTTAAACCAAGAGCCAACAGTAAACATTTTACATGTATAAACCATTCAAATTCAAAGAAAAGGAAGGCACAACTTTGTCTGGCAGTCTGGGGGCTAGAGCCCCCCTTGCCATCCCTCCTGTGATCTGCTGCGATTATTTACATCCTTTAACTCTTTCATGTCGTCAATCAAACAACGGCGATGTCCATCCTTTCCTCCAAGTGTGGGCGAAAGAGCATAATACAGGTATTATAAAATCAATAGGAATATAATGAAAATTGAATAAAAGAAACGTAAAAAATGAAAAAAAAAAAATCTACGTGTAAACAATCAACAGTATATCTACAGGTAAAAAATGGGATAAAATGATCGAAGGAACCCATTAGAGGCTTGGTGTTTTCAGGTTAGAAATGCATTTAATTTGATGAATTGCAAGCAAATGCATAAAATAAGTGAAATACAGATGTTTTACATATGTCTGCTGTGTCTCCAGCTTATGACACCGCTGGTGGTTAGATATGCAAATGAACTAGTTTGGGGAAATGTGTAATTTACATATCAGAGCCAGCTAAAGGCAGATGAAACCTCGATTCTGCCTTCACGCTTCAAAACAGGAAACAGTGCATGAGCAGGGGCGGATTATATTGAGCTCCCCTGCTCCTTCCATTCCTGAGCTGTGAGTTTGGAAGGAAATAATGGGAAATTTAATCAGCGAGTCC
Source organism: Pelodytes ibericus (assembly GCA_036172795.1). Taxonomy (NCBI): domain Eukaryota; kingdom Metazoa; phylum Chordata; class Amphibia; order Anura; family Pelodytidae; genus Pelodytes; species Pelodytes ibericus. Next base: position 62,174,859 of record CM069866.1, on the reverse strand, counting down.
TAACCCCAGGCTGTCTTTAAAGGGACTGTGCCACCTAAACATTGCTTATACTGTTTAGAATAAAAAAATGATTGAAAATTATCTCTATATTGTATTAGAAAACCTACAAGAAAATGCCTAAATTATGAGAAAAAATGTGTTTTAAATGTGTCTGTGGAGTCAACTGCTTATGACATCACCTGTGACTTGATATGCCAATTATCAGGTTTTCAATGGGAAATGTGTAATTTGCATATCAAGCCACAGGTGATGTCATAAGCAGGAGACTCCACAGGAACATTTAAAACACATTTTTCTCATAATTTAGGCATTTTGCTTGCAATGTAGAGATCATTTTCAATCAAGTTTTATTCTCTACATTCACAGTAAAAACCATGTTTAAGTGATACAGCCCCTTTCATTTTAATGGCGTGGGGGGCTCTATTGAAGGGCCCCCATCAGCAAGTTTAAAAAGGTATTATTTAATACTTTTGCAGAGCATCGTGATAGAGGAAGCGTATAAGCAGCTTAATTCTAAGTATCTGTGTTATTAAAAAGAGTTATACTATTGGCAGTAAAAACGGATGGGTTACTCTATGGGTGAAAGACCTTTTATGCTCATTCTAATGTTTCATTTGTATCCCTCCATTTCCTCTCTGTTTCTTCCCCTGCAGGTGTGATACTGGGCTCTGTTTTTGGCTGTCTTCTACGGCTACTTCCTCCTTTGGATGGGAACATTTTGATTTTGATCTCGTTCCCCGGAGATATTCTGATGCGAATGCTTAAAATGTTGATCTTGCCACTGATTATTTCCAGCTTAATATCTGGTAAGACTACTAGTGATGCCAAGCCGGTGTGACCACCTCTAACCAGGGGTTATACCATATCTTAATGAATGAATTAATTGGAGGGGTGTGCTACCCAAGACATGTGACAAATAGATAATAAATAGAAAAAAAAGTGGTGTGCGCTGTGGCACTTAGAAGCGATTGATGGTGCAGCCACAGACACATTACAGGACAGCCTGGGGGGCTAGAGACCCCCTTGCCAGCTCTCCTGTGATCTGCTATGATTGCTTTAACTTTCATGTCTTGAATTAAACAGAAGCGACATCCAGCCAGTGTGGATGAAAAAGCATAATATAGGTATCGTAAATCAATAGAAAACTACAGGAATATAACTAAAATGGCATAAAAGAAATGTAAAAATGAAAAAAAAAAACGAAAAAATCGATGTGTAAACATTCAACAGGAAGTCTACAGGAATACAGTAAGAAAACGGGATAAAATTATCGAAGGAATACATGCAGTTCAAAATCTGCACTGAAACCATTTAATTCCAAGAATTGCAACCAAATGTAAAAAATAAGTGATATATACATGTTTTAAATAAGTCTGCTGTGCCTCCAGCTTATGACACCACCGGTGGTTTGATATGCAAATGGACTAGTTTTGGGAAATGTGTAATTTACATATCAAGCCACAAGGTGACATCCTAAACAAGACCAAAGACACCACAGACACATTTAAAACACATTTCTCTCTTATTGTGTGCATTTGCAATGTATATAGCTCATTTTAGATTCTCTCAATGCACAGTGTAAACAGAGTCCCTTTTGTCGTTTGTGAGTATTTTTGCTATTCAGGATAATGAATAGATTAATATGATCAACAGGTTTGGCTGGCCTCGATGCCAAGTCTAGCGGACGAATGGGCACCCGTGCTATGGTCTACTACATGTCAACCACCATCTTGGCAGCACTGCTGGGTGTCATTCTGGTTCTTTCTATCCATCCTGGGAACCCAAAGCTGAAGAAGCAAATCAGCATCTCCACCAGAAACGAAGAAGTTTCCAGTATTGATGCTTTCTTAGATCTTATTCGAAACCTCTTCCCTGAGAATTTGGTCCAGGCATGTTTTCAACAGGTACAGTCTCAACACAACCTTTTTGGAATCACAGGTGCTACAGACATATGCTGATTTACCAAATGTGTTCCTACTAACGAGATTGTCCCACCATTGTCCCACTCATGGAACAGTTAGAAATGTATATAGAGCAATCAGCAGGAACATTCCAAATTTGGAACTTTCCTCCCACAAATGACCTTTGTAAATGACCCTAACTTTTGGAGTTACACAGTTAATATTCGTATACTTGTTATCGTATTCCATTTCAGAGTACAAATTAAAATTCTCCTGTTAGACACATATAGGATGATTGTAATATATATGTAACATCACAAATAAGGAGAACAAAAATAACAATATAAGGAGGGATTTTTTTTAAAAGTGAGCTGCATTTAGTCTTTTTGTCTCTGTTTTACATTTATCTATCTTTTTATTTATTTATTTATGTTTGGTTATTTTCATTTTATTTTATTCTATTTCTTTCTGTTTTATCCATTATTTTTATTTTTTTATATTTTATTATCAATATATTTATTTTGTATTTCTCTTAATATTTTGCCTTATTATTACTGGGTTTTTTTTTTTTTGTCTACTTCAGTCAGGTGCTTATGATGTACTCTAGATTGTGTAATATGTTTCGTATCCTGGGTCCTCACATACCTTTCCATAATTCATCAAATCTCACTTTGAAAGACGGAACAGGGGGGATATGATAGAAACATTTAAATACATAAAGGGAATCAACACAGTAAAGGAGGAGAGTATATTTAAAATAAGAAAAACTACCACAACTAGAGGACATAGTCTTAAATTAGAGGGGCAAAGATTTAAAAGTAATATCAGCATTACTTTACTGAGAGGATAGTGGATATATGGAATAGCCTTCCAGCAGAAGTGGTAGAGGTAAACACTGTGAAGGATTTTAAGCATGCGTGGGATAGGCACAAGGCTATCCTAGATATAAGATAGGGAACCGGGGACTAATAAAAGTATTTAGAAAATTGGGCAGACTAGATGGACCAAATGGTTCTTATCTGCCAACTCATGTTTTTATGTTTAACAGAGGGAGATATTTAATTGGATAACAGAAATGTAGCGCAATTGCGCCATAATTCTGGTCTACACTATGTATAAAATTATTTTCCGCCAGAAAAAAAGCCACTGTGCGTCTGTTGCGCCAAAATAAAAAAAAGTGATCTAATTATTCTTTATTGAATTTTTGTCACAGCCGATGTATAAAAAGAGTCACACATTTGAGACTAAAAAGTTGTGTATTGAGAATAAAAAGTTTTAACCTTTATTTCCTTATATATAAAGCCCTTTTTAAACAGGTTTATACATGCCATATGGGGTGCCAGAGCGAGAACTTGCATGAAGTAGTCATGATTAAACATAAAGTAGCAGCACTGTTTATACCTAACCTCCACTGAATGCAAATAGTTCAGCAAAGTAACAATGGGGGTCATTTATCCAAGTTTTTTTCTGGGGCAAAGTTCTAAAACTTTGGAGCTGCTACCATGGAAACAAATGCAATGTGTCTTCTGCTTAGACCCCTTTTTCCTCTACAAATAACTTTTATAAATAACTTGCCATGGGTTTATATTTTACCCTCACTATATAGTTGCCCACTGCAATGTGACCTTTTGAGAAACAATGTACGATCGACGGTTCCTCGAACGATGGCTTTTCAGTATCACTTTGCTTGCATTTTCCTATACAGATACAGACAGTTTCCACAAAGGTTCCTGCACCCCCCTCACCTCTTGATCTCATCATGCCTCCAAACATTACTAGCTTACCAAGCAACGCATCGGAGGGTAACAGAAGCATGACCGAAATAAATTCTGGACCTGTCATGGTGACACAGAAAAAACTGGAGTTCAAAGGAGGGATGAATGTACTTGGTAAGGAAAATGTGCTAGAATATATACATTAATATGTATTATTTAAATAATCAAGGTTAATGACGCCTTCATGCCCATCAGGACTTTGGCTACCCTGTTGTCTGGTCACCAGTACCTAGCAAACCAACATCCTACCTGAAGAAGTACTTTATTCGTGAGGCCTGGTAAATAATGGTGAAATCCAGAGCCTCAGGGGCAAACCATGGCTTGCTAGAATCCTTTGCAGAGTTTTTCAGCCTTGACTTCAAAAAAGTCAAGGTGTATCAGTCATCCCAACATTGGCACATTTGACACTTGAGAAAGAAATTAAGTTTTAGTAACTTCCTTCTACAAAGTAATTGTATCTTCTCACCAGATGTCTAAATAATTAATATAAATAGACTGTTATGTCTCTGACGTGTTTCTGGTTTGCTCTTTTACATAGGCCTCATTGGTTTCTTCATTGCATTTGGCATCTCGATGGGGAAGATGGGAGAGCAAGCCAAGTTAATGGCAGATTTCTTTAATATCCTCAATGAGATAATTATGAAATTGGTCAGCATGATCATGTGGTAAGTAGCCATTCTAGAGCCTGTGGAACAGAGGAATAGTGTTTGCGAACATTGTGGGAGAATATTCAAGGGCCACTTGAGGGAGAATAGTTTGGGACAGGAGAAAAAAATGTTTACACAGATTCTTACAATACGTTAATATGTATATTAAAATATATCATCTGCTGATTCCCCTCCTGATGTCACATTAAATGGATAAAACAAAAAACAAAGTAATAAATGGTATAATATTAACTATACTTGTTTTCTGTTTTTCCACAACTAACACGGTCAATGGAGTTTCAGTGCGGCGGTTTCAGCGCAGAGCACTAGACTGCCCAAGAAACAAAGATTGGGCTGAGCCCCTAACCCCTAATGCTGACCTGCCTGTGATTAAAAGGCCATGCCAAGCTGTTCCATTCCAATAGAACACTGGGGTTTATTGTAACCCCTAATGCGGACCTGGCCATGATGAAACGGCCATGCCAAGCTGTCCCATTCCAATAGAACACTGGGGTTTATTCTAACCCCTAATGCTGATCTGGCAGTGATGAAACGGCCATGCCAAGCTGTCCCATTCCTATAGAACACTGGGGTTTATTCTAACCCCTAATGCTGATCTGGCCATGATGAAACGGCCATGCCAAGCTGTTCCATTCCTATAGAACACTGGGGTTTATTGTAACCCCTAATGCTGATCTGGCAGTGATGAAACGGTCATGCCAAGCTGTCCCATTCCAATAGAACACTGGGGTTTATTCTAACCCCTAATGCTGATCTGGCAGTGATGAAACGGCCATGCCAAGCTGTCCCATTCCTATAGAACACTGGGGTTTATTGTAACCCCTAATGCTGATCTGGCAGTGATGATACGGTCATGCCAAGCTGTCCCATTCCAATAGAACACTGGGGTTTATTCTAACCCTTAATACGGACCTGGCCATGATGAAACAACCATGCCAAGCTGTCCCATTCCTATAGAACACTGGGGTTTATTCTAACCCCTAATGCTGATCTGGCAGTGATGAAACGGCCATGCCAAGCTGTCCCATTCCTATAGAACACTGGGGTTTATTCTAACCCCTAATGCTGATCTGGCAGTGATGAAACGGTCATGCCAAGCTGTCCCATTCCAATAGAACACTGGGGTTTATTGTAACCCCTAATGCTGATCTGGCAGTGATGAAACGGTCATGCCAAGCTGTCCCATTCCAATAGAACACTGGGGTTTATTCTAACCCTTAATACGGACCTGGCCATGATGAAACAACCATGCCAAGCTGTCCCATTCCTATAGAACACTGGGGTTTATTCTAACCCCTAATGCTGATCTGGCAGTGATGAAACGGCCATGCCAAGCTGTCCCATTCCTATAGAACACTGGGGTTTATTCTAACCCCTAATGCTGATCTGGCAGTGATGAAACGGTCATGCCAAGCTGTCCCATTCCAATAGAACACTGGGGTTTATTCTAACCCCTAATGCTGATCTGGCAGTGATGAAACGGTCATGCCAAGCTGTCCCATTCCAATAGAACACTGGGGTTTATTCTAACCCTTAATACGGACCTGGCCATGATGAAACAACCATGCCAAGCTGGCCCATTCCAATATAACATTGGGGTTTATTGTAACCCCTAATGCTGATTTGCCTGTGATTAAAGGCCATGCCAAGCTGTCCCATTCCAATAGAACACTGGAGTTTATTGTAACCCCTAATGCTGATCGGGCCTTGATTAAAAGGTCATGCCAAGCTGTCCCATTCCAATATAACATTGGGGTTTATTCTCTAAGCGGGGCATATACTAAAAAAAAACTAAATATATTTTATGTGCAAAGCTATTTTTGCACTTTGCTCCTTTTGCCATGTACTAAACATTTAACATTTAACACTCAAATAGTACATACCAGCAAATTGTGAAAACAATTGTGAAAAACATAAGAATTAATTTTCACAAAATATTCGCAATAGTCTTTAGCAAGTGCAAATATAATCGCAATATATTAGCGCAGCCGAAAAAATGCACACTAACTAAAATTAAATGGAAGAGGCGCGAATCGGGGGGGGGGAAGGGGGGAAGCGCAAAATGTTACAAATAGTCGAAAACTAACTATAAGGACAAACCTGGTGGGCTCCTCCTGAAAGATCAGAATTAACCCTGAATAATACTTTTTTTTTTAAAAAACGTTGATAGTTTATATAAATGAAAATGTATTCTCAAGTGTATTAAATATGTTTTATAAACAGATTATTAAAAATATGTTATCTTAATTTCTTACACAGTTACATTAATATCAGTAGATTGTAATGGCATCTCTATATTTAATGGTTATCCCCCTTTCCAGCTCTGAAGCCCAAACTTTTTAGTCCCTTAGACCATTAGAAATGTTCAAATCTGCTAGAGCTACAATTCAAGATAAACAATAGATGGTACCTAGTCCCAGACTGACTGAAGAAGATGTATCCAACATCTTCAGACATCTGCTAGAGATGTGAGAAGGCGATAGGCTCGTACGCACACATTTGGTGGAGTTGTACAGGTCTCAAAGATCTTTGGAATCTTGTAACAGACATATTTAAAAATCTAGAAAAAGATATAGATACCCCGAAATTTGAGAATTATTTATTACACCTAAACTGGACGCAGATTACCCCGATAAAGGAATACCTAGCTATCTGTTGCGGTAACCCCGTGTAGCAGAGGGGTTTCAACCGCTGGAGGGTGTCCTTTTTCCGATCAGTGAGGAGGATTCTCAGCATCCAGTCGTATTTCAAGTGAAGAAGCACTTACAAGAGCTAGCGAGAATAGCTGTATAGCGGTTACCCCCAATAAGTGACAAGACTCTGGATTGAGGGTGAAATATAACTGCCGTTTAACGGCAGTTACTCTGCTTTTATATAGTGCTCCCCTGCAAGGGAGACGCCCACAGACAAATAGGCATCAACCAATCAGACAATGGTTACATCCCACATATTCCCTCCCCTCTGCTTGGGAGATAATTGAATTTCTAACAGTATCTACTCAATTATCTCCAAACTTATACATTTTTATAACTTTATGATTTTGTGTCACACATGAATAAAACCATGAATAAAACTTATATCTGTATGAACCACACAACTTGGGGACAAACATATTAACAATTAAAGGGCCAGAAACTGTTTTTGTCTTTAAGTGCAAGGCAAGATGGATGATGGGACATCATAGAATAAAACAAAGGGTAGAGGGTCCCAGGTAGCATGGACGTTGGCTGATACAACATAGATTGTGGATCAATGCAAAACAGAGGGATCTGTTACACTATCCACGTTCTTATTGCATCAAAGATGATATTAGCCAGACTATGGAGACAAACACAGACTCCAACATGGGGTCAGGTCAAAGCTCAAATTGAATTCCAACTACAGATGGAAAGAGGCCTTATCCAGGGAAAAAAAAACATATATAGCAGAGGAAGCATGGGAAAAATGGGTCCAGAAATTTGGTCCAGATAATGGTTAACTACTAGAAAATAGCTAGCATTCCAAAAGGCGGGGGGGACCAATTAGGACAGGATGAAAAGATATAGAAACATAGCTAACAATCCGGATAGGACATCTAAAAAGATAAAGAACAGCGGAAAGGATAGGGGAAGAAAAAAAGGAAGAGAAAAAAAGCACCTTCAAAGCTTAAAAAAAGGGGATAATATAGTATTATATGTTTTTTTTTTTTTTTTTTTAAGTATGTTATGGTTTCTAGGCTGTACACCCCTCATTTAATTGAAACAACCTGAAATTAGCATGTAGATAGGTGGATACAGATATGATCTGGAGTTTTTTTTTAATATGTTTTCTATATATGAAAGAGAACATTTTCTACAAATGAAAGTTTTATGTAATAAAGATTTTTTTTTAAAATGTTAAAAGCTTGTGATAGGAGATAAAGCTTTACCAAAGTTTGATAATATAAGTAACATATATAATTAAAAAAACTGGGACACAAAAAAATTCCTTTCACAGGAGACATATAAAAGTCAATGTGGGTGTGGGGTAAACCAATTGCTTGACCATGACATGCACTTGTTAATTTCCTGTATTTTTATGTATTTTAGGTATTCACCAATAGGGATTGCTTCTCTTATCTGTGGGAAGATTGCTGCCATCAAAGATCTGGAGACAGTGGCTAGACAGCTGGGGATGTACATGGTCACAGTCATTGTGGGCCTGGTCATTCACGGGGGGATGATCTTGCCCCTCATATTTTTTTCTATTACCAGGCAGAATCCATTTTCCTTTTATGGGGGCATATTCCAGGCTTGGATTACAGCGCTAGGGACAGCTTCCAGGTAATTAGAAAAACTGGTAATATCTATATTTTGTGTTCTAAAATGCAACTGGAAACTGTATATGAAGGAATTATATGATCTACATACGCCAATTTACCAGTCACTTCAGTAGTAGAATCATCCAACACACATATATATATAGGATACCATTGGTCTTGTTCAGACGCACTTCTGCCCTTCCTGTGGGTCAGACAACTCCAACCACTACCAAAGAAAAACAGGACAGTGATAGCTCTATCACTAATGGTACTGGTAGCTGTTAAATCCAGATAACATTCGTCTTCTTTTTATACAGGATGAAGAAGAGGGTAGGTTAGATTTTATTATCTCATTAGTTAGTTAGTTGAATTTTTTTATTATGTTTTAGTGCTAAATGTTGTCTATTTTTTTTCTTTCTGTCTCGCTACTTTACTGCCCAGTAAAATTAGGAGTTTGCTCCGAGTGACACTTTTTGGGGCGGTGGGGGATATCCACATCTACTTTGATGAAGCAATGCCCAGCGTTGCTCAAATTCTACCGATCTTTGCTTATCATTTCCTACTCTCCAAACAGACTCTGCCCACTTTTGCATATGAAAAGGGATTGTTTTAATGTAACATGGGGTCAGGGCCGGCCTTAAGTGTCCCAGCGCCCTGTGCGGGCTTCCCCCGTGGCGCCCCCCCCATCTCTTTCACCCCCTGTATATGTGTCTCTTTTCTCTTCATTGCCCTGTCTGTCTCTCTCTAACTCCCTCATACCTGTTTTCTCTCTCTCCCTCTGTTCTGTCTCTCTCCTCACCTTCCTTTGTTCTGTCTCTTTCCCCCCCTCCCCTGTTCTGTCTCCCCCCGTTATGTCTCCCCCCCCCTCCCCCTGTTCTGTGTCTCTCTCCCCCCCTCCCCCTGTTCTGTCTCTCTCTCCCCCCCTTTGTGCTGTCTCTCTCTCTCCCCCCTCCCCCTGTGCTGTCTCTCTCTCCCCACTCCCTCTGTTCTGTCTCTCTCCCCCTCCCCCTGTGCTGTCTCTCTATCCCCCCTCCCCTTGTTCTGTCTCTCTTTCCTCCCCCTGTTCTGTCTCCCTCCTTTACCTGCAAATGTGGATCCAGGGAGGGGGCGGAGCTAACCGGCTGAGCGGTGTAGCTCCGCCCCCACCCTGTGAAGCACAGCAGTGTCTGCTTCACAGGCAGCAAAGAGAAAGTGCTGCTAGGCTCCCCATGTTTAATGAAAGCATGGGGAGCGCGAGCAGCACTTTCTCATGCTGCCCGGGGCTCCCCATGAAACAGACGCTGCTATGCTTCACAGGGTGGGGGCGGAGCTACACCTCTCAGCCGGTTAGCTCTGCCCCCTCCCCGGACACAGCAGAGCCTGCCGAGCAGAGGGCTGGTGAGGGGGGATCTTTTGATCTCCCCAACCCAGTGCCTCTACCAGATTTTTTTTTTTTCACATTTTTTTTTTTTTTGAGTTGCCGGGCAGGCGGGCGCCCCCTGGAGTGTTGCGCCCTGTGTGCTCGCACAGGTCGCACACCCCTAAGGCCGGCCCTGCATGGGGTAATAAGGATCTCTCTGCCTTGGAGTAACAGAGATGTAAATGTGCCTAGGTTAAAACTGGTGGGAGTTAAACTTTTGGATGGAATGCATAGATGTCCACCAAGAAAGCACAACTGTTTGAAGTTGCGGGAGAGGAAAAAGAATGTTATATTGTTACCAAGTAGCCTTTCTTGAAAGAATGAATTGAATGGACACCATTCAAGAATGAAAGAAGTAGCCCCCTAAAGAGTAGTTTTATTTATAGTATCTCCTTAGTTATTATATTATTTTAGTTAAAATGTATACCGTTTATACCATTCCAGTGCTGGAACTCTCCCGGTGACTTTCCGGTGTTTGGAGGAGAACCTGAAGATTGACAAACGCGTGACTCGTTTTGTTTTGCCCATTGGAGCCACCATTAACATGGATGGTACGGCCCTGTATGAGGCAGTGGCAGCCATCTTTATTGCTCAAATGAATGGAGTGTCCTTGGATGCTGGTCAGATAGCAACAGTGAGGTAACATAATAACTTTGAATATTCATAAAATATTAGGAGATGCTTTTTTGGGTCTGGTTTACACTCCGTTCCATATCTGTAGGTTGATTCGCCCATCTCTTCTTATTTTCCAGTCTAACAGCCACGTTGGCCAGTGTTGGAGCAGCGAGCATCCCGAGTGCTGGCCTTGTTACTATGTTACTTATCTTGACAGCGGTGGGCCTCCCAACTCAGGATATCAGCTTGCTGATAGCAGTGGACTGGCTGTTGTAAGTACATTTCTGTGCAAAATAAACAATTGATAGGCAATTGAATTACAATTATTAGTGCAAGGTTTAACAACATATATACAGTCTTCTGAGTAAGCGTCAATAGACGCGAAACGCATAGCGTGTACGTCTTTACCGCTCTAAACTGCACTTACTTTTTCATGGGGCTTTTTTTTGAATTTAAAACGTTCAAGGGTTTACTGACTTCATCTTCGAGTGCCGGGGGATTTGTTCACAGTCTGAGGGGTTGAATACATCTAAATCAATGCTACAAAGGAAAAAATTATGGAATCTTTTTTTAATGTTGCATCAATTAGGACACAGGTGGTTTTTACACTTCTTCCATGTTTGTGTTTAGATGTAAATTTCTCTCTCATTTATAAAAAAATATATATTGTTTTTTTTGGGGGGGCGGGTTGGATAAAAGGGGCTTTATTTAGATACCATTCGTTTTTTATCACATCATATAATTTATTATAAAAAAAAATCATAAAATATGATGGAAAATTAAAAAAACAAAAACACTTTTTCCTGAGTTTAGAAATAGTCAAGGTTTACGTGTTTTTATGTTTTTTATTTTTTTTAAGTTATAGGGAAATAACTGAAAGTAGAATATTGCTTTTTTCGGACCATTTTAACCCCAACCATGAGCCTCAACCTAACTGTAACACTATCAGTGCTCACTTCAGAACCTTTTGCCCACAACAGGGCAGCAGCACATTGGTGGGGCACGCTGTCATCCTACATGGCTCCCATGATCACTCTGTGGCGTGATCAAGGGCCATTGGGGGACCAAATTTCAGTGTTGCTTGATGCTGTGATCTCTGATCACTTCCACCGCTCGTTTTAGGGGAGAACGATCCATGCCGTCACTCCATCCTCATGTCCATTCAGTCGAGTTGGATAATTTTTCCAACACCACTAGTTTTGGCTTAAGTTTGAAATTCCCTTCTCAATTGCCTGCACTTCACTCTTGAATAAAGACCATTATGTGTCATAACAGTGAAGGGGGCTTTGGGATAACCTACACGGGTCTGAGACAGTGCAGGGGACTAGTATAATCATACAGTGTACAGGCTGAGGCACATTGGAGTTGTCTGCAGGTTAGTGCATGGGATTATGGGCAGTACAGAAGACTCACGGGTGGTCAGTGGGATTTTGGGATATTGGGTGGGCTGTGGGACTCTATATTAGTGGGAGGGTCAATTTCCTATCCTAGCTTCGGACACAAAAAGAGTTAGTCAGCTGAAAAACCACATGGCTTTTATAATACTATACATAGAAAACCCCAGCAGATAAAAAAACACATTTGGCCCATCTAGTAGCCTTATACTTTTACCTTTTGCAAAAATCCTCATCTCGTATTTTGCATTTGGCCTCATCTTATGTTAGAAAACAAGAAAGAAAGACTCTTCAGCACTTCAGTCTCCAAAAGGATATATCATTTATTAAGTACAGGCAGCAAGGAGTGGAGCGAGAAGACCACATGAAGCGATTTGCAATTTACTACCAAGGATCAACAGAGCTGCAGTCCAAAGGAGGCAACATTGCAGAGTTGCCTTTCCTTACTTTTGTTATATAAAACAGGGAGCCCGTTTTTTTGGGGTTTTTTTTTTTGCATATGATTAGAATAAACTTATGCCTACACCTTGCTTATACTAGAAGCTAAAGAACATCCAGCCTCCCAACAACCCTTCTCAATGGAATGCCACCCTATTAAAAGGCCAACAAGGATTTATGCAACTGGTACATTCAGAAACCCATTTTTTACTACTTTGGATTCAATAGTTCAAGTCCGTTAACTAACATAATAAAGCTGGGGGTGGGGAACATTTCTAAAAGAGATCTTGTTAAAAATGCTTAGAGTTTGTGATCATGTTTATTGTCTCATTTCCTAGAGATCGAATGAGGACATCAATCAATGTGGTGGGAGATTCGTTCGGAGCCGGAATAATTTTCCATTTATCAAAAGCAGAACTGGCTGCCATAGACGCAAAGCATGAACATAAAGATGGCACAGATATGGTCAAGATGCACCTGATGAACCATGAAGTCCTGAAGAAACCCGTTCGAGAGGGCATTAGCACCCAACCTTTCTCTGGCTACACCTCCCTACCCACTGACGAGTACCAAGTTGATGTAGAGCCCTCTCTGCCTCTCTAGTTGTCTTTCTAAGCTGCATATCGACGTCTGCAGGCCCCTTCTGTGCTAGTCCATCATTGTGACTGCAAAAGCACCTACCTGTGCCAGACTCAAATTACCCATCTTAATGTGAACATCAGGACTAATCAATGGAATAGAGAACAAGTTCAGAGTGCGAAAAATCTAAATGTTTGAACCGGTAGGCTGATGCCTTCTGAAGTTTGCCCACTACTTAGAAATCAGCCAATCATATAATTGTACGTGTTTATTGTACTTTCATGTTTTTAGGGCCTTCCAATGTTATAGTACGCACAAGGTGATAGAATACGGGGATTTTATAAAAACACATCACCATAAAACACACACAAAACCAATTATATTTATTTATTCATTTATTTGGTATGTTAGGATGACACTTTTGGGTCTATTAAACTAATATTCAACTTTGGAGGCCGGTTTTCATTTTGTTAACTAAGTTTGACTTAAAAAACCACAGGTTTGGATCTTCCCCATTTAGTAACGGGAGACGAAATGGGAGGGCTATTGACTACTTTCATTGGGGAAAAGCAAACCTGTATGCCGAATTTGACTTCCAAAGTCGAATGTTAGTGAATAGACCCATTTGACTAAGGGATTACGTCATATAATTACTGCTTCTGTGCAGAGATTTGTCACAAAAGCTTGTCTGGATAGTCAGATTTGACATGTATTCAATAAAAGTCTAACTAAAGAGAACAGTTGGAGGGGTTTTTCACACAGTCACTGATAATATCCAAATCCTTTCTCTGTATCCCCTACCCATGTACTATATATAGTATACATACGTGTATAAATATTTATAAATCTATAAATTAATATGTGAAGCGCACAGTTGTACTGTGAGTGGTCATAAGATTTAGTAATCCTGTGCTTGAATATATTAAACTGTAATCAATGTGCAACAATGTAATTATTACAAAAATCTATAAAAAAAAAACCTCAGACCTTCTTGGAGATATTACTTCCTAAGCTTTATAAAAACAAAACATATAGCAGCAACAGCGTGGTATCATTGACTTAGGGCTTAATTAAAAAAAAAGGCAATTGCAAAAATAAGGGGAAAAAAATAGCAAACTTTGAAGTATAGCCAAATAGGAGAATTTTTAGAACTCGGCTACTTTGGCCTTGAGTTTGAAGTTACCTGCAGTTAAATTGAATAAAGTTCTTACTTAAAAACCTCACTAGAACAGAGGCAACAGAATTTCACCCACATGACTTGTAATGTGCCCCAAATGTATAATTTGTTATTCTTGTCCATGATTACATGTGCATACAGAAAACAATGTGAAGTAACCATAGTATGTTTTGTTTACAATTCATTTTGGAAGAAATAGCTATAAAATTACTGGAATTATAGTTACTGCTTTATATCTGTTGTGTGGGTATACCTTTTCCTGTAAAAAAGCACTCCACAAAATTGTCTTGGATCTGATGCTTTACCAGGTCAGGAGTTGGCAGTGGTAACATGGTGCAGATACATATCTCTGCTGTAAGTAAGCAGTTTTGTATGAAATTATGGGATTGTGTTCAGATTTAACTCATAAAAGGATAGCATCCCTGTCATTAACGAGCAGGTTTCCTACTGGCACAATATCCGTTCCCGTGTTCCTTGGTCAGGCGGGAGGAAGGGCATAATAATCATGGTCACAGAGGTCATAGCTGTGACCTAACCCCGCCACTCTATGGCGCAACTGCAGCCACTTGCCCGCCCCTTTAAAGTCGCTAACTGTGGGTAATATCTGCAACAAGCAGTAGAGTGTAGAGATCATCTGATCGGGTAATTTCTGACACCCGCTCTGCAGGTGCAGTATCACTAATCCTGCATTTAGGAAGTTACGTCACATCCACTTCTTGCACGCTGGGTCAGTCTGCACACAGAATGGAGGAAAAGAGACGCACCAGGTCCTGCAGGTAGGTGGTGTGGTCAGGGACAGGCTATTTGTGAGCAAAGATGGCTCAGGAAGACTGTTTGGTGGAAAAAAAATGGAACATGTAGGCTGTTTGGGGCCAACGGTGACACAGGCAGGCTGCTGAGGACACTGATGAACTGTTTGGGGGCAAAGGTGACACAGGCAAGCTGTTTTGAGGCAAAGGTGGTGAGGTTAGGGGGCCACAGGGCAAGGGTTGCCAACTTTTCTTCCCAAAAATACCAGCCATGCTACTGACTCCATAGACTTAACATTGGCCTCAAGCCAATTATTTACCGGCCTACACAGGGCAGTGTTTGTACACGGGCCCTGTGGTTTCTGGTTACTCACATTGGAAGGCACCTGAACTAGGTCTACAGTACTACATGTTGCTGTGTTCAATTACAACTTGAAAATAATCTTTCATGCATGAAAGTTAAATAATTAAAAAAAAATGTATTAACATCTGACAATCTGCATTCTAAATATGTTTAATTTGCTCACAAATCCCAAGTTTGCAGCTTCTACTGACCCTCCCACTCAGCTCTCAGCATTTGGCTGGAACATGGAAGGAACGTTCTTTTGTAGAACTGCTAGTGAAACAGATAAGGAAACCAATAGAACATTCTGGATGTTCAGACCACTTTTAGGTGGGAATGCTGCCCTGGAATTGATATTTCCAAATAACCCCCAGATTAGACAAATCTGATCTGCGTTAAAAGTGGAGGGAACCAATGGAATGTTCATACTATTTAGACTACTTTTACCCTTAGTGGGGGGTATTAAAGGTGAGTTGCAGGGATATGAACATTTCATCTCATCAGTTTAGCTATACATTGTCATGGAGAAACCTGGTTAATGTCCCCCCACTAAGAAACCCCCCAGGTGTATCCCTGCTGCACAATGTATGGCTAAATTTTGGAGATGAAATGTTCAACTCACTTTTTCGTGACTAGCCCCCATTGTGTTAGAAGGTTTGCAAGCACAGTGTGTCTGTGTTGTGTCCCATTTCTAACATCACCTCGCAAAATAAGAATTTTTCTGCATTATAATACAATGCCTGAAGTACCACGAACAATATAACATATTGAATAAAACAACATGAATAAAGAATCCCTGAAATGTTTTTGCATAAATGATATATTCTAAATTTCCCTTTTGTCCATTACTTTATTTCTTTAAATGTGGCCACAAAAATTTTAGCATTAGCCACCAGAGCATAAAACATGTTCAAAAATAATACCAGCCAGACAGGAGGTGGATATCCGGTGCATGCTGGGAGTATAATGTTCCAAGACAAGAAACAAATCTGCAAATGTATAATTAAAGAAATTGAATAACTGGTGACCTTTTTTATTTTAAAATGTTACAATAACATATAGAACAGGTTGCATACCATAGTTGCCAACATCGGCCATGTTTCCAGGGACACATATTTGTTCCACGTGCTGCAGAAAGATGCACGTGGAACAAAGAGTGTGCAAAGTGCACCCCGGCAGTAGGAAGGATGGATATACACACAGACACAATCCAATTGATTAATCATGGTAGGTCCTATGAGATCTCCACCCTGATTAATTAATTGGATTCTGTCTGTGTGTATATCCATCCTACATACTGCCAGGCTGCACTTTGCATGGTCTTTCTGCAGCATGTGGAACACATATGTGTCCCTGGAAAAATGGGCGATGTTGGCAACTATGCTCCTGTGTCTAGCTAATATCATATGTTTCGCTGACCAGTGCTGCCCTTGCTTTCTCATGCTTATTGAATACTTGTTGCAAGATTGTAACTTATCTTTAACTCTACCTGCTGGGTTGTTACCCGGGCTGTCCCTGTTCTGTACTACAAAAAAAGCGAAACCTGCCAGGTCTTTGGACACTCAAAACCAGGCATGGGCACTCGCGGACTAAGATCAGTTGCAGTATTCAGGCCGCGAACCTGTCTCTGCATTTGTCCTCCTGTCTGATCCTTTGTCATGACAGGGCCTCATGATTAGAGTTGAGCGGACACCTGGATGTTCGGGTTCAGCAGGTTCGGCCGAACTTCAAAAAAATGTCCGGGTCTTTGATTTTAGCTTTGGAAGAACATAAATCTAAATCTAAAGCATGGCTGCCAGAAGGATCAACAGAATTATACATTTGAGAGAGGGTTGGAGTGCAGGGTATTCTCTTTCAGTTTATACTAAGTGACCCATAGGTTGAGGAGGCGGTGACCGTTGCGGTGTAGGTGGAAGTGGCGCTGGAGGAGGAGGAGGAGGAGGTAGCCAAAATGTTTCAAAGTGCGCTGTAAGCACAGTATTGGACTGTTCTATTTGACTCTCATATATGAAGTGCACCGCAAGACGCAAATGTACTATTTAGCACCCAAAACAATTAGAATTTTTCAAAGTGCACTGTAAGCACAGTATTGGACTGTTCTATTTGACTCTCAGTTATGAAGTGCACCGTAAGACGCAAATTTACTATTTAGCACCCAAAATAATTCGAATTTTTCAAAGTGCGCTGTAAGCACAGTATTGGACTGTTCTATTTGACTCTCAGATATGAAGTGCAGGACGCAAATGCAATATTTAACACCAACAAATTGCAGATTTTTAAAAATGCCTAGATGTTGCCCACTGAGCTAGCAGAACAGGATTAAAGTCATGTGCCTGGCACACATGCAGTTGCAAGTGCACTGCACTCTCTGTGGCACTGGGCTTAGGGCAGGGTACAAATATGTAGTATAGCACCCACTAAAATAATCACTGTAATTTGAGTAATCGCTGTAGGACTATGCCCCTCAATATGCCAGGATTATGCCCCTCAATGTGCTAGTATGATGCCTCTCAATGTGCCAGGACTTAGCCACCCAATATGCCAGGATTATTATGCCACTCAATATGCCAGGATTTTCCCACACAATATGCCAGGATTATGCCCCTCAATTTGCCAGGATTATGCCTCCCAATATGCCAGGATTATTATGCCTCTCAGTGTGCCAGGATTTAGCCACCCTCTTCCTCCCCACTTCCTCCTTACTTACCTCCTCGCTGCTGCTCTGTCTCCCGGTGCTGCAGGTCCGTGGCTGTGAGGGAAGCGTTGTGCGTTCCTGTCCAGCCAATGCGCATTCAATAAAGTTTGTTTAAAAAAAAAGTTTAAACAAACTTTATTGAATCCGCATCGGCTGGAGGGGAGCGCACAACGCTTCCCTCACAGCCACGGACCTGCACCGGGAGACAGAGCAGCAGTGAGGAGGTAAGTAAAGGGGTAGGGGGAGGATTTCTTTTTTTTTCACGGTTCCGGTGCCCCCTGCTAAGTTGCGCCCTAGGCGGCTGCCTAGGTCGCCTTACAGGTGGCGCCGGCCCTGCCGAACACCTAACTCCAACACGAACATACAGTGGAAGGTCCGTGTTCGGGTACGGGGTCCAAAAACCGTAATGTTCGGTACGAAACCGAACAGTGCGGTTCGGGTTCGCTCAACACTACTCATGACATAATTTGTTTCCTGTGATATTAAATCAGTAACATTCCCTTTTCATGAACCAAGACCTAGTTGTAGGTAGCAGAACATCTTTCTGCAGCCAACTGCTGCCAGATTTACCAGCAAAAGAAAGAGACCTGATTTAAGATGTAATAATAATGAAATTTCTTGAAGGAAACAGAAACTGCCCGAGAGCTTAAGAGAAAAAAAAATCTGCTGCTTGTATCATTAATTATAGAAAGGGCAGCCTGCAGAAGAAAGACTTTTCAGAGGAACAATGATCTGTCTGAGTGGATTAAGGAATCAAACGCATTTCAACCTGTAATCTGCTCTTCAAATCCCAATGTTCTGAAGTTTCTTTGAGAGCCTGACGCTCAGAATTGGGAGAGAGATTAAACAATGATTCTTTCTCGCTTGGTATTAATCTTTTATTGAACAGGACGGTCAGTAGAGATGCCTATTATTGTATAGTGACATTCATTAAAGGGACACTACCTCTTACATAAGATGTAACTACCTGTGCATTTTAAACAAACACATATATAAGACATATACCAGTTTTTTTTTTCTATGTTTGGATTGATATAAAAGTAAAAATAAAATTAGGTGTTTATCTCCATCATCCATTTTAAGAATTTTACCCATGATGCAACATTCTCCAAAAGCTTCCAGCAAGTATCACTTTACAACTGTGTCCAAAGCCTGCATGATGATGTCATAAGATACACCCCTGCTCGGTAACTTACTCTTGTGTATCACTAGTGGTCATGACTAGGCTGCTGTGTACAACGTTTTTTTTTAACTGCCTTCCAACAGAAATAGAGGATATTAACCTGATCAAACAGGATTATAAATCCACCTCTTATGATGTAATACTTGCATTACCCTTCCATTCAATGGAAGTCTGTGGTCGGT
Source organism: Pelodytes ibericus (assembly GCA_036172795.1). Classification (NCBI taxonomy): domain Eukaryota; kingdom Metazoa; phylum Chordata; class Amphibia; order Anura; family Pelodytidae; genus Pelodytes; species Pelodytes ibericus. The sequence goes on along the minus strand of CM069866.1, from coordinate 62,155,482 downwards.
GCTGTAAATTAAGTTGCACAGTTTTTAAATATATTTGAAATTTATTTATTTTTACTTTCAAATAAAAAATAGGAAATGGCTGACAAATTTGTTTAGCACAGTACTTATGTAAAACTATTTTTTAGACACTTTCAGTGGCACCTAGCCTTTAAAGGACTATTATGTATTAAAATTGTAATATCTGTATTCTAAATATGTTTAATTTATTTACAAATCTCAAAACCAAAAGTTTCATCTTGAAAAAATAAATATACCAATTGAGAATAACACTTGTAATGTGTATGCAGATATAATGCACAGATGTACAGAGAAGGCATCCCAGTTTTTCCCCACAATGTGTAAAGCTACAGTAGGTTCGGCAGATCTTTAATCTTTTTGTAGGACACCTGTAATTTGTACATGCTCCCCTGCATAATGTAGAATGCTTGTGTGTCCAGGGGAAAACAAATAATTTTGGGAAAGCAACGGCAAACTTGTACTTGGAGGATCACCTATGTTATGTTGCTGAAGCTCATAATGGCATGTAAATACTATATAACATATCTATAAAGTTCAAAACCTAGATCAGGGTTTGATTCTACCAAACTGTAAAGCGCGTTGGCTCCACACTGGATGCAGTGCTTTAGCTTAATGGTTTCCTAATCCCTGTTTCTGTTATTTAAAAGCCTAGAGTACATTTACTGTTATGATACATTTGTCTATATTGACTTAACTAACTACTGCTCTTATAAAGTTCAGGATATAGAATTCTGTAGACAAGATTTTCACTTATTTGTATCTGTGCAGAAAAACTATAAATATCTGGATATTCCGCTGGTACATTGTCTGGTCCTTTTTTAAAATGAGTAGTTAAATTAATTATCACTTATTAACATGAAGGGGAAAAAAAGAAGAAAAAAAAAACACAACACAAGAATTATAAAGAAGAATCTTTTAATCAAGAAATTACAGTAGATGTTCCAAGGCAACTAATCATTATATTGAACTTAACAACATATAACCAGTGATCAAGGTACTTACAGTTTTACTGTAATATATTTACTTTTCAGGCTCCTTTCCATACTTTGGCTAATAAACTATTTGGTCATGGCAATTCTGTACCTCTTAGTACATATACAGTACCTTTACAGTATAAAGCTCTAGAAACATTTTACACCTTTTTATTTACAGTCTTGAAAAAAAAAAAATCTGATTCCTCTATCAACATCTTTGAAATTGAAAGAAACATACTATCTTCCACCTTTGTAATTCATCCAACAAAGATGAAGTTACATTAAAAAAAAAAAAATCCTTCATTGTACCGGAGAAGATACTTAAACATTTGAATTCAGAGGAATTACCAACGCATTCCACATCACCGCGGATCTAAAAGTAATCATTTTTTTGTGGTTGTATTGGGCTTAAAAGAATGGTTTTAGCCATTAACTTTTTCTACTTTGGTCATTTTAGGATTTATTAAACCCTCTTAAACAGTGATTTCAGGAGAAGGCGGAATGTACAGGCACATTTTTGTTCGAAACTCATAAAGGTTTAAGTGCTATGGGATTTATAGACAAGATGACCAAATTTCTAGATTTTTCAGATCCTAGTGGGTTTGGACATGTAGACGCTGATCTTCTTAGAAAGAGTTTCTAGGAATAAACCAAGACAACACACATCTGGTAAAGTACATGCCCTATGTCATAAGGTGAAGACTGTCAAACGTTTCCCATAAAAATAATATTCTCATAAAAATAAAAAAGCAATCTTAATTCACAGTAAGAAATACAGAAGGTTTGGGGAAAAACCCCCACTCCAAAGTTATACAGAGAGCATGAAATAGCAAATATTTAACAGTTTACCATATTAATAAATTCTTTTCCTATAGTCTAAATCTAGTCCTCTACTTCTATGGCTTTACATAGTGGAAAATCACTGATTCTTCACTCCCACTGCCGCTGTCGCTTCCACTCCCACTTCCGCTGCCACTCCCACTTCCGCTGCCACTCCCACTTCCACCTTCATAGTCTGAACACCTGTTGCATCCGCACTGTTGTGCTTCCATGACAGTTAGACGAGCTATTGTACCATCTGGACAGGGAAGCTCAAAGTTCTTGGGACGGGTATAGCTCACAGAACAGCATCGGCAGTGAGAGACAGGGGACCACAAGCTGTCGTATTCAGTGTGGGAGTGGCAATATCCACCACATGTGGACAGTATCACCTAGAACAAAGGAATGACAGAATATGATTAACAACTCTGAATTATTACAGTGATCTTACATGAACGTAGTATCAACACTTGGGTGTTTCTGGCAATCCAAGATTAATAAATAAATACAGAGGAAAAATACGTATAGGAAAAGCAAAAATGTTGATGTTGTTGATGGCGGATTGCCTTTCCCGGTTACTTACCGAAGCACTGCATTTCCCAGATGTTAGTGTCACCTCTGAAGGAACTGGGCTACATTCATCTCTTTTGCGTTCTAGAAAAACATATTCCAACGAGTAACTTGTGATTAATATAATAATAAGGATAATAATAATAATACAACAATGATACCACTATCCAGGGGCTTTATTATGTTATACACAAACATATGTATCTGAAGAAAAATCAATAAATATAAATACAATAAATTATATACAAGTCCCATTCCTTGCAAAAATAAATTTCTTGTCTGCCTCTGCCAAGCTTCTTTCACTCTAGTGTCATGGGATATATATTCCACAAAAGCTTAGTTATGGCTGACTTTTGGCAGTGCTACACAGGCTATCATATAAGTAAATAAAGCCTCTGCTTAGGACCCTGGCTTGCTTTGGGGGCTTACATCGTGCTTTTACAGTTATGTAAAGGAGAGAAATATCAAATACAGGAGTCACGTCGAATTTGTCACACAGGAACCGCCCAAAAAACCTAAAACCACCCTTGCTTCTACCTTTCTGAATAGGAGCATAATGCTCATTCAGTTGTGATGGATGGTGCTCAGCCAGCTGTTGAGGAAAAACACTGCCTTAGTGTAATAGGTAATATTGTCCACAGCAGTGATGGTTAACCTTTGGTTAAGGCAGCAATGGTTAACCATTGGTGCTTGACAGATTACATCTCCCATCATGCTCAGCCAGTAAAATCTTAGTTCTTGATTGTCGCACGCCAATTTAGAAAAACATGTGTTATACATACCGCACTTCAGTTTGGGACAGCATTGGTTGGTCTGATGTATTGCCACCAACCTCTCGTCATTGCTACAGGATGGGACAGCCTTGCACTCGCACTCTACAGAAGGAGAAAGCACATAAACAATGAGCAAATCATCTGACAAATGCCATTAAATAATTCTTAAAGCAGTAATTTATTTATTTATTGGCTTAGTTGGGCCACACAAAAAAAAACAACGCCTGCTACTTAATGGTAGTTGGGTGCATGTGGGGGCGGTGCTCTGTTCACACACTCCCCACTGATTGGATCATTGTGGAGCTGGGCCCTCCCTCTCATTCATCGTCATCACTCAAACATTTGAGGACCCCGGCTATAATGTATGCATCATTTTTCATATACTGTGAAGAGAGAGATCAATGGCCCAGTGTGTGAGCTGATGAGAATTATCTGTGGGCTTAACTGAAAACGTTAGAATAAATCCATCGATCATATAAAATGACTTCCTTTCGAAACTTACGGCATGTTTGAACGGGACAGCAGGGATCTGAGGGGTTAAATGTTTCCACCAATTTGTCTGTGCCTGAGCAGACCTTCGTTTGACATATTCTATTTCTACAATCAAGCTGCAAAAGAGAATATATAGAGGAATGTATTAGAACACAGCGAACACGTCTGTACATCTCCTCTTCGTTTATACTATGGCGGATGAAGCATGGTGAGATCTGCGGTGTACCTTGGTTGTGCTCAAGATGGTGGAAGTGAATGAAGGCGCTGGCTGTTGAGAAAAAACAGAAATAAAACTTTGTTTTAAAAAAGAAAGAAAAATTGTATTGTACAAGTTTTAAAGGGACTGTATCATCTAACAATAGTTTGCACTGTGAATGTAGAGAATTAAAAAAAATGATTAAAAATATTCTATACTTTGTGTTAGAAAAACTGCAAGCAAATGCCTAAATGAGGAGAAAAATGTGTTTTAACTGTGTCTTCTGTTTATGACATCACCTGTGACGTAATATGCAAATGACGCATATCCCATTGAAAACCAATTAATGTTCAAATAATAAATGGGAAATGGAACAGGCGAATTAAAAAAAAAAAAAAAAAATCAGATTGTAAATTCTACACCAATATATAGATGAAAAAATAATACAATGTATTTAATTTTATTGCTAATTTGTATTGAATCACTTACTGTCGTTTCCGGTCTATTTATGGGTTCTGAAATTAGAAGCAAAATATTTTGAGAGTCAATAGTGGTTCATTTCATTGTTCATTAAGATAAAGCAAAATTATTATTATTAGATCTAAGGTGAACTCACTTAATAAAACAGGTTTTGTGGAATTTACTGAAATTTGGCTAATGTGCATAACATATGGAGGAGAAAAGATTATTGGTAGATTTTGGTGTACTCATAAAATATTTACATTTTAAAAATAGAAGTTTACTTTATTTTGAGGTTTGTTGAGCAGATGTAATGACTGGATCTACACCAGAGATGGTGAACATTGGCACTGCAGATGGGAGCTAAATATACACTGGTTCCCTGTCAGCCCAGCCCAGAGGTGTCGATCCCAAACATCTACCGTGCTAATGTTAGCCATCACTATTGTAGATGCATTTAAAGAACAACTTTAAACCAAAAATAAATAGTTTTTAACTGACAAATGCATTTTAAATAGAAATGCTTTAATAAAAGAATATAAATAAAACACTTTAATGAGCCCTGTCTGCTGGTATAGCTCTATCAGGGGAGCGGACATGTTGTTTAGAATCTTGAGTCAGATGAAGGAAGATCTGACCTATCTGACCCAAGATGGCTGCCCCCTGTTAGTGCTACATGAGCAGAGGGCATAATAATGTACTTTATTTGTATTCTTTCATTAAAGCATTTCTACTTAAAACGCCAACATTTGATGTAATCTTTCAATTCAACATATTTTTTCTCGACAGCTGTTCTTTAAAATATGCAAGGGATTTATGTCCATATAATTATTAATAGTATTTGTAATTTTGTTACACAATGAGTTGTCCATTTTTGACAGCTTGAAGTCAGCTCTTTGTGCAAAATAAATGAAATAGAAACTACTGTACAAATTAAAAATACTAGTAATATACGGGGGGGGGGGTGTTGTTTGAAACAAAAAGTGCTTGAAAAAATTTCTGACTTTTCTGAATAATTTTCTCTCTATCAGACAAAATCAGTCCTTGTTAAATTCTAGTCTGCAACATAGTAATAGATGGCGTACTTTTATTTTTTACTTACCGCAACGGAACAGAGAGCAACAAGGGTCAAATGGATTGGGTTCTTCAACTCGTTTTTCATTTGAGTTACAGAAAACATTTGTGGAGCACTTTACATTTTCACAATTAGCCTACAAGAGAGAGTGAGACGATGTATTCCTTATAACTTGTATTTTTGACATATTTTTTCCCTTGTAGTTCTTTTAATATATAACCTGTAAAATATACTATGTGTGTTTTGTTTTTATATTTATTTTCCTGGCTGGCATTAGTTTTCATCATAAACACTTTAACCAAAAATATCTGATCTGTCATAATTGGAATATGACTTTAAAATCTACATTTATGTTCCTTTGTCGGGTATTTGTGCTATCAATAATTTAGATGTCCTTTTTTCTTCCTTTTGAAATTTCTCAATTCCACAATAGGTTTGAGGTATAGAGAAAAATCTGCTAAAATGTATAACTTCTCAAAAGGCCTAGGTGTCCAACTGCGGCCTACAGTTATTTCTGCACTACAACTACCATAATTCTCTTCCATTCTTGAAAGCTAGTAGTGGGTTATGGTATTTGTAATTCAGCATCTGGATGGTCACAATTGGACACTTGGGTATTCTGTATATCCGTGCATGCCTTAAGCTTACTTCCAACTTATGCATCATCATCTATCATTCCCAAAGTTGATTATGCTTTGCAAAGCAGTATTTTTAACCCTTCAAATTTTCCGCAGGGTGAGCCTGGTAACTAGGCATCAAAATGTACCAAAATTCAGAGTGAAAAACCTAATGCTGCCTGGCCAACCAAAAGACACCTACTGAAATCAACGTTTAATTGTGTGGCAACGCATGCTGAAACACTTACCGCAGGCAAAGTCGTAATGCCTGAAGGAGGAGTCTGTAAAGACAAAATGGAAGAAAACATTTTTATGATATTGTTATAGCTCTACCCATGTAAATACTATAAACATGATGACTGTATTTTATGTTTTAGGAATTGTTGGTATATAATATACTTGTGTTGGAGCGAAGGAAAAGTGAACCGCCGTTCTTTCTCCTCTGCATTTATCGAAGGGGGTGAAAAAAGTCCAGTGGAAAAATAAAAAAGTGGGGCCAAACACTACTCCATCAATCTTTCTACCTCTGTATCTTGTCTTTTTCTAGCAGCTCAACCATCTCCCCTTCACGTATATCACTGGACTTTATTCACGAAAGAGGGGGTTGCAGGGAATTGAACTCAAATGAACCGAGTTGAAAACATGACCCCCTACAGCTATACTTTAAACTCTGCTATTTTGGCCTTCAGTTTGCAAGTCCCTTCTCAATTCCCTCCTTCATGATTAAAGCCCTTTGTGTTATAGAAAACCAAACCCGCCTTTAAAACCCGATTTAAAGAATCAAAACAATGTGATATATGAAACGATGTAGAGATGCTTTTATTCACTTACGGGTAGCACAGTGACTCTGGAAGGAACTGAAATAAGAAAGTTTGTCGAAGTTAGTTATTTTGCACATTAGTCCACATGAATAAGCCATAAAGTAATCAGTATATTAAAATAAACTAAGGTCTCCATATATCTATATAAATCACACCCCATATTTTGCATATATAACAGTCTATTTTTAAGCATGCGTGGGATAGACAAAAGGCTATCCTAGCTATAAGACCGGGAACGGGGGACTAATAAAAGTACTAAAAAAAAATTGGGCAGACTAGATGGACCGAATGGTTCTTATCTGCCGACACATTCTATGTTTCTATGTTTCTATGTCTAGTTTCTAGTATTTAATTTCTTGAATGTTCTAAGAGTCTCTTCCACTTCCTTAAATGTATCAAAGACTTGTCTACCGGTTGACCCTCTCTGGTATTGTGTTACCGTGGATAGTTTCCCCAATATAGATAATATTAAGTATGGCATGTTGCTACCTTTTCATTACGCCCTTTGCCATCCCTACACTTACCACAATAAGTCAATGGGCAGCAAGCGTCGTTGGGGTCGGATTCATGGATCGTTACTTCGTTGGAGTTGCAAATAATATTTTTGTAACATGTTACATCAGAACAGACATCCTACAATGAGATATTGACAAAGAAAGTTAATTATATATTAGATTATTATCAAGTATTCTGTATTTATAACATTACTCATGTAAGGCTTTCAGTAAGCTTACAACATACCGGAGTGGTGATGAGGCTTGGAGTCTGGAAAGAAAAATGATTGGAAAAAATGTTATGCCTGGTCTGGAGATATACATTACATTATCTCTGCTGCACATTATCTGTTATAGGACAATTGTGGGACAAAAAATAACTTAGAAGTTAAATAGAAGTTCTCTGATCCGCATAGCTCTTGTGTCAGAGCCCACAATCTAATCAATTCTGACATGATACAGAGCTGAAATAATCTATGATTATTAAGACTTTCAGATATACTTAAAGTGCCCTTATATTCTAAAAAAGTGGGCTTCTGTCGGGCTTTGCTCTCCGGTTGCTTTTTAAAGGGCAACTGTAGAAACAAAATTAACTTGTGTTTAATTGAAAGATCGCATCAAGTGTAGGCATTTTACATAGAAATGAAAGAATAATGTATTTTATTGAGTCCTCTTTGCTTCACATGACTAACAGGGGGCAGACATGTTTAGAATCTTGGGGCAGATCTTCATTAAGCTGCATGAAGATAAATGCAGATCTGACCCAAGAGTCTATATAACATGTCTGCCCCCTGTTAGAGCTACACCCTATATGTTGCATCGTCATTGATAGACAGAGGGCTCCTGTTGCAATTATTAAACATTAGTACAATTGCTAGACATGTATGTGTATACATAATATTTTAAAGGACTTACTGTTAGTTCCTGAGGTTCTACAGGAGCTGAAATTTGAAAACAGATTAGTGTTAGAGTCAATGGACCATACCCTGTCCTTCTTTCATTCAAATTCAGTGAGGTTTATTTACTAAGCAGTGAATGGTGGGGAATTAACAAAGGACTTGTATAAATCAGGCATAAATGGATGAGCTTGAAATCTGAGCAAATTAGAGACCGCCATGTGTACTGTTTGGCAAATCGAGGTGAAGATGTTGATGGACATGCCTTCCCACGCCTACCATGTTAATTTGGACTATGTAAAGTTGGCCTTGGAAACCTGGCTAAGTATATCTGATTCTAATGGGTCGTTAGGTGTGCAGCACTGGGTACTTACGACATGTGTATGATGGGCAGCATTGAGTTTCAGCATCAATGGTCATCTCAGCCTTGATTCCATCGCAGTATGGGGGTGGGCTACATGGGCTGCATTCTGGAGGGGGAAAAATAACATGGTCTCTGATGCATTTGTTTTCCATCTTGAGCTGTAAATTACTGAGCCTCACATACAATGGCCTTAATGTTGCCCCCCAACCCCCAAAAAAAGTACTCTACTACTTGGCCTTTGTGTTCTTCAGATGGTCTATGTTTCTCGTGATACCTCACTCACGCCAACTGAATTTCCAGCTCTCTGCCTCTAGCTCAGTCCTCCATCTCTTCAAAGAGGCTTATAATTTAAATTAGCTAGGAATCACCATTACTCTCCAGTGATCCTGCCCAGTAACCTGACCAAGTTTACCCATTCAAACCTTCTTTCTTGCCAATATGAACACATTATGTTTCCACTGTTTCCCAGTCCTTCTATATTGAAAGCCTTCCAGCCGGTCTATACTTTCTATATTAATTAGCCTCATTTCTTTTTCGAGATTTTACACTCAAAGGAAAGCTCCGAACCGAGCACTGTGCACATTGCTGGCACTACAGAAGTAAACCTTAACAATTCTGTAATTCCATTGCTCAGTTCAACCCTTAAAAAAAAAACGAAAGAGTGTCATACCACAAGCGTAGTGTATGCAGCACGGATCATCACTTTCTACAGGTTTTCTAAAAGACCCTTCTCGGAAGCATTCAATCACCGGGCACTGGACATCTCTGCATTCATCCTGGAAAAAAATAATGTGATTATTTAATATCTCTCGTTCATTCAAATGTTATTATATTGGCTTATTTGTCCGCATGTCATGAACAAGACATCCAATATTATTTTTACTGATGATATTTACCGTTGGGATTGTTGGTTTCACTGTTGGGGGAGCCTCTGGTGTGCTGACTATCTGTGGAACTAGAATAGTAAACAAAAACATAATTAGCATTAAAAAAGGTATACTGTATATGTATTTATAGTAGGCATGGGATGTCACTGTTTCTATGGATAGACATGCAGGGTTTTATTCAAAACTAAATCCCACCCAATATTAATGATCCCACCCATAAATTTATCCCACCCATACATTTATTACAAATTTCCAATAATACTACAATCAATGATGTAGTACTCAGCATAGAGGATACCAGGTCATAACGCCTGACATGTGTCTTGTTGCATCAATCCACATCACTGTGCCAGCATTTCAATTTAAGAAAGTCAAAGCCATTGAGAACAGACGCTAAATAACACGTTCCAAATAAAAAAAACCTCGTCAATTCTCAGTACTTACTACAGTCGTATGCGGCACAGCATGGATCCTCTGGGTTCTCTTTCACTAGGACAGTTTCCCCAAGCTCACAAGTTGCCACTTTGCACTTAACACTTTCACAAGGCTGGAAAGGGAAAAAAATGGCATAAAATAAAAGAATTCATCCCATCCTCTTAATTGTTTTCTTGTCATCTACTTTAATGTATGTTATGACTTGGACTCTTATTTATTTGAGGGTTCTTGTGTATATATATTTTTACACTAGTATTATTTATTTATACACACACAGTGCTGTGGCTATCTGAATTTAATTAATTTACAATAAATAAAATAATGAATCAACCAGGTATTTCTTCAAACACTTCACATAACACATTTATTTAAAAAAAAATTTTTTTTAAAAAAAGTAGTAAATTAACTGGAAGAGCAAAAGGTACATACCGACGGAGTAGTGGCTACAGGTACAGGTTCAGGTGTCTTAAAAATAAATAAAGAGAATGATACTTTATTGAAATGGCATCAAAATAATATAACTGAGAAAGTGAACCATTATAACAATGTGAGAGACAGACAGACAAGTAGACTGACAGAAGCACAAAGATCAGTTTGTTCCAATTATCAAACAGGTTTTATTTAATTCTCAGGGGAACTTACCGTAGGAATGGTTCCAGGCACTGAAAAAAAAAAAAAAAAAAAAAATTATTATAAAGCTACTCTAAAGTAATGCAATAGTTACCCTATTACAAAACAAACAAACAAACAATGGACGTACAGCAGACTCGGGGGGCTATTCAGGGCTAAAAGGTGAGTTGCAGGTGAGTTGAGGTGAGAGGAATATTTTATCTCACCAATTTATTGTGCAGCGATAAACCTGGCGAGTTTGCTTTTCAGGGGGAACTCACCAGCACAATAGTTAAACTGGTGATAACAAATGTTCATCTCAACTCACATGCAACTCACCTTTTTTGTGACTAGCCTCCTAAGATACATAGAAAACTATAGCTTGATGGATAGGATCATCTTGTGTAATCTCGGACATTTATACATCAGGAATTATATCAATTAAGACACACTGGGGGAAACTAGTGATAGTGCTACTTACCACATATATAGTCAAAGCAGCAAATATTATCTCCCTTCAATGCTACCAGGACAAAGCCTTCCTCACAGGTCCTGGTATCACAAACCACGTCCCGGCATACATCCTACAACACATGCAAAAATATAACTGTAACCATGTATAAGAAAAAAGAGCTTTGGAGGAAGGTTCCTCAAATAAGGCTGCTGTGGCCTCAGAAATGTACAGCTGGTTCCAGAGGCAAGTCTATAATAACTACGGATAACGTTCTCGACTATGCATCATGTGGTCGCCAGAACTTGGCTGTGGTTGCAAACGGCTCATCCAATAAACAATACAGTCAAAAACTAGCGCAAAGTGAAAACAAGTTGCAGACAAGGTATCAAAGATGCTCACTGTAATATCATTCACATGCTGGATGAGCCACAGATAAAGAATATACTTTAATCTCCTTACGCATTTCACTCTATGGGATGTGCTTACTCCTAGTTATGGTGGCAACAGCAAGAAAGTGACTTGTTAAAACCTGGTTTTAACACTGCATGTCTAGAGTTTCAAGTGTTGTCCATACCCTGACAAGACATCTAAATTCATTATGTGGGAGCCATTTCTATCTAGTATAGATGTTATGTTGCATGTACGTCGTACATTAAAACAACCAGTGATAAAATGGGCACTTCCTTTTTGGCTCAAGTGTCAAGGTGAGGCTACCCATTGACACCAGTGTGGAAGCATGGTTAAGAAGCATGTTCACTGCAGCACCCAGCCCATCACCCAGCTTAATTTACCCCGCTCGGCTGTATCTAGCCTATCAGTTCCTTGGTGTGGTGCACCGTGGCCTACCTCAGCCCAACCCCTGAGTGATAGCTTCCCCAGCCACGCATACATAAATTTAAAAAAAAATTAGAGAATGAATTCATTTCTTTATACTGACTGCACTGTTTAGCATTTAAGCAGCACATAGAAAATATATTTCTTAGTCTCAGTTTCGGGACGTGCAGGTTGTCAGTGTTCATTCTCGCGAGTAAACAAGGCCTTTCTACAAGATATTCAAATGTAATGTTGAAAACTTACCACAGTCACAGGAACTGTGGTTGGTTCTACGATGGGTTCTGTAAACAAAGAACACATTAAGGTCACATAGTCTCCAATTCCATGTCACAGTATCTGTTGGAGCATCTAAATTTACATGGTTTGGGCCCGGTAAAATTAGCTAAATACTATGCCTTTACCTGTGGGCTGTTAGCAAATTCGTAAAAAAAAATAAGAAAATGTTTATTTAAGAGACATAAACTGGGTCTCATTATTATATCTATAGCAGATTGTTCCATAAATGACCATTCATCTTTGAAGTCACATTGCTTAGAATACCTTAATGAATTAGTAGGTCTTGTGAAACTATAACTCCCATGTTGCATTGTAAAACAAAATGGCTAGCACGCTAGCTAATGGATTGGCTGCATTTTTTCTGTTCTGCTGCTACAGCTTACACTGTCAACGCTATCAGTGTCCCTCACTCTACTTTCAGCTGATGTTACAGAAATGTGAGTTTTAATAGAAAGAAGGTATATCCTAAAGGTATCTTTTAACCATGTGCCACATGGTGGCGCTGTCTTTGTACATCACACACATGACACCTTTTCTATGTTGCATGCACATACTTACTACATTCATATTGTGGACAACAATTCAAAGTTTTATCAAATTTTCCAACTGGTGGTTCCCCATTCTCGCAGACAGGAGGATTCTCACATGTCGTTGTGCATGCTGTAAGTAAATATAGAAAAAAGGATTGGGTTTTAATTAATATGTTCCTGTAGTCATTTTGGATTTGGGTTTCCACCCTTTATTTGTTTGTTTAGGGCTGGTAAGCTATAACAACATGAGGTTTTTCGAGATAATCAGTGAACCTATTAAAAGCATAGGCATTTCATGTTTCCATGGGGAAAAAAACAGGTAAAATGCGTAGGGGTCAGCAACAGGAATATTTAATAGGAGCCAAGTTCCTCTGTAGGCCTTTCACTGTATCTATGAACGTACCGCATTCATAGTGTGGGCAGCAGGGATCTGACCAGGGGATCTCCACCAAGGTTTCGCCCGTCTTTGTGCATGTTACAGCCGCGCACACAATGTTTTTACATGGTTCCTGTAATGAACACACAGTGTTAGTATAGTATCGAAGAAAAGAAACTGTCATGAAAAACCAAGCGGTCGTTTCTAAAGTTATTGGTTAAGCGAGGGATTCCTCTTGACCACATGTTTTGAGTTCAGCGGGGGGGGGGGGGGGGGGGGGGGGATGTAAAAATCTCGGTGATGACAGTAGTGACTAGAGAGGGAAAAAAGTTCCTGGTGCTCTTATCTGCTAAAATTGTACTTAAGCCACTCAGGGCAGTTTTTGTGCGCACACGTGTTAAGTCTGTGAGCCAGTGTTAGCATAGTATAGTATCTGAGAAAATACATTGGGATTTATTCATGAAAGTGAGAATTGCAGGTAACAGAGAAGGGTAATTCTAATTTAAGGCCAAAAGCTGAACACACAGGGGATCTGTCAACAAAATGATATTATAAGCACTTACCACAATGGTTGTGGGAACAAATGGTGTCTAAGGAAGAAGTAATAAAACATGAGTTAGGAAGGCTGGTAGTTCTATGTGATTGTTTTGTAATCAAACAGAAAAAAAAACAGAAAAACAAGCTTTTGAAAACTCTGTCACCTAAACATTGTATATAATGTATAGCTATTCACATTGAATAAAACATTGTTAAAATGAGCTATATATTGTTTTAGCAGGATTGCAAACAAAATGCACCAACTAAATGTTTTTGTTGGAGTCTACTTTTTATGACATCATTTCCATTGAAATAGCTCATTTATATATAAAGCCACAGGTGATGTCATAAACATGAGACACCACATTTAAAATAAATGTTTCTCTTAAATTATGCATTGGTTTGCAGTTATACTAACACAGAATGGTTTATATATATATATATTTTTTTTTTTTTCTCTGTTCATAGTATAAATAATATCTAGATGATGGAGTATGTTCACAACTATTAAAGAAAGAATATAGTGATGGATGTGTTTTGTCAAAAATAGTTAATTTGACACTGAATTTCCAAGGTTATTGTAAAAATATATTTATTCTTCTGTGTAATACTAATAGAAAAAGAAATCCCATTTCAACAAGAGGGGAAGATTAATGGACAGCCCAACATAATGTTGACTTTAATGGGCAAAGTAAACGGCAAAAAAACGAATAAACATCAATATTTATTGCAACTTACGGTTGTTGATTCAAGAGCTGCAATAATAGAACAAAGAGAATTGTGTCAATATTAGAACGTGACTTGAGTACTGTTTACAGTATAAATACCAAACAAAATCTAAATAAAATAAATATTTTATTATATATATAAGACACGAAAAATTATATATTATAAAATATAATACATTATTAAATTATCATTATGGCACAAAATGACACTTACGACAGATAAAGGTAGGGCAGCATTGGTTTTCAGCATCGATCACAGTGTCAGCCTTGTTTCCATTGCAGTATGGGGGTGGGCTACATGGCTTGCATTCTGGAGAGAAAAAAGATAACGTCAACATATTGTTTCAGATTCTTGACCTGTGAATAGTAGTTGATTACTTTTGCCTATAAGTGCCTATCCGTGCCTAACAAAATCTAGTATTGTTCCCTTGCACCGCGTGTGTGCTTTCCCGCAAATGATTTTCTGCTTTTGATTGATGAACGATGGTGAGTTTAGTAGGAGGAGCACCATACTCCTAGTATGGATACATTATTTTTACCGGTGAATGGAGTGCTACATTGACCCTAACATTCTTTGGCCATCATGTTCTGCTGCCTCATTCATTGCTGCCATCATCGGGAAACACTCTCCTACTTCGCCTTTATGTTCTACAGATGGTCTTTGTTACTCCTCATTCTTTGTTTTCCCTTCACACTTGTGTCCACTCTTTTGGCTCAGTCTTTAAAAGGCTTCTCAAAACTCCCCTCTTCAAAAAGCCTTACAACTCCTTTAACTACGCAGACCCATTCATCTCCAATGATCTGACCCAGCTACTTGACCAAGTTCATCTAATGCTTCTTCTGGCCCCACCCTGTCTCTTGCCATTATGGGCTATACTAAAATAAAACTCCAATCTGGCACAAAATGGGGCCATATCAGGGATTGTGGATGAATTTCTGAGAAATCCACAATTTGGCTTCTCATTAGGGCTTGGCTTCTCAATTCAACCCCAAAATACTCCATATCTTTTTGGTGTTTCCTGAATAGCCCAAATTAAGGGGTTATTTGGATCACTGAAGTCATCTGAATTGGGACACATATTGGAGCTACCCAAGTGGACCCTTATGGTTCTCCTGTGTGCCATTTCCTATAGATAGTAGGCCTGCCAGCAGAGCTGATATATATATATATATATATATATATATATATATATATATATAACTAATTTAAAACATAATCCTGGAAAGATCATAGAAGATCATACCACAGACGTATTCTTTGCAGCAGGGATTATTGCCTTCTACAAGTCTGGGGTAAGATCCTTCGCGATTACAATCAACCACTGGGCACTGTACATCCTTGCATTCATCCTGAAAAATACATAATTGTTATTATTATTCAATATTTCTCATTTGTTACAGTGATGGTATATTTGCTCAGTTACTTTTATTATGTCACGATTATTCAGTAGTATGGTGCTGATGATACATACCGTTGGGGTTGTTTGGATAATTTCTGTTGGTTCAACTGTGGTGGGTGTTGGTGGAACTAGAATAGTAGACAAAAACATAGTAAGCATCCATACTTTTATACACATCTTTCTATGAATAATTATGTGGAATAGTAGTGATTGTGGTGAACTCGCAACCAAATAACAACACCCAGACAATTCTACAATTATACTACAATGTATGACATGCAGATCTTGCCATTTTACTTCTAGTTTTCCGCTTTCTTTGTTTTAATTTGAATTTCAGACTTTGTTTCATGTCCCCAGTATAGTACTTTTTTCACTTAACGTTTTTGTAAATCTCTCCATTTTAATTAATTTTCTCAGGGGTACAGAGGAAATCAAGGTAATCCTTGCTCTATTAAAGGAATCCTTACTGCATTAATCCATTGTGTCAAATTGTCAGTTTAATCAACTAAAAACCATTGGAAATAGATACTAATGAATAAAAACCTTTTTTTTTTTAAAATAAATAAATACATATAACCCCTTGGCATTATCTCAATACTTACTACAGTGGTATGTGGCACAGCATGGATCCTCTGGGTCTGCCTTTACTAGGACAGTTTCTCCAGGCTGACAGTTGGCTTCATTGCACGTGACATGTTCACACAGCTGGAAAGGTTAAAAAAAACGGGATATAAAAAAGTTAATCTCTTAGATTTATATCTAAATATATATAAATGTTCTCATATATGATATCAATGAAACACCATTTTCAGCTAAATATATATATAAATATATATATATATCCTCACAACAGTTCAAAAGCTAAGCCAAAATACAGATGAAACAAGTCCACTCCAAAAAGCAAAGTTTGAGGTCAGCTTGATCTCAGTTACTACTAGTCGATATCACTCATCAAAGTTTATTTTACATTAAAGCAGTAAAACATATAGAAGCGCAAAAGGTACGTACCGAGGGAGTAGTGGCTACGGGACTAGGTTCAGGTGTCTTAAAAAAAATATAAGAAAACGATACTTTATTGAAATGGCAACAACATAACAGCACAGACAGGTAGACTGACCATATACCAAACAGATTGTATTTAATTCTCAGGTGAACTTACTGTAGGAATGGTTGCAGGCACTGTAAGAGAAAAAGAAATACATTGTTAGTATTGACAGTTCTGCTTTAAGGTCTGCCTATTATAAAACTAGGGAGTGTACAAAAGCCTCTCATCCAGGTTTATTTAGGGAATGGTAGTTTGACACATAGGGTCATACTATATATATTTGGACATTTATGCCTTTAGAATTCTATCAGCTCAACAATGACAGTTCCACTTACCACATGTATAATCCAGGCAACAAGTATTTTCTCCAGTGGATACCACCAGGGTGAGGCCTTCCTCACATGTCTTGGTTTCACACACCACATCGTAACATGTGTCCTACAATACAGACCAACATCTGGTTAGAACTGCCCCATTGTATATAAAAAATATAACATTATGTATTGATGCATTCTTGTAAAGAATAATATGAAGCCAACAAGAAACATGAACATTAGATTGCTCCTCAAACATGGTCTGTGTGGCCAGTAGCCTGGTCTCATGCAGCCACCACCCCTCTCTGCATAATCGTGACTGAATGTGGTCATCAGAACTTGACTATGGCTGCATCAGTGGCCACAGAGAGAAAATGATCTGTTTAGGTACTGGTATAGGTACAGCATGTCTAGTGATGGGGTCCACACATTGCTGTGACTTCCAAATTCATTCTGTGGGGGTAGCTACCATAAAACATTTCACTATGCTACACATGAAACTTTTAGTGATAAAATGGCCACCCCAGTGATACTTCCTGCCTTTGTGCCTCAACGAACATAATTCTAATGGGTTCTAGCTAATGATGACAAGGAATATTGTCATCTAGCACCCATTGACATTATTCTGGAAGCATAATCAAGGACTGTGTTAAACACAGCACGTAACCTGTCTGTTTCTGGATGTGGAGCACCCTGGTTCCCCCCTTCTGCACAACCCCAGAGCGATATCTTCCAAGGCTCAAACACATAGATGAAATATGGTATTGATAAATGTATTTGCTTGGTGGTTTCAACCACATGTCAGGGACCGGCAGGTAAGTTTCCATACATTTCAAAGGCTTACAAATAGCCAGGTACTACACTCTTCCCACAAGTTTTTCAAATGTAATATCTTGAAGCCAAAACTTACCACAGGGGCTGTAGTCGGCTCTACCTCAGGAACTGTTACAAAAAATGTAAAAAAAACACATTAGGGTTACATAACCTCCAATTTCATTGCACAGTGACTTTGAGAGCATATTGTCACATGGTTTGGGCCTGGTAAACTTTGCTAAATACCATGCACACAGCTTTACCTCTTGGCTATTAGCAAATAAATAAGTGACCTTATTATTCAAGAAATGTATATTGCGACTTATTAACCTATTATTAGAAGATTTGTAAATAAATTACTTCTACTACACCATCTATCCACCTAAATAATGGACCATGGGAAGCTCTCCAGATTCTTATTTTATCTACTACATTTGCTAAAAAGTTGTTTGTTGCATTAACTGCTTGGAGTTATTCACTTTATCTTTTTTTTTATTCAGTTTATCTTTTAAAAATAAAAAAATAATAATAATTTTACTTATAAACATTTAAACGTACGTAAGTGTTTCCACAAAGAGGAATACATATCCAATTGATATATAAATAGTCACATGCTTCATTTCTCCTAATATGGAATATTTCAGAATAAAAACATCAGGGCGGAACTTCAATCAAAAATACAAATATACCTAGAATATACACCAATTAGATGTCAGTGGGGTCTATTGAGATTCCGCATCCTACAGTCCAATGTAATTTTGAGATCCTAGTGGTGGGAGGTTATGTCCTCCAGGTCAGATTGCCCTTGTGTCTTATTTTTAAATTCACTTTATCAGTGTCTCTTAGTCTGCCTCACTTTACGTTCACCTGTTGTAAAGAGCTACTTCCTTTGTGCATTACATGTAATATATGTTTTATGTTGCACGTATGTACTTACCACACTCATATTTTGGACAACAGTTATTTGCTTCAAATGTTCCAAAGGGTGGTTTACCATTTTCGCAAACAGGAGGATTGGCGCATATCTCTGTACATTCTGTAAGTTCAAATAAAAAACCCAATAGGTTACATTTGGACACATAGGTACCTTTAGTCGTTTTGGACTGGGTTTGGCTATTCTATCCTAACAGAATCCAAAAGAAGCCCAACAGTCTAGGATTTCGACAATATCCTATTGTTTTTCAATTGGGATATCTATAAAAACTTGGGGTTCCTTGAAGGGTGATTTGGGGCTGACCTATCAACATTTGGTAGAGGCTCCTCCCCGGGACAACAGGAGGAGCCTCTAACATTCATATCTCGGAAATAGAACGCTCTGAGAGCCTACTTTCCCCGGTTCTCTTTTCTCCATTAGATTGGAGTAGTCTGTAATTCCCTTAAATACTATGTACCATAAAACACAACATTTAAAAATGTAGGGTACTTTTCTTGTATCTTACAGAGAATGAATTAAAAGTATGGGTTCCTCATACTTCCATGGAGGATAACAGGTAAAATGTGTAGGGGGCTAGCAATAGGATAATAATTAAGACTCAAATTCCTCTGTAGGCCTTTCACTGTATCAATGAACTTACTGCATTCATAGTGTGGGCAGCAGGGATCTGACCAGGGGATATCCACCAAGGTTTCGCCCGTCTTTGTGCATGTTACAGGAGCGCACACAATGTTTTTACATGGTTCCTGTAAAGAACACACAGTGTTAGTATAGTATCTAAGTAAAGAAACTGTCATGAAAAACCAAGCGGTTGTTTATAAAGTTATTGGTTAAGCGAGGGATTCCTCTTGACCACATGTTCAATGGGGGGGGATGTAAAAATCTATGTGATGACAAAAGTGACTAGAGAGGGAAAAAAGGTAACATTTTTGAGGTCTTATATAGCAGCATTTGCACTTTTTTTTTTTTTTTATATGTCCTGGCACTCTTATCAGCTAAACTTGTACTTATGCCACTCAGGGCAGTTTTTGTGTGCACACGTGTTAAGTCTGTGCTCACAGTGGGAATAGTACCACTCTTGGATGATGTTTCGGAATCTTCGACATTCGGGTGCCAAATCTGTCCATAATTTGAAGGCACCATTTCGGGGCCAATTATTGTTAAAGGTGAATTCATTTTACCAATATTTAAAAATCACAACTGTTCTTGTTTTGTTATCGCATCTTTCTACATCTACAAATACACTGGGGTACAAAGCAGCACACATGGGGTCTGTTCATAGAATTATATTATCTGAACTTACCGCAGGGGTTGTGGGAACAAATGGTGTCTAAAAGAGAAAAATGAACAAAACCGGAGTTAGGAAGGCTAGATTTTAATTTTGCTAAATTCTGAAAGAGCTTCTGTCACCTAAACAGCGTATAAACCAAAAATTGTGTTTGTGGTGGTCTCCTGTTTGTGACATCACATGTGGCTGGATATGCAAATGAACCTCTTTCACGGAAAAATATGTAGATTGCACGTCAAGCCATAATGTGATGTCATTAACATGAGACACCGCAGACACAGTTAAAACATATCTTTTATTTTAATTTATGGATTGTAGCTCAGCTAGCACAATGTATATAGATCATTCTTTACCTTCACAGCATACACAATGTTTAGGTGACGTAATATACTATGTGTCTCTTATAGAAAAGGAAAAGAAAAACTGTCAAATGTAACAAGTAAGGAAGATTAATGGACATAACAGCATGTTGATGTAGTTAATGTACAGAGAATAACTCGGTAAACCACACACAAAAAAATATATCTTTTTGGTTTCTTGAAACTTACTGTTGATGGTTCAGGAGCTGAAATAATAGAATAAAAAGATAATTGTGTCAGTAACATTTGGTGAGGACAATAGTTCATCTGAATAATGGTTACTGTGTAAAGGCCAAGTGTAAAATAATAGCTAGTACACATGCAGATTTATTACTGGGGTTATTCACTAAGAGGTGAGTTGCAGGTGAGTCAAGGTGAGATCAGGGGAGTTACGGTGAGATCAGGGGAGTTAAGGTGAGATCAGGGGAGTTGAGGTGAGATCAGGGGAGTTGAGGTGAGATCAGGGGAGCTGAGATCAGGGGAGTTAAGGTAAGATCAGGGGAGTTGAGGTGAGATCACGGGAGTTGAGGTGAGATCACGGGAGTTGAGGTGAGATCAGGGGAGTTGAGGAGAGATCAGGGGAGTTGAGGTGAGATCAGGGGAGTTGAGGTGAGATCAGGGGAGTTGAGATCGGGTGAGTTAAGGTGAGATCAGGGGAGTTGAGGTGAGATCAGGGGAGTTAAGGTGAGATGAGGGGAGTTGAGGTGAGATCAGGGGAGTTAAGGTAAGATCAGGGGAGTTAAGGTAAGATCAGGGGAGTTGAGGTGAGATCAGGGGAGTTGAGGTGAGATCAGGTGAGTTAAGGTGAGATCAGGGGAGTTTTATATATACATATGTATGTAAACTGACACATATGAATCTTCTATATAACATGTAAATATATATATATATGTATGTATAACGACACATATGAATCATCTATATAACATATAAATATATATACATATGTATGTATACCGACACATATATCTATATAAAATATAAATATATATATGTGAATATTTAGTATTTCTTATCGTAGTAAAGCATTACACTTACGACAGGTATATGTTGGGCAGCACTGGGTTTCAGGATCAATGCTCATCTCAGCCTTGTTTCCATTGCAGTGTGGCGTCGATTGACATGGGCCACATTCTGGAGAGAGAAAAAACATATTTGTAAAATGGTGAATTGACAAGAGTATAGCAAAAAATCAGATAATAATAGCTGAGTTTGAAAATAAAAAAAAAGAAGAAGTTTACCAGCACGGCCATTAATGACTGGTGTTTGGGAATTCACGTGTCTTTTCACCGCAGGTTTTCGTCAATAGACGTCAATGTTTTCAATTAACCTACCCTACATTTCAGCTGTATAAATACATATATAGCATGGGCCGGAACTATGAAGTATAGTCTAAAGGTAAA
Source organism: Pelodytes ibericus (assembly GCA_036172795.1). NCBI lineage: Eukaryota > Metazoa > Chordata > Amphibia > Anura > Pelodytidae > Pelodytes > Pelodytes ibericus. The sequence goes on along the minus strand of CM069866.1, from coordinate 62,133,692 downwards.
ATCGCACGGCCTGGCAGTAAAATATAAGTCAATGAGTAGTTCATGGACACGTTTGTCTATTACAAAACATTTGTCTATCCAAAACGATATCTCCATTGATGTAACTGCCAATCATAGTACTTCTTGATCAACCTAGTAGGATAGAAGTGAACTTCTCGTAGTATGGGCTACAAAGGGTAAAACTTTAATTTGTGAGGATGTCCAACTTCCCTTAAGTGAATGACAAAGTTAACATTTGTTGGATTTTCTTATTATCTTGCAAAACCTAGGGTTGGGGGGGAGGGCAGACATTATTAATTTCATTAGATAATACAATAGAATAGTTTAGCCAGATAGGGAACTCTCAAAAAAGCCACATCTGGCTTAAAGGGCAGCAATCGGACATCAATGGACTGACATGTATAAAAACAGATCATTCTATCCGGAGTAAAAAGAAGACAATTGTAAAAATTAAAAAGTATGAGTATTAAAAGCTCCAGTGTTTTTCTGTGGGGCATCGTCTCTCATCAGGCTCCATTGGATAACATTCACCTGCTTATCTCTGTGTCTCTCAGTACTGAACTCTAAAAGTAATTTATAGCACAGTCCTGGCAAATTTAATTGTACAGGATCTTACCACAAGTGAATTCTGGGCAGCAGGTATCCTCTCCTTCAACAATTTTTCGGATTGCACCTTCCCTTGTGCATTCAATCTCTACACATTCAACGTTTTTGCATTCATCCTGCACGCACAAACAAAAACAAACAATTAATGATTGTTTTGCAACATTCCATTGGCGTAGGATAATCGTTTTCGAGTGCATTATTTCGAACATAGGTGTCACATAATACCTACCGATGGTGGAGTTGTTGGAACCTCAACTGGGGGCACTGTTGGTGGAACTAGAAGCGCAAACAAATTGTATTTAGTTTGAATTATTATTTTAATATTAACATAAGAATTATTATTCAAAATATATGTTTCCAGTAGTATTTGTCTACCCCCAATAAGCTAGAAAATCATAATTTTTTTTAAATGTAGTTAATGTATTATTTTAGCTTCATTATGGCAATAGTACCAAGATACTTTGTTTAATCATGTTCGTAATGGTAAACCTAATGGCATGTGATGGATCCAGATGCCAAATTAAAATGTAAAGTGTGTTCTTCCCTTTACTTACCACATTGATACAAGGGACAACAATGATTCTCAGGGTCTGTTAGCACTATAACACTATCTTGAGGACCACAGAAGGACTCTGTATTGCACTTGGCATCTTTGCAAGGCTAGAAATACCAAAAATATATAAGTTAATTATTATTCCTCATACAAAAAGTATTGAAGTACATGTCAAAATATTTATTTTCATATAGAACTCATTATCTCAAGGTTCTGTTGTTTTTTTTACAAATATTTTACGTTTGTGATGATGCTCTGAATGACATTGAAAAGATGGGTGTCTGTGCAGAACAGCCCTATTTTTACATATCATATATCAAATACAATTCCCATGAAATAAGTGGTTACAAAAAAATGTCTGTAAATCTATGCCCTGGTAAAGATCCCGTATATAGGGTTGTAATTGATTTATGGGATATTTTTTGCACAGATACAGGGCATGCCAACTCAGCATCCAAATTCTTCAAGTGAGATGATATACTTTTTTTTATAGAAAATAAATGAAATAATGTTTAAGCAAATAAATTATTAATAGGAGAGAAGGTTTAAGCATATACCTCAGTAGTAGGAGTGGGAGTCTCGGTAGGCGAAATCTGTAAAATGAATAAAAAGAACATAATTTTAAAAACTGTTACAAAATAAATGAAAACATTCACAAAACATCAGAAAGGTGGCCATATTGGAAGCTACCATTCAAATCACAACTACAGAATAAAAATATGACTATAAAGGAATTAGCATAAAAAAATGTAATAAAAACGATGGCTATAAGACTGAAGAATCTATAGTAAATGTAAATGTAAACAAAGAATCTATTATAGACTAGGTAAAACACCTCCTGCCAATCACATGCTTTGAGATCCCATACACTTACCGTAGGCACTGGAGGAACTATAAAACAAAAGGAAATAATTTGATATTATTAGTAGAGAATTGTCCAGAAAATCAGATGCCATTTATACAGGAAGCTTAGATTAAAACATGACGTATACACAATTTATAATGAATTTTAATTTAAATTGAAGGTATAGATTTCAACTACAATAATCCTGTATCCTCTTAAAAAATATATCTTTTTCTAAATAAAGAGCTCCTTGCTGGATTAGACTTCATAAAAATGGGAACTATGCCTGTAATTTGTTCAGAACTTCATTCATAAAGGATGGAATTTTATTTTACAAACCATAGCATTTTATTAAATAATGATATGTACATTTTATGTGTATCTGGCCATATACAATAACTAGGCTTAGCTTTTTGATTGTTTTGTGTATATATCTGCTGTTGTTGCTGAAACAAAAAGAAAAATAAACATAGATGCATACTAACAGGCAGAGCGATGGGGTGGGGGGTGGACTGCCTCCGGTGACAGCAAGTCGGAGGGTCTTATCAGATGTACCTGTAACACCCATTACAGATGCAGGCTAAGTATTAACATAATGCTTCCCCTGCACCTGATGGTAGCTCCTGACCAGGACATGTTTCATGGGAGCATGTATCTAAAGGAGGCGACGGGAAGTGTAACTCTATATACAATTTAATACTCTGCACTTACCACATGTGTAGTCAAAACAGCAACCGTTTTGACCATTGATTGCCACCAGAGAGTGACCATCTTCGCATGTTTCAACATGGCATACCACACCCTCGCATTTATCCTGCGGTCAACAAAATGGAATTTATTATTAACATAAAAACATATTTATATAATGTAAAGTACAAAGCATATAAAAAAAATTGGATGATCTGAACCTTCAAAGAAAAAATATTTTGCAACATTTTTTTGCAACAGGTCTATTCTTCTTGGAGATTTTTTGTAAAATGCGTCAGTCTCACCCTGGCAGATTGTGAGATTGTGTTCTAGCAAGTTGAAAGGCATTACATTTAAAACCACATGGAATCTCAACTTTTTAGAAGCTATCAAGTTCTGTAATTTTGATTTTCAAGTAGGCAATTGATGGGAAAGCTAAATAATTAAAATAAATAACCAGTTAAGGAATGTCTTTGATTTTATGATATAATATGGTTGTTTTATGTCTACTATTAATATGACTTTAAAAAAAATCCTTCTTATGTGGTCAGTGTTCACTTGACTGTGTTTCTGCATTAATCTAAAATTGCACAATTTTAAAGGTGTTCATACTGCACATGTATATATTTTCCATAGTACTCAGTAGTTTTCTTCATATAGTTGAGACATACCGTGGGAGTTGCAGTGGTGGTGTCAGGTTCTGTCAATAAAAAAATAGTGAATTCGTCAATTTTTGAACAATTTTTGAACAATGAAAATGAACAAATAATAAAAAAAATCCCCCTAGGAAGTGTTGTGAGGTATCCAATGGCAAAATCTGCTGTTGATATATTTTTGTAATAATAAAAAAAAAAGAATCTCCCTTTGTCTACAGTGACCCTCTATATTACTAAGTAATAATATAATAAACATAGCTAATACAATGGATCAGTAGTAGAAGTACATTGGGGGGGAGGGGGGGAGGGGGGGAGTAGCTCACTTAGAATAGCGTCTGATCAATGGGAATTTCAAACTTGAGGCCAAAGTAGGAAAACATTTCCCCCATTCAGCTACATTGCTGAATTTTAGAGTTTAGAGTAGACCCTATAGTGTTTGGTGATATCGCCAATTATCCTTGATAGTAACGCCTCTTTGTAAGTGGTTAAAGCTCTAGGTCATGCTCTGTTCTTTATTTTTCTACGTGTAGCTCACTTCCTATTTAAGCCATATTTCTCTACTGTCTATCCTCTACCACGTCTACCCTGGCATAGCAGCAAAAAAATGGATCTACTACTGTGATGTTCTCGGGTTTTACGTAAACTCTTCATTTCCTGTCTAACTGGTACTTACGACATTCATATGCAGGACAGCAATCAGTTTCAGGGTTGTACGTTGCAATTGGTGGTTTGCCATTTTCGCATACCAGCGGACTACCACATGGAGTTGTGCATTCTACAAGAAAACACAAAGTAACAAAATAAGTTTGGAACAAATGCAACGCCATCTGTTGTATGGGACTGGCGGGAACAGTTATGGCCTTTGTGGGCAGTAGGCAGAGAGAAAAGTACAATGAATGTGTGATATAATCTGCAGCCTGCATACTTTAGGCCTATTGTTAGTGATTAACAGGTGGGAACAAAAGTCTAAACTGATTCTTGTAAACTTACTGCATTCATAATGGCGGCAGCATGGATCTGGCCAGACGACCTCCACCATAGATTCACCTTTCTTTGTACATACTACAGATTCGCACAAGATGTTCTTACATGGTTCCTGAAATGTACAAACACAGTTTTATAAAAAAAAACAAAAAACATTATCTACATCCAAAAAAACAATAACAAATACATTTGTTTTGGAGATTGTAGTTGAAATGTGTGTAGCTCCTAATAGGAAATAATATGTCAATGTCATATAATCTGTCAAAATCTGTCGTGTTTAAATATGTTTGCAAATGGAACTGTATACTGCCATATGGAATATGGGGCTAAATTTAGATCCCATGACCTGAATTTTTAAAGGACAACTGTGAGCCAAAAATTCTAACTTACATTTAATTAAAAGACTGCAAGTGTAGATGTTTTATATAGAAATTAGTTCATGAAAGATTCTATATTAAGTATCGTATTAAGCCCTCTTTGTTCAAAAGAGAGCAGACATGTTCTTTAGAATCTTGGGTCAAATGAGTCAGATTTTCTGACTCAAGATGAATGAAGATCTGACCCAAGATTCTAAACAACATGTCAGATACCTGACACATTGACAAATACAAATTAGTAAGGGGCTTCATGTGTTTTTGTATATCTGCATTTGCAATTTTGGTTCATCTGAGTGCTTTGAACTGTTACCTCAGTTGTCGTCTGTGGCGCAAGTGTCTGTGGGAAAAAAAAAACAAATGAACAAAAAAATAAGAAATTTGAAAAGTTTAAGTCTAAATACATGTTAGCACTATAACTGAACCTTTAAGTTGACTTTTTAAAAGGGAAATTTTTAATTAAAGAAAACCTAGTCTTGAATATTAAATTCTAGACCAATTATTAAGTTATTATTGAGTGACAAGTTATTTTTTTTTTATCTATATGACTGGAACAAAATGTCTACCACAATCTATACCCCCCAAAAAAATCTATATTTAAATCAGTATGAAATTTATAAAACTTACTGTTTTTGGAATTGGCTGTTCATTGGCTGAAACAAAGAAGAGGCAAAATGAACTCATTGTTGGGATCTTATCATAAAAATGCTGAGAACATTGAGCAACTTATCCTGAAAATGCAGCCTTTTCCAAAATCCAACATCCATCACAAGATATTGTTATCGGGTATTAAAAGTACAGAAGGATTAAAATACAACGAGGAGCAGCGGAGGATTAAACACCAGATCTGGTTGATTATCTGATTTGACGATGTCAGATATTTTTACAGATCAGTGCATAATATAATATTTAATAGTCATTTTCCCCCTGGTGCTTCAGAGTCAATTACGGAATTTCTTAAACAAAAATATTTTGCAATACCCCATAGTCTATGGCAAACAACTCAAAAGATATACACAACACTTTATACTCATAGATCAGTGAAGATTTATCAGACGTATCTGAATCTAAATTCAAATTTAGGGATGTATTGCTCGATGTGAATACTTACGACATTTGTATGATGGGCAGCACTGGGTTTCTGGATCGATAGTCATTTCAGCCTTGTTTCCATTGCAGTATGGGGCCGGGCTACATGGCTGGCATTCTGTGAGAAAAGCAATACGTTCACAAGATGGTAATATTTATTCCAAATGTTTGGACATCTTCACGTTGGTCAGGACATTCCAGGAAAAAGTCTTGTGACTCCCCCTCCCTCCCTTATCTGTAAACAAAGATCCCCATGCAAGTCGATAGAAATCGCTTATCAGACAAAGTTGACTTGATTCGTAAAGTGGACAGTAAAGGAGCTGTACATTAGCATGACGGGAATAAATAAGGTGTCCAATCATACTGCCGAGATACGGGACGGAATCTTACCACACTCCTTTGTGGGGCAGCAGGAATCCTCATCTCCTACAACTACTATCGCAGAGCCCTCCATAAAGCAAGTGACCACTACGCATTCAACGTCCCTGCATTCATCCTGCAACGGCACAAAGTGTTCACACCAGTTTTACAAATCGATTGTGTTTTTATTAAGATGTTATTTTTACAGCGCATTACTGTTTCTGCTCTTACCTTTGGTGTAGTTACAGCTGGTGGTGGAGTAGTGACTGGTGGAACTAAACAGCAAACGAAAAAGATACTTTGTGTGAGCATACTAAGGACTAAGAGTAAGCACTCAAAATGCGAAATGCATAAGGTCTGAATTGTACCGACCATCGGAACTTTTTAAATTGAATGTTACAATAAAATCTTCATTTAATATTATAAAGTTGGATGATGGAGTAGCTTAACCTTCATTTCTGACTACATGTGGTGACTCTATTTACATCCCATCCTACTCTGAATCAATGTAACCATGTTATTTACTAAGGGGAAAGAGAAGAGTTGCTGAGAATGCTGCTCAAACCACTTTCCAAAATGTACCCCATCCTCACATTTTTATGGTTATATTGTTACATTATTCACCGAACATTCTCAGTGTGAGAACAAAATATATAGATCGACATAGGGCATGTTTTTATTGTCTTGAAACCACACAAAAATGATTGTTCTGGATTTCGCTAAATCTTCAGCAATGTTTGTAGTTTGTTCATATAAAGCTGACTTTAAAATGATTGTTAAAGCATTAATTTCTTCTTCTATACTTACCACAAACATAGGCAGCACAGCACGGATTTTCTGGGTTTAATTGCACTAGGATGGTATCTTCAGGAGCGCAATTAGCCTCACTGCATTTAACATTTTCACAAGGCTGAAACAAAAGAGAAGAAATATACACGTCATACGTAATTCATTCCAGTAAAGGAAGAGGAGAGAGCAGACATGTTTATTTCTAATGGTGATCAGTAGTGTATCTTCCACAAGGCAAACAAGGCACTCGCCTAGGGCAGCACTTTACCAGGGGCGGCACTTTACCAGAGGGTGTTAAAGCACACTTCTGGTGCTTCAAACATTTTCGCTCCCTCCCCCACCGTTCAGCAAGATTTAGCTCCTTCCAATTAATCGGGTGATGGGGGCATGTAATGGACATGGTGGGGGTATGTAATGAGGGTGATGGTGACATGTAATGGGTGTGCAACGAGGGTGATGGAGCATGTCGTAGGTGTGCATCATGGCTGGGAGGGTGCCCGAATTTTGTCTGCCTAGGGCAGCACGAAACCAAGATACACCATTGGCAAAGTAGGTGATTTGGAGATTTTTTTCAGCTCAACTATTTCAGTCTAATTTCTGCAAATTCATTGTTGGTTCATTACAATTCATTGTTTACTGAATAGACACCATGTAGCTTTCTTAATGACACTCTTTGGGCCAATTAGTTGTTACTGAGATAATATAGATTAAACTCGTCTGCATGAGGGTGAATGGGGCTTACCGAAGTAGTAGTGGCTGGAACAGGCTGCAAATAAATCAAAAGAGCAATATGTAAAAAATATAAAATCAACACAATACAATATGGACACTAAACTACCAAAGAGCTAAATAAAAGAATGCATATGTTGAGAGGTAGAGCTGAGACGGTGTAGAGTTACCACTCAAGTCAATATTTTGAGACCATTGTTAAAGGTCATCTGTCATCTGAACATTGTTATAAAATGAATGTAAAGAATAATACAAAATTATCCATACATTGTATTATAGAACATTAAAAAACACATATTTCAGTGTATTTATTCGTCTGTGGTGTCTCCAGTTTATGACATCACCTGTGGCTTGATATGCTAATGAATAACTTTTCGATGGGAAATGTGTCATTTGCGTTTCAAGCCACTAGTGATGTCATAAACAGGAGACACAACAGACACATTAAAAAAACAAAAAACACATTTTAATCTTAATTTATTAATTTGTTCTACTACACAAGGTATATATAACTTTTTGTTCGGTAGATTCACAATATTTACATGCACATTAACATTGATTTATATAGCGCTAACAATTTATGTAGCGCTAGGTATAATGTATAGAAGGGGACTACATACTAAGTTACATGAGCAAGAACAGATTGATGCGTGAAGTAGAGCGCCTCCAATATAAACAATGTTTCGGAAAGGGCTCCTTTAAGGCTATGCCGCCCAAGTTGGGTATTTTTGGAAGAAAATGGGGCAAAACCCAATTGAGTGAGAGAGAGATTAGACAAAGATAAACAAATCATAGTTTTTAAGCCTCCTAGGAACTCACCGTGGTCACGACTGGAGGTACTGAAACGTGAAAAGAAACAAATTGCTGTTATTACAGAATAGTATTATACTTATTCCTTCACCTCTTTAACAGATTTCATTAGTTCAAATGCTGTGTGATCGCAGAGTAAGGGGCCGGTTCTCACATTTGATGACTCACTAAGTTGGTGTCCTGGTGACCTGCGCAGATTGTGTGTGGCCTTTATCCTGGCTAAAAAGTCCATAGGTGCCATCGCACTACCTTGTGGCATAAATAATCTCAGGATTCTTTGTGGTTTGTGGGCTTCCACGTTACAAAACTGGACAACACTGGTCCATGCCAAGGCAGCTGTAGATCTTTTAGCATCCCAACAGTTCTCCTCACCTCAGAACAGGTGAAGCTAATACTGCCTGACCTCAAATTGGCTGGTAAAGAATTGTAAAAATCTGTACTGTCAATGGATATGGTTTTTGCCGCCTTGTCACAAAGAGCTAAACTTACCACATATATAGCTGTGGCAGCACCGGTCTTCCCCTGTCACTTCCACCAGAGTTTCGTCTTCCTGACATGTTGTAGTCTGGCACACCACATTACTGCATTCATCCTGCAGTAAAACAGACATAGGTCCATGAGTGAACAAAAAATAATAGTCCATACGGGCAAAAGAAGATAAGTGGTCCTTCTGCTAAATATGGAGGAATCGGTAAGAGCCTTCCATGGGTATGTGACGCTTTTAGAATGTTCCTACACAGTGATCCTATTGGCTCAACTTATAAACAGTCCCTCGACTGTTCATCTCATACATGGACCCTCTGCTCATACATAGTGCCCTGTTGGTTCAACTCATACACAGTAGATACCATCACCATTTATATTATATTTCTACTAACAACACAATTTTCAAAGGATTACAGTTAGGATGTGTGTGCGCCCTTCCTACACCTTTTCAGATTTGCTACTTCCATATAATTAAAACATACCACTGGAGTCGCAGGAACTGTCGGAGTTGGTTGTACATTGGGACCTGTTAACAGAAAAAAAACAAAAGTGCTGTATGTTAAAAAATAATGTAGGTGAATTAGACAGGCTTAAAACTGAAGGCCTTAGTTCGCCAGTATTAATGTACTGATTAATAAACAGACTGAACCAACATTACTTGGATTTATAGAGATACAGCAGTGCATTTTGAATGTACAGCACATTCAATTCACCAATGATTTACCATTACTTACTGCCTAAAGCAATCATATAATGAATTACTGTCTAAAAAAGTTTAAAAATAGCTTAAAATACAATTTTAAGAAATATACAAGTCTGGTTCTGCTCCAGATCTAACAAAGCAGCAAATAATGTAACTGTATCCTCAGAATGTGATTAGGAATTATTAAAAACACGTAGCATAAAAAATTACGATTGACTCGGGTAGTAACGGCCAACCTTGCCAAATGCAGTGACGTTAAGAAACTACATATCCCAGGAGGCACAGCCCTTTAGAAGATCCTTGTAGTTCCCCAACAACTGCGTGCCAAGCATAGGTATTCTAGAATGTCTGGGAAGATCCCCCCCAGCACTGAGGATACTTGTTGTATTGTTTTACATCTCGCTGTGTTGTAGGTACTTACGGCATTCATATTGTGCACAGCACTCAGTATCACTGTTATCAGTTTCAAACGGCAGATAGCCAATGTCGCATGAGAGTGGGGGCGGGCATACAGTCGGACATTCTAAAATACAATAAGAAGTGTGTAAATAAACAGCGGTATTAGAATTGGTTTCTACGAGTTGTTTTTTTTTTTTTTCGAACACATTTACAAAATGAATATTGCCACCCAAGTTCAAGAACTTGAGTAAGATACTAAATAAAATACCCCACTGTGAGGGATTCCGTTCAACAGAATATAATGGGCAGATCATGTTTCGGCAGATGTTCCTAATGATTACAAACGGTAAACTGTGACAATAAAAGCTGGTAAATCAAATGAAGTGCTGCCTGATCGCTCAGCGAGGTCTATAGAACAAGACAAGAATGGGATGAAATTAAACCAGCCCCAGTAGGTAACATTAGTCATTTGATGGGCTGTTTAATGGTTCTTGGGATCTGTCTTGGCAATAGCCCTTTTATAAATAAAAATGTACAATCCTCTAGAGATTTCTCACGATCCACTGCTTGTTTAATTAAAAATCATGTAAACTAATGAAAAGTAAACAAATCGTATTGTTTTTTTTTTTTTTTTATCAACTCTTTCTAATAGTAAAAACAGTTCTAAAGTTATTGGTGTTGCCATAGCAACTGTCCTGCCTCTCTCTCCAAGCCCCACCTTATAGAATGTCTGTGCATTTAAAAGCCCCCCTAGTATAAAACTACAGGAGAACTGCAATTCCCCCCCCCCCCCCCCCCCCCAAAGTAAAAATAAGTGCATTTCAAAATGTATTACAAAATACAAAAAATAAGCTTAGTGGAACTGCCCCTTTAACGTCATGTCCAGAATCCCAGGTCAATATTAGAAAACCTACCGCAAACAAAACGACGGCAGCAAGCATCTGCCCAGGGGAGCTCCACCAGAGTTTCTCCTTTCTTTGAGCATGTTGGCACGTTACACAGCACATTCTTGCATGGTTCCTGTAATGGAGACACAATGGACATAGTACAATATTTAAAATCATTTAACAGTTATATATATAGTTCAAAAATTTTTAATTATGTGTATGCTGCGAGATATGTGAGTGGGGTCAATGAAATGGAAATAATCTAGACTAATATCAAGTTATAGAGCTAAAAACCTTTTAAAGTGCGATGTTTCGGTACAAGGATTCATGATAGGAACAACATCGCAACCTGAGAATGGTCATTCACTGACAAGAAAATTACGAGAATACAGATGATATATTTGTCTTTCTTCTGTGTCTCTCTGCCACAATTATTCCCCACTTTCTCTAAAATGTGCAGTAATAAAAGACATGCATAGCATACTCGAGAACTGCGTAGTTAATTTAGATAACTCCAATGCATTATAATTACTTAACATTAACCTCATATTTCTCCGAAAGTTTTTTTGTGTGTGTGCAATATTAGGGCCTTTAATAGTTAGCATTGCGTACCTCTGTAGTTGTCTGTGGAGAAGATGTCTAAGGGGGAAAAAAAAAAAAAAAAATGAAAAATAAGAATCAGAAAGATGTTTGTCTTTATGCTGAATGTAAAGGGAGTGCTTTTTTTTTCTCTCCAATCAATGTCTTTAGAAAATCATTGTATTATACAAAAAAAATACAGATTTAATTCGTTTGAATGCAATGATTTTAAAATATGATTTTTTTGTGTTTTACACTATTTAATTAAAGAAAGATTTTTTTCAATTTGAAACATTAGTCTTGTGTGTTAATATTTAGTCCAATTATTAAGTTATTCTAGAGCATTATTATTATTTTTTTTACCCATGTCATTGGACTAGAATGGCTGCCACAAGCTATACATTTTAGAATACATTTTATGACTTAGAAATTTGGTCCCTGCATTACTTAATTACTAAATAGGTCAAATATGATATAATGATCTGTACAAAACCACAATGTTCGGAGAACAAACTATAACGATCCGATCAATAGTAATTTGACTATAAATGAGTGTTAATACTTAGATACATCACATCCGCATCATTCAATATTAATTCCCACAATTTCAATACGTTTAACTATTAGATTCTTAATTAATCATAATGCTACGATTCTTTAAAAAAATGTCAAAGGGTATGGGGCTGCCGGTGATTATTGGTACGGTTGCCACCTTTTCCTCAGAAAAATACCGGTCTTGGTACTGTCTCCATAGACTTAACATTGGCCTGATGCCAATTTTTTACCGGCCTGCCTGTAAAATACCGGCCAGATGGCAACCCGAATTATAGGGGGTGCCCCATTAATATTATGACAAATGAATTAGTATTTAATTCATAAAACTTACTGTTGTTGGCTTTGGCTGTTCATTGGCTAGAAATAAAGAAGAAACAAAATGGACTTGGTGTTATGAGCGCAACATTAAACAATGTATTCGAAAATACTAATCATATAGGCAACCAGATATTGTGGACTACATCTCCCATAACGCTCTAGGTTGCGCCAGGTATGGTTCCTTGAAATTCAGTCTTTAATAAATTCAACACCCATTGATATCAGTGATTAATGCTATATTTTAGTGTTGTTTGGTCAATTAAGTTATTGCTTAAAAATAGAGTTCAATAGCCAACTGGGTTAATCCACCGAAGATTTTACAATACAAGCAATACAACAGATTACTGTGTCTTACTGATGGAGTATAAGGCAATCTAAAAGGAGTATATTTTAGATTGAGGTTTGAGATCAAGGTGCTCGTCTGATTGGACAATATGAGATATTTTTACAATGTAACCAATAAAATGTATTACTGCATCCTGTTGATATATTAGAAGGGATTAATAGGTTAGCAAACAGCCCAATAGATAGACAAAATACTAACGACTTATCACCGAAAGATTGTTATGTATCAGAATCTGGTCTGACCTTCAGGGATGTATTGCTCGATGTGAATACTTACGACATTTGTATGATGGGCAGCACTGGGTTTCTGGATCAATAGTCATTTCAGGCTTGTTTCCATTGCAGTATGGGGCCGGGCTACATGGCTGGCATTCTGTGAGAAAAGCAATACGTTCACAAGATGGTAATATTTATTCCAAATGTTTGGACATCTTCACGTTGGTCAGGACATTCCAGGAAAAAGTCTTGTGATTTGTACTTTCGTCATAGGGCTGTGCCCAATTCTCCATTCACAGAAATTTAAAATATTGCCACTAACCAAGTGCAGGTAAAGATGTAACCAAACCCAGTGATTCCCCCTCCCTCCCTTATCTGTAAACAAAGATTCCCATGCAAGTCGATAGAAATCGCTTATCAGACAAAGTTGACTTGATTCGTAAAGTGGACAGTAAAGGAGCTGTACATTAGCATGACGGGAATAAATAAGGTGTCCAATCATACTGCCGAGATACGGGACGGAATCTTACCACACTCCTTTGTGGGGCAGCAGGAATCCTCATCTCCTACAACTACTATCGCAGAGCCCTCCATAAAGCAAGTGACCACTTCGCATTCAATGTCCCTGCATTCATCCTGCAACGGCACAAAGTGTTGACACCAGTTTTACAAATCGATTGTGTTTTCACTAAGACGTCATTTCTTTTAAGACACATTAGTGTTTCTGCTCTTACCTTTGGTGTAGTTTCAGCTGGTGGTGGAGTAGTGACCGGTGGAACTAAACAGCAGATGAAACAAAAAAATGCTATGTGTGAGCATACTTTATTTGTGCACTAGAATATAAGACACTGTTAAAATAGCATATATATAAGACCAAAATATTAAACCCGCTCACAGAGCTTCCAGAGGAAGATAACCCCAATTTTTTAGATTGTGGGCTTTATTCAGGACCCTTTGTCAATATATAAATATAATATATATATATTCCCCAGAACTCTTGCAAAGTTCAGTATGATAGATTCGCAGAAATGTTGTATATTTATTAGTAACCCCCTACTTACTTGTGTACCGTATGCTCCCTCTTGGAAGTGCAGACTTAGATCTGTTAATTTCTTAGAACTATTAATTTCTGCTTAATGGTCTATACTTACCACAAACATAGGCAGCACAGCATGGATTTTCTGGGTTTAATTGCACTAGGACGGTATCTTCAGGAGCGCAATTAGCCTCACTGCATTTAACATTTTCACAAGGCTGAAACAGAAGAGGAGAAACACAGACGTCAGATGTAATTCATTCCAGTAAATAAAGAAGAGAGAGCAGATATGTATATTTATATGGATAATGGTGGTCAGGCCTCTTGAAATGATGCATGCGTTGATAACTATATTCGTCTACTGAAGCTACAAGGGATTGGTAAAAGAGAAAGTAGGCAGTGAGCAATCATTCTAGGTCTCATGATCTGAGTCATTGATCTGAGTCATTGATCTGAGTCATTGATCTGAGTCATTGATCCAAGCAAAAACAAACAAACAAACATTGCAAGACAAATTTGCACGTTTCCTCTGTGATAAAAAATGTGTCACTTTAAATCTAGACCCCCTAAAGCTGAGTGGCAATCTGTCTCCAAGTGGCCCGTCTCTCTGGTATCCCATTTTGGGAGGTATAACTTTTTAATAAGACTGTTTGGATTGTTGAGAGAGCATCCTGAGCCAGTAAGTAGCCAGCCGTACTGCAACTGATAGTAATGGAAGTAGTGTCAACCAAACTCATCTGCATAACAGTGAATAGTGCTTACCGAAACAGTTGTGGCTGGAACAGGCTGCAAATAAATTTAGAGAACAGTACTTTAATATAAGAAATATAAAAACAATAAAGCATCATGATTTATGGAAGAAGATAAATATTTAATTATATAAACAGAAGGTTAAGAGGTAATATGGCGCTTTTCTGGGTTATACACAAGCTATATATATATATAGAAACCTAGGAAAGGAAGGAAGAAAATATATGGAGGGAGAGAAAATAGATTTACACGCCCCCCCCCACCCCCTAAATATTGCTTTCATGTATCCTAGGAACTTACCGGTGGAGTGACTGGGGGTACTGAAAAACAAAAAGATACAAATTGATATTACTGTCCAATTATTGTAAAGCAAGTGCCACTTTAATAGCAATACAGTGTCTATAAACCTTTACAAGGTAGTTGAATTGTTGCATGATAGCAATGTAAGAGTGGCTTGAATAAAAATAAATACATGCAATTCTAAATAAATACATAATTCTAAATACACACATACAATTATAAATAAATACTGGCAACACAGGTGAAACGCGTCAGGTGAAATCGCTATTTTTGTCCTGGCACTATGTGATTTTTTTCTTTGTGGGATGAACGGGATTTTTTTAATAACTTATCCTGGAACTGCTTCTGCATGTACAATCTGGATTATGCATTTTGTGAACTGATTGCCGTAAGGTCGGGTGGGGACCCGTATCCGGATTCTACCAGCTTTCAGTTTGCTATCAAGGTACTAATCATCCACTGTCTATATTTGTTCTATGTAAATAAATAAATGCATACATCATTTAAGAATTACATTATGAGATAAATGTCAATTCAAATAATATTAATGTTATTTTGGATGGTATCAAGGCTACTGATACAAATGTTAATGTCTATAGGACTAGCATCCAACTGGTGGCTAGAGGAGCAAATGTGACCCTTAAGGATTCCCTGTGGCTCTTATGTTGCCTGAAGAGTTTGTAGGTTCTATGGCACATGAATTGTAATAAGTCCAGTCCTTTGTTATATGTGACATAACTTGAAGGTCATTTAACACCACAAAATCTGCTGTGTGGATGGAAACTTACCACATATGTAGTCGTGACAGCAATTGCTTTCTCCTTTCACTTCCACCCTAGTGTCACCTTCCTCACATGTTGTAGTCTGGCACACCACATTGCTGCATACATCCTGCAGTAATACAAACATAGGACATGAATGATTTTTGCTAGTAGCATAACCCAAGAAATGGGTCTGTGTGGTCAAATCTTTGTCAAAGCGCTAAATATCGAGCAACGGGTCGAAGTATTCCATATGTTAAACTGGTTCGACCATGTTCTTCCAGTCTTTCTCTAAATTTCAGCTCTACAATCTCCCCCTGTGGTTCTAGTTCTAGGTCGACTCATCGCAGTTTTTTCTGTTCCATTTAATATATTCTCTGTATTCTATCGACTCAACTCATACACAGTCTGCTAATTGTTCAACTCATACACGGTCATCATATTGGTTCAAAACATACACAGCAGATGCCATCACCATTTGGTTTATAGTTAAACTAATTGCACACAGGATTATAGATGGGGCATCCTAGATCTTTACCGATCTGCTATTTTCATAAAGTAAGAACATACCACGGTAGTCACAGGAGCTGGTGAAGTTGAAGGGTTGGGCTCTGTTAACAGACATACAGGAAAAAAAAAAAATCAGGGATGGATAATCAAGTTTCATGTGGATGACAAAACAAAAATATGGTATGATTTAAAATTCTTGGTCCTCCACGACTGTATAAACACATATTTAATCATAAGCATTGGTTGGTGAAAAGCATTGAATAGAGGAGCAATTTTTGTTCTATACATTTAAAAAAAAACATTAATTAATTTCATTAAATTGAAAGTGTGTACGACTGTTACTATCCTCAGAATGTGATCAAAATAAAATAAAAAGGAAAATGCATTATAAAAAAAGACCCATAATCTGTGGGGTTTGACGAGATTCACCGGCACTGAGGACAGAGACGGCCCTTGCACTGGTCATTGTGGGTCCATTGGACCTAGGTTGCACTTTGACAGAGGTGGCATTTTGCCAGATGTAAGTGATGTGGCATTGTTAAAATTACCGAATAGTTCCATCAGTGATATGTGCGCATGCATATTGTGTTTTGTGATATTCTGTGGTTCTAGTGGTGGCATACATATAAAATAAGTCGTGATGTGCGTAGATTTAGCACGACACTATATCTGTTTAATGTCAAGTAGGATTGATGCTGAAGCCTCTGCTGTGTGTATCCGTGGTTTCTATGTATGTAGTAGTAAATATGTTATATTCTGTGCTATTTACTTAATATTTGGTTCTATGTTTGTAAAAAAAAAATAAGATGTTATGTGTGTCTCATATGGTGAGAAAACCCGGGGCAGCGTTTTATCCTTGGACACTGGAAGCACAAGGCCTTGGCCTGGCCCTGACTGTGTGGATACATTATGTATTGCATAATTATTATTATTATACTCGCATGTCAGATACTTACGGCATTGATATTCTGGGCAACACTGAGTTTCTTTATCATAAGTTCCAACGGGTGGGTTGCCGTTCTCGCATGTGGGAGGGGGCAAGCACTGATTTGAACATTCTAAAATTGAATTAGAAGTGTGTAAATAAACAGTCATAATAGAATCAGTCGACTATTTTCGATTGTTTTGCTTTGATTTTCTTTCAAACCCATTGACTTAACGAACACTGCCCAACTTGGACTACTTTGGTAACCATAATAAGTGAGTAAAGAAACAGCAATATTAGAATTGGTTGTCTATTAGTTGGTCATTTAGCATTTTTCTTTCTGAACCACGTTTATTAAATGAATTATTGCCACCCAACGTAAGTCCTAAATACTCCACTGGGGTGGAGGTTGCTGTTCAGCAAAATCGATCCGGTTATTTTTAGTAGCTGATTTGGTAATGATTTTGTGACCGTAAAAGCAGTTACATTCAGCCAAACAATGCACATCAGATTGCTTATTGGTGTCTATAGAAGTAGAGATCAAATAAAGCCAAACTTGATAGGTTGAATTAGTCAGTTGATGGGTTGTTGGTGGTTATTGAGAACTCCAAGGACAACCCTTCAATAAAATCCTTACACAACACAGACCCTAGAAGTCTTAGTTACTTAGGATCCATAGGTTTCGGTTGATTAAACTTGAATACTTACCACAAATAAAATGAGGACAGCAGGGATCAGCCCAGGGGACCTGTACCATACTCTCTCCTTTCTTTGTGCATGATGGAACATTACACAGCACGTTCTTGCATGGTTCCTTTAATGGGTACACAATAAATACAGTATTTAAAGGCTGCAGTTGTATATCGTTAATTCATTTTAATTACATGCATCATTTGAAGAGTGCTTATTTCCTGTTACATCCTAAAAAAAATTCAAAGTTTTATTAAAGTATAAATGAATATATTTATCTTTTTGTATATGCACTTATTTCTTTTCGAGCTCCCATTTAAAAAAAAAAAGAAAATATTGAATACTTAGATAATTTCCTGATCATTTTCCAGAACTTTTACAATTTAAACTTCAGCTCACTGACATTTAGTATCCTTTGAAATGCAACATGTACCTCCAGCTAAAGTTGTGCATTTTGATACATTCAGAGTTCACTGAAATGTCTACAGTAAAAGTTGAACAAATTGGTATTCATAAGTGATGGAAAGAAAATGCATAAAATGTTTTATATGGGAGAATCCTCAAAAAGATCATCACCTGTAATTTTACTTTAACAATAACATTTACATTTAAGTACATTTACATTTTAGAAAAGCTCAGATATAAATGGAAACCCTTAATGGGACTGTACTTTAAAATGCATGTCTTATATTTTGCATTGCTCAAAATATAAAATACTATAAGAAATATACAGCTAGAAGAAATTATGAAATTACAGCAGTTTGCAAGAAACAAGGACTGCCCACACTACATGAGTAAAAGCCATTACCTTTTTTTTTTTTTTGCTGCAGGAACCAATGAGAATAATGCCATTCAAATGAATGGAATATCCTGTCTCTCTAGTGATGTTATAAGACAATGTGTTGCACTGTTAAGAGATCCTACTGTGTACAAAAGCAAGGTCACTCATAGGCCACTCAATAGACTCAGTTTGAGGAGGACAGGAAGTGACTGAATGAAACACAACTTTATATTCTTAGTGTCTATAGAATCAGTGCTGCCGCACCTGCAGTAAACATGCAGAGTAATCACTGGGGAGGGCTTGAGTCAAATATTAAAAATGGGATTTATACAGAATGCCCAATCTGTGCATTATACAAGCAGTGATCTTCATCTTGCACCAAAGTGAGTTTGGGGACTAGACTGTCCCTTTAAGATCTTGTTTATATATTTTCTTCTGCTACATGATGTCAAAACTTGTAGCATTTTTTGTGTTACCATAAGCATATTCCCAATCTGTAAATTTTTTCATCACGAAATAGGGTTTTAGTTTTTGGCTGGAGATAATAAGAATCAAGTGAGAACACAGACTTGATTTCAAATGTGCCTGATTATCTTTTTCTTTGTTCTCTGTCTCTATGCCACGCAAATTCCCTGCTTTCTCTAAGATGTACAGCTTTCTCTAAGATGTACAGCTTCTTGCAGCAATAAAAATAAGAGCAGGCCAAGTTTTACCCCTTCTTACATGTATATTTAGCAAGGTGTCTAAAATTATTTGAATCATCACTGAATATTTAAAGATCATTTGCAAGACAAATAACACAAAAACCTTTAGGGTACGAGATTAGTTGCAAATTGTCACCCCAGCCTTTTCTAGATTGGACCAATCAGATACTTACTTGTGTTGTGGGTGGGGGTGGTGCCACTGTTGTGGGTGCTACAAATAAAAATAGAAAGCATGAATAACATGAAAATATAATATTTAACCTTGTAATAAAATGTTTAAGGTTAAATTAAAGGAATATCTAACTTTCTTTTTTATACTGTGAATACAGACAATAAAAAAAGTTCTACACACTGTGTTAGCAGAGTTAGCTTTTTTAACATGTTGGGTGTTATGACATGACCTGGGGACTTGATATGCAAATAAACTACTTTATCTCAATATTAAGCCACAAAGAGACGTCAGAAGCAGCAAACACCACACATTTTTCTCCTATTCCATGCATTTTCTTGCAATTCTGCTAAAACGGCATAGAGACTGTAGTTCATGCTCTACATTTACATTACAAACCACGTTTAGGCCCTTTAAGAAGATTTGTGGAGGAGGAGCTAAAAGTGGAACGTAGGAGAAGTAAGAAAAATGAATGGCAGACGTGATGGAGGATTAAGAACATTAGATTGTAGGAAGTGGGTGGAGTTAGTTCTAAGCCCCACCCTTTGCCAACTAGAATTGCCTTGTCTGCTTAGCCTGATATGAATTAAAACCTGCTAAACTCTATCCGTACCATGTTTTCTGTGATGCTAAATACTTCCATTAGTAGGAACTTACCAACACACACATAACGCTGGCAGCAAGGATCTGCAGAACTAGTTGTCTCCAAAGACTCTCCTTCCGCACATGTAATCTCTTTGCAGTGCACATTCTTACAAACATCCTACAAACAAGAGCACCAAAGGACATAAGTAATTCTGTGTGAAGATATAGGTTTTTGGCAATGCACTACATCGAGTACAAGTCTAAACCTAACAAGAATCAGGCCTTGATCTATTTATAATATTATTACGAGTTGCAATATCTTTATTTTTAGGCAACGCTTGAACTTTCTGAGAGACGTACAATGTGGTTACCAGGGATGGGCAAAGTATCAGTATAAGAACACCAGTATCTATGGCACGATCTTTGAAGGTTCTATAGAACATCATAAAGATGTCCATCCCACAACCAAAGTAGTGTCAACTGTGTACCATGCTAGTGAAACATGATTGAACAAAAAACGGGGTGGGTGCACGAGCTCCGAAGAACAGACAGCACTACAATAGTCTGTCCTGTAGGATAGTACCTGCTCGTTAGCCTTTTTTCCCCCAAAATAGTTTTTTTTGTATTTTATTTTTAAATGTTATACAATGAAAGAACTATCAAAATGATAAGGAACCTTAAGAACAAGGGTTAATATGTTGGTCAATGGTGGTAATAACGCGACAAATCCTTACCAGTGGTGTAGTTGACGGAGTAGTTGAAATAACTGCTTCTGTGAGGGTAAAAACAAGCACAATGGTTAATAGAAGTATTGTTATATCTGGCAATCTCCACAACCCTTGAAAAGGTTTTTAGGTTAATATTTTTAGACTAACATCTGGCAGACCATAAATATTTTCACCGGGTCTATCGGAGAGATTCCTTGATGTGTCTAAAATAATAATTAAATGGTGCTGAATTTTATGATGTAGAGATTTTTAAAAAGTTCTAACTCCCCCCCTCCCAACAAAAAAAAGATTTAATCAGACAGAAGGTCATATAGTATACCGCGACATGGAGGTGCAGGATAACATGCAGAAGTTTAGGTTGGTGGGCCATTGAGGGACACATCCAGCCCAGTTGGACATCAATAACCTAGAGGATTCTTGTTGTCACTTGCTGATAGGTTACATTTAGTATGCAGTATGGCAGCCATGATATACAACTCCATCGATAATGGAGCTCTGCTCAATTTCGGGTTACATTCTCTGTTTCGGGAACTTACCACACACAAAATTAGAACAACAGGGATCCTCTGAGGGAACTTCTACCAAGATCTCCCCTTCTTGGCATGTTACCACGTTGCAACGTACGTCCTTACAAGCCACCTGTAATGCACACATAAAGAGACATCCACATCAGAAATAGTCTAGTTAGGAGGGTTCTAGCATGCAATAATTGGAGAGGATCAAGCATGCAATCATTTTTTAGCATTGTGGGTGATTCTTACCGTTGGTGTGGGTGATGGAGTTGTCTGTGTTTCTACAATAATAAACAAAATATGGTCATGCAAAACTTAATAAATGGAGTATGTTTCTAGAGGCATGTAATATTTATTCAAGTAACAGTGAATAGGGTTGTGGAAAAAATAAAGAATTCCAATTTACCTAATTGATACAATAATCCCATTGCTGTTATTTTACTCGTTACTTATTGCAGATTTTATGACTAGAGGCACATTCCTCATTGTAAAGAGCTCAATTTCTTAATTTTTTTCTATTATGCGAAAAAAAAAATCACATTGCGCAGTAGTGCTGTTTCAGCAATAAAGGAAATGTACTACATTATCGGGTGATAAAATTGTATTTCCTGGTGCCCATGTCGATTCCGCGAACACAGCTGAATGCTTTGGACTATCGGGGATGGGGGGTCACATGACATTGCATAAACAGAAATATTATGTTTCTGCATTCCGACCGGTTTTGTTATCAATTGGATTATCATTGTCTTAAAGACATCTATAATTAAAATGTTTATGTTTCCACATAAAGCTGGTTGTGCACTGTATTATGGACTAGCAACTTGGGACAGCCACAAATTTAACAGGACAGCGCCTTAAAAGTTGTGATTGTCCTTGCAAACCCATAACCATCGAAGGTAGGGCTTGGGCAAGCAATCTCATGAACATGAAAAAGCAGGAAGATACCATTGGTTTACATGGTGACTGTGCCACTTCACAAAGCTTGCCCCAGAATTGCTCCATATAAACGAGTAGTGATGTTCCAACTCATTGATTGACAAGCTTTGTTACAATCCTTCTACTTCTTCTCTATTGTCCCAACATTCGTTTCCAGGAAACTTACCGGGACCAACACAGATGAAGCTTCGACAACATGGGTCTTTAGCAACAACCTCTACGCGAGACTCCCCTATTTCACATTCCACCACTGGGCACTGCACATTCTTGCATGGTTCCTGTTAAGGCAATCCCCCCCAAAAAAAACAATAAATTAACAATTCAATCTATTTTTTTTGTTTTTGTTCACTTCCTGAACCAATAAAGGATTGTTAACAATGTGACCATGAGAGTATTCATAAGGCACTTAATTTTGTTTCCTAGAAAATGGCACATGCTCGGGCACTCAAATGCTTAATTCCAACATAATCCCAATTTCAAATTCAATTCAGATAATAAACATTAAAAACATTGGAAACATTTAAACCAGTCTTTTTTCAACCTAAACTATTATGTAACTATAAAAAAAACTACCGTATAAATGTAACCTGCACTCACATGTACTTGAGAAAGTTCATAGCCCCTTCTAAAGTCAAAATATAATCCTGCCCAAATCCCCACATGTGGCTCTTTTACAAAAACATCACTGGAGATCAGTGCCAACCTCCAGTGACATCATCACATAGGTGGCTCCCATCATCCCACAGTCATGCCCACATTCAGACAGGTTGGGGAATTAACTGGAGTTTTACCTCAGTAGTTGACGAAATAGCAGATGTAGCTGGTGGAACTATGGTAGTAGGCCCCGGACCATTGTCGATACCTAAAATGAGAACGTAAACATTACAAATTAGTTTGTGTATCTTTATCGTTAAGGTTCTAGCTGTCAGGGGGTCATGGGGAGCTTAATGTCAACTTACAATCTTCATATCGTACACAACGATGGGTAACTTCATCAAAGACCTTGCCAGGAGCACAGGTGGGATAACAGCCCTCAACCCTAAGAGACAGATTGGATATGATTGTTTTTGTTTTGTTTTTTCTTCAGATGAAAAAATGAATCCATGTGAATCATTAATTTCCCACAAATGTGTGAGGTTTAATAACATTGCCGGTTATATGCATAACACATAACATGAATGATGTAAGGGGTGGTTGGGCAGTTTACTGACAAGCATGCTATTATAAGTTTGACTTACTTGAGGGTTAATGTACACTTCACTGCATGTGGATCATTACAGGTTGGAATGCAAGGGCTACCACAAGACTGGTACTTCCATGTGCAGACGGAGAAAGAGGGCAACCCAAAGGATTCCGCTGTATGAAATCAGACATAAGTCTTACAAAAACGAAAGCATCTTTCCATAAACTTTTTTTATGCTGTCTAAAGGAGACATGGACTCAAAGAGTTTTGTCTTTCTGCTATCAGGTGGAGCTATATAAGACTTGGAGAAGTATTGACAGACAATAAATGAATATGTAACTTTTCATAATAATATCATCAAAATCAATAATATATATATATATATATATATATATATATATATTTAACACTTTTGCATATTATTAACCGTGTTCTTGTTCCTACTCATTTTAACCCTTCTCTGTTACTTTTTCTTTTTTAAGGAATTCTAATTCTACTCACAAAATTACACTGGATCTTGTAAAAGTCCTTGTCCATTAAAGTTGGACAAGGACCTTTAGGAAAGAAGAATAAAACATGTTGAACTTTCACGACAAAATGGTCCCATTGGTGTAAAACAAAGTCCTTAGGTGAGAAAAAATGTACTACTCCCTCTTATACCATCTGCAGATAAAATGATGTGATAAAATAATCTTCTAGTCATAAAAAATACGGGGAAACAAAAAAAAAAAAATGAAATTACAACCATCATTAAATTTAAGCATTAGAGGACCTTTCCGAATTGTATCTGATGAGGACTACTATACAGTAAAAAGTTATGTAACCATTTAAGTAATAATGTTTACGTTCTATTTATCACCTAGGTTTTCTAGTTAGTGATTGAAGCAAATGTGCGCCTTCAAACGTGATCATTATTAGATCATGAGATGGCACCCTATTAACGTGTCCTTAAATAACACAGTATGGTTATGAAATGAAGTGGAAATTTATTTAACGTATACAATTTACCTGTCAGCTTAAAGTTCATCTGCAACATATTTCCTGACTTCACCTTGGACATAACTAGTGAGTTATCATTGCTGATTGAGAGATAATGCCCACGGGATGTATAGGACTCTAGGGCATCAAAACCCTTGACCAAACGCCCAGACCTCAAGATGAATGTGGCTTGGGAACGGAACCTGGCACTTGGCCGCCATTTCTGAAGGCTCAGGCTACCATCACTGTTTTGAACGATGAAGTTGTTTGTGTGTTGAGCAGATTCTAGTGAGACCAGCCTCCTGCCATCTGAAAGGTAATCGTTATCATTATTAGTGTTATTCTCTTTTTCCGCAATGATGTTATCGATGCTTATTAGAACATCAGTCCAAAAAGGTTCTTTAAATTCTTTGCAATACAATAAATACAATATCAACAGGGTTATGGAATATTAATGAAAGAGCTATTCTGTAAGTTAAAGTGTGCTTGCTTTGATAACTCCACCTTTCGTGAAATGAATGTTACATTTGCACCATCTTCCAACATGGAACTATTTATGTCATAAGTGAGACATTAGCCAGAGGGCCAAATGTCTTAAATAGTGTTAATACTCCAATGTTCTGAATAAAGTTGCCTATGAAGACCTGGGCAAGATGTTAACATGTTTCCATCTAAGTTACTAGTTGAAAATTCTAATTTTAATATTCAATGTAAAAATGAAATACTACAATTTTACTACATAGAAAAAATCACTTACTCAGTGGGTCAACAAAGAGGCTTGGAGTCACCATGAAAATTGCATTCAAGTTCCCAGGAGAATCAACTTGGTCCAGCGACACGCTCCTGGTGTCATAATCAGCCACAAGGGACTTGCCATTCAACATGACCAAACGGTAAGGCCCCTCTCCGGTTTCTAAGAGACAAAAACATAAACAAGGAAATAGTAAGCCAGTTTGTTTGCAGATGCACTTGGACATAAAAATTGCTAAGTGGAACCCTGATCCCCTTATATTTGAAGTCAGTTGGATGGCTTATAACTCTCAGAATAACGCAAGACTTTCCTTTGTATAGCTAGGAACAACTTGTGACTTCAGGGTTCCTCCTATAATGTTGGTATTGACGTCTACCTAGACCATTTGAATTCTACTTGAACTGTTTAAGCTGTATTTACAAAATGAAATGTTGGGAAAATATGTGTCGAACTTAGCGAATAGTGCTTCCTTCCTTATTATAAGTTTGGCATGCTGGTTAAGTATTATTTGGTGATTGGATAAACATCTGGTTTGGCTTACCTCGGTTGTAATATTCGCAGGGAGATGCTGTAAAGAAAAATTTGAGAACAGGTTAGTTGGGGTATCAAGGTTACGTGAATGTGAAACTTGTAATCACTTAAGAAATTCTACTAACGACAGGTGTCGGGACTCCTCCAGTCAATGGTAACACCCTTTCGACAACAGGCACGGGCGTAAGCAGCAACTGCTGTACAGAAACACAGGCAGCTTTCACCATCTACACACGCCTCAGTCTCCTCTACGCAAGCTGAGTAGTAGGGTTGGACAAGCACCTTTCGGAAAGAAGAATAAAACCTTTTGAACTTCTACGACAAAATGTTCCAATTTTGTAAAACAAAGTCCTAGTTGAGATTAAAAGTACGTGCTCGCAAATATGGTGTAACAAAAAAAAAGGAAAGCCCAACCATAATTAAATTTAAGAGTTAGAGAACCTTGGTGAATTATAGCTGATATGGACTACTTCTCTGATGGTGTCCAGAGACTAATTATTTATCTGAGCTATGACACCATCACAAATTATATGCAATCATCAGAAGTATAACGGGAAGTAGCCTCTCCAGGGGCAAAAAGGAATTTTAAAAAATGAAATAGAAATGTGTATATTTATAATGCTCCTAAAGTTCAAATTTGGACATTTTGATATTATTCTAAGGAAAGCAATTTCCCCCCCAAAATTAGAGGCCCCCATTTCTATCTTGCATCTTTTCTTAATCTCCAATTCATTGAGCAGCATCATAGCGTGTGTGGTTCAGAAACAAGCCTTACCACATCGTGGCAGAGGGCAAAGTCATCGCTTTTAAGAATGTTGCATCGTTTCCCCACGTATCTCTTGTGCTGATCAGTTGGGGAAGGAGGTGGCACATCTGGCCTGGGACACTGTGAAGAAAAATAGGTGTAAAGATTAAAACTGCATTGTAGGTATTGGGCAATAAACATGGATTAATTATAAGAATACACTTACTTCTCCAATAAGGTATTGGTATGCATATTGATCCATGTTTCTTATGGCCAGCTCAGTAGTTGTTTTGCCATCACCATCACCACACATGCCTTGAACCTTGCCCTGTGGGAACACAATGCAATGTTTCATTGATTATGTTGTCAGCTACTCCATGTATTTTTTTTGTCTCATTCCTTGGAAGTTGGATTCTTCACACTAATGCTTGCAAGGACATAACAACATCTTTCTATTGGCCGGAAACATTTTAGCATCCTGAGAAGATTCCAAATTAGAGCAAGAATTGATTCAGGCCTAGAAAGATGGTACGTACTGATTGACATGGTGGTGGGGGGGGGGGGCGGATGATTTTGATTGCAACAACTTACCTGTAGACTTGGTTCAAGTTGAATAATAACATCCAGATGTTGGTCATAGTAGACTGCAAGACCCTCTAGGAAATGTACAACCACGTAGAAGCCAGAGCGGTATATCTTTACTGGAGTCTGATTTCCATGGTCATATGTCTGTAGAACCAAAATACTGATTACCCCAATGTTCCTCATAGCCCAAAAGGTATTAATGATAATGTAAGATTCCAAACGTCTGTTGATGGGGAGTAACAATTAAATTGTAGTAGACAGAACTATTAGTAGATTTACTCCTACATTAGTTGGTCACTAAAGGTCCCAACAAATATTTTGTAAATAGTGACCTATTTAAAAGAATTCCAAGCAACCAAAAGTTGTGAGCTCTGGTTTAGTTCTATAGACATCAAATCCATGGCAGGAAATCTGGGGTATTCATGTTTACGATGGAGATTCAGAGAGCTCCTTCCCCGATCCCCGAGCAAGTTTCTTTAAACACATCTAGCATTAATTATCTCATATCCTAGTAGAATCAGTAGTATACAGTAGCAAATGTTATATTTAACATTCTTTAATCCTAATGTGTAGGCTAGAACATGCAAATCTTCAGGCCTTACCACTAAAGGTTCGGAGTCACTAAGTACAGCGCTGACACCACCAAATGTAATAGATATGTTCTTCCTGGCCAGAGCCCCTCCAATCTTTTCAGATGGAACATTCTGCATGATGACTCTGAAACTCGGAGAAACATCATCTTGGGACTAAGAGAAAAATGGGGGGAAAATAAGGAGAGGAATGTAAGATAGTTCTAACAAGTGCTGAACCCCTCATGATTTTATCCCACTAACGGTCCCCATTTTAAATTAAAGTATCCCTCAGATACGTACCTCAACAAGGATGATGGGGCATTCTAATGTAGGGTATGTTTTCCAGAGATTGTCGAAAAGGAAGAACTGAGATCCAGCATAGGCATTACACACCACATTGCACTGATTGGTGGTGCAAGAGAACTTTCCATTTATACAGGTACTAGGATAAATAAAATAAAAAACAGTATTGTGGTGAACAACAAAAAAAAGAGAAAGAATTATGGTCTGCAATTCCAAAAGATTTTGGTCTAGAGAGACAATGAAGAAAATTACACCACATTTAAGTTAACCATTTTATCTAGTTGCATTTTTCACCAAAAATAGTATTTACCAATATATACTGAAGGACACCATATACTGGTTCCTTTTTATACATGTAGGGGGGCTTACCAAGTGTTACAGTCCTGGGCCATCGTTTCTCCTGGGTTGTAAATGTCATCTCCATGTACACAAGGACATGCGTTTAGTGGTACACAGATACCATCCCCGTTCCGCAGAAGACTAAAAGATGCAAAATGAAAACACAATTAGAAAAGTTTGGTTTGGCCTCTGGTATTTATATATTATATTTTGTCACCCACTCATTTGAAAATGTGCAAAGAAACTGAAATGTATCTTCTTTCAAAACTTTGTTAACTAAACATTGTGTTTGTTATGAGTAAAGAAAATAAAAATAGAGGTTGCATTAGCCGAATTGCAAGTAAATGCATAGATCAAGGACAAAATTGTGTTTTACCTGTTTCTCTGCAGTGCCTCCAGTTTATGACCTATATCACCATGCACATTACAGACACATTAAAATTGGATCTCCAATTTATTTGCTTGCAATTCAGATTTTTTTTTTAAATTCTATACATGCACAGTACAAACCATATTTAGGTGAATTTATAACAGAAAACATAGATTTGTTTGACCCACGTCTATCTACCATGGTGTTCTTTAAGCTTACCCATGCTTGCAGATACAGCCAGATGTGCACTCCGCACTACAGGCCTCATCGATAATAGCCATGTTTTCACAGCTTGGTTCACAAGATTTTCCATGTCCCAGGGAACAATCAGAAAATGTTTCACCTTCTGGACATTGTTGTGCTGGTTCTAGAAAAGTAATAAGGCAGATAAGACACATAATCGACTGACACATTTCCTACACAACTTCCTTTATATTTAACATGTTGCATATTTATTTAGTCTTGTGAATGCCAAACAGTACTAGTTCAAATTAAGCACTGGTAAGATAGTTATATAAATATAAAGGTGGCCATAAATTAAATGAAAACATTTTTTTTTATTGAAAGCACAATCGGTCCAACTAAAATGACGGGTTTCAAAACTAAACAAAAATAGCTCAGATTCGCACAACAATGTAGCAGGTGCCGAGGCCGCCGAAGTGTCCAAAATCAATAAAGAAAATACGGAGCCCAGCACTCAGGTGGAAAAAGCAGATTTAATTCAGAACTTAGCCTACTTACTTAGTGCTGGGCTCCGTATTTTCTTTATTGGTTTCAAAACTAGGCTGACTGGTTTTGTTAACGGATGCCTCATTTTTCTGCCCCTAATGAAACCCCCATTTGTATGAGATAGTTCAGTGTAGCGTGCTCTCAATACATTCACAAAACATATAAAGAATAGAAAAGTGGATATAGCGAATAAAACCAACTTACCTGTAGTTGCAGTCTCATCAGTTTCACCGCACTGCAATATCCTCTCACAGGGGCTGTGGGAAACATAGGATAGAAATGTAAGACTTTGTTGTTTAATGTCTGCTCCAAAATATAAGATGACCAGCTCAACCCATTCAGGGAAAAGGAGACTTTATTCAAAACGGTCAGGTAGACAGGGGAGACCCTGTCTATTAAACTGGAATTAATTGTAGTGAGTGGAGAATGGAGCACTGTAGATGCTTATGCCTCACATACATTCCGCTACCTTTTAGCAGAGATCAGCATATCAAAATTGTTAAAATAATCTGTCCACAATCAAAGAAGGGAATTTCCTTGAAAAATGTTTTGTTTCTAAAGTGTCCTTTTCTATAAGATATTAATGGTTACATACAAAAGTCAATGTGTGTGCAAAGTTCCAAAAGTTGTCTAATCAGCAGGAATGTCTATGGGTTCCACGGTGACTGCTCCGTTTTTAGAACTGTGCACAATTATTATTATAAATCAATTGATCATTGGAATTTACCAGAGCTAATTGTCTTACCATGTTTGTCCATTGGTGAAAGAGATATTCTCTCCTATCTTATAGGCAAGGTTGTTGACATAACAGGGACATTGTTCCCTGTAAGATAAAATTGATAAATATATTACAACACGAAATACAATTTAAAAAAAAAATCGAATATTGTATTGATGAAGATGTATAAGTGGTTCAACGATGAAACAATCGGGCAAAATGAACATATTGATCTGCCATCAATTTCTGTATATGTGTTATTTCTATTAACAGAGGTATCTGCAGAGTCAATATTTGCCTGGCTAGACCCTCTCACCCGGAGACAGGATCTCCCAAACAACAATGTGAAGTACCCATATACTCATTTTTATTTTTATTTTACATTGTATCATTCATGATTGTTATCCTTTACTGACAATATAGTCCCAAAATAACTTAGAAAGAATCGCAAAGCATCATCATGGAGAACAAGCCAGAAGTCTTAAACTACACATACCCATTGACGCATAGATTTAAAGTGGAGTCGTAATACATATCAGAAGGACATATGCAAGCCTCGGTGAATGGAATGCTGGAGACAATCTTCCTGAGTTTGGTTGAATATTCAGCACAGTCTTGCTGGGAGAATAGGCTTTCGGTAACAGGTATCATATTTCCTTCACATGATAGGGCTAGAAGAGCAAAACAAGAAAGGGCACTTGATGTGGGTGACCAATATCACTGCCATGTAGAGAAACAATATAGTACTAAAGCTTTGGTGTTCAAAACAACTCAGCTTGCATTATATTGTGTGTATATATATATATATATATATATATATATATATATATAATGGTCTGCTAAATAGAAATAGTAGCTAGAAGTGAGGGATATTAGTGCATTATTAAACTAATAGATTAATTGATTAATTAATTGAAAGCTTTGGGTAAATATATGTTAATTATCATCATTAAATAACATAATGTTGACTTCATTCAGCCAACACATTCTAAATTATCATTGACAAAATAAAAGTCTCTATCTATCAACTAATAGGCATTCCTGATTTACTTGGGTTTACTATCACAATGATTTGCAAACATTTCTACATGGTCATAACACATTAATAGCACATTGGCAAAATAACGAGTTTGTTAATGACATATGACAACCTTGGGATTTAGTATTGTGATCCCTCCTACCTGTAACCCTGTGCATAATGCCTAACCTAAATACTAACCTAATCTTAACCCCTAAAATCTAATTGTAAAATCCCCTAAACCTTAATTCTAACTCTGATGCCTGCAACACTAATTCTAACTTGACTAATTTAAGCCTATTGGCAACATATTGACATAAATCTTTAAGATATGCCTATATACTCCAATAATTTGTTGACATTATAAACAAGCAAGCAACAGTTGAGATACATTTTGGCGTCCTTTCAACAGGATACCATTTATGGAGTGTAACCAAATTACTTACCGCAGTCTTCGAATGCAGAGCTTATTGGTACATAAAGTCCAGCCTTGGCACAGTTATAGGCAAAGTCTGCCATGGCATAACACAAACCAGGTGTATCGCCATAATAAACATAGTTGGCACAAGATGTTTGGTAGCTGTGAATGTCAATGACTAAACGACAGTCGTCAAAGATGGAATCTTGGAGGGCACCAAGACATGTTAAATCAGCTGCTACACGTTTGTCTGAAAAAATAAGGCAGATAAAATTGGAATAGACGATACTTGAACTTGTTCAGTACAAGATAATTACATCATCAGTGTAGGTGTTGGGGTTAGCTTTGTAACTAACTTAAAAAAAGAGTTTGGCCAATTTTTTTTTTTTTGCAAAACATTGGAGAGAAGAACATGGGCGCACCACAGAGTCTTGGCCAAAACTTTTGACAGTGGACTTTCTCCTCTCCAATCCCACATTTTAAATTACTATAATATTGAAACAGTACATGAAGTACCACAATGTTCTTTCTTACTGGAACCTCACACAATTGTTCTCTTATTCCTGTTTAGTAATGTTCCTTCCAAGTGAATACTTCTTGCCTCTTCTGGAAGTTTTTCCCCCACATTTATTTTTTTCTGTTTATGTGCCCACTTTTTAGGAAAGGGACCTGAACTTGCTCATGGTGGACCTCTTTCCTTATTGGTATTACCCAAATGACTCCATGAGGAGCCCTTAAAAAACCTCCAAATACACTCTATCCCACTCACTCCCTTCTCTTAGTTATCTCCTAGTAATTACCTTCATCTTCCTCTCTTTGGGCACTGTCTGTGCATTGTGTTGTAGTTTTCCAGGACTTGCTGAACAAACCGGACATTGTCTCTGTTACATCAAGTGAGCTTCTGTAATTGGAAATAATGTGTCACGCAAAATCCGTAATCATGTTCTCCTGAAGACCACCACTAAGAACAAACACTCCCCCACTTATTTCTAGTTAAGACTAGCTTGATTACGAGCTGCCGCATGGTTACCTGTAGTCATCATTACGATTGTCATTGTAAGTTCCACACAAGCCGCTGGTTTGGCTTTTGTAAATGTTATCAAGAATGACATAAAGCCTGCTTCCATTCATGTCAAAATGCAGGTTAAAATATTCACTTGCAACATCCAGGAAGATAGAGGAACTCCTTAGTACTGTAAGGGTATCTGGTAGAAAATAAAGGATTAGGGTTAGGACTATGATTAATGGTTAAGCCTAACCCTAATTAAGTAGAAAAGTAATTGATTCCAACTAGATATTTTACATTATAACCTTACATACAATAACATAGCTCCCTAAAAGAGTTACATGGAGCACTCTTGATGCACTCTTTCATTTAAACAAAAGTCAAAGTTACTGATGACTAACCTTGGCACTACAGACACTTTGAAACCACCTATCCACGAATAATGAAATAGAAAGTCCCCAAACATGTGAATTGCCAAGGTTATCCATTGATGGTCTATATTATAACAAGAAGTGCAGGCTTACCATGAACGAATATTGGCAGAACAGACGGTTCCTCAGCATTCAGAATTGTGCCGTTTGAATAGAGTTTTAGGGTGGCGATGTTTGGAATGTGGATGTCCACAGATTCAATGCAAACTGCATTTGGGTCCTGTAAAAGAAGACAATAGACACAGTCATTGCGCGCATTCTCATACATTACTTTGCTGCAATCTTTCTCTCTGATAGCTCAGTGGGTTGCATACCTCCACACCATTCCCCAGCTCAACACAGGCCTTGTTGTTCAAGGTAATTGTGAAGCTAGATGTTTTGACCAAAACATAGCTGCAAGTTCCAGTATTCTCATATAAGTTGCCGTCAAATGTGCGAACCATCTGGAAACCACTGACTGAGCAGACGCCTGATATGGAAAGAGTGTATAAAAATATTACAAAAAAATCAATGCCCGGAGTCGAACTCTAGTGAGGGGTGCTTGTGCAAGGCTCCACCCACGCCTTCAAAATAGTTAGAAAATAGTAAGAATCCAGCACACATCTTCTGTTCTGAGTTTTTCTCAAGCCAGTGTGCTGGACTCCTGATATTGTCTTACTATATAAATATTAGACGCTGAAGAATATTATTATTTGTAAGTGCAAATCCATGTGCAGCGTCAGGAGTGCTAAGAGTAGAACGTACCTGGGCAGTCAAGATTTCTGATACAGGTGAGTTCTCCACTGCTACATGTGCTGAAAAGCAATGGAAAAACATGTAAACGTGTATTCTACATCAGAGCACATTGCAATAAACATAGGCTT
The DNA here is from genome assembly GCA_036172795.1 of Pelodytes ibericus. NCBI lineage: Eukaryota > Metazoa > Chordata > Amphibia > Anura > Pelodytidae > Pelodytes > Pelodytes ibericus. Next base: position 62,099,796 of record CM069866.1, on the reverse strand, counting down.
GGGTGTCTGCAGACAATTTCTAGGCTAAATGCTAACCTTTGTCCCAGACAAATTCCCCACTTATAACCTTTGGCTTATGCAAGCATGGGGACCTAACGTGGTCGATGCATACACATGCTCGCGCTAAGGGAAGTCAGTGCTGATGCTGCTTGTTTGGCATGAATACAAGAGATCCCACCTACCCCTCAGCTCAGACATCCACATTCTTACTATTAAAGTTTTGTGTGAATAAAATGAAACTATACATGGTGATAATAGATACATACCATGTAACACAATCAAGTTCGGCCGACTCTCCATCGGCTATTGAGAGCTTATTAAATATGCAGTTTAAGTCAGCAGAAGTGTGCTTGGTGGTTTCTTCCTCTGGAAAAAATATGAAAATATAGTTTAGGAAAGTACGTGTGAGTATAACAGTAGGAGCAGTGAGCATGTTATACCTAAAGATACGTGAGCTATGATATGGACTGTCTTTTAAACAGTTCACTAGGGGATGCTTTCAGGTCTGCTCCCTTGACTGTCAAGGGAAAATGAAGAGGCAGGAAACAAACAGAATATTATGTAAGTTTGTCAATATGCATGGCAAATACATGGCTTTGCTTACTTTAGAAGTTAAATAGCACTTGCAATCTGATCTAACCAGCTTGACTCCAATATGCCCCACCCACTGAGTGAAACAACAAGGGGGAGTGGCTTGGATGCACTGTCCCACATAAAGCTAAACATTTGGATGCCAAGGGCTCATCTGAAATTAAAGATGGCTGCCAACTGTTAATTTTTGGGAGACAGTCACTGAGTTTATTCTAGATAAACATCATATTTTGTTTAATTTTGTTTCACATTGTTCCATAATCAAACATGAGAGAATGAACCGTTTACACATCATGACCCAAGATCAGGCTATTGTAAATAAGACATATTCAGTGTGAAACAATTCAGTTCAGTCATATAATTTTCTGTTAGGAGAAGTCAATGGAAAAAATATACACACTGATAAGTCTATTACTCACGATTGGGTGGCTCTGTCACATACAGCAATGGAACATGTTCAGTGACTACAGGAGGTTCATAGATGGTCACAGGGGGGTTCTGAGTTGAAGCTTCAACTGTGTGGATGTCATCAAAGTCGAGCTCTCCGCTGGCTAAAGAGTGAATGCAAGAACATTAACATTCCACACATGTAATCAGGAGTTAGTACTGAGAACTGATAAGCACTAAACTAAAATATAAGAGGAAATGGGAACATTCCAACCATGAACATAATTGTGATAAATACAAATGCACACAGGAAACACTTGGAAACAAATTTTTTTTTTTTTTGCTGCTCTAGCCTGCCTCCCATGTTTGTTTACTTGCAAGTGGAACAGTGTAAATGAACTGGGTCCCTTTGTCTTGAGCATGTGCAATAACTTAATTGAGAAGCTGATAACATTCTCCCTGTTTTTTTACACCAATGATTGAAAAGGAATGACAATTATGAGATATCTGCTGCAGATATTTCTGCATCTCAATAGAAGACCACTTGTAGGTCCTTTAGCCCAAATCTCAGTGCTAACACATCAAAACAACGGGGTGTGCCGAAACAATTAAATGACTAGTCGACACTAGAAAACCACAGCGAAGGACAACGCAAGAAATGTGCTGCATTGTTCATATCATGTTAACATCACTAGCAACAGTAGATCCGCTGAAACAGCATATAGAATATTGAAACTTCCTTACGGTGCTTCAATCGATTATTCATGTCACAATAAATACATTAGCGTGTTGATGTTGCAAGTAAAAAAAATCTGAAGACAATTATTTGTAAACATTCACTTACATTCAATTTTTCCAGATCCCCCTTCTTCCTCATTAGTGGATTCACTCTCACTAGTTGTTTTAACAACCCCCTCTACTGCTTGGTTAATGCTGATCTTGCTCTCCTCTTTGCTGCTAGTGCTGAATCCATGTTTCTCTTGATGTTTGGATTCTTTTTGTTCAGAGCCAGTCAGATGAATATGATCTGTGTTTGATAAAGATATCGATGACATTTTTTAAAAAATTATATATTCTTATAAAAGAGGATTTACAAACCGGATGATATATAGAAAGTAAGGCAGAAAGAACTGTGCTAATATAAACATTACTCATACCTTGACAGCCAAAAGATAAGTGTATAATAATATTTTTTATTAAATGTCACAATAGGTGAGTTCAGGTGCATACCCCAAGAAAGATTATTAAAATTCATGCAAATAATCCTTACAAAATTACACTAGAAGAGCATGTAATAAAGGCAATGTGTGTTGGAACTGCATCCATGACACTGATAATTGTCCATACAGTTTCAATCAGGATGAGATAAGTGGGTTAATGTATAAAGGAAACATTCAATTATTAGTTTAGGATTTTACTTACGTCTCTTTTTTCCAGATGAGCCTTCTGTCTCTTCACTGGATTCACTCTCACCACTCTCAGCTTTCTTAAAGCCCCCCTCTACTGCTTGGTTGATGCTGATCTTGCTCTCCTCTTTGCTGCTAGTGCTGAATCCATGTTTCTCTTGATGTTTGGATCCTTTTTGTTCAGAGCCAGTCAGATGAATATGATCTGTGTTTAATAAAAATATTGATTCAAATGTTTTACATTATATATTCTAATAAAAAGGGAATTAAAAACCTGGATGATATATACATAGTAAGGCAGAAAGAACTGTGCTAACATAAAATGTACTTATTGCTTGACAGCCTAAAGATAAGTATATAATAATATAAACAGAAATGTCACAATAGGTGTGTTCAGGTGCATACCCCAAGAAAGATGAATAAAATTCATGCAAATAATCATTACAACATTACACTAGAAGAGCATGTAATAAAGGCAATTTGTGTTGGAACTGCATCGATGACACTGATAATTGTCCATACAGTTTCAATCAGGATGAGATAAGTAGGTTAATGTAAGAAGGAAATATTATATTATTAGTTTAGGATTTTACTTACGTCTCTTTTTTCCAGATGAGCCTTCTGTCTCTTCACTGGATTCACTCTCACCACTCTCAGCTTTCTTAAAGCCCCCCTCTACTGCTTGGTTGATGCTGATCTTGCTCTCCTCTTTGCTGCTAGTGCTGAATCCATGTTTCTCTTGATGTTTGGATCCTTTTTGTTCAGAGCCAGTCAGATGAATATGATCTGTGTTTAATAAAAATATTGATTCAAATGTTTTACATTATATATTCTTATAAAAAGGGAATTAAAAACCTGGATGATATATACATAGTAAGGCAGAAAGAACTGTGCTTACATAAAATTTACTTATTGCTTGACAGCCAAAAGATAAGTATATAATAATATAAACAGAAATGTCACAATAGGTGTGTTCAGGTGCATACCCCAAGAAAGATTAATAAAATTCATGCAAATAATCATTACAAAATTACACTAGAAGAGCAAGTAATAAAGGCAATTTGTGTTGGAACTGCATCCATGACACTGATAATTGTCCATACAGTTTCAATCAGGATGAGATAAGTGGGTTAATGTAAGAAGGAAACATTATATTATTAGTTTAGGATTTTACTTACGTCTCTTTTTTCCAGATGAGCCTTCTGTCTCTTCACTGGATTCACTCTCACCACTCTCAGCTTTCTTAAAGCCCCCCTCTACTGCTTGGTTGATGCTGATCTTGCTCTCCTCTTTGCTGCTAGTGCCGAATCCATGTTTCTCTTGATGTTTGGATCCTTTTTGTTCAGAGCCAGTCAGATGAATATGATCTGTGTTTAATAAAGATATTGATTAAAATGTTTTACATTATATATTCTTATAAAATGAGAATTAAAAACCTGGATGATATATATATAGTAAGGCAGAAAGAACTGTGCTAACATAAACATTACTTATTGCTTGACAGCCTAAAGATAAGTATATAATAATATAAACAGAAATGTCACAATAGGTGTGTTCAGGTGCATACCCCAAGAAAGATTAATAAAATTCATGCAAATAATCATTACAAAATTACACTAGAAGAGCAAATAATAAAGGCAATTTGTGTTGTAACAGCATCCATGATACGGATAATTGTCCATACAGTTTCAATCAGGATGAGATAAGTGGGTTAATGTATAAAGGAAACATTATATTATTAGTTTAGGATTTTACTTACGTCTCTTTTTTCCAGATGAGCCTTCTGTCTCTTCACTGGATTCACTCTCACCACTCTCAGCTTTCTTAAAGCCCCCCTCTACTGCTTGATTAATGCTGATCTTGCTCTCCTCTTTGCTGCTACTGCTGAATCCATGTTTCTCTTGATGTTTGGATCCTTTTTGTTCAGAGCCAGTCAGATGAATATGATCTGTGTTTAATAAAGATATTGATTCAAATTTTTTACATTATATATTCTTATAAAACAGGATTTACAAACCGGATGATATATAGAAAGTAAGGCAGAAAGAACTGTGCTAACATAAACATTACTTATTGCTTGACAGCCAAAAGACAAGTATATAATAATATAAACAGAAATGTCACAATAGGTGGGTTCAGGTGCATACCCCAAGAAAGATGAATACAATTCATGCAAATAATCATTACAACATTACACTAGAAGAGCAAATAATAAAGGGAATCTGTGTTGGAACTGCATACATGATGTTGGTAATTGTCCATACAGTTTCAATCAGGATGAGATAAGTAGGTTAATGTAAGAAGGAAATATTATATTATTAGTTTAGGATTTTACTTACGTCTCTTTTTTCCAGATGAGCCTTCTGTCTCTTCACTGGATTCACTCTCACCACTCTCAGCTTTCTTAAAGCCCCCCTCTACTGCTTGATTGATGCTGATCTTGCTCTCCTCTTTGCTGCTAGTGCTGAATCCATGTTTCTCTTGATGTTTGGATCCTTTTTGTTCAGAGCCAGTCAGATGAATATGATCTGTGTTTAATAAAGATATTGATTACATTTTTTTAAAATTATATATTCTTATAAAATGGGATTTATAAACATATATAGAAAGTAAGGCAGAAAGAATTATGCTAACATAAACATTACTCATTGCTTGACAGCCAAAAGATAAGTATATAATAATATAAACAGAAATGTCACAATAGGTGTGTTCAGGTGCATACCCCAAGAAAGATGAATAAAATGCATGCAAATAATCATTACAAAATTACACTACAAGACCAAATAATATAGGGAATTTGTATTGGAACTGCATCCATGATACTGATAATTATTCATACTGGTTCACTCGAGATGAGATAAGTAGGTTAATGTAAGAAGGAAACATTAAATTATTAGTTTAGGATTTTACTTACGTCTCTTTTTTCCAGATGAGCCTTCGGTCTCTTCACTGGATTCACTCTCACCACTCTCAGCTTTCTTAAAGCCCCCCTCTACTGCTTGGTTGATGCTGATCTTGCTCTCCTCTTTGCTGCTACTGCTGAATCCATGTTTCTCTTGATGTTTGGATCCACCACTCAGCTCTAAATTGGCAGACTCACTGCCTTGTTGTACAGAGCCAGTCAGATTGATACGATCTGTGTTTAATAAAGATATTGATGAAATTCATTTAAATGATATAATATTCTTAAAGGGGAGTCACAAACCAGATGATATATACAAAGAAAGACAGATTTGTAAGGGGCAAAGAACTGTGCTAACATAAACATTCCTTATTGCTTGACAGCTAAAATGTTAATATTTACAGAATAATATAAACAGAAATGTTACAATAGGTGTGTTCAGATGCATACTCCAACAATAACATGAGTAATACTCATACAAATAATCCCTACCAAATTGCACCAGATGAGCAAATGATAAAGGAAATTTGTATTGGAACTGCATACATGATATTGATAATTATTCATACTGGTTCACTCGAGATGAGATAAGTAGGTTAATGTAAGAAGGAAACATTAAATTATTAGTTTAGGATTTTACTTACGTCTCCTTTTTCCAGATGAACCTTCGGTCTCTTCACTGGATTCACTCTCACCACTCTCAGCTTTCTTAAAGCCCCCCTCTACTGCTTGGTTGATGCTGATCTTGCTCTCCTCTTTGCTGCTACTGCTGAATCCATGTTTCTCTTGATGTTTGGATCCACCACTCAGCTCTAAATTGGCTGACTCACTGCCTTGTTGTACAGGGCCAGTCAGATTGATACGATCTGTGTTTAATAAAGATATTGATGAAATTCATTTAAATGATATAATATTCTTAAAGGGGAGTCACAAACCAGATGATATATACAAAGAAAGACAGATTTGTAAGGGGCAAAGAACTGTGCTAACATAAACATTCCTTATTGCTTGACAGCTAAAATGTTAATATTTACAGAATAATATAAACAGAAATGTTACAATAGAAGAGGGAAGTGCTCATGCCATTGTACAGAGCACTGGTGAGACCTCACTTGGAGTATTGTACGCAGTACTGGAGACCTTATCTCCAGAAGGATATTGATACTTTGGAGAGAGTTCAGAGAAGGGCTACTAAACTGGTTCATGGGTTGAAGGATAAAACTTACCAGGAAAGGTTAAAGCATCTTAACATGTATAGCTTGGAGGAAAGACGTAACAGGGGGGATATGATAGAAACATTTAAATACATAAAGGGAATTAACACAGTAAAGGAAGAGAGTATATTTAAAAGAAGAAAAACTACCACAACTAGAGGACATAGTCTTAAATTAGAGGGGCAACGATTTAAAAGTAATATCAGGAAGTATTACTTTACTGAGAGGGTAGTGGATGTATGGAATAGCCTGCCAGCAGAAGTGGTAGAGGTAAACACAGTCAAGGATTTTAAGCATGCGTGGGATAGACACAAGGCTATCCTAGCTATAAGACCGGGAACGGGGGACTAATAAAAGTACTCAAAAAAAAAATAAAAAAATTGGGCAGACTAGATGGACCGAATGGTTCTTATCTGCCGACACATTCTATGTTTCTATGTTTCTATGTTTCTAATAGGTGTGTTCAGATGCATACTCCAACAATAACATGAGTAATACTCATACAAATAATCCCTACCAAATTGCACCAGATGAGCAAATGATAAAGTAAATTTGTATTGGAACTGCATACATGATATTGATAATTATTCATACTGGTTCACTCGAGATGAGATAAGTAGGTTAATGTAAGAAGGAAATTTAAAATTATTAGTTTAGGATTTTACTTACGTCTCCTTTTTCCAGATGAACCTTCGGTCTCTTCACTGGATTCACTCTCACCACTCTCAGCTTTCTTAAAGCCCCCCTCTACTGCTTGGTTGATGCTGATCTTGCTCTCCTCTTTGCTGCTAGTGCTGAATCCATGTTTCTCTTGATGTTTGGATCCACTACTCAGCTTGAAATTGGTTGACTCACTGTCTTGCTGTACAGAGCCACTCAGATCTGTAATTAGTAAACACATACGTGCCATTTATTTAAAATAATTTATTCAGCTTATTTCTATAATTAATGGACAATAAAACGTTACATTGCCTATCTATTCAGATACTACCAGCAGTTTACGCAGCTCTTGTTACAGAGATTAAAGATTGAGTTTCAGCCTCGATGAGATGTACAGAGAACGACGTACACTCACCAGCTTACAAACATCACTTATTTCTTGATAGAAATATAATGTAAGTATTTAAAGAGTACTATAATAAATAAGGACACAATCAGTAAATCCAGGCTTGAAACCAAATAATTAAAATACATTTAAATTAATTGTTTTTAGGTTGTTCTTTCACTTGTACTTTTCTTCTAGCATGATCAACGTCTATTGCCACCAAGAAGAGTACAATTACATAAGGCAATACATTTGTCCAGTTATTTACAGAGGAGGGATGGCAAGAGTGGCGGAGGGAGGTCTGACTACTCTCTAATCTCACTCAATCGACTTGGGCTGTAACCCTTCCCATAGCACTTTATTTCTAGGAAACTGTCTTGACTTGCCGTGTATCGCTGTACCTTAGCTGTCAACATATCTGGCTTACCTGATGATAATGGTTGGACTGATGAAGTTGCTCTATGGACCACTCAATTTTTTTTTGGTCCCAAAAAGTTGCCAGTCCCCCACCATTTTATTTCAAATGTAACAAATCATCTTGACGACTGACAACCAAAACTTAGTTGTATTAATGTGCCTAAGATTTTAGTAAAATTGTGGAAACCATAATTGTTGTCATATTAACACAAAGTATCAAATGACACTTTTTGTCTAAAGATGGTTCTACAAATTTCTAATCAGTCAAACTGGTTAACCCCTGATGAATAAATAGGGTACGATGGTGATGGATTAAACATTGTTAAAGTTAATAGTTAAATTCCTTTGCCCACCTCATGATTTGTTACAATACCTCCCTTTTACCTGGACTTGTCGTTTGTTGGCTTTCCATATGCCCAAGTACTTAGTATTAATACTATATTCTGATTTATATGGGCATATTTATATTAAAAAAAATAGTAAAGCAAATACAGAAATTAATGCTATAGAACAAATTTACAATTACCTGTGTTCTATATTTATGTATTTTCATAAGTTCTTTTGATTAATTCCCCACTAGTAACAACTATTTTTCTTTATTTCTAAAAAAAAAACCATTAGCATGCTCACCTCTTAGCTGTAGAGTGGCTCTACCCAGAGGAACGTTTCCATTCTAATTTCCCCTAACTTACAATAATTCTAAATTTCAATTTTAAAAGCAATATGCCAGTGCTTTAATGAAACTAATTAAAATATTAAGCTGAATAAAGGTTTTCGTGAGCTGACGGGCACACTTTTCACCATTTGTTTCATAAAAGTTGAAATAAGAATGTCTAATGTAATAATCAACATATTATTTTTTATAAGGTTTCAACATTTTACCCTTTGTAGCTACAAAAAATATAATGTCCTACTATTTGTTTTTGTTTTATTGCCTTCCTCTTTTATCATCTTAAATATGAAAAAGAACATACCATACATATTACAAATAACATTAAGCAGACATAAAAACAGTTTAAGGTGAGTTACATATATCAATGACTTTAGCAGACTCTTATTAATCTATATGATTAATTAAGCTAAATAATGAATTATTATTTTTATTTTTGAATTCATTTTTGATAGATTTTGCAGAGTTGGTCACAGAGTACATCTACTATTTTTATTTTGTAAGACCATTACTCACTGCTGCTTGCATCTATTCCTCCATTCAATTCTCCACCAAAGGTCTTGCTCTCCGTGTTGCTGCTAGTACCAAAGCCAAATTGCCCTTTGCCAAGTCCACCTCCCAGTTGTAAGTTATATTATAATATACATATCACTGTAATAAGTGGTGCAATATTTTGCCCAACATAGTCATATAAAATAAGAATGACCTATTATAAGTTTGTGATTTCTTCTTGAGATATTTTCTTTATAAGTAGTTATTAGCTCTTTAAAAGAAGCACTACATTATGTTACAGGGTTGCCAAATAGGCTATTTTGGCCTGAAATGTTTATCTCACCTAAACTCACCATTATCTCACTTTTAGAGAATAACACTCTATGTTTTTATAAAACAACAACTAACTGCGGTTTACTCTCAGTTCTCCAGTATAAAAAATTGCACGTTGTACAAAATATTGAAAAGTAAGGTCATTATTATTATTTAGATCTTTTGGGATGTACCCCTTCTCACATGAGTCATTAGTAATAATAGACATTATGTTTTAATAAGTTTTCCACAATTGTTCCCTGTGTAGCTATAAAAAAAAAAAAATATTCTACTATTTGTTGTTGAATAGACAATGTTATGAAGACCATTACTCACTGCTGCTTGCATCTATTCCTGCATTCAATTCTCCACCAAAGGTCTTGCTTTCCGTGTCGCTGCTAGTACCAAAGCCAAATTGCCCTTTGCCAAGTCCACCTCCCAGTTGTAAGTTAGCACCACCCAGTTGTACATTTCCACCCAACAGATCTGTTTCAATGAGTAAATAGTAATATTTATTTAAAAATATATGTATTTTTTAAAATCCTTATTTATATCAAACTGCTTCTACAAGTTTCATCAATGTCTATTGCCAAAGAGTAAAGCAGCAAGATCTATTTCAAGTGGGAAAGACGCAATGTAAGGTTTGTATTATTCTAACCTATTTCCCCTGTCTCAAAATTAATAGTCATTTGTAATAAATTGTCCAACATTTTACATAATGTAGTCATACAAACTGGGAATGTCCTATTATAAGTTATTTGGATCAGCTGCTTTATGAAGACCATTACTCACTGCTGCTTGCATCTATTCCTCCATTCAATTCTCCACCAAAGGTCTTGCTCTCCGTGTGGCTAGTACCAAAGCCAAATTGCCCTTTGCCAAGTCCACCTCCCAGTTGTAGGCTAGCACCACCCAGCTGTGCATTTCCATTTGCACCCAACAGATCTGTTTCAATGAGTAAATTGTAATATTTATAGTAAATCATTTTGATTGGCAAATACCATATTTATGTAAATATGTTTCTCCAAGTCTCATTAATGTCTTGTGCCAAAGAGTAAAGCTGCAAGATCTAATTACAGTGGAAAAAGACTAAAAACTAAGGTCTGTACTTTTATGATCTATTCGGATTTCCCTTTCTCTTAATTAAGAATCATTCATTATAATATACATATCACTGTAATAGGTGGTGCAATATTTTGCCCAACATAGTCATATAAAATAAGAATGACCTATTATAAGTTTGTGATTTGTTCTTGAGATATTTTCTTTATAAGTAGTTATTTGCTCTTTAAAAGAAGCACTACATTATGTTACAGGGTTGCCAAATAGGCTATTTTGGCCTGAAATGTTTATCTCACCTAAACTCATCATTATCTCACTTTTAGAGAATAACACACTATGTTTTTATAAAACTACAACTAACTGCGGTTTACTCTCAGTTCTCCAGTATAAAAAATTGCTCGTTGTACAAAATATTGAAAAGTAAGGTCATTATTATTATTTAGATCTTTTGGGGTGTACCCCTTCTCACATGAGTCATTAGTTATAATAGACATTATGTTTTATTAAGTTTTCCACAATTGTTCCCTGTGTAGCTATAAAAAACAACAAAGTGTTCTACTATTTGTTGTTGTATAGACTATGTTATGAAGACCATTACTCACTGCTGCTTGCATCTATTCCTCCAGTCAATTCTCCACCAAAGGTCTTGCTCTCCGTGTTGCTGCTAGTACCAAAGCCAAATTGCCCTTTGCCAAGTCCACCTCCCAGTTGTAAGTTAGCACCACCCAGTTGTACATTTCCATTTGCACCCAACAGATCTGTTCCAATGAGTAAATATTAATATTTATTTTAAAATATATATATATTTTTAAAATCCTTATTTATATCAAACTGTTTCTACAAGTTTCATAAATGTCTATTGCCAAAGAGTAAAGTAGCAAGATCTATTTAAAGTAGGAAAACAAGGAATGTAAGGTTTGTATTATCATAACCTATTTCCCTTGTCTCAAAATTAATAGTCGTTTGTAATAAATTGTCCAAAATTTTACATAATGTAGTCATACAAACTGGGAATGTCTTAGAATAAGTTATTTGGATCAGCTGCTTTATAAAGACCATTACTCACTGCTTCTTGCATCTATTCCTCCATTCAATTCTCCACCAAAGGTCTTGCTCTCCGTGTTGCTGCTAGTACCAAAGCCAAATTGCCCTTTGCCAAGTCCACCTCCCAGTTGTAGGCTAGCACCACCCAGCTGTGCATTTCCATTTGCACCCAACAGATCTGTTTCAATGAGTAAATTGTAATATTTATAGTAAATCATTTTGATTGGGAAATACCATATTTATATAAATATGTTTCTCCAAGTCTCATTAATGTCTTGTGCCAAAGAGTTAAGCTGCAAGATCTAATTACAGTGGAAAAAGACAAAAACTAAGGTCTGTACTTTTATGATCTATTATGATTTCCCTTTCTCATAATTAAGAATCATTCATTATAATATACATATCACTGTAATAGGTGGTGCAATATTTTGCCCAACATAGTCATATAAAATAAGAATGACCTATTATAAGTTTGTGATTTGTTCTTGAGATATTTTCTTTATAAGTAGTTATTTGCTCTTTAAAAGAAGCACTACATTATGTTACAGGGTTGGCAAATAGGCTATTTTGGCCTGAAATGTTTATCTCACCTAAACTCACCATTATCTCACTTTTAGAGAATAACACTCTATGTTTTTATGAAACTACAACTAACTGCGGTTTACTCTCAGTTCTCCAGTATAAAAAATTGCACGTTGTACAAAATATTGAAAAGTAAGGTCATTATTATTATTTAGATCTTTTGGGGTGTACCCCTTCTCACATGAGGCATTAGTAATAATAGACATTATGTTTTAATAAGTTTTCCACAATTGTTCCCTGTGTACCTATAAAAAACAACAAAATGTTCTACTATTTGTTGTTGAATAGACTATGTTATGAAGACCATTACTCACTGCTGCTTGCATCTATTCCTCCATTCAATTCTCCACCAAAGGTCTTGCTCTCCGTGTTGCTGCTAGTACCAAAGCCAAATTGCCCTTTGCCAAGTCCACCTCCCAGTTGTAGGCTAGCACCACCCAGCTGTGCATTTTCATTTGCACCCAACAGATCTGTTTCAATGAGTAAATTGTAATATTTATAGTAAATCATTTTGATTGGGAAATACCATATTTATATAAATATGTTTCTCCAAGTCTCATTAATGTCTTGTGCCAAAGAGTAAAGCTGCAAGATCTAATTACAGTGGAAAAAGACTAAAAACTAAGGTCTGTACTTTTATGATCTATTCGGATTTCCCTTTCTCACAATTAAGAATCATTCATTATAATATACATATCACTGTAATAAGTGGTGCAATATTTTGCCCAACATAGTCATATAAAATAAGAATGACCTATTATAAGTTTGTGATTTGTTCTTGAGATATTTTCTTTATAAGTAGTTATTTGCTCTTTAAAAGAAGCACTACATTATGTTACAGGGTTGCCAAATAGGCTATTTTGGCCTGAAATGTTTATCTCACCTAAACTCATCATTATCTCACTTTTAGAGAATAACACTCTATGTTTTTATAAAAATACAACTAACTGCGGTTTACTCTCAGTTCTCCAGTATAAAAAAATTGCACGTTGTACAAAATATTGAAAAGTAAGTCATTATTATTATTTAGATCTTTTGGGATGTACCCCTTCTCACATGAGTCATTAGTAATAATAGACATTATGTTTTATTAAGTTTTCCACAATTGTTCCCTGTGTAGCTATAAAAAACAACAAAATGTTCTACTATTTGTTGTTGTATAGACTATGTTATGAAGACCATTACTCACTGCTGCTTGCATCTATTCCTCCATTCAATTCTCCACCAAAGGTCTTGCTCTCCGTGTTGCTGCTAGTACCAAAGCCAAATTGCCCTTTGCCAAGTCCACCTCCCAGTTGTAAGTTAGCACCACCCAGTTGTACATTTCCACCCAACAGATCTGTTCCAATGAGTAAATATTAATATTTATTTTAAAATATATATATATATTTTTAAAATCCTTATTTATATCAAACTGTTTCTACAAGTTTCATAAATGTCTATTGCCAAAGAGTAAAGTAGCAAGATCTATTTAAAGTAGGAAAACAAGGAATTTAAGGTTTGTATTATTATAACCTATTTCCCTTGTCTCAAAATTAATAGTCATTTGTAATAAATTGTCCAACATTTTACATAATGTAGTCATACAAACTGGGAATGTCCTATTATAAGTTATTTGGATCAGCTGCTTTATGAAGACCATTACTCACTGCTGCCTGCATCTATTCCTCCATTCAATTCTCCACCAAAGGTCTTGCTCTCCGTGTTGCTGCTAGTACCAAAGCCAAATTGCCCTTTGCCAAGTCCACCTCCCAGTTGTAGGCTAGCACCACCCAGCTGCGCATTTCCATTTGCACCCAACAGATCTGTTTCAATGAGTAAATTGTAATATTTATAGTAAATCATTTTGATTGGGAAATACCATATTTATATAAATATGTTTCTCCAAGTCTCATTAATGTCTTGTGCCAAAGAGTAAAGCTGCAAGATCTAATTACAGTGGAAAAAGACTAAAAACTAAGGTCTGTACTTTTATGATCTATTCGGATTTCCCTTTCTCTTAATTAAGAATCATTCATTATAATATACATATCACTGTAATAGGTGGTGCAATATTTTGCCCAACATAGTCATATAAAATAAGAATGACCTATTATAAGTTTGTGATTTGTTCTTGAGATATTTTCTTTATAAGTAGTTATTTGCTCTTTAAAAGAAGCACTACATTATGTTACAGGGTTGCCAAATAGGCTATTTTGGCCTGAAATGTTTATCTCACCTAAACTCATCATTATCTCACTTTTAGAGAATAACACTCTATGTTTTTATAAAACTACAACTAACTGCGGTTTACTTTCAGTTCTCCAGTATAAAAAATTGCACGTTGTACAAAATATTGAAAAGTAAGGTCATTATTATTATTTAGATCTTTTGGGGTGTACCCCTTCTCACATGAGTCATTAGTAATAATAGACATTATGTTTTATTATGTTTTCCACAATTGTTCCCTGTGTAGCTATAAAAAACAACAAAATGTTCTACTATTTGTTGTTGTATAGACTATGTTATGAAGACCATTACTCACTGCTGCTTGCATCTATTCCTCCAGTCAATTCTCCACCAAAGGTCTTGCTCTCCGTGTTGCTGCTAGTACCAAAGCCAAATTGCCCTTTGCCAAGTCCACCTCCCAGTTGTAAGTTAGCACCACCCAGTTGTACATTTCCATTTGCACCCAACAGATCTGTTCCAATGAGTAAATATTAATATTTATTTTAAAATATATATATATTTTTAAAATCCTTATTTATATCAAACTGTTTCTACAAGTTTCATAAATGTCTATTGCCAAAGAGTAAAGTAGCAAGATCTATTTAAAGTAGGAAAACAAGGAATGTAAGGTTTGTATTATCATAACCTATTTCCCTTGTCTCAAAATTAATAGTCGTTTGTAATAAATTGTCCAACATTTTACATAATGTAGTCATACAAACTGGGAATGTCTTATAATAAGTTATTTGGATCAGCTGCTTTATAAAGACCATTACTCACTGCTGCTTGCATCTATTCCTCCATTCAATTCTCCACCAAAGGTCTTGCTCTCCGTGTTGCTGCTAGTACCAAAGCCAAATTGCCCTTTGCCAAGTCCACCTCCCAGTTGTAAGTTAGCACCACCCAGCTGTGCATTTCCATTTGCACCCAACAGATCTGTTTCAATGAGTAAATTGTAATATTTATAGTAAATCATTTTGATTGGGAAATACCATATTTATATAAATATGTTTCTCCAAGTCTCATTAATGTCTTGTGCCAAAGAGTAAAGCTGCAAGATCTAATTACAGTGGAAAAAGACTAAAAACTAAGGTCTGTACTTTTATGATCTATTCGGATTTCCCTTTCTCTTAATTAAGAATCATTCATTATAATATACATATCACTGTAATAGGTGGTGCAATATTTTGCCCAACATAGTCATATAAAATAAGAATGACCTATTATAAGTTTGTGATTTGTTCTTGAGATATTTTCTTTATAAGTAGTTATTTGCTCTTTAAAAGAAGCACTACATTATGTTACAGGGTTGCCAAATAGGCTATTTTGGCCTGAAATGTTTATCTCACCTAAACTCATCATTATCTCACTTTTAGAGAATAACACTCTATGTTTTTATAAAACTACAACTAACTGCGGTTTACTTTCAGTTCTCCAGTATAAAAAATTGCACGTTGTACAAAATATTGAAAAGTAAGGTCATTATTATTATTTAGATCTTTTGGGGTGTACCCCTTCTCACATGAGTCATTAGTAATAATAGACATTATGTTTTATTAAGTTTTCCACAATTGTTCCCTGTGTAGCTATAAAAAACAACAAAATGTTCTACTATTTGTTGTTGTATAGACTATGTTATGAAGACCATTACTCACTGCTGCTTGCATCTATTCCTCCAGTCAATTCTCCACCAAAGGTCTTGCTCTCCGTGTTGCTGCTAGTACCAAAGCCAAATTGCCCTTTGCCAAGTCCACCTCCCAGTTGTAAGTTAGCACCACCCAGTTGTACATTTCCATTTGCACCCAACAGATCTGTTCCAATGAGTAAATATTAATATTTATTTTAAAATATATATATATTTTTAAAATCCTTATTTATATCAAACTGTTTCTACAAGTTTCATAAATGTCTATTGCCAAAGAGTAAAGTAGCAAGATCTATTTAAAGTAGGAAAACAAGGAATGTAAGGTTTGTATTATCATAACCTATTTCCCTTGTCTCAAAATTAATAGTCGTTTGTAATAAATTGTCCAACATTTTACATAATGTAGTCATACAAACTGGGAATGTCTTATAATAAGTTATTTGGATCAGCTGCTTTATAAAGACCATTACTCACTGCTGCTTGCATCTATTCCTCCATTCAATTCTCCACCAAAGGTCTTGCTCTCCGTGTTGCTGCTAGTACCAAAGCCAAATTGCCCTTTGCCAAGTCCACCTCCCAGTTGTAAGTTAGCACCACCCAGCTGTGCATTTCCATTTGCACCCAACAGATCTGTTTCAATGAGTAAATTGTAATATTTATAGTAAATCATTTTGATTGGGAAATACCATATTTATATAAATATGTTTCTCCAAGTCTCATTAATGTCTTGTGCCAAAGAGTAAAGCTGCAAGATCTAATTACAGTGGAAAAAGACTAAAAACTAAGGTCTGTACTTTTATGATCTATTCGGATTTCCCTTTCTCTTAATTAAGAATCATTCATTATAATATACATATCACTGTAATAGGTGGTGCAATATTTTGCCCAACATAGTCATATAAAATAAGAATGACCTATTATAAGTTTGTGATTTGTTCTTGAGATATTTTCTTTATAAGTAGTTATTTGCTCTTTAAAAGAAGCACTACATTATGTTACAGGGTTGCCAAATAGGCTATTTTGGCCTGAAATGTTTATCTCACCTAAACTCATCATTATCTCACTTTTAGAGAATAACACTCTATGTTTTTATAAAACTACAACTAACTGCGGTTTACTTTCAGTTCTCCAGTATAAAAAATTGCACGTTGTACAAAATATTGAAAAGTAAGGTCATTATTATTATTTAGATCTTTTGGGGTGTACCCCTTCTCACATGAGTCATTAGTAATAATAGACATTATGTTTTATTAAGTTTTCCACAATTGTTCCCTGTGTAGCTATAAAAAACAACAAAATGTTCTACTATTTGTTGTTGTATAGACTATGTTATGAAGACCATTACTCACTGCTGCTTGCATCTATTCCTCCAGTCAATTCTCCACCAAAGGTCTTGCTCTTCGTGTTGCTGCTAGTACCAAAGCCAAATTGCCCTTTGCCAAGTCCACCTCCCAGTTGTAAGTTAGCACCACCCAGTTGTACATTTCCATTTGCACCCAACAGATCTGTTCCAATGAGTAAATATTAATATTTATTTTAAAATATATATATATTTTTAAAATCCTTATTTATATCAAACTGTTTCTACAAGTTTCATAAATGTCTATTGCCAAAGAGTAAAGTAGCAAGATCTATTTAAAGTAGGAAAACAAGGAATGTAAGGTTTGTATTATCATAACCTATTTCCCTTGTCTCAAAATTAATAGTCGTTTGTAATAAATTGTCCAACATTTTACATAATGTAGTCATACAAACTGGGAATGTCTTATAATAAGTTATTTGGATCAGCTGCTTTATAAAGACCATTACTCACTGCTGCTTGCATCTATTCCTCCATTCAATTCTCCACCAAAGGTCTTGCTCTCCGTGTTGCTGCTAGTACCAAAGCCAAATTGCCCTTTGCCAAGTCCACCTCCCAGTTGTAAGTTAGCACCACCCAGCTGTGCATTTCCATTTGCACCCAACAGATCTGTTTCAATGAGTAAATTGTAATATTTATAGTAAATCATTTTGATTGGGAAATACCATATTTATATAAATATGTTTCTCCAAGTCTCATTAATGTCTTGTGCCAAAGAGTAAAGCTGCAAGATCTAATTACAGTGGAAAAAGACTAAAAACTAAGGTCTGTACTTTTATGATCTATTATTATTTCCCTTTTCATAATTAAGAATCATTCATTATAATATACATATCACTGTAATAAGTGGTGCAATATTTTGCCCAACATAGTCATATAAAATAAGAATGACCTATTATAAGTTTGTGATTTCTTCTTGAGATATTTTCTTTATAAGTAGTTATTAGCTCTTTAAAAGAAGCACTACATTATGTTACAGGGTTGCCAAATAGGCTATTTTGGCCTGAAATGTTTATCTCACCTAAACTCATCATTATCTCACTTATAGAGAATAACACTCTATGTTTTTATAAAACAACAACTAACTGCGGTTTACTCTCAGTTCTCCAGTATAAAAAATTGCACGTTGTACAAAATATTGAAAAGTAAGGTCATTATTATTATTTAGATCTTTTGGGATGTACCCCTTCTCACATGAGTCATTAGTAATAATAGACATTATGTTTTAATAAGTTTTCCACAATTGTTCCCTGTGTAGCTATAAAAAAAAAAAAATATTCTACTATTTGTTGTTGTATAGACTATGTTATGAAGACCATTACTCACTGCTGCTTGCATCTATTCCTCCATTCAATTCTCCACCAAAGGTCTTGCTCTCCGTGTTGCTGCTAGTACCAAAGCCAAATTGCCCTTTGCCAAGTCCACCTCCCAGTTGTAAGTTAGCACCACCCAGTTGTACATTTCCATTTGCACCCAACAGATCTGTTCCAATGAGTAAATATTAATATTTATTTTAAAATATATATATTTTTTTAAAATCCTTATTTATATCAAACTGTTTCTACAAGTTTCATAAATGTCTATTGCCAAAGAGTAAAGTAGCAAGATCTATTTAAAGTAGGAAAACAAGGAATGTAAGGTTTGTATTATCATAACCTATTTCCCTTGTCTCAAAATTAATAGTCGTTTGTAATAAATTGTCCAACATTTTACATAATGTAGTCATACAAACTGGGAATGTCTTATAATAAGTTATTTGGATCAGCTGCTTTATAAAGACCATTACTCACTGCTGCTTGCATCTATTCCTCCATTCAATTCTCCACCAAAGGTCTTGCTCTCCGTGTTGCTGCTAGTACCAAAGCCAAATTGCCCTTTGCCAAGTCCACCTCCCAGTTGTAAGTTAGCACCACCCAGCTGTGCATTTCCATTTGCACCCAACAGATCTGTTTCAATGAGTAAATAGTAATATTTTTTTAAAAATATATGTATTTTTTAAAATCCTTATTTATATCAAACTGTTTCTACAAGTTTCATCAATGTCTATTGCCAAAGAGTAAAGCAGCAAGATCTATTTCAAGTGGGAAAGACGCAATGTAAGGTTTGTATTATTATAACCTATTTCCCCTGTCTCAAAATTAATAGTCATTTGTAATAAATTGTCCAACATATTACATTATGTAGTCATACAAACTGGGAATGTCCTATTATAAGTTATTTGGATCAGCTGCTTTATGAAGACCATTACTCACTGCTGCTTGCATCTATTCCTCCATTCAATTCTCCACCAAAGGTCTTGCTCTCCGTGTGGCTAGTACCAAAGCCAAATTGCCCTTTGCCAAGTCCACCTCCCAGTTGTAGGCTAGCACCACCCAGCTGTGCATTTCCATTTGCACCCAACAGATCTGTTTCAATGAGTAAATTGTAATATTTATAGTAAATAATTTTGATTGGGAAATACCCTATTTATATAAATATGTTTCTCCAAGTCTCATTAATGTCTTGTGCCAAAGAGTAAAGCGGCAAGATCTAATTACAGTGGAAAAAGACTAAAAACTAAGGTCTGTACTTTTATGATCTATTCGGATTTCCCTTTTCTCATAATTAAGAATCATTCATTATAATATACATATCACTGTAATAGGTGGTGCAATATTTTGCCCAACATAGTCATATAAAATAAGAATGACCTATTATAAGTTTGTGATTTGTTCTTGAGATATTTTCTTTATAAGTAGTTATTTGCTCTTTAAAAGAAGCACTACATTATGTTACAGGGTTGCCAAATAGGCTATTTTGGCCTGCAATGTTTATCTCACCTAAACTCATCATTATCTCACTTTTAGAGAATAACACTCTATGTTTTTATAAAACTATAACTAACTGCGGTTTACTCTCAGTTCTCCAGTATAAAAAATTGCACGTTGTACAAGATATTGAAAAGTAAGGTCATTATTATTATTTAGATCTTTTGGGGTGTACCCCTTCTCACATGAGTCATTAGTAATAATAGACATTATGTTTTATTAAGTTTTCCACAATTGTTCCCTGTGTAGCTATAAAAAACAACAAAATGTTCTACTATTTGTTGTTGTATAGACTATGTTATGAAGACCATTACTCACTGCTGCTTGCATCTATTCCTCCAGTCAATTCTCCACCAAAGGTCTTGCTCTCCGTGTTGCTGCTAGTACCAAAGCCAAATTGCCCTTTGCCAAGTCCACCTCCCAGTTGTAAGTTAGCACCACCCAGTTGTACATTTCCATTTGCACCCAACAGATCTGTTCCAATGAGTAAATATTAATATTTATTTTAAAATATATATATATTTTTAAAATCCTTATTTATATCAAACTGTTTCTACAAGTTTCATAAATGTCTATTGCCAAAGAGTAAAGTAGCAAGATCTATTTAAAGTAGGAAAACAAGGAATGTAAGGTTTGTATTATTATAACCTATTTCCCTTGTCTCAAAATTAATAGTCGTTTGTAATAAATTGTCCAACATTTTACATAATGTAGTCATACAAACTGGGAATGTCTTATAATAAGTTATTTTGATCAGCTGCTTTATAAAGACCATTACTCACTGCTGCTTGCATCTATTCCTCCATTCAATTCTCCACCAAAGGTCTTGCTCTCCGTGTGGCTAGTACCAAAGCCCAATTGCCCTTTGCCAAGTCCACCTCCCAGTTGAAGGCTAGCACCACCCAGCTGTGCATTTCCATTTGCACCAAACAAATCTGTTTCAATGAGTAAATTGGAATATTTATTGTAAATCATTTTTATTGGGAAATACCATATTTATATAAATATGTTTCTCCAAGTCTCATTAAAGT
Organism: Pelodytes ibericus; assembly: GCA_036172795.1. Lineage (NCBI taxonomy): Eukaryota > Metazoa > Chordata > Amphibia > Anura > Pelodytidae > Pelodytes > Pelodytes ibericus. Next base: position 62,078,621 of record CM069866.1, on the reverse strand, counting down.
CTTGTGCCAAAGAGTAAAGCTGCAAGATCTAATTACAGTGGAAAAAGACTAAAAACTAAGGCCTGTACTTTTATGATCTATTATGATTTCCCTTTCTCATAATTAAGAATCATTCATTATAATATACATATCACTGTAATAGGTGGTGCAATATTTTGCCCAACATAGTCATATAAAATAAGAATGACCTATTATAAGTTTGTGATTTCTTCTTGAGATATTTTCTTTATAAGTAGTTATTTGCTCTTTAAAAGAAGCACTACATTATGTTACAGGGTTGCCAAATAGGCTGTTTTGGCCTGAAATGTTTATCTCACCTAAACTCACCATTATCTCACTTTTAGAGAATAACACTCTATGTTTTTATGAAACTACAACTAACTGCGGTTTACTTTCAGTTCTCCAGTATAAAAAATTGCCCGTTGTACAAAATATTGAAAAGTAATGTCATTATTATTATTTAGATCTTTTGGGATGTACCCCTTCTCACATGAGTCATTAGTAATAATAGACATTATGTTTTAATAAGTTTTCCACAATTGTTCCCTGTGTAGCTATAAAAAAAAAACAAATATTCTACTATTTGTTGTTGAATGGACAATGTTATGAAGACCATTACTCACTGCTGCTTGCATCTATTCCTCCATTCAATTCTCCACCAAAGGTCTTGCTCTCCGTGTCGCTGCTAGTACCAAAGCCAAATTGCCCTTTGCCAAGTCCACCTCCCAGTTGTAAGTTAGCACCACCCAGTTGTACATTTCCACCCAACAGATCTGTTTCAATGAGTAAATAGTAATATTTTTTTAAAAATATATGTATTTTTTAAAATCCTTATTTATATCAAACTGTTTCTACAAGTTTCATAAATGTCTATTGCCAAAGAGTAAAGTAGCAAGATCTATTTAAAGTGGGAAAGACGCAATGTAAGGTTTGTATTATTATAACCTATTTCCCCTGTCTCAAAATTAATAGTCATTTGTAATAAATTGTCCAACATATTACATTATGTAGTCATACAAACTGGGAATGTCCTATTATAAGTTATTTGGATCAGCTGCTTTATGAAGACCATTACTCACTGCTGCTTGCATCTATTCCTCCATTCAATTCTCCACCAAAGGTCTTGCTCTCCGTGTGGCTAGTACCAAAGCCAAATTGCCCTTTGCCAAGTCCACCTCCCAGTTGTAGGCTAGCACCACCCAGCTGTGCATTTCCATTTGCACCCAACAGATCTGTTTCAATGAGTAAATTGTAATATTTATAGTAAATAATTTTGATTGGGAAATACCCTATTTATATAAATATGTTTCTCCAAGTCTCATTAATGTCTTGTGCCAAAGAGTAAAGCGGCAAGATCTAATTACAGTGGAAAAAGACTAAAAACTAAGGTCTGTACTTTTATGATCTATTCGGATTTCCCTTTTCTCATAATTAAGAATCATTCATTATAATATACATATCACTGTAATAGGTGGTGCAATATTTTGCCCAACATAGTCATATAAAATAAGAATGACCTATTATAAGTTTGTGATTTGTTCTTGAGATATTTTCTTTATAAGTAGTTATTTGCTCTTTAAAAGAAGCACTACATTATGTTACAGGGTTGCCAAATAGGCTATTTTGGTCTGAAATGTTTATCTCACCTAAACTCATCATTATCTCACTTTTAGAGAATAACACTCTATGTTTTTATAAAACTACAACTAACTGCGGTTTACTCTCAGTTCTCCAGTATAAAAAATTGCACGTTGTACAAGATATTGAAAAGTAAGGTCATTATTATTATTTAGATCTTTTGGGGTGTACCCATTCTCACATGAGTCATTAGTAATAATAGACATTATGTTTTATTAAGTTTTCCACAGTTGTTCCCTGTGTAGCTATAAAAAAACAACAAAATGTTCTACTATTTGTTGTTGTATATACTATGTTATGAATACCATTACTCACTGCTGCTTGCATCTATTCCTCCATTCAATTCTCCACCAAAGGTCTTGCTCTCCGTGTTGCTGCTAGTACCAAAGCCAAATTGCCCTTTGCCAAGTCCACCTCCCAGTTGTAAGTTAGCACCACCCAGTTGTACATTTCCATTTGCACCCAACAGATCTGTTCCAATGAGTAAATATTAATATTTATTTTAAAATATATATATATTTTTAAAATCCTTATTTATATCAAACTGTTTCTACAAGTTTCATAAATGTCTATTGCCAAAGAGTAAAGTAGCAAGATCTATTTAAAGTAGGAAAACAAGGAATGTAAGGTTTGTATTATTATAACCTATTTCCCTTGTCTCAAAATTAATAGTCGTTTGTAATAAATTGTCCAACATTTTACATAATGTAGTCATACAAACTGGGAATGTCTTATAATAAGTTATTTGGATCAGCTGCTTTATAAAGACCATTACTCACTGCTGCTTGCATCTATTCCTCCATTCAATTCTCCACCAAAGGTCTTGCTCTCCGTGTGGCTAGTACCAAAGCCCAATTGCCCTTTGCCAAGTCCACCTCCCAGTTGTAGGCTAGCACCACCCAGCTGTGCATTTCCATTTGCACCAAACAAGTCTGTTTCAATGAGTAAATTGGAATATTTATTGTAAATCATTTTTATTGGGAAATACCATATTTATATAAATATGTTTCTCCAAGTCTCATTAAAGTCTTGTGCCAAAGAGTAAAGCTGCAAGATCTAATTACAGTGGAAAAAGACTAAAAACTAAGGCCTGTACTTTTATGATCTATTATGATTTCCCTTTCTCATAATTAAGAATCATTCATTATAATATACATATCACTGTAATAGGTGGTGCAATATTTTGCCCAACATAGTCATATAAAATAAGAATGACCTATTATAAGTTTGTGATTTCTTCTTGAGATATTTTCTTTATAAGTAGTTATTTGCTCTTTAAAAGAAGCACTACATTATGTTACAGGGTTGCCAAATAGGCTGTTTTGGCCTGAAATGTTTATCTCACCTAAACTCATCATTATCTCACTTTTAGAGAATAACACTGTATGTTTTTATAAAACTACAACTAACTGCAGTTTACTCTCAGTTCTTCAGTATATAAAATTGCACGTTGTACAAAATATTGAAAAGTAATGTCATTATTATTATTTAGATCTTTTGGGATGTACCCCTTCTCACATGAGTCATTAGTAATAATAGACATTATGTTTTAATAAGTTTTCCACAATTGTTCCCTGTGTAGCTATAAAAAAAAACAAATATTCTACTATTTGTTGTTGAATGGACAATGTTATGAAGACCATTACTCACTGCTGCTTGCATCTATTCCTCCATTCAATTCTCCACCAAAGGTCTTGCTCTCCGTGTTGCTGCTAGTACCAAAGCCAAATTGCCCTTTGCCAAGTCCACCTCCCAGTTGTAAGTTAGCACCACCCAGTTGTACATTTCCACCCAACAGATCTGTTTCAATGAGTAAATAGAAATATTTATTTAAAAATATATGTTTTTTTTAAAATCCTTATTTATATCAAACTTCTTATTTATATCAAAAGTTTCATAAATGTCTATTGCCAAAGAGTAAAGTAGCAAGATCTATTTAAAGTGGGAAAAAACGCAATGTAAGGTTTGTATTATTATAACCTATTTCCCCTGTCTCAAAATTAATAGTCGTTTGTAATAAATTGTCCAACATTTTACATAATGTAGTCATACAAACTGGGAATGTCTTATAATAAGTTATTTGGATCAGCTGCTTTATAAAGACCATTACTCACTGCTGCTTGCATCTATTCCTCCATTCAATTCTCCACCAAAGGTCTTGCTCTCCGTGTGGCTAGTACCAAAGCCAAATTGCCCTTTGCCAAGTCCACCTCCCAGTTGTAGGCTAGCACCACCCAGCTGCACATTTCCATTTGCACCCAACAGATCTGTTTTTAATAAGTAGATAATGATTTGTTTATTGCAGAAACTTAATTTTAATACTTTTACCTCTACGTTTTATCTTGGTTTTTTTTAGACAGATATAGTTTGTCCCGTTACTTTCCAAAGCTGCTACTGACTTAGGAATAGTTGGAATTTAACATACATGCAATCACATATACGTTAAAATGTCAGGTTGATTATATTAAAGTCATATGTTCAATATTAAAACATGGTGAATCAGATGTGTGTTGTTTTAGATTAAACATGTAAAATAAATTGTAAGTCCAAAAATGCCTTAATTACAATGATTGAATGTGCTACAGAAATGTTTACTTACTACCAGTTCCTATTGCTCCCTCCAGTCCTCCTCCAATTATTGCCTTTTTCTCATCACTGTTTGTACTGAAGATCTGCTGTCCTTGACCACCTCCGACTTCCAGGGTACCACCACCAAGTGTTCCAAACTGTACCACTTTCTTGTCTTCTGTGCTACTGCTAGTCACAACTCCTCTACTTTGACCACCAAACAGACTCCCCAGTTGTGCACTGGCATTGACTACAATTTCTGTGAAAAAAAGTACATTTTTTACAATATATATATATATGTGTGTGTTAAACTGACCAGACATTGTAGGACTCTCTTAAGCTGAAGCATGCTGGGATTCATTTAAATGAGGTTGTACATTTCTAGTCAATGCTACCTAAAACAAGGAACATTTTTCCTTCATTATTTCATATTTTAGAACAATATCTCAAAATAATTTTGACAGTCACACAGGAGACAGGAGAATATATCCATACTCTATATGTGCATGTGCTACCCCAAGGCCAATTTAGAAGTCTAACAAGATAATAAACTAAAAACAATTTATATTTTTATATTTCTAAAAAGCTAAAGTTTGTTAAAATTATTCAATATACAACGTATTGTGAGGATTGGTCTAGTTAAAGAAAATTGAAACAAATGGTTTAGATAAATTGATAGTTTTTGTTAAATTATAAATTAAAATATATGTTTAGTATATATATATCGTATTTATAATAAATATTTTAAATGACTCAAAATTTGCATTATTAAATTACTTTTAAATAAAATGTATGGTGTACTATATTAAACAAACAAGGAAAACTCGGATGTGCATTCAGTAATACTGAACTGTCATGTGGTCATCGATATATGCGTTGTTTAGAGAAAAAACTTTATATAATAAATGATCAATCTAACAAAGTGTTTTAAATGTGTTTCAAAGTCTCCTGTTCATGGCATCACCTGTGAATCATGAGACACCACATTCGTATTTAAGACTCTATTGTCTCTTAATTTACGCATTTGCCTTCAATTCTGCTGGTACGTTTTACAAGTCTAAATTCTGCAATATTAAGTCATTAATTCGAGAAAATTACAACTTACGCTTTCCATTTTCTACTAGGGCCGATGCTCCAGTGAGAATACCATTCGATTCTTTTACACTACTGCTGCTGCTGCCAAAACTGCTACTGCTGCTGCTGCTACTGCTTTTAAAACTGCTGCTGCTGCTACTCTTGCTGCTGCTACTGCTGCCTTGTTGACTGAAGGATCCTCCTATTTGCAGATCTCCTTTTCCAAGCATTTCTGCAGCAAATAGAAATAAATAATTTCATGGTGTACTTGCAATCTATAAATTCCAGTTTCTTTCTCTGATTCTACATGTAGAGCTGAGACATTACGATTTGCCTAGTAGCTTGCATTTTATTGCTATTTATAAAAGCAGTGTTTTATACAACAGCATATATAAAAGAAATGAAACTAAATACAAAAAAAAAATGTTCCTGACAAAGAGAGAAAACATATACATTTTTTATGAACAGGTTTTATACTTATGGGTATACAAAAAAAAAAAAAACTGTCTTCACCCTAGTATAGTTAGCAACAATTCTGTAAACATAATAGAAATTAGAGGTCACTTACGGGTCACTTTGACATCCTGCACTCCAGATAATTTTGGAAGGCTCGGGAATAAGGAACGCTTTACTCGGCTTTCAGCCTTCCCATTGCTGCTTTCGATTACATTTGGGTCATCTCCGTAATAAGTGTTTTCATTTGGAGGAGCATCCTTGTCTGTTTTTAAGTTAAAAAGACAGGGACTTGAATTGAATATATGGATGGAAAAGTGCAACTTGTTATAATATTCAAATGGGTAAACACCCCACACTCTTGTCATTACATGACATAATTGGGTTAAAAGCACTCCCCTCTCAAATGTGCTTTATTTAGTTAATTTAAAAAAACTGTTTTCTGTTTTGCACTGTTTTCTGTTTTGAGAAATTTAAGGTACTGCCTAAATGGCAGAAGACAGAAGTCACATTTCCCTGTGCAAATTAACTGGCTCATTGAAGGACAGGTAGTTTTTTTTAATTATGACATGACCAAATTCATTAAAAAATGAAACATTGGAAACATTGTTTAAAATTACCCTTACCTTTGCAATTTAAATTGATTGAGCAGTCTTTAATTTCTCCATTGTCACACTCGCTAAAAAAGACAAAATAAAGATTATTTTTAGTTAGTCTCTAAACTAGCCTTTTTGGATTGATATTACAGCTATAGATGAATGAAATGTTCTCATATTTTGGGCACAGTAATGTTGTCATATATTTTATTCACTTTAATATGTTGTTCATTCACTAATGGTCACCTATGCCTAGTGCTCTTCCCTAGCTGTCATGCATATGTCTAGCTTTTTCAAGGATGAACTTTGTTTTGCCCATAAAGTTATCCGTTGAAATGTGATTAATTGGTCGATTTGTAAGTACTATAAGGTTTCATTGCTTACCATAATTGGCAGTTAACAGGGACCACATCACCATGATCATAGTTCTGTCCGTTGAGTTTGCAGCTTGCTACAAGAAAAAATAAATACAATCAGCACCTTTATTAAGCTTAATTGCAGTTTTATAAAACAAACAACAGTAAGGAAATAAATATAGCATACAATCAAACACATTATTTCCCATGAGCTCCAGATCATATTTTGGACCAATAGCAGAAATTTTATTAGCTCTGATGCTTCCGCAAAGGTCAGCAATAATCGCTGTTTTGTTCATTATTGAGTTGGCGTTACGCAGAATAGAACAGTCTGACAGCTTTGGAACTTTATGTTATTCCTTTGCAATATCTTTGGATGAAAGTCACACAGAGAAGCCTAATATGTTCAAACCAATGTAATGTAGTGTTTTCATTTTCAGATTTAAAAAAAAAAAGTGATGAGAAGTGGAAGGAGAATGGTATATAGTTCTATTCTCTGCCTGAGAAGCATCTGTGGCACTTTTATGTTATTCTTACTTGAGCATGAAGATTCTTAGCCAAGCAAGGTCAAATTTACATCATGTCTGCTTTTAGACACCAAGTCTATTGATGCCTACCCACCACCACACATTAAATGTAAGAGAAACATACAACAAACATCTTTGTGGGCAGGATTGTGCTGGAGTGTGGGTGGAGGTGCTATGTTAAATCACAACCTTCTGTCTCCCATTTTGCCACAAAAAAATGGTGCTTTCAACAAGTGCCTAACCTGACTATTGTGAAATATAACTGGACCTGGATGGGAGTCCACATTGCCTTACAGATAAAATGGCTCCGCACTTTGATGATCTCTTTGAGCACTAATCTGACATTATTATGATAATTTGCCACCGAATTGGATCATAATAATCCCATAATGGTGCTCAAAGGGTTAATCAAAGGGCAGGGCCATGTTATCCAATTCAAATGATAGAGTGTTTTTTTTTTTTTTAAGATTGTGTTCACCCCAGGCATTCTTTAAATCTATGCAATTTACTATTATGGTTTTCTGTTACTGCTACACTGCCCTCTTGTGTTTGTCTTGGATAATTACATAAAAGCATGTACTAATAGATACAATAGGTCTAATGGGATTGTGATCAACCATTAACTGACCTTTTGCATTTTTTTTTATTGCATACTGAACAATATGTTTCTGTAAAAAGTTAATCCCTTTAACTTACGTTGAGTGTTTTCCTGAGTAACTTTTTACAAGACAGTAAAAAAACTATATAATTAAATTGTAATTCAGTTGATTGAAAAGAGTACCACCTATTCAGCAAACAGTCCTTCCTGTTTTAGCATCTTTTTCTATTTTAATGACAAAAGTGTCATCGATATAGCACACAAGCATCTGCTAACATTATTTCGGCTTAATGAGACACTACCACTTATATAAGATGCATCTGAAACAAGCACATATATATATAAGACAAATGTCACTGTTTTTTTCTGTTTGCATATGAAATTAAAAATATAATTAGGAGTCTATCTCCAGCATCTATTTTGAGAATTTTACCCATGTTGCAACTATCTCCAAAATCTTCCAGCAAGTCTCGCTTTACAACTGTGACCAAAGCCTGAATGATGATGTCATAAGATACACCCCTGCTCTCTTACTGGCTCCAGTGTATCATAGTGGCACTATGTGGGTGTGTACAACTTTTTTTTTATATGTCTTCCAACATAAAGAGAGCAGATTGACCTGATCAAACAGGTTCATAACTCCGCCCCCTTGTGATGTAATAGTAACATTACCCTCCCATTCAATACAAGTCTATGGTCAGAATTCTGACTTATAGACTGCATTCTGTGTCCCCAGTCCCAAAGTGAGATACTAGTGCTGTAAAGTCTCTGGGGGGGGGGGGGGGGGGGCATCCAAAATCACTATATTTCACAAAATGGCAGCGCCCACTTGTTTAGTAAAATATTTCATAAAATAAACTCACATAACAAAAACAAAAGACTTATCTGAAATCAACAATGCAAAATGAAAACAAATCTGCTTCAAGTTTGGTAAAGTCCCCAAACAAATATTATATTAACTGTCTTTAAAGGACAACTAAACTGTTTTTTTTTTTCTTTTCCTGGCATAGGCTGTGTCAGGAATGCAATTCGTCTATCACATTCGGCCTCTTGGTTCATGTCTGTTGGCGACACAACTGAGCCAAGGGGTCAGGAATGAAAGTGGTAGGGGCTGGGGATTTTTATCAAATCAAAAAGTTTAAAATAAGTCCCCACCCCTTAAAAAAAAATAATAAGTTTAATTACGTTTTTATTATTGACTCAAAAAATAAGTTAAGTTGTCCTTTAAATTATAGAGCAATGTATATAACACAATAAATAATTAATAAATAAGAAAAAAAAAATTCTAAGATTTAACCAAGCAAAAGTACATAGCTGGCAGATGCAGCACAGATTTATTAAATCTGTTGGGAGTCTGCTTTATACATAGTTGGCACGCCCATAGCGCCATTATTTGGTGCTAACTCCATGTGCGCCATGGTTCTACATGCCCCCTTACATCTTTTAGCCGCACAAACAATGCACATCAGAAGAACATCACCATGAATTATAGTTCCCAAGATTAGGATACCTTCCCATCGATGATACTGTAAATAACCTATGTTTGTTCATGACTTATGGCGTACAGTCGTTACCCCACCCTTCACTGAGAAATCCTTTATAAAACTTGACTTACATTTTATGTGAAGATGGTTAAAAGTGTTTTCTTAGTTTTGATGCAGTTTGAACAGTAAAGCAAACAATTTAAGTGTTGACAGATCCAATTGGTAATACAGGAACTTACAGTTATTTATTAATTTGTAGTCATTACCTACCAGACGTAGGTGAGGTACAAATAACCTTCGGAATGTCCTACAAATTCCTCAGGAACTAGCCATGTGCCAACAAATTATATGTGGAAACCCTATCTAAGAAGAGAGTTTTGAGAAGTGTGAACCTGGTTGCTGCTCTACAACATTACTAGTCTTATAATCAGCCTCTATCATCCTGACATCTATTATAAAGAACCTGCATTTAGGCTAACCAGATTTTCTAGAATAGTGGCCCTTCTATCTAGAAGCAAGCAAGACAGGATTTTAGGATTTTTCTGGCTAAGTGCGACCAGGTTAATTATTAGTGTTGTTATTTTGAAAGACTATTCAGTTTCAGCAAAAGAGAATCTTAAATTCATGTTATATTTGTGGCAACGAGCAAATAATATCTAAAGAAAAAAGGTCGAGGGCTACACACTAGACTGCAAGTTGAATGTCTGTTGAAGGGCCACACCCACCCAGCAGGCTGCTAGTTGAATGTCAGTCGAGGGCCACACCCACTCAACAGACTGCTAGTTGAATGTCAGTCGAAAGGCCACACCCACCCAGCAGACTGCTAGTTGAATGTCCATCGAAGGGCCGCACCCACCCAGCAGACTGCTAGTTGAATGTCCATCGAAGGGCCACACCCACCCAGCAGACTGCTAGTTGAACGTCAGTCGAGAGCCACACCCTCCCAACAGACTGCTAGTTGATTGTCCGTCGAAGGGCCACACACACCCAGCAGACTGCTAGTTGAATGTCCGTCTAAGGGCCACACCCACCCAGCAGACTGCTAGTGCTCTAGAGCAGGGGTAGGCAATCTTTTGCGCTCCTGGTGTTGTAGGCTACATTTCCTTGATTCTTTGTCAGCCTGTAAGAGCTCTAGATCACTGCTATTCAACTTTCTGATGTTACGGGCAAATTACAGTCTGAATTCAGAAGCTGGAACAGAGGAGCCGGTTATTTAAATATAGTTCTATAAAACCTATTCCTTTGCTACGACCTACGACAATCGAACTGGGAGTGTCTAGTTGTAAACCTGTACTTTGAAAGTCATGTTCCTGTTAGAGCAGTGTTTCTCAAACCTGTCCTCAGGACCCCCCAGTAGGGATTACCCAATTCTTTAATTAAGAATATGTACACCTGATGTGGTTCCCTAACCATTAAGCAACCATACCAGGTGTTCTACATATTCTTATTTAAATACAACTGGGTTATCCCTAAACCTGGACCGTTGGGGGGTCCTGAGGACAGCTTTGAGAAACACTGTGTTAGAGGTTTTTAGTCCTATAATGCCCATCTAATTAGTTCACACTGCTTACTAGAAGATTACATGCTCTTTTTCCACTACAAATGCCAATCTGTCATCGTCTACACATTTTTGACAACCTTTTAATGTTTTACAAGCATTTGCAACCCATAACGCCCAGTACTAATTTCTTTTGTTATATAAATGACACTGCTGCTATTAAGAGGAAAGGCAGGTCTTTTCTGCCTTAAGGCTGTCAATATCACCCTGCCTTTTGAATCACTTAATTGGATTACAAGGAATTAAAAGAACAATTCACACCAGTGGATTAAGACAGACAATTAAACTCAGGCTACAATTTACATTGGCACTCAATGTTTGTTTTTAATTACAGTTCTAGGTTCCATTTAACATGACAAATACTTAAAGGAAACAATTAAACTGTATTTGTCCCTTGTGCTTCTATATTGAATATATGCTCAGTACCCCTAGTATGAGGATAAAAGGGCATGCATTTTTTAAAGTATATGCCATTGTATCCTCTAAATGGCCGACTCTCTGCTAGCGCTCAGAGACAAGGTCTTCAATAAGGATATTGATACTTTGGAGAGAGTTCAGAGAGGGGCTACTAAACTGGTTCATGGGTTGAAGGATAAAACTTACCAGGAAAGGTTAAAGCATCTTAACATGTATAGCTTGGAGGAAAGACGTAACAGGGGGGATATGATAGAAACATTTAAATACATAAAGGGAATCAACACAGTAAAGGAAGAGAGTATATTTAAAAGAAGAAAAACTACCACAACTAGAGGACATAGTCTTAAATTAGAGGGGCAACGATTTTAAAGTAATATCAGGAAGTATTACTTTACTGAGAGGGTAGTGGATATATGGAATAGCCTTCCAGCAGAAGTGGTAGAGGTAAACACAGTCAAGGATTTTAAGCATGCGTGGGATAGACACAAGGCTATCCTAGATTTAAGATAGACAACTGGGGACTAATAAAAGTACTCAAAAAAAATAAAAAAATGGGCAGACTAGATGGAAGGGAATTGAGATGAGAGTTTCAACATTAAAGCTAAGTTGGAAAAAATTCCCCCATTTGGCTGCATTGGAGATTTTTTTCCAACTCAGTTATATTGGTCTAAAGTTTAAATTCCCATCTCGGTTCCCTGTGATCCCCTGAAATTCTCTCTTTATTGAGTAGTCACTGTGGTTTTTTACATATAATCAAAAGAGGACACACTAACTATTTTATTTAGCATTAGCAGAGAGTAACAGTCAAACCCAATGGACTTTTGGCCAGGGCCAGACTGAGATTAAAAACAACTATTTCCCATCCCTGTATCCTTGTATTATTATACCAGCCCTATAGTTTTGCACCATTATTTTATTCCGCAGTATAGGGAACACTATACATTTTTTTTAAAAAGCATAACAAAAAAGTACATGGTTTATAGATAAGAGACATAAGGAAGAATATAAGGGTAACCCTTATGTCAAGAGCACATGCTAATGCAAAGTGTAGACGTGGAACAATTAGCAGGAATCAGCCAGCCCCTGGACAATCAGCCTTAAGAGAAATACCCAATAGCCTGTTAGGCCAGTCCGGCCCTGGTACAGGCAGAGACACACAATGGGTCTACTCCAGACAAGGAGCACTGATTTTTTTTCCCTTTATATGCAAACTTTCTTTTCTTGAAGTATTTACATTATGTGTTATATTCATGTTAACACCTGTTGTAATCATATATATACATAGGGTTTAAAATGACAGCATCACTATGTGTAGTGTTCATTGTGTATGAGTGAATTGTTTCATTATATTCTTTATATAATAAATTTAGCTTCCTTGTCGGCATAATAGTTATTTCCTGAGTATAGTTCTTTGTTTTAGTAGCGCCTTCCTCACTGGTGGTACTATATATATATATATATATATATATATATATATATATATATATATATATATTGTCTGTATATGTTTTTGTGATTAAAATATACTCTGTACTGGCATTCCAGGAGACTTCAATAACACTTTTTCTACAGAAATAGGGCTGATAAATTTTAAAGAAAAACTGGTTTAATGTAAAACTGTCACCTATGTGTTTAAATAAACCCTTACATTCTAGCTTAGTCTGTGGTGCCTTTTTAAAACCAATCACTGATCCTGCACTCAGCCTTTGTTAAAAAATAAAAAAGATTTTGCCAGTGCCTGATATCTCACATTGATATAGGTGATATATATTTATATATAAATAAATATATATGCAAACATATATACCAATCTTAAAAAAACTAGTGCACTCATAAGTCTTTTATCGTATAAAAATAAAACGTTTTTTTAAGGATTTTAATATTATCCACGTTTTGGGCCACAGCGTGGTCCTTTGTCAATACAAATTGGCAATGGGCTATGCTGGGGTCCGAAATGTCAATAATTTGTTTTGACCTTTGAATAAAGTTTTTCAATTTTTATACAATGATCCGTGAGAGCACTTTTTTGGGGCGATTGATATATATATATATATATATATATATATATATATATATATATATATATATATATATTTACTACCTTTAATTATAAAATGTAATAGGTTTATTTATTTATTTTTTAAGGTAACTGTGCTTTTTTAAAGAACTGTCCTTCCAGGCATGTTCTGTTTATACTGCCAAGGTGGTGTAAATTGTTCTCTAGTCTTGTAACATAAGGTCATCTCCACTTGTTTTTATCTGTTGCTAAGATAACTGGTGTTTAACATAGGTTTACTAAACCATGACGGATTAAGTGAACCATTCTCAGGCAAGACTATAATTTAAGTACTCTTATACTCAGATGTCTGCGCTACATTGTAGTCTTTATTGTCGCTTGCTAATGGAAGTCCTACTGCATTTACTGCATCATTTGTAAAATCTGTTCAAGACTAAGATTTGCATTTTTTAATTCCTGGCACGGTTCAACTCAGCCCTTTTTCCCTCTGAGGTTATCAAAATGAGTGCCATTAAGCTGGCTAATAGTACATCCTCACGTGAACCAGAGCATATCTGAAGGTACTCTGGTTAAACTCTTGTTATTATTGTGATAGCTACAAGACTATACAAACAACACACTGTTTCATTGTACCTTTTTTAATTAAACTGTGGTAACAAGGAAAATATTGTGAAACAGAAGAAATTAAAGATATACAAATGTTACAATAAATGTCATTGAATTGGAATTGCTACACTATATGTTTTATAGGTTTCTACCTCCCATCTTTGGCTAAGGTTAAGAGATCTGGATTCATTTGTTACCAGTGGGTGATCAATGAATTAATTAATTATGTCTCAGATTAAATGTATTTAATTGTCTTGCAGTGAAGTATGAATTCTATATAGTTCAATTCTCCTGGTTAAAATAAATAAATTAAAAGTAATAGAAAGAATTTGATATATGTACAGTATCCATAAGCACATATAAAAAAAAGTTATGTGTTGCAAGAATTCAGTTTCTAATGGATAGTATGCTAAAAGTAGGTGCCCAGGGGGCTAGAAGCCCAGGGGAGAAAGCTAAATGCTGTTGTTGCTAAAAGTATAAATTGAAACAATTTCAACAACTTGTTCTCATTCTGTCAAACGAGAGAAATATGTAGTTGGGCATGCTACAAATCCACAATTTCTGGTTCAGCCAGTTTTAATGCCTTCAGGGAAGGAGGGCTCTAAAGACAATATGCTCAGGGGCACCCTTAAAGACATATAAACCTATACTGGTATGGAACACTTTGAAGTGGTGAGAATACCACTCAATACCATGAGAATAAATTGTGGCCCTCCAGCTGCTGTTGGCCTTACATAATCAGATTATAAAAAAAGGTTGGCAGGAGGATTATGGGAGATGTACTCTACCAATAGCGGATGGGCCACAGTTTGTCACCCATGACTTCTAGTGAGTTTCTATCACGTTTTCACCTTCAGTTATGTGAATAACACTATAGGTGTATACTTGTGAGCTATTATGGTGACACCAAACTAAAGTATATTATTTTAATGGAAAAAAACAAAGGATTGTAAATCTAGAGGAAAGTTCTTTGTTTATTTTTACTGTCTCAGTGTCTATAGCTTCTCATGGTATCCTGGCAACTGTCTGTATATAAATAGAGTTTATCTATTCATGGCCCATGTAAACATATATACAGTTTATATTATATATATATATATATATATATATATATATATATATATATATATATATATATATATAAATAATGCAAGACTAAGGTCTAATAGTATGTGACGATACATCTCAATAGTTGAATATTTAAAAAAACGTACAAATATGTAGAAATATCGCACAACATTAAAAAAAAATTATATATAAAAAAATATATAAATTCTTGTATATTAAGACACAAAAATTAATATTTTAAGCAATTATGTCCCAAGTTAAAGTGCAAAATTATGCAAAGTAACAAAAACAAGCCTTTCTTCACTAGTAATGTTTAATTGTTGCAGTTCCCTTGTCTGTTAAGCCAATAGATCTCACTGTTTTTACACAACCTTTTCGGATATATAATGAATTTAGTCATGTTTTTCTTTCAGATAAAATAAGCAAGCAAACAAATAATTTAAGTTCAATTTAAAACAAATCCATGTCTGACAGAACAATAATAGTGTCATGTGTTTACAAAATGATATATTATCCAAGCCCATTTACTATGTCCTCAAAAGTAATGACTACCAATAAAACTTATTACTAGACAAATTGAAAAGAAAGCTGTAATGCATTCTTACATGCAATAGAATTGCATCATTAAAAACAAAAGACAGTCGGAATTGAAGAAATGTTGGCTATTTTGGCTTGAAGCTCGCAGTTTACTAGTGATTGGGCAGACTAGATGGACCGAAGGGTTCTTATCTGCCGACACATTCTATATTCCTTTTTCATGGATAAAACCCTTTTTATCAAAAAAAACTGGAGCAGTTATGGGGCAAAAGGGTGGCGCAAACTTTCTAGAAGGAAATGTAAAGTTCTGCTAGCTGCTCCAAATTTGCCCCAAAATTGCTATTTTTTTTTTGCCTTAAGTGATCTATTCCCTTACACACTGAAGTTAATTTGAGAAAAGTTATTTATTGCTGACAGACTCAAAAATAATGGAAAGAATAGAGAATGTGCTCGGAGGCTATTTTGCAAACTGTTCTTTTCGATGCCATTATTGTCCCTGCATGGTCATTGGAAACATAATTTGGAACAAAACACACAGTAATTGTTAGAAAGTCTTAAATCATATTTACCTCTTCCATCTGATGAGACACCGGCGAAGAGGCAAAGAGCCACTACAACATGGACTGGAAGAGGACTCATGATTTCAGCTAGTAGACCAGCCTGAAAAGTAGCCTCCAAATCTCTACCTTCAAAACACAATGTCTATGATCGTGTTAGCATTGCTGTCACTTTCCAAGAAACTGAACAACTGGGTGGAAGGTGGAAGACTGTCTCAATGCCTTCTTATTTTATAAGGTGGACCATTGGAATGGGGGAGGAGATCCTTGACAGGTATGGCAGGTTACTCCAGATCCACTGACAGATCCCTGCATTGCAGAAATTAACCTGCACTTGCTTGTGTGAATTTTACACCTGTTAGAGTCTATTCACAGTACATTCATTTTACTTTGTTTTAATCACTTGCATTTCGTATATAATTTCCACTTCAATGAAGGGATCAGTAAGCGCTGCCTGAAGGCCCACTGAAATATATCAACAGGGTGAGAGTAATGTCACATATCTAGAAAGATCATTTGTTTTTGCCTCAAACTACAGTTATATAATTTACTGTATATGTATCACACACAAACACACATTTTGATATATATATATTTGCTGTCTGAATCTAGAGGGTACATAGCTGTGAAACAAAGTATTTAAAGTAGCCACAAATTATATATATAAAAAAAACTTTGAAGTTTTACGATAAAAGTCTGTTTATTAATGTATTATGTTTTCAGTTTGATGACACTGTATTGTCCTTGTACAAGAGAACTAGTGTCCGTGGCAAGGTCTGTGAAAGTCCATCAAACATCATTATTATTGTCCATGGTGGATATACACCGATCAGCCATAACATTATGACCACTGACATGTGGCAAGCTGGTGGGGGCAGTGTGATGCTTTGGATAATGTTCTGCTGGGAAACCTTAGCTCCTGTCACTCATGTGGATGTTACTTTGATATGGACCACCTACCTAAGCATTGTTGCAGACCATGTACACCCTTTCATGGAAGCAGTAGGGTCTAGGACACTTGTTCGCCGCATCTTCATCTCTGACAGTTCAGAGCGGCAGTTAGAACGCTGAACTGTCAGCAATGAAGAATAACGCGGCCGTTTCACCGCGGCTGCAGCTATGTAAGAGCTGACAGTTCAGCGCTGAACTGTCAGCTCTTACAAATGTAAAAGTAAAACTAAAATAACCCCCCCTAATAAATGATTCCCCCCCAATAGTAACACTAAACCCCAATACTAACACTAAAATTAACCCCAATACTAAAATTAACCCCTAAACCCTAATATTAACCCCGACCCCTATTACTAAAATTAACCCCCTAAAACCTAATACTAACCCTAATACTAACCCTAATAGTAACCCCCGACCCCTAATACTAAAATTAACCCTCTAAACCCTAATACTAACCCCCGACCACTAATAGTAAAATTAACCCCTAACACTAAACACTAAATCTAATTCTAACCCCCTAAACCCTAATTCTAAACAAACTAAAATCGGTAAAATACTTACCTTTAGCGATGAAATGTCCCGCGATGAAATCTCCAGCGACGATCTGTCTTGTGCTGTAGAGTCGGCGGTGAAGCGGCTGCCCGGAAGCAGTCGCGATGAAGAGTCCCATCCCCGAAGCAGTATACTCTGATGAGGAATCAGCCACAAAGCAAAATGGTCCAGGAATGGTTTGAGGAACGCAACAAGGAGTTCATCTTGGCCTCCAAATTCCCCAGATCTCAATCCAATCGAGCATCTGTGGGATGTGTCAGCACTGACACTGCCGTGGGGAAACAGCCGTGCTGTCACACACCTCTTGACAGTTCAGCTCTCGAACTGTCGCGCTGAACTGTGAGTGGTAAAAATGCCAATGATGAACTGTCCTAGACCCCCGGTGAAATTATTTTCCATGTAAAACTGTCATTTACTGTTATTAGCTATTACCGTTAAATTAATTTCTCTTTCTTGCACTTTATTGAAATGCTGTGATCAGCTCATATGATGCTGAGAAACAAGAAGGAAAGCTTGGGGAGAGGCTATCTATATAGGCTATATATATATATATATACTGCTATAGCATCGGCAATAACTATTTACAGTTCATGAATATGGAGCCTGTTTTGTCAACTTTGAATGGTACAGTACAGGGATTTTTGAAGCAAAGCAGACTCAATAGAATGTTGTATTCTTTCATTAAAGCTTTTCGATTTGAAATGTCTACACATAATGCAGTCTTTAAATGAAACACCAGTTCATTTTTTTTTTTACTTCAGTTGCTCTTTAAACATAATTGTGAAATATTAGCTATATCCATGCAAGTTATGTATCTAAACGAAAAACCTAACTCATATGTGAACATGCGTATAAAGTTACTCTCATGAGATAAAACAAACTGTATACAGATCTTTGATTTAAAAATCTCTCCTTTTAAAGATAGATAAGTCAGGAGTATATGCAACTTGGCTTATAACTAATGGCTACAGATTAACTATGAATAAAGCATTGAACAATCTTTTTATACAGGTGGAATACGCGATTCACATTGCAATACTGGCGGGATCACGATGTGAGTACTGAGATCTCACTAATGCGGACATTCTGTAGGAACTATCAAAGCACTGTGTTATAAGAGGGACCATTTTAAAATGCACAGCGTTATAATGGAGTTTGATGACATCAAAAAAAGTCAGTTTATTGACTTTTGTCATTGTGATGCGAGAATAACTTACATTCTTATTTTTATAAGTAGCTTTTTTTTGTGACGTGTAATTTTGTTTTCTGATTAAAGAGGGTCAATGAGTTTCTACTCATGTTCAACATCACCACCACTGATTACGGTTATAATTCTGAAAAATGGCATTATCCGCCAGTTCCAAGTACCCTACGCCAAATTTCTGGCCTCTGGATCTAGTGTTTCACCAATCTTAAAAAAAATATATATGTATGAATTTTTGCTGGATTTTTTTTAAAATTGCCTTGCCCCCCCTCATAGAAATTAGTTTCTATTCATGTTCAACATCACCAACACTGATTGGTTATTATTCTGAAAATGGCATTATCCGCCGGTTCTAGGTACCTGACGCCAATTTCTGGCCTCTGGATCTAGTGTTTCACCAATCTTAAAAAAAATATATATGTATTTTCAAATTGCCTTGCCGAAAAGCAATTTTTTTTACCCTGAATAAAAAATAAAACATTTGTTTTCAACATTTGTAGTGGAGCTTACAACTTCTGGGGCTATCAGGTTACCAGCTTCATCCTTACACGATTAGTCACAATCACCTTTCAAAGAGAACAAACAGCCCTGACTGGATTATTTTTTTGTGAAAAGAATTTTCCCCTTAAGAACACAACACTATTTAGACCTTACATTGAATCTACTGTATCCCAGAAAGCATTAAATCCAGAAAGCTTTGCCATTATTCATCGGGTTCTGCCTATCATGCATCTCCCCTTTCTATTTTGAATGACTTCTGATTCGATTCTGGTATGGCCACACCACAAATTGTCTGAAGGAGGAATGCACTAAGTGGACCACTAGATGATATAAGCATCTTATCAGGGCCTCCTCACCTTTGACAGTAAAGAGGCTTTAAAAACCAGCTGGACTTGAATCCAGGAAATGATAATGGTCAAATATGCCAGGTCATTAAATGTTACATATGCAAAAGCATCAAAGTATGATGTCATCAGCATGCTTAATCCCACCTCGAGCATTAAAGGGATATACCCAGAACGTGACTTCAGGATACTGTCTTAGATCCCTGCAATTTTATCAAATGTAATGATACTTACTGGACATTGAATATTTCTATTTTTAAAAATAGTGGTCCCTTGTCTTTTTGTAATCACCATATAGAGAGAGAGAGATACTCACTATATGTTTAAATATTTTTTGTTTTAAAAAGAAAGAATTTATAGAGATAAAATTTAATGAGACACACATTAAAGGGATTCTATCGTGTAAACATTGTTTTATACTGGGAATAAAAAAAATAAGCTTGAAATTGATCTATACATTGTGTCAGCAGAATATTAGGCCATCACCTCTGGCCTAGTATGCAAATGCACTGGTTTTCATTGGCAAATGTATAATTTGCATATTAGACCATCAGTGATGTCATAAGCAGGAGACTCCACATTTAAAACACATATTTCTCCTTATTTAAGCATTTGCTTGCAATTGGGCTAACACAGTGTATAGATAATTCTCTTTAACACTAAGAGAGAATGACAAACTAACGACGAAATAACCATCACTGGATATGTGACTATCCCTAAAAATGAGGTTCCCTCACCCTACAGGGAGTGCAGAATTATTAGGCAAGTTGTATTTTTGAGGATTAATTTTATTATTGAACAACAACCATGTTCTCAATGAATCCAAAAAACTCATTAATATCAAAGCTGAATATTTTTGGAAGTAGTTTTTAGTTTGTTTTTAGTTTTAGCTATTTTAGGGGGATATCTGTGTGTGCAGGTGACTATTACTGTGCATAATTATTAGGCAACTTAACAAAAAACAAATATATACCCATTTCAATTATTTATTTTTACCAGTGAAACCAATATAACATCTCAACATTCACAAATATACATTTCTGACATTCAAGAACAAAACAAAAACAAATCAGTGACCAATATAGCCAACTTTCTTTGCAAGGACACTCAAAAGCCTGCCATCCATGGATTCTGTCAGTGTTTTGATCTGTTCACCATCAACATTGCGTGCAGCAGCAACCACAGCCTCCCAGACACTGTTCAGAGAGGTGTACTGTTTTCCCTCCTTGTAAATCTCACATTTGATGATGGACCACAGGTTCTCAATGGGGTTCAGATCAGGTGAACAAGGAGGCCATGTCATTAGATTTTCTTCTTTTATACCCTTTCTTGCCAGCCACGCTGTGGAGTACTTGGACGCGTGTGATGGAGCATTGTCCTGCATGAAAATCATGTTTTTCTTGAAGGATACAGACTTCTTCCTGTACCACTGCTTGAAGAAGGTGTCTTCCAGGAACTGGCAGTAGGACTGGGAGTTGAGCTTGACTCCATCCTCAACCCGAAAAGGCCCCACAAGCTCATCTTTGATGATACCAGCCCAAACCAGTACTCCACCTCCACCTTGCTGGCGTCTGAGTCGGACTGGAGCTCTCTGCCCTTTACCAATCCAGCCACGGGCCCATCCATCTGGCCCATCAAGACTCACTCTCATTTCATCAGTCCATAAAACCTTAGAAAAATCAGTCTTGAGATATTTCTTGGGCCAGTCTTGACGTTTCAGCTTGTGTGTCTTGTTCAGTGGTGGTCGTCTTTCAGCCTTTCTTACCTTGGCCATGTCTCTGAGTATTGCACACCTTGTGCTTTTGGGCACTCCAGTGATGTTGCAGCTCTGAAATATGGCCAAACTGGTGGCAAGTGGCATCGTGGCAGCTGCACGCTTGACTTTTCTCAGTTCATGGGCAGTTATTTTGCGCCTTGGTTTTTCCACACGCTTCTTGTGACCCTGTTGACTATTTTGAATGAAACGCTTGATTGTTCGATGATCACGCTTCAGAAGCTTTGCAATTTTAAGAGTGCTGCATCCCTCTGCAAGATATCTCACTATTTTTGACTTTTCTGAGCCTGTCAAGTCCTTCTTTTGACCCATTTTGCCAAAGGAAAGGAAGTTGCCTAATAATTATGCACACTTGATATAGGGTGTTGATGTCATTAGACCACACCCCTTCTCATTACAGAGATGCACATCACCTAATATGCTTAATTGGTAGTAGGCTTTCGAGCCTATACAGCTTGGAGTAAGACAACATGCATAAAGAGGATGATGTGGTCAAAATACTCATTTGCCTAATAATTCTGCACTCCCTGTATATCATCTATATATTTAACAGCGGCGCTATAGTAACATTATATAACGGGAAGATTTTCTGGGATATGACGGAAAAGTAATGATTTTATTAAACACATTTAACCTGATGTTATGTTATGATTCTGCTATGGGAACAGTAAAAAAAAAAAGTAAGATATGCCTGATATGGGCCTCTGGCCTGGTAATAGAAAGAAAATATACAGAAATAATAAGTGATTATACTTTATTTGCAGGGACACTGATTGGGCACCAAGGAATTTATTAATAGTGCCAAGTACTTCATTTTTTTTGCCAACAGTTTTTATTTAAATGGAGGAATTGTGCTTGACAATTGTGGCCACGGTAAATTTGCTATACATGGACTGCATCTTTCGGACAACAAAACGACCAACCCAAATAGAAGTGAGATACCTCGATTCACCCCTTGGTGACGCATAGTGCTGGCATCCCAGAAGACCAGAGACCTCCCGACGTCACTTGTAACGTCAAGTAGGCGTGCCGGAACCCAGGAAGTTCGTTGACGGTGCGATTTAGTCAGATGTAGCCAGTGCTCAATTTGAGGGTCAGCTACAAAAAAAAATAATGTAATTTGTCTCATGAGTCATAGTTTAGCTTTATTTCCCAATTGTCACATTACAGTATATCTGTCTGTCTGTCAAGTCACATCTCTCTTCCTTTTGAAGAATGAAACTTTGCTTTCGTCAAATGTAATCAAGTTATACTTGTCACCACTGCTACATATTCTAATCCCATGTCCATCAGACAGCTAAATCTATGCAGCTGGTTTGTTGATATTGGCAAGACGTCAACTTAACAAACCAAGCCGGAAATGGAGCAGATTTTAATATAGAGTCTACTGAATAAAGAACGAATTTCAGGGAATTGAGATGGGAATTTCAAACTTTAGGCCAATGTAGGAAAAATTCTCCAATGCAGCCGATGCTACTTTGGCCTTACATTTGAAACCCCTGTCTAAATTCACTGCGATTATCTCTTTATTGAGTAGGCCCTTATGTCTTTGAGCTCAGTAGAGCATAAGAGGCTCACATGAAATGTCTGAGCTGTAGAAATGGGCGGACTGATCATGTGCAGTCACCAACTCATGAAGTTAACTGAACATATCAAAATGCCCTCTGAATACCAGAATTAATTAAAACTTACTCATTAAAAAAGGGGCATCTAGCAGCCTTGAGCTATACATTAGGCTAGTCGCTGTCTGAATCTAGCGGGGACATAGTTGCGAAAAAAAAGTATTTAAAGTAGCCACAAATTATAAAAAAAAAACGTTGAATTTAAAAGTCTGTTTTTTAATGTATTATGTTTTTAATTTGATGGCACTGCATTGTCCCTGTACTAGTGTCCGTGGCAAGGTCTGTGAAAGTCCATAGAACATCATTATTATTATTGTCCATGGTGGATATACACCGATCAGCCATAAAAGTATGACCACTGACAGGTGGCAAGCTGGTGGGGGCAGTGTGATGCTTTGGGTAATGTTCTGCTGGGAACCCTTGGGTCCTGCCATTCATGTGGATATTACTTTGACACGTACCACCTACCCAAGCATTGTTGCAGACCATGTACTTCCTTTTATGTAAACGGTATTCTCTGATGGCATTGACCTACTTCAGCAGGATAATGCGCCCTGCCACAAAGCAAAAATGGTTCAGGAATGGTTTGAGGAACGCCACAACGAGTTCAAGGTGTTGACTTGGCTTCCAAATTCCCCAGATCTCAATCCAATCGAGCATCTGTGGGATGTGCTGGACAAACAAGTCCGATCCATGGAGGCCCCACCTCAATTAACAGGACTTAAAGGATCTGCTGCTAATGACTTGGTCCCAGATAGCACAGCACACCTTCAGAGGTCTAGTGGAGTCCATGCCTCGACGGGTCAGGGCTGTTTCGGCATCAAAAGGGGACCTACACAACATTATGATGTACAAAGCAATGATGTTCTATAGACCTTCACTGGCTTTACCACAGGCAGTGGTGTCCTTGTATGGACACTTTGCTTATCCCTGATTGTACTGACCTCACCAATGAGCCTGATATGTGTCATATCAGGCATTAATAGCAGACTTGGAATAATAGCCAAGTTACATCATTTTTCCAACTCAGCTACTGATCTTTGCAGTTCTCATCAGTTTATCACAATTCAATTTTTAGTGACTTTCTCTTAATGTGTTAGAATATCTTGGAGACACATTAATTTATAATATGCACTTGATATGCAATACTGTTATAGGGGTTTTCATTAACGTCCTATCATATAACCTACAATAAAAGTTGCCCGCACAGCTCTATTTACTGTGAAATTACAAGATAATTACACGCAAATTTTGGAATGAAAAGAAACCAATGGCGATGATGATCACACCAATATTAAATAACAGCATCCATACGCTCCTAAAAAGTGCTTGTAAATATTCCTGCCTCGTTCTCACATTGCCTTTTAGTTATTGTTTGTTTGTTACTATAGTATCTTCTATAAAACTTGCACACACCAAAACCCAAGAGCCTTGTGGTGCATGCACGTGCAATAATACCTTCTCATCTTTTCATGTACTCATCCGCAAAAGAATGCTATCACTTTGCAGGGGAACAACAGAAGGTGCGTGCCAGGTGATAAAGATTAATCCACTAATTCTAAAGACGAGAAAGAAAAAAAACAATAAATTCTACTCAGAAAGTGAATATCAGAAGCCACAAGTCAAACTGTCAAGAATTCACACCAAGCCCTAACGGCCAGAAACCGCAGCCCCATAGAAGGGAAATGATGACTCTGTTAGGATGCAACAAAGTGCTTGATCATGCCACTAAGTCTTCTCATCAACTGTTACGTGTATGTGCAAATTACCTGTGCATCATTCAGTTAACGAGTGTGTTTCTTCCTGAATGCGGAAACTGTGACTCTCCGTAAGGTCACCAGTGGTCCACCATGGCAAGACAAACCAATACACCATCTCTGAAATATAACTGGTATGGAACATCCTGTCTCAGACACATGGAGTAGGTATTTATGTATTAACAATGTATAGCATTTAAAAGTGGACGTGCCAGACACTGGAAGAGACAGGGGATTCCTATATGGCTCAAATTAACCATCGATGTGACGCGAAAGCATATTTTTATAAGAAAAACCAGGAGTTGTTTTGCAAGTATGAGAAAATATGGACCCCTTGGGCACAAAAACATATTAATCCAGTTGATTCTGCGAATTTATAGATTGATCCCCATTAGCACTGCCCTCATACTCACAATTGCTTCCGCATTGTGGCTATCTCTATATTTGGTTTATATTCTGGGTAACACTACCCAGATCCATTTTATGTCTGATGTTTAAATTAATGTCTGTACCACATATATTACATCGTTATATAAGAATTATAAAACTGAGATGTACATATGTATTTTTAAGTCATTTTATCTATGTGTTTGTTTCTTATACAGAAAAAAATTACTTGATCATGCAACTAAGTCTTCTCATGAATTGTCATATTTATGTACATTGCACCCTGTACATTTAAAGGGTGTGCAGAGACTTCTCTCAGTGAGGTCAGGGGAGGTGTTTCCTGGTGGGAGGTAAATGTTACAAAAGTTACCCATAAATAGGACAAGCATATACCTGAGCATCATGGGAAGTTTACAATAGCTGGGGTGGTAAAGATTAGCCACTATCTTGACTATCCTACGGTATTCAGCCAGTAATGGGCAGGCTGTGTATCATGGGAGCTGCGGGAAACAACAAAAAAGATGAGTGTGGAGTGTAACAATCCAAGTTTGTAACTGGGTGAGAGACCAAAAGGATGAAAGGAGGGACCTAAGGGAAGCTGGCCAATAGGTAATGTTAATGCCCAACGGGGTGAACTTACTCAATGGTAATTGGAAGAAGCTACAGGAACTTGGGCAATACCATGATGAAAGGGGTTTAGTGGTGAGCAAGGGAAACAATAAAATTTATAATACTGTAAACCAGTATAATGTTATGCAGCCTGGCAAGTGACAATATAAAAAAAAATGGATTCAGAAACCATAGGGCTCAAATAGATGAATCATGGGACCCTGCAGTGCATCCACTCAGGGCAGCCGGCCCTTCTACTCCATGGTAAAGACAGACCAAACCACTCTGACTTAAAAGGGGGGGGGTGCATAAAATAAAATAAAATATTTTTTGCTGCAATTCCCAGTCTGACAGGTGTTTTTTTATGATCATCATGTCAAGTTAACCAAACCTAAGACTTCTTCTCCCTCCCTTGCTATAGGTCCAGTCTCCAGGGAGGAAAGGGAGGGCAAGCTCCAATCTCCTATCTAGTCCTTCCACCAACTTCGGCTATTCCCATTATAGACGAGGTCCTTCCAAAATGGCCCCGAGATCCTCCCCATAGAAGTATATGAGGAGGACCGAGGCTTCCATTTTGGGAGCCAAACTCTGGCACTTACAGATAACTTTGGTGGTCTCTGAGCCACCCAAATTTAATGGCCCCTCAGATCACTTTGGGTTTGATACTCGGAAGTTGCCTGAAACGATTTAAAATCACAGGTGAAAATTCCCAACCATTACAACAAGCAAACAAAATGCATACTGAGAACATATAGAAAGCAAAATAAATGCCCCAAAAAGAAGGGAAAAAAGAGAAAAACTTAAAAAGAAGCAAGAAAAATACATCTGGAATACATGTAATGCTATTGGCTTTCTATAAACCGAAAAATAGAGTCCCCATGCATAAGAATTTCTTATGAATGGGGACTCTATTTCGGTTTATAGAAAGCCAATGGCTTTCTATAAACCGAAAGTCTATAAACCGAATGTCTTTCGGTTTATAGACTTTCGGTTTATGGAATACAATACATGTAATGCTATTGGCTTTCTATAAACCGAAATAGAGTCCCCATTCATACGAATAGGTCAATTGACCTATTCGTATGAATGGGGACTCTATTTTGGTTTATAGAATAGCAATAGCATTCCATGCATTCCATAAACCGAAAGTCGTTCATTATGTCGGTTTATGGAATGTATGTAATACTATTGGTATTCTATAAACCGACTCTATTTCAGTTTATAGAATGCCAATAGCACGAATGGACGAATGATTTTCGTTTATTAACCATTCGTTCGTTCGGCTTTCGTTAGTTTAGCATTTTCGTTATTCGTTTATCGGACGAATGGACGAAAATGCTATTTTCAGACGAAAATGCATTCGTCCGAAAACAAATGCACATGTCTAATGGTTACTTCAAGGAATCCTTGTCGGGTCTAGATTGGACCCATTCGGTTCAAAACATTAATTTGAACCTTATTCACACAGTTCAAAGTCACTCTAACTCCAGCCACGTTTAACCATTCCAGCTCACCTTCCCAGTGTTCAGATTACCTGATTTTCAGATACACTTCTATTGTCATCACAAACTTGTTCCATTGTGATTGGTGATGTAGGAATTATTGTTTGTACGGGATCTATCTTTTTCATACCCAGTCAGCCTTGCAAGCCTGACCCATTCTATTCAGTACATCCCCACTGTATGTTTTATGGATTGCAACAACATTAGTACTTTATTGCATGTGACCCTTTAATGAATATTTTTGTAATAATATTTTTCGATGTGTACCTTCCCTTTCAGGGTTAATACAAAAAACATAATAAAAATTAAAACAAAAACATGGATTTTTGACCGCCACTCAAAGAGTTACTGGTATAACAGCTTCCAAAACCCGATTCCATTACTTTTCTATAATACCCAGTTATGGGTTTTCCCATATTCTCCACTGTGACAATACATTTAAGATTGAATTTCATTGGTTTTCCATTTCCTGCTTGGTATAAGTATCAGACAATTCAA
Source organism: Pelodytes ibericus (assembly GCA_036172795.1). Lineage (NCBI taxonomy): Eukaryota > Metazoa > Chordata > Amphibia > Anura > Pelodytidae > Pelodytes > Pelodytes ibericus. The sequence goes on along the minus strand of CM069866.1, from coordinate 62,050,866 downwards.
AATAATTTGCATTTGGTGTATTGCGTGAGCCACCCAGGTTGAGGAGCAATGGTCAAACAGGGTTGTGTAAAATGTAACCATTGTTTTATTGAGTAAATATAATTCCCATGATGCTCAGGGACATTTGTGAATAGATTACCTTTTTTAACTATAAGAGAGCTTCATGTTGACTTTAATCATTAGGATTGGTGTGGATGTGCCAAAAATGGAAAGGCATGGAAACCAAAAAAAGCTGGTGAAATAAATCAATGAACCAGCTATAGAATGTGTTCCACTCTCGGGGTTTCAGGTTCGATTCCTCCAGTGTGGCCTGCCACGCTGGCCTACTCACTGGTTCCACCACTGCAGAGGTTTCTTAACAGTGTACCAGCCTTGCCTCTGTGGTTGAGCCCAGAGGTTCAGCCGACCCTTTGAGGATCCCCTGTGGTGTCAGGCAGTTGTAGGACTGTATGGCAATATAGGAAAACTTGAATAGCAAAGTCTTTCATAAACTGAGACTCTTTAAATGAACTTAGGTTAGAGTCTAGAACAATCAGCACACAATCAGGATAATAGTCTCAGGATAAACAACACCACACATCAACTTTTCAGCAAATAGATAGCAGGGGTTATTTGCTTTTTCACACCAGGTACTTGCAGGTTGGCACATATATATATATATATATATTTATATATATATATATATATATAGGCTGCAGAAGAACTTGCACTCCAGAGAAGGTGATAGCAGACGAACACTGAAATCCAGTATGCAGCAGAACTTACAGTTCATAGAAGATGGAAGCAGATATACTATAGCACAGACTGTAGCAGTGCTTACACTTGAATACAAATGCAGAAAGAAAAGTCCTGCGCTCACTCCCATCACTGGGCGGCTGCAATGACTACAGTACACATCAGCCCCAATATATTGTAAAAACAAAAGAAAAACAAGTTACCTGCGCTCTCTCCTTTATCCCTATGTATTTTTAAAAACAAATGGAGGTTTTTTAGTTACCTACCATGGCCATGAGAGGATGAGCCCACCTGCCAAGGTCAAGGCAGACCCCCCTGGGTGGGTCCTAACTCTAACCATTCACCTTGCTTCTTTGAGCCTCTTACAATTGTATACTTGCAAATTTTCAGACGAGCTGAGACTGGTACATGGAATCACAGGAACATACAAACCACAATGCGTAAGGATCACACTGACCTTTAAGTTTGGCGCCTGGCATGTACCACCAGCCAGCGTCACCTGCCAGCATTCAAACACAGCGCACTGATCACATGTGTGCATATAAAGGGAATACTGCTCTGGCTAGCCAAATGCTGTCTGCCAGACACAGCCAGAAGTAGTAATGGTGAAAGATCTTGAAGAAATACGAGAGTTCAATACCCAAGGAAGACAGATATCACAACAATATAGCTCAATTAAAAAAAAAACATTCTACATACTCAATTTATAAAATACATAACATAGAAATCTAACAGTACCAAGAGAGTGGCACTATGAATGTGGCGCGGTAGCAACAACGCGCTTTGCCGTCAGGCTTCCTCAGCCGGTCCCTGCATGTATATGTTTTATGTGCTGACTATCTATATTGATTTTTTTTAATCTTCCTGCCTTGTCGTATCCATACTCTTGCTTCAAGCGAAGCGCTGGGACCGGCTGAGGAAGCTTGAAGGCAAAGCGCGTTGGGGCTACCGCGCCACATTCATAGTGCCACTCTCTTGGTACTGTTAGATTTCTATGTTATGTATTTTATATATTGAGTATGTATATTGTTTTTTTTACTGCTTCACTTCTCCATCCTCTTTACGGTGGTTATAGCAGCTTCCTTCTTACCGCTCTCCTACCCTTTCTTCTTCCTTTGGCGCACGTCTCCCAGACATCTGCCAGATGCGAGTTCCCTAATTAAGACACAGCCCTTAATCCGCCTGAGGTTGATAAAACAAATAATAGTAACATTCCCTGGATGCTGGGCCAAATAACATTCCTAGAGCATGCTTTATTAGGGAGGGTGGGAGGATAAGAAGTGAAATTAGTTAAGATTAATAATCAACCACATCTTGCTTTCACTCTGACTTCAGCCTTAGATAAACCAGTTTCAGTAATCCCAAGTAAAAATAAAACAATAAAACACACAGGATCTGTTTCTGTCTAAATAATAAGAAGTTACATGCATAAAATCCCCAGCTATGTGTGTGTTTATGAATATGAAATATTACACACATAAACTATTTTGATTTTAGCATTCGGGAAAATGAACAGGGTCAAGAATCACACACAGTGTTGATCTGACCACACAGGAACGAATAATAATTCAAAACTCTCAGCATTTGATAGAAAATGTTCACTGGCAACATCTCGATAATACACTTAGCACAAGAGCCTGAAGGTTGCATGAAACGCGTGGGACGACTAAGTGCACTGTTTGGTTGCATGAAATGTCTTACGTCTTCAGTCAAGTTGATAGATATTGCCAGTGAGCATTCAGTGGAAATAAATGCAGATGGGTCTGCTACTCAATAAAAAAGATAACTGCAAAGAATTGGGATGGGAATTTCAAACTCAATGCTAAAGTAGCCAAGTTGGAAAAAAATGCCCATTCAGCTGCTTTGGAGAATTTTTCCAACATGCCTACATTGGCCTTAAGTTTCAAATTCTTAGTTCCCTGTAATTCTCTCTTTATTGATTTTTTCGTTCAAGTCTGCTTGTCATGCTACAACCCGTGTGCATGCTCATCCAGGCTGTACAGAGCTCTTTCTTGTTTTTATTCTTGCTTTGTTTTTTCTTTATTATACGATTTCTTTGTTCTGTTCAGTTCCTGGACTTCTTTATTTTTCCCTTCCTTGGTTCACCCCATTTTTGTACAATTATTTGTACCCTACATATTTCATTCCCCAGTCTCTCCTACTATAGGTATGTCCTGATGTCTATGTTTCTTGTTTTAGTTTAGTTTTAGTTTTATGCAAGTAGAATTATCACTAGGAACTTGTTGGTGTAAGGCACCTTGACGCTGGTGGCAAGCTTACCATCCTATGGCCATCAGGTGTCATTGAACCCTCAATTTTTACCATCCTAGTGTCCTAGTCTAGACCTGTATTTATGTCTGGTTTTGTTATTAATTTCTCCTTAGTTCTGTTAGTCATGTAATGTGTCTATGCCTTGTCTGTTTTTTATCTGTTGTCCTTGTACTTGTAGGATTGCCTGAGTCCTGTCTTTGTCTTGTCCTTTAGTCCAGTACCCTTTTTATTTGCTCTTCTTGGCCTGGCCTGGCCTGTTTCAGCCTGCAGCCTCCTGCTTATCCTATCAACAGTGTTATGTCCTATGCCTGCTCCATGGTATCTGCATGATAGTTCTTGTTCCTTACTGGTTATCAGAGACCCTTTTTGCATGGGACCAGCAGGGGGGACCTAGTTAAGGCTCCACCTGCTGATCCCATGCAAAAACAAAGGGCCTCTCTGTGCTCTAGAAGAGAGAGCCAGTCGCCGACCAGACGGCTGCCTGCTTCCTATGGAAGAGGATAAACTAGCGTGTACTATCAAAAGTACACACCAGTTCATCCTCATACTAGGGTCAACTAACTTTTAGATTGTGCTTCTTGTGAAGCACAAGTGAAAAAAAAGTTTAGTGTCCCTTTAAAATAACTATAACATTTAAATTAAACATACCTTCAAAGGTTGTCCTTTAAAAAAATGTACAACATAGAGAAAATAAGCTAGATGGCACTGCCTCTTTAAAGGGGAATATCTAAACGTAATTACCCACACACCAAGGTATCACACAGGGGTTTGCTTGCTGTGTTGTTTGGGTAATCGCAGAATTTTTGTAAAGGGACGAGCCCTTTGCAACCTGTGGACAAATAAGCAATGAGTCATTGTGGAAGAAAGCCAAAAAAGATCTGTTTTCTTTTCAGGTGTTCCTCCTGTCATTTACTTTCTCTGTAACCTTTCAATTGTATTTGAAGAATGAGTTTACAGTAATTCATCCCTGACTAATGACTAACCAATTTCTTTATTACGTGTTTAATTACATTGGTAGTAGGGAAGTGTTCCTGAAATGCAGGAATTCCCATTGTTTCTTGGTATATTAATCAGAGTATTACATTGCTCAGGCATTGGCATTTGAATAGTTTATTTACAAGCCTAGCACAAGTAAGTATATGGATGTTCTTCTTATGGAAAATCTGAATTTAATGTATTTGATTTTGATAAGCAAAGAGCTGTTTAGAGCTCTGATAATCACATAGAAACATTAGGGGCTATGTATTAAGAATGGTGTTATCCTATTTCTGATGCCTGTTTTTTGCTCTTGTAGCTGTATGGTATGTTTAACATAAGAGGGGGTAAGTGCTTAAGCTCCCGAGAACAGACAGTACTGCAATAGTCTGTCCTGTAGGATAATACCTACTCGGGAGGGCAACTCCATTTTTTGCCTGCTTACACCATTACAGAGGAACCACTCCATTAGCATATCAGACTGATCCCACCCATAAGGGCAGTCCAGACCCAAAATGCATGGCTAGTACCCTCTACACGAGGAACACAGCAAACCACAGACGTACGTTTCGGCCTACAATGGCCTCATCAGTGTGGTATGGCTGATGATCCTCTAGGTGCAAGCAGGCTAGGGACCCACGGCCGTAGGCATACCCTGTTACTTATGGCGACATAAGAGGGGGTAAGTGCTTAAGCTCCCGTGAACAGACAGTACTGCAATAGTCTGTCCTGTAGGATAATACCTACTCGGGAGAGCAACTCCATTTTTTGCCTGCTTACACTGACTAGGCCTGACGAGGCCATTGACGAGGCCGAAACGTACGTCTGTGGTTTGCTGTGTTCCTCGTGCAGAGGGTACTAGCCATGCATTTTGGGTCTGGACTGCCCTTATGGGTGGGATCAGTCCGATATGCTAATGGAGTGGTTCCTCTGTAATGGTGTAAGCAGGCAAAAAATGGAGTTGCTCTCCCGAGTAGGTATTATCCTACAGGACAGACTATTGCAGTGCTGTTTGTTCTCTCGAGTTTAAGCACCCACCCCCTCTTATGTCGCCGTATGGTATGTTTAAAACTGTCAAAATGGGATTTTTACATAAGAAAAAAAGTCGCAAAACTGTGACTTTTAATTCTCAGTAGTTGCATGCCACCCAACTGTCCCGCTTGATATGCTTTTTTCCAATTATATAATTGTACTGTATGCTTACCAATTTTTGGATAAAGCACACAGATATTGGGACTACTGTTTTTTTCTGCAGATTGTGATTATGTCCAGATAGATTCACGCTAGTTTAATTTCACTTTCCATAATCCATAATCGGAGGCGAATTGGTCAAAGCTACTTTTGAGACTAAGTTAACCCCTTGGCGACACAGGACGGACTAGGTCCATCCTGCGTGCCGAGGCGTTAGTGACACAGGACGGACCTAGTCCGTCCTGTGTCAAAACGAGCACTGAAAGCGGAGTTTTTCCGCTATCAGTGCTCAAGCAGCATTGTAACGATGCTTCCGTGTGGAAGCATCGTACAATGCTAAAAAAAAAAAAATGCCCGTCGGCATTTCGATCGCTCCGGTTTTAAAGGCACAGTGCCTTTAAAACGCGGGCATTTCAAAAATGAGCATAGGAAGCGAATCTTTCGCTTCCTATGCTCAGAAAGTGTTTCTGATTGCCTCGCAAGTCGAGGCAATCAGAAACACAAAAAAAAAATGCACGATCTTGGTCACTGAGTACCTGCTTCCTGTGCTCTCTGGCTGTCACACGATTGCCTCTTCACAGAGGCAATCAGTGACTGCCAGGCACACTGACAGGCAGTGGGGATGCTCTCCTGAACATCCCCACTGACTGGTCAGATCAATATTAACTCTATATTGATCTGACCAGTTATGATCTGCCTCCCTCTCCTCACATTTTTTTTAGTGAGGGAGAGAGACAGATCAAAGTTCTAAAAGTAAGTAAAAGTAAAAAAAAACAATAAATACACAACACACAAATAATAAAACAATAAAAAAAATGTTATTAAAGCAATTCCCTGCGTTTAACCCCTTCCCTGCCACTGATCTTGCATAAGCAGTGATCGTGCACATCAGCGCATTTATTTTTGCCGTTTGTGCATTTTTTAGGGGTTAATTTTTTTTGTACTGTAATTTATTACAGTACTAAAAAGGCTCTTCTAAGAGTTATTTACCCCTTTATTTGCCGTCGATCACTGCTTACACAATGATATTGACGCCAAAGCAATTTTTATCTGTCTGCATATTTTTGTTTTATTTTTTTTACACATACCCGCTAGGGGATTACATGTAAAGTAAAAATTTTTGAGATTTTTTTTTTTAAGCTGCCTGAGCGCATAGCGATCAGTAACAGCGAATTAGTGGCAAAGGCGGTTTGGTGATTTCTCAATTAAGCTCACCATTCGCCCTGGTCAGATCAAAATTAATCGGATCAATATTAACAAATATTGATCTGCCTCCCTCTCCTCACTTACATTTTTGTGACGGAAAGAGACAGATCAGTATTAGTGATATAAAATAACATTTTATAAAATTGGCAGGTTTTATGAAAGTCTTTCACTGTGTATTAACCCCTTCACTGCCATTCATCACTGTGTAAGCAGTAATCTTGCACAGCAACAGTATGTTTTGCTGTCTGCACTGTTTTATGGATTAATTTCTTTGTACTGTAATGTATTACAGTACTAGATAGGCTCTTCTAAGAGCTATTAACCCCTTCTTTGCTCGAGATCACAGCTTACGCACTGATTCTGAGGCCGCGGACTCAGGGTTCGATTTTGACCCTATTCAGCTTTCTGATACATCATCTAGCGATGTATCGGTGGCTGCTGAGCCCTTGCCACAAGTAGTGATGGGGGTCTACCGATAAAAAAATATATGGTTTGGTGGGGGTAAATTACATTGGCTGGCTTCAAAGATTTATCCCATAAAGGACACGGACGCACGTTGACTACATGTCAAAATTCCAAATGTTGCCTTCTAGCCAAAAACAAACAAACAAACCTATGCATGGGTGCTATCCCTGTACTCGGGAGATGTTGCTGAACACATATTGGGTTGTTGTTTGGCAGTGACATATACCAGAATCTGTGAATTCATGCCTGAAGTACAATGCATGTGGAAAAAAAACTCCCAAAAAAGTACTACCACAAACTTTTACAAAGGCTGGTGGTAGAATTAGTACCTATACAGTATTAAAATACCACCATTTGAAATACCTTAGGATGTCTATTTTCCAAAAATATATGGATTGATGGGGTAAAATTCATTGGACGGCTTCAAAAATGTTCCAAATGGAACATGGGCGCAGGCTGACTACATGTCAAAATTCCAGGTTGGAATTGCGCACCCCCTAAATGTGGAATTTTAGACCCAATACAAACCAACAAACCTATGCATGGGGGGTATCCCTGTACTCAGGAGATGTTGCTGAACACATATTGAGGTGTTGGTTGGCAGTGGCAAATACCAGAATCTGAAAATTCCTGCCTGAACTACAATGTGTGTGGGGAAAAAATGACATCCCAACCCTTTGACATAGGTTGGTGGTAGAATTAGCACTTGGAAAGTGTTAAAATACCACATTTTTAAATACCCTAGGATGTCTAGTTTTCCAAAATATATGGTTTTATGGGGTAAAATACTTTGACAGGCTTCAAAAGTGTCCCAAATGGAACATGGGCGCAGGCTGACTACATGTCAAAATTCCAAGTTGGAAATGCACCCCCCCTAAACGTGGCCTTTTAGCCCCCAACTAATCTAACTAACCTACACATGGGTGGTATCCCTGTACTCAGGAGATGTTGCTGAACACATATTAAGGTGTTGTTTGGCACTGACACATAATAGGATCTGTGAATTCATAGAATTAGTGCATGAAAAGTGTTAAAATACTACCATTTGAAATACCCTAGGGTGTCTAGTTTTCAAAAATATATGGTTTTGTGGGGTAGAATACACTTTTTGGCTTCAAAAATGTCCCAAATGGGACATGGGCGCAGGTTTTCTGCACGTCAGAATTCCAAGTTGGAAAACCAAAAAGTGCACCTCTCAAATGTGGCCTTTTAACCCCCAAATAACCTAACCAACCTATACATGGGTGGTATCCCTGTACTCAGGAGATGTTGCTGAACACATATTGAGGTGTTGTTTGGCACTGACATATAACAGGATCTGTGAATTCATGCCCAAAGTACTATGTATGTGAAAAAAAATTACTATCCATAACATTGACATAGGCTGGTAGTATAATTAGTGCATGGAAAGTGTTAAAATACTACCATTTGAAATACCCTAGGGTGTCTAGTTTTAAAAAATATATGGTTTTGTGGGATAGAATACACTTTTTGGCTTCAAAAATGTCCCAAATGGGACATGGGCGCAGGTTTTCTGCATGTCAGAATTCCAAGTTGGAAAACCAAAAAGCGCACCTCTCAAATGTGGCCTTTTAACCCCCAAATAACCTAACCAACCTATACATGGGGGGTATCCCTGTACTCAGGAGATGTTGCTGAACACATATTGAGGTGTTGTTTGGCACTGACCTATAACAGGATCTGTGAATTCATGCCCAAAGTACAATGTATGTGAAAAAAAATTACTACCCAAAACATTGACATAGGCTGGTAGTATAATAAGTGCATGGAAAGTGTTAAAATACTACCATTTGAAATACCCTAGGGTGTCTAGTTTAAAATAATATATGGTTTTGTGGGGTAGAATACACTTTCTGGCTTCAAAAATGTCCCAAATGGGACATGGGCACAAGTTTTCTGCATGTCAGAATTCCAAGTTGGAAAACCAAAATGCGCACCCCCTAAATGTGGCCTTTTAGCCCCAAAACAAACCAACAAACCTATGCATGGGTGGTATCCCTGTACTCAGGAGATGTTGCTGAACACATATTGAGGTGTTATTTGGAAATACCCCTTCACATTTTAAGGTAATGTTTACCTAAATTGCAATATATGTGAAAAATTAAAAAAAAAGATTTTTTGCTGCAAACTTTGGCATAGATTGGTGGTAAAATGGCTACATGAAATGTGTCAAAATACCCCAAGTTAAATGCCCTGAGTTGTCTAGTTTTCAAAAATATGTACATGTTGGGGGTCATTCATGGATTTAGTACAGAAATCAGTGTTACAATGTCACTATCGCTAATTTTGAAAGAAAGGATTTTAAAATAGCTTTGCACCACTTATAGTTCTGGCCCTGTAACATGAATAAAAAAGCACAAAAACATAAAAACATGGGCTATTTCTGAACTCAGGACATATATTAGAAACTTTTTAGCAGTGTTTTTTTGTTGTCTCTTGTACATGAGTATACGATTTTTCAAATAAAAGTCATAAAAAAATAATTTTGTCAATTTTTTTGCCATATTTTATTTTTTTTTTTACATCAAATTATATGCTATTATCGAAATAATGGTATCAAAAGAAAGCCCTTCTTATAACGATAAAAACGATATATAGTTTGTGCGGGTACACTAAATGAGACAGAAATAAATTACAGCAAAACACAAACACCTCAGAAATGTTAAAACAGCCCATGTTACCAAGCGTAGGACAAGCCCAAAAAGTCATGTCACTAAGGGGTTAAACTCGGCACCCGAGTCTGACTTAGATAAACAAACACTTTGTTTTTCAGTGGGGTAGATTCAAAACTCGATTTTTTCTTCTATGTCAAGTTCGAGCTCCAAGTCGCGTTGGGAAGTCAAATTTGACTTAATAGTCTTAAAGTGAAATCTGACCTCCTCAAGCTATTCTAGAATTTTTGTGAATAGATCCCATAAAGTACAGAATCCAGACATTCTGATACGGACTTGAAAATTACCTGTACATTGTGTACAGGTAATAAATTAGGAGAGAATGTGTTTTAATGTGTCTGTGGTGTATCCTGCTTATGACATCACCTGTGGTTTCATATGCAAATTACACATTTCCCATTCATTTGCATATCAGGCCACAGGTGATGTCATAAACAGGCGACTCCACAGACACATTTAAAACACATTTTCTGCGAATTTTTGCAATTCTGTGAACACAATGTATTGCTCATTTTAATCCTCTACAGTCACAGCACAGACAATGTTTAGGTGATACAGTCCCGGTAAGGTAGCGAATGGAAAGCACTTGATAAATTACAAAGCAGGGGTGGAGCAATAGATTGTGTAGCATGTCCATCCCTTTAATGGGGTCAGTGGCAGACACTCTGTCTAGTGTAACAGCTATAGCTAACCATGTTGGCCAACTGGGGCCTAGAAAACGTTTCTGAATCCAGGGGCCTTAATGGTCAGGTTGCGTCACTAGGGTTCTTTCATGACAAAACATGGTGCCAATAATTACATGGCATTAGGCTGCGTTTGTATTTCCAGATATTACCCTAAGCATGCTGGGATATCTTTCGCCTGGTTCATGTCATATAACTCAAGCTTTTCAGAAACCTAAGCATTTATGCAATCCTTGGTGTGTTCACGTGTTTTTGTCCATTACGTGTCCTGTGTAAGAAGATTGAAGTTGCCAATGACTGGAGGTGAGAATTCCTGTCATAGAGAGGGACAGTTGCCAAACTGGAAAGTTTGTATGTAGGAATGCCTTTACTTCTCTAAAACCCTAAGGTGCTTGGTGTGATCACATAAGCTCAGTCTAGTGTCTTTTGACTGATTATATAGTGACTGGCCTGTGCTTTTAATTCCACTATGTGCAATATTATTCCAGCACTGGAAGGTTTATTGATGTGAACTTATTTGTTGTACTTGCAGGCTGGTGACTGTTGCCAAATGGTTCTAATTTGATAGCAGCAGGAAATAGTTTTAGTTATTAGTCCACTGTATTGTGCTCTCCTGTGAGTAACCTTAAAGGAGAAAATTGTACTAATAGCCAATAACACCGATCAGCCATAACATTATGACTACCTGCCTAACATTGTGGACGTCAAAACATCCCTGGCTTGTCAAAGCATGGTCTCCACTAGACCTCTGAAGGTGTGCTGTGGTATCTGGCACCATGACATTAGCAGCAGATACTTTAAGTGCTGTAAGTTGTGAGGTGGGGCCTCCATGGATCGGACTTGTTTGTCCAGCACATCCCACAGATGCTCGATTGGACTGAGACATCGGGACCCTTTAGATGCTTGATGGGATTGAGATCTGGGCAATTTGGAGGCCAAGTCAACACCTTGAACTCGTTGTGTTCCTCAAACCATTCCTGAACCAGTTTTGCTTTGTGGCAGGGAGCAATATCCTGCTTAAAGAGGCCAATGCCATCTGGGAGGGTCCATCTCTACACTAGCAGAAAGTCAGTTGCCAACAAGACGAGCCTGCCTGCTAAACAGAGGGGCAAAGGTTTAAAAGTAAAATCATGAAGTATTATTTTACTGCAAAGGAATAATCTTCCAGCAGTGGAAGTTAATACAGTGAAGGAGTTTAAGCATGCATGGGATAGGTATAAGGCTATCCTAGATATAAGATAAGGCCAGGGACTAATGAAAGTATTACTTTACTGAGAGGGTACTGGATGCATGGAATAGCCTTCCAGTAGAAGTGGTAGAGGTTAATACAGTGAAGGAGTTTAAGCATGCATGGGATAGGTATAAGGCTAACCTAGATATAAGATAAGGCCTGGGACTAATGAAAGTATTACTTTACTGAGAGGGTAGTGGATGCATGGAATAGTCTTTCAGTAGAAGTGGTAGAGGTTAATACAGTGAAGGAGTTTAAGCATGCATGGGATAGGTATAAGGCTATCCTAGATATAAGATAAGGCCAGGGACTAATGAAAGTATTACTTTAGAGAGAGGGGAGTGGATGCATGGAATAGTCTTCCAGTAGAGGTGGTAGAGGTTAATACAGTGAAGGAGTTTAAGCATGCATGGGATAGGTATAAGGCTATCCTAGATATAAGATAAGGCCAGGAACTAATGAAAGTATTACTTTAGAGAGAGGGGAGTGGATGCATGGAATAGTCTTCCAGTAGAGGTGGTAGAGGTTAATACAGTGAAGGAGTTTAAGCATGCATGGGATAGGTATAAGGCTATCCTAGATATAAGATAAGGCCAGGAACTAATGAAAGTATTACTTTACTGAGAGGGTAGTGGATGCATGGAATAGTCTTCCAGTAGAGGTGGTAGAGGTTAATACAGTGAAGGAGTTTAAGCATGCATGGGATAGGTATAAGATATAAGATAAGGCCAGGGAGTAGTGAAAGTATTCAAATTTTATTTTAGGCCAAATTTGAAGACTAGATGAGACAAATATTTCTTATCTGCTGATACAGTCTGTGTTTGTATGATCAGAGGATAAACTGGTATGGACTATTGAAAGCACATGCCAGTTCATCCTCCTACATTTGTGCTTCTCTTTAAGCAATTTTTTTTTTTATCCTGAAAATGACTGATTGGCTGGTATTTGCCACTCATAAGTTTTATGTGTAGGAAAATATTTTGAATTTGGAATACGTTTCTACCCAACCTTCCTCACAACATTCCACTATGAAACAGTTTCATAGCATTCGGGCTCAAATCTGTAGGTTTTTTGCACACAGACATCTTATTTTAAGACTTCCCTATACAGTGCCAGTTACTTCTAGTCCTACAACAGATCACCTATAATTAGGGTTGCCACCTTTTCTTCAAAAAAATACCGGCCTTGGTACTGTCTCCATAGACTTAACATTGGCCTGATGCCAAATTTTTACCAGCCTGCCGGTAAAATACCGGCCAGGAGGCAACTCTACCTATAATCCCATGGGTATGTTGTTTTATGAGCACTTTATAATGTAAATGTAGAGTTTAAAACACAATGAAAAATTATCTACACATTGTGTTTGCACAATTGCAAGCAAATTCATAAAATAAGAGAAGAATACCGTATTTGCTCGATTATAAGACGAGGTTTTTTTCAGAGCAAATGCTCTGAAAAATCCCCCTCGTCTTATAATCGAGGTCTCTTATAATCTGACCTCAAATTGAGGTCAGATTATAAGACATGGATCCAGGTCCCCAGCAGAGCTGCAGGGGACCTGGATCCCCCTCTCTAGCAGCAGGGGATGTCTGCGCAATGAGCGCAGACTCCCCTGCTTCCGCCCGGCACGACCGCCGGGGCTTCTGTGAAGAAGCCGGATACTTCCGCTTTCGTCACAGAAGTCCCGGCGAGCGTGCCGGGCGGCAGCAGGGGAGGTCTGTGCTCATCGCGCAGACTTCCTCTGCTGCCCCACTAGGCACCAGGGAGAATCGGGCAGCTGGGGGATGTCTGCACGATACGTGCAGATATCCTCCATGCTGCCCGACACGGCAGACTATTATGACGGACAGCTGTCCGTCATAATAGACTGCCGTGTCGGGCAGCATGGAGGATGTCTGCAAGTATCGTGCAGACATCCCCCGGCTGCCCCCACTAGCCACCAGGGATCAAGGTAAGGGGAAGGGAGGGAGGGGGGGCAGAGAGACAGGGGTAGGGAGGGAGGGGGGCAGAGAGACAGGGGGAGGGAGGGAGGGGGACAGAGAGACAGGGGGAGGGAGGGGGACAGAGAGACAGGGGGGACAGGGGGGAGGGAGAGGGGCATAGACAGAGTCAAGGGGAGGGAGGGGGTTAAGAGACAGAGACAAGGGGAGGGAAGGGGTTAAGAGACAGACAAGGGGAGGGAAGGGGTTAAGAGACAGAGACAAGGGGAGGGAAGGGGTTAAGAGACAGACAAGGGGAGGGAAGGGGTTAAGAGACAGAGACAAGGGGAGGGAAGGGGTTAAGAGACAGAGACAAGGGGAGTGAGGGGGTTAAGAGACAGGCAAGGGGAGGGGGGAGAGAGAGAAAAATGGGGGCAAGGGAAAGAGAAAGGCAGCATTGGCACATAAAAAGAAATAAAAACTAGAAATACATTTTTTGATATCATAATTTTTTATTAAAAAAGCAATTTACATGTGAATATATACAAGTTTAACTTTTTTCCTATAGGGTAGTCTTATATTCAGGCTTTTAGTTTTTTTCCTATAGGAATATCCAAAGTTTGGGGGGTCGTCTTATAATCAGGGTCGTCTTATAATCGAGCAAATATGGTATGTATTACATGTGTCTGGGCTGTCTCCTGTTTATGACATCACCTGTGGCTTGATCTGCAAATTAAATCATTTTCCATGGGACAGCTCTAGGGTTGCCACCTTTTCTTCAAAAAAAATACAGGCCTTGGCCCTGCCTCCATAGACTTAACATTGGGATGAAGCCAAGTTTTTACCGGCCTGCTGGTAAAATACCGGCCAGGTGGCAACCCTAGACAGCTCTAAGGTTATGTCATAAGTATGAGACATCACATACCTATCTATAACATGCATTTATCTTCTTTTAAGCATGTTGCCAACACAGTGTATAAATTATTTCTCGGAACTTTTTATCCTCTACACTCACATCATGAGCAATGTTAAAACCAGGATTCTAAAAATGACTTTTATAAAATGAATAATTAAGAAAAGAAAGAAGATAAAAAAAAAGCACTGTTTAAATATATGTAAAGAAAGAACTCTAATCTTACTATGTTATAGCCAATCATTTTGTTCAGTATATCCAAGCTAGAGCGGGAGTCTTTGACAGAGATTACTAACTAATTCCTTCATGTGTGCAACATTGGGTTGCCACCTGGCCAGTATTTTAACGGCAGGCCAGTAAAAAAAATGGCTTGACATCAATGTTAAGTCTATGGAGGCAGTAGCATGGCCGGTATTTTTTTATAAGAAAAAGTGGCAACCCTAGCACTGCAACAACACCTGTACAATTTACAGGTTAAACACTTCTAGATGGATCAAACTTAGTTTAGTTTCTGCACTGTCCCTCCAAGTGCAGTATTCTTGGCAGCATTTCCTGTTTGCACTGTTTGTTATTGTCGCCTGAAAGAAAAATAATATTGTTATCATGGACAATGATCACTAGTCAACAGCATTTAACAGGATAAAAGCTTAGATATTTTTTCCATAATTACTGAATCATCTTCTTTATCATTCCCTTTGTTAGTGACAGGTTTGTGCTAAAAACCTTTGCTCTCACACTACAGCACCAGCCCTGAGGGCTGAGCAGATTGCTGTACTGTGGGGAATTGTGCACACCTGAGCCTTTTCTGCAAGAGAGCTGACCTCTTTTGCAATACTGGGATGTGAGTGTAGTAAATATGAAATGCAATAAAGAAATTAAATAAAGAATATAAATAATAATACAAAATAAATAAATGTTTCTTTTATACTGATATTGCAGATACACTCCTCTCTTCTCCAGTCTTGGTTCTGTGTATAAATGTTAGTCATTATAATAAATTCGTAATTTGTAATAAATTCTTAACATATTTGTATGTCAAATCTACAGATTCAAAATGATCTGCTGGAATATGAGTCCGCCCGCCGAGATGGGCTGCTAAAATCCCTTCCTAGAAGTCAGCTGTTAAGAGTTGTGCCTGAGAATTGTGGCTGAGAAAGTTATACAAACCGTACACCGTAACTGAAATGTCCCAAAAAGGATGGTCATACCATGACCCTAAAAAGATTCTCCAAAAATAAAAGAGTGAAAGAACGATATTAGTCTTGGACCAGAGCACTCATGCCAGCCCCGTCTCAGACATTCTAAGAAGATACTCGTATATCTCACTGGAGGCCACCAATGTTGGCATTTTCCGCAGGGGTGAGTGTCTGAAAAACAAATTAGTGAACACAGAGTACTCCCCTGGGGTTTATAGACCCATGACATCCTTCCTTGGTACACGCAAAAAAGGTAACTTTCCATGAATGAATTGTGTGGCTTGCGCCCATCTCATTAAAAACATCCATGTAAGGAATATTGGTATAATATCAATTCATATTTTACTTGTGATTCCAGTTATGTATTCTATCTATTGAGACTTCCATGCAAGTTGGTTTATGTGGGAGGAACCAATCAGCAAATGAAAGCCAGGTTTTCCAAACATAAATCCACAGGCAAGACCAAGTTACCTGTTCCCTACCAATTCCAAGAGATGAGTCACACATTGGATGACTTACAGTTACAGATCAAAGATTGGATTCCCAAACCAAAAAGAGGAGGTATCCTACACATTATAGGATACCATGCTGCCTGCCACTAGCCACCAGGGACCAGTCCTGGGGTGATGGGGGCATGTAATGGAGTGATGGGGGATGTAATGGGGTGATGGGGGCATGTAATGGGGGTGATAAGGGCATGCAATGGGGGTGATGGGGACATGTAATGGGGTTGATGGGGGCATGTAATTAGGTGATGGGGACATGTAATGGGGGTGAAGAAGTCATGTAATAGGGTCATGGGGGTCATGTAATAGGGTAATGGGGTCATGTAAAGTGGGTGATGGAGGCATGTAATGGGGATGATGGAGGGATATAATGGGGGTGATGGAGGGATGTAATGGGGTGATGGGGGCATGTAATGAGGTGATGGGGCATGTAATTGGTGTGATGGAGGCATGTAATGGGGATGATGGAGAGATATAATGGGGGTGATGGAGGGATGTAATGGGGTGATGGGGGCATGTAATGAGGTGATGGGGCATGTAATTGGTGTGATGGAGGCATCTAAGGGGGTGATGGGGCATGTAATGAGGGTGATGGGGTATGTAATGGGGGTGAAGGGGCATGTCCTGGGTGTGCAACATGGGTTATGGGGCATGTCCTGGGTGTGCAACATGGGTTATGGGGCATGTCATGGGTGTGCAACGTGGGTAGGGAGGTGCCCGAAATTTGTCTGCCTAGGGCAGCACAAAACCAAGATACTCCATATATATCCTTATTATCCTACATAGCGCCACAATTATTGAATAACCTCAAGGACACCATCAAACCTTCCCCCAGTCTAAAATCCATTAAGATATC
The DNA here is from genome assembly GCA_036172795.1 of Pelodytes ibericus. NCBI lineage: Eukaryota > Metazoa > Chordata > Amphibia > Anura > Pelodytidae > Pelodytes > Pelodytes ibericus. Next base: position 62,034,026 of record CM069866.1, on the reverse strand, counting down.
TCTGTAACTATATCTAAATACAGAATGCACCTGTAACCATGGTTGACTATCTTTATTACCTGTTTGCGTTCTGTGTTAAACTTGTATATTTGCAATTTAATATTTTGTATTTTAATATTATATTGTGCTCTATTGTAGCAATGTAATGCTCGTGGCCCCAGGACAAGCTTGAAAATGAGAGAAATCTCAATGTGCCCTTCCTGGTAAAATACTGTATAATATAAATAAATAAAATAATTCCGCTATGCATCACGCAACCGACACAATACGTTCTGGGAAATGGGGCGATAAGTGATTTGGACGCTGTGTGTTCACCATGCTACAGATACTTTGCACAGCTCTATGGGATACTGTAGTGTACTTTGCCTCTTGCTGCTGCTCTCACTTGAACTGGTTTTGCTGCATTTGGGAGCCATGATGCACTTCACGGTAATGTATTTCCGAAAGAAAATGACTCAGAGATAACACTACAATGCATGATTCATTCCTGAACTCTATCATAACCTTATGGGACCACAGACAGCCGGACATTGCAATAATGAATGTTAGAAGGTGCATCTCTGTGTGTATATATACAAAGTCCACTGTATCAGCACTGCCCTGGTGCCAGCCGTCAACAAATACAGCATCCAAAGCAAAAGGTCACACATCCAAACACAAAGGTCACACTCACGGGACTTAGTAATAATCTACAATTAATCCATAGCTAAAGGCTAAAACATGTTAGGCCAATACATAGTCCTTTGTCAATCTGTCTATATACACTGATCAGCCATAACATTATGACCACTGACAGGTGGCAAGCCGATGGAGGCAGTGTGATGCTTTGGGCGATGTTCTGCTGGGAAACCTTGGGTCCTGCCATTCATGTGGATGTTACTCTGACACGTACCACCTACCTAAGCATTGTCGCAGACCATGTACACCCTGTCATGGAAACGGTATTCCCTGATGGCATTGACCTCTTAATGCAGGATAATGTGCCCTGCCACAAAGCAAAAATGGTTCAGGAATGGTTTGAGGAACATGACAACAAGTACAAGGTGTTGACTTGGCTTCCAAATTCACCAGATCTCAAACCAATCGTGTGATGCACTGGACAAACAAGTCTGATCCATGGAGGCCCCGTCTCGTAACTTGCAGGACTTAAAGGATCTGCTGCTAACGTCTTGGTACCAGATACCACAGCACACCTTCAGGGGTCCACTGGAGTCCATTCTTCGATGGATCAGGGCTGCTTTGGTGACAAAAGGGGACCTACACAATATGAGGCAGGTGGTCATAATGTTATGTCTAATCGGTATATATATATATTTAAATCACCTAAACATTGCTTATACTGTGATTGCAGAGAACAACGAATGAGTGAAAAATGTGTTTTAAATGTCTGTCTGTGGTTGGGTTGCCACCTGGCCGTTATTTTACCGGCAGGCCGGTAAAAAATTGGCATCAGGCCAATGTTAAGTCTACGGAGACAGTAGCAAGGCCGGTATTTTTCTGAACAAAAGGTGGCAACCCTAGTCTGTGGTGTCTGCGGCCTATGACATCAGCTGTGGCTTGATATGCAAAGCAACTGCTTTCCACATATCAAGGCACAAGTGATGTCATAAACAGGAGACTCCCCAGACATATTTAAAAACCAATGCCTGCTCATTTCTGCATTTTCTTGCAATTCTGCTAACACAATGTATAGATCGTTTTCAGTCATTTTTTTTTATTCTCTACCGTCCCTGTATAAACAATGTGTAGGCGATGCAGTTCCTTTAGCATTCCTTTCTGAGATGATTTAGAAGGCCTCACACAAAAGGAGAGAGAAAGCAAAACAATAAATCATAAGTGGGTAACATAAAAAGAATGAACAAAAGGAGAGCAATAAGAGAATGAGAATGAGCAGGGTGTGTCTGAAATGGTCAGGTTTTTCTTGAAAGAGTTGATTTCTGTACATAACAAAAAAAAATAAATGTGCATTCCGAGAACAGATCGCAGGTAAAAGGATTCCTCCTCGGGGGAGAATACCTGCATTTATACCCCAGGGAGCACAGGGGCTGCAAGACATTATTAAGGGCCTCTGTCAGCCTTAACATTGTTTATACTATGAAGTTATATAAAAAAATATATATATATCTATACAATGGGAGTCATGTATAAACGTGGTGGACACGCCGATTGCACCAAATACTGGAGGGCTCCCAGCTAATTTTGGATGTCTGTGCCTATCTACGCCGAATGAGTAGGTTTGGGTTGTGCCAGGTGTTCTGACAAAAAACTCGAGCAAATTCTACTGCACAGGCGCAGTAGAATCCACTCCTCGCGCACCACAGCGCATACGCACAAAGTTACAGCCGTAACTTTTGCAGAAGAGCGCCTGCGCGAGGGACACACACCACCTCACGCCCCCTTCGGATCTGCTGCGGTGACGGGTAAAGTATATTCGTCTTACTTATTATTCTCACTTACTAGCTTAGCAAGCAATTGATAAAACTTCTATCAGTGCTACATGCTACGCCAGTAAGTGGAAGTCACACACGGGGGACAGAGGGGGACACACACGCGAGCCTAAGGTGGTGATCACAACTCCCATCAAGATGAGGCAGCCCCCCCATGTGTGTCCCCCTCTGTCCCCCCTGTGTGTCTTCCACTTACTAGCGTAGCATGTCACTGATAGAAGTTTTACCAATGTCTTGCTACGCTAGTAAGTGACAATAATAAGTAAGACGATTATACTTACCTGTCACCGCAGCTGATCTGAAGGGGGCGTGAGGTGGTGTGTGTCCCTCGTGCAGGCGCTCTTCTAATAAAGTTTTGGCTGATTGACAGCTGTAACTTTGTGCGTATGCTCTGTGGTGCGCGAGGAGTGAATTCTACTGCGCCTGTGCAGTAGAATTTGCTCAAGTTTTTTGTCAGAACAACGGCACTCACAGCCTGTCCCACAATCCAAAGTGTCGTGAGTTTAAAAAAAAACGCAATCACCATTTTAGATACAAAAAACGCGATTGCGCCTTAATCTTATATAACTCCTGACACTTTGCAGTGTGGGAGTTTTTTTTTTTACATAACCCCCATTCGTGTTCCAAATTTTTCGAGCAAATGTATATACTAAGATAATCAATTCCTTGAAGATTTGTAAATTTGCATATCAAGCCACAGGAGATATTTTATTGTTTACATTCACAGGATAAGGTTAGGTTTGCCACCTTTTCTTCCTAAAAATACCTGCCTTGCACCTGTCTCCACAGACTTAACATTGGCCTGATCCCAATTTTTTACCGGCCTGCTGGTAACCCTATATAAGGTGGTCCTGAGAGGTACAACACAGGCATCTCTGCTCTCTGTGGAATGCACAGACCCCTGCTCACATGCACACTGCTCCAATGGATGCAACTGAGGGGGGCAAGTACATGAATTTGGTTCACACTGAGTATAAACCTGGTTAGGTTTCACTTTGGAAGACACACGTCAAGGTTTCTATTTCTATTCTTGAAGACATAGGATAGCCTTTCACAAACTGTGTCTGGTCCACAGGATTCCATCATTATGATCATAGTGAGAACCATAACAACGCAGAAAGTATTGCAGAGAGTATCTGCACCTCATGTATCAGTCTGTTCTTGCAAGTAGGGCTCTCTATCTCAAGCACCAGTCTGTTCTTGCGAGCAGGGCTCTCTACCTCATGTATCAGTCTGTTCTTGTGAGCAGGGCTCTCTATCTCATGTATCCGTCTGTTCTTGCGAGCAGGGCTCTCTACTTCATGTATCAGTCTGTTCTTGCGAGCAGGGTTCTCTACCTCATGTATCAGTCTGTTCTTGTAAGCAGGGCTCTCTACCTCATGTATCAGTCTGTTCTTGCGAGCAGGGCTCTCTACCTCATGCATCAGTCTGTTCTTGCAAGCAGGGCTCTCTACCTCATGTATCAGTCTGTTCTTGCAAGCATGGCTCTCTACCTCATGTATCAGTCTGTTCTTGTGAGCAGGGCTCTGTACCTCATGTATCAGTCTGTTCTTGCGAGCATGGCTCTCTACCTCATGTATCAGTCTGTTCTTGTGAGCAGGGCTCTCTACCTCATGTATCAGTCTGTTCTTGTGAGCAGGCCTCTCTATCTCATGTATCAGTCTGTTCTTGCGAGCAGGGCTCTCTGCCTCATGTATCAGTCTGTTCTTGGGAGCAGGGCTCTCTACCTCATGTATCAGTCGTTTCTTGCGAGCAGGGCTCTCTGCCTCATGTATCAGTCTGTTCTTGGGAGCAGGGCTCTCTACCTCATGTATCAGTCTGTCCTTGCGAGCAGGGCTCTCTACCTCATGTATCAGTCTGTCCTTGCGAGCAGGGCTCTCTACCTCATGTATCAGTCTGTTCTTGGGAGCAGGACTCTCTATCTCATATATCAGTCTATTCTTGGGAGCAGGGCTCTCTACCTCATGTATCAGTCTGTTCTTGGGAGCAGGGCTCTCTACCTCATGTATTAGTCTGTTCTTGGGAGCAGGGCTCTATACCTCATGTATCAGTCTGTTCTTGTGAGCAGGGCTCTCTACCTCATGCACCAGTCTGTTCTAGTTTGTCTCACTTAGTATGTAGTCCCCCATATGCTCTGTACCTAGCACTATGTAAATTGGTGCTAAATAAATAAATGCTATTGTAACTATTTGAAGTGACTCATTTCTCAGACATTAGTATATTCACTAAATGGATGGATAATGTGTGGCTGTCCCTAAAGGCTGGCAAATCAGCATGCTAATGAATATTTAGCATTTTCCAAGGAGGGAGGCTAGCTGGGGGGGGGGGGGGGGGAGGGGGTGATGGTCTGTATGCAACTGATTATAGATACAGTCTACTCTTTGTGGAATGGGCAGGAATCAGGTCGGAATCAGAGCCTGCTGAGTTGTCTGATTTTTTTAAGCTGGTTTTTGGGTGACATAAAAAGTACTGAAGATGCACGAAGGAGCATTCATGTCTAATAGAAGTGTTAATCACAGGTGACAAATCCCCTTTGGGCCTAGCTGTAAAGGCTTGTGGCTAAAACACTGTAATCGACAAAAAACCAGGGCCGGTGCAAGGATTTTCATTTTACACAGGCAAAGGTGAATTTTGGAGAATCCCCCCTCCACCCTTGACATCTCTACCCCTAAACCCAGCCTCAATACATACCAAAAAATACATATAAAACTGCAGTATTAAAAAAAAACCTGCAACAAACACTGAGAGGAGTACAACGGTATTAGTTACATACAGTCAGACTCCACTGTAAAACACACATTATCATAGGATCCCCTGGATATACAAAAATATATATAGGGGGACCAGGTATTTTTATGATATCAGACGTTTCTCTTTCCAGCCACGATGGTCTTGAGGAGGAGAAATCATCGCGTGGCAGAGGATGACCCAACCTTGAGAAACGAAATACCACTATCACCACCACTTTTTTGGAGGGCATTTTGTGAAATCCTGGGCCTCCTGCCGTGCCGGATATATTCTGAGAGTGTTATATAATATTTATATAAAATGTGAGAGTTGACTTGTAGTCAACCCCCTGTTTGGGGATCACATAATCACATTCACTTTCCCAAACCAGGAGATTTATATCCCTTTCCATCTATTGTGGGATTCTCTTACTACCTGTAACATTCAGAGATTGTTGGTTTTGACCATTATTCCCAAATCCAGAATCAGTTTTATTCCCAAGTAGTCAATTATTTCAAAATCCCACTCAAAATGAAACATCTGTTTATTCTTTCTGAATTTTGCTTTGGGCAACAAGCACAGCAAAATTTGTATCTTCTTTATAATTACTTTATTTACTAACATGCTTCCATAGTTATATCCTAACATGCTTCCATAGTTATATCCTAACATGCTTCCATAGTTATATCCTAACATGCTTCCATAGTTATATCCTAACATGCTTCCATAGTTATATCCTAGCATGCTTCCATAGTTATATCCTAACATGCTTCCATAGTTATATCCTAACATGTTACCATAGTTATATCCTAACATGCTTCCATAGTTATATCCTAACATGCTTCCATAGTTATATCCTAGCATGCTTCCATAGTTATATCCTAACATGCTTCCATAGTTATATCCTAACATGCTTCCATAGTTATATCCTAACATGCTTCCATAGTTATATCCTAACATGCTTCCATAGTTATATCCTAACATGCTTCCATAGTTATATACTAACATGCTTCCATAGTTATATCCTAACATGCTTCCATAGTTATTTCCTAACATGCTTCCATAGTTATATCCTAGCATGCTTCCATAGTTATATCCTAGCATGCTTCCATAGTTATATCCTAACATGCTTCCATAGTTATTTCCTAACATGCTTCCATAGTTATATCCTAGCATGCTTCCATAGTTATATCCTAACATGCTTCCATAGTTATTTCCTAGCATGCTTCCATAGTTATATCCTAGCATGCTTCCATAGTTATATCCTAGCATGCTTCCATAGTTATATCCTAACATGCTTCCATAGTTATATCCTAACATGCTTCCATAGTTATATCCTAACATGCTCCCATAGTTATATCCTAACATGCTTCCATAGTTATTTCCTAACATGCTTCCATAGTTATATCCTAACATGCTTCCATAGTTATATCCTAACATGCTCCCATAGTTATATCCTAACATGCTTCCATAGTTATTTCCTAACATGCTTCCATAGTTATATCCTAACATGCTTCCATAGTTATATCCTAACATGCTTCCATAGTTATATCCTAGCATGCTTCCATAGTTATATCCTAACATGCTTCCATAGTTATATCCTAACATGCTTCCATAGTTATATCCTAACATGCTTCCATAGTTATATAATAACATGCTTCCATAGTTATATCCTAACATGCTTCCATAGTTATATCCTAACATGCTTCCATAGTTATATCCTAACATGCTTCCATAGTTATATCCTAACATGCTTCCATAGTTATATCCTAACATGCTTCCATAGTTATATCCTAGCATGCTTCCATAGTTATATCCTAGCATGCTTCCATAGTTATATCCTAGCATGCTTCCATAGTTATATCCTAGCATGCTTCCATAGTTATATACTAACATGCTTCCATAGTTATATCCTAACATGCTTCCATAGTTATATCCTAACATGCTTCCATAGTTATATCCTAGCATGCTTCCATAGTTATATCCTAGCATGCTTCCATAGTTATATCCTAACAGGCTTCCATAGTTATATCCTAACATGCTTCCATAGTTATATCCTAACATGCTTCCATAGTTATATCCTAACATGCTTCCATAGTTATATCCTAACATGCTTCCATAGTTATATCCTAGCATGCTTCCATAGTTATATCCTAGCATGCTTCCATAGTTATATCCTAACATGCTTCCATAGTTATATCCTAACATGCTTCCATAGTTATTTCCTAACATGCTTCCATAGTTATATCCTAACATGCTTCCATAGTTATTTCCTAACATGCTTCCATAGTTAAATCCTAACATGCTTCCATAGTTATTTCCTAACATGCTTCCATAGTTATATCCTAACATGCCTCCATAGTTATATCCTAGCATGCTTCCATAGTTATATCCTAACATGCTTCCATAGTTATATCCTAACATGCTTCCATAGTTATATCCTAACATGCTTCCATAGTTATATCCTAACATGCCTCCATAGTTATTTCCTAACATGCTTCCATAGTTATATCCTAACATGCTTCCATAGTTATATCCTAACATGCCTCCATATTTATATCCTAACATGCTTCCATAGTTATATCCTAACATGCTTCCATAGTTATATCCTAACATGCTTCCATAGTTATTTCCTAACATGCTTCCATAGTTATATACTAACATGCTTCCATAGTTATATCCTAACATGCTTCCATAGTTATTTCCTAACATGCTTCCATAGTTATATCCTAACATGCTTCCATAGTTATATCCTAACATGCTTCCATAGTTATATCCTAGCATGTTTCCATAGTTACATCCTAACATGCTTCCATAGTAATATCCTAACATGCTTCCATAGTTATATCCTAGCATGCTTCCATAGTTATATCCTAACATGCTTCCATAGTTATATCCTAACATGCTTCCATAGTTATATCCTAACATGCTTCCATAGTTATATCCTAACATGCTTCCATAGTTATATCCTAACATGTTACCATAGTTATATCCTAACATGCTTCCATAGTTATATCCTAACATGCTTCCATAGTTATTTCCTAACATGCTTCCATAGTTATATCCTAACATGCTTCCATAGTTATATCCTAACATGCTTCCATAGTTATATCCTAACATGCTTCCATAGTTATATCCTAACATGCTTCCATAGTTATATCCTAGCATGCTTCCATAGTTATATCCTAGCATGCTTCCATAGTTATATCCTAGCATGCTTCCATAGTTATATCCTAACATGCTTCCATAGTTATATCCTAACATGCTTCCATAGTTATTTCCTAACATGCTTCCATAGTTATATCCTAACATGCTTCCATAGTTATTTCCTAACATGCTTCCATAGTTATATCCTAACATGCTTCCATAGTTATTTCCTAACATGCTTCCATAGTTATATCCTAACATGCCTCCATAGTTATATCCTAGCATGCTTCCATAGTTATATCCTAACATGCTTCCATAGTTATATCCTAACATGCTTCCATAGTTATATCCTAACATGCTTCCATAGTTATATCCTAACATGCTTCCATAGTTATTTCCTAACATGCTTCCATAGTTATATCCTAACATGCTTCCATAGTTATATCCTAACATGCCTCCATATTTATATCCTAACATGCTTCCATAGTTATATCCTAACATGCTTCCATAGTTATATCCTAACATGCTTCCATAGTTATTTCCTAACATGCTTCCATAGTTATATACTAACATGCTTCCATAGTTATATCCTAACATGCTTCCATAGTTATTTCCTAACATGCTTCCATAGTTATATCCTAACATGCTTCCATAGTTATATCCTAACATGCTTCCATAGTTATATCCTAGCATGTTTCCATAGTTACATCCTAACATGCTTCCATAGTTATATCCTAACATGCTTCCATAGTTATATCCTAGCATGCTTCCATAGTTATATCCTAACATGCTTCCATAGTTATATCCTAACATGCTTCCATAGTTATATCCTAACATGCTTCCATAGTTATATCCTAACATGCTTCCATAGTTATATCCTAACATGTTACCATAGTTATATCCTAACATGCTTCCATAGTTATATCCTAACATGCTTCCATAGTTATTTCCTAACATGCTTCCATAGTTATATCCTAACATGCTTCCATAGTTATATCCTAACATGCTTCCATAGTTATATCCTAACATGCTTCCATAGTTATATCCTAACATGCTTCCATAGTTATATCCTAGCATGCTTCCATAGTTATATCCTAACATGCTTCCATAGTTATTTCCTAACATGCTTCCATAGTTATATCCTAACATGCTTCCATAGTTATATCCTAACATGCTTCCATAGTTATATCCTAACATGCTTCCATAGTTATATCCTAACATGCTTCCATAGTTATATCCTAACATGCTTCCATAGTTATATCCTAACATGCTTCCATAGTTATTTCCTAACATGCTTCCATAGTTATATCCTAACATGCCTCCATAGTTATATCCTAGCATGCTTCCATAGTTATATCCTAACATGCTTCCATAGTTATATCCTAACATGCTTCCATAGTTATATCCTAACATGCTTCCATAGTTATATCCTAACATGCCTCCATAGTTATATCCTAACATGCTTCCATAGTTATATCCTAGCATGCTTCCATAGTTATATCCTAGCATGCTTCCATAGTTATATCCTAACATGCTTCCATAGTTATATCCTAACATGCTTCCATAGTTATTTCCTAACATGCTTCCATAGTTATATCCTAACATGCCTCCATAGTTATATCCTAGCATGCTTCCATAGTTATATCCTAACATGCTCCCATAGTTATATACTAACATGCTTCCATAGTTATATCCTAACATGCCTCCATAGTTATATCCTAGCATGCTTCCATAGTTATATCCTAGCATGCTTCCATAGTTATATCCTAACATGCTTCCATAGTTATTTCCTAACATGCTTCCATAGTTATATCCTAACAGGCTTCCATAGTTATATCCTAGCATGCTTCCATAGTTATATCCTAACATGCTTCCATAGTTATATCCTAACATGCTTCCATAGTTATATCCTAACATGCTTCCATAGTTATATCCTAACAGGCTTCCATAGTTATTTCCTAACATGCTTCCATAGTTATATACTAACATGCTTCCATAGTTATATCCTAACATGCTTCCATAGTTATATCCTAACATGCTTCCATAGTTATATCCTAACATGCCTCCATAGTTATATCCTAGCATGCTTCCATAGTTATATCCTAGCATGCTTCCATAGTTATATCCTAACATGCTTCCATAGTTATTTCCTAACATGCTTCCATAGTTATATCCTAACAGGCTTCCATAGTTATATCCTAGCATGCTTCCATAGTTATTTCCTAACATGCTTCCATAGTTATATCCTAACATGCTTCCATAGTTATATCCTAACATGCTTCCATAGTTATATCCTAACATGCTTCCATAGTTATATCCTAACATGCTTCCATAGTTATATCCTAGCATGCTTCCATAGTTATATCCTAACATGCTTCCATAGTTATATCCTAACATGCTTCCATAGTTATATCCTAACATGCTTCCATAGTTATATCCTAAGATGCTTCCATAGTTATATCCTAACATGCTTCCATAGTTATATCCTAGCATGCTTCCATAGTTATATCCTAACATGCTTCCATAGTTATATCCTAACATGCTTCCATAGTTATATCCTAACAGGCTTCCATAGTTATATCCTAGCATGCTTCCATAGTTATATCCTAACATGCTTCCATAGTTATATCCTAACATGCTTCCATAGTTATATCCTAGCATGCTTCCATAGTTATATCCTAACATGCTTCCATAGTTATATCCTAACATGCTTCCATAGTTATATCCTAACATGCTTCCATAGTTATATCCTAACATGCTTCCATAGTTATATCCTAACATGCCTCCATAGTTATATCCTAACATGCTTCCATAGTTATATCCTAACATGCTTCCATAGTTATATCCTAGCATGCTTCCATAGTTATATCCTAACATGCTTCCATAGTTATATCCTAACATGCTTCCATAGTTATATCCTAGCATGCTTCCATAGTTATATCCTAACATGCTTCCATAGTTATATCCTAACATGCTTCCATAGTTATATCCTAACATGCTTCCATAGTTATATCCTAACATGCTTCCATAGTTATATCCTAACATGCTTCCATAGTTATATCCTAACATGCTTCCATAGTTATGTCCTAACATGCTTCCATAGTTATATCCTAGCATGCTTCCATAGTTATATCCTAACATGCTTCCATAGTTATATCCTAACATGCTTCCATAGTTATATCCTAACATGCTTCCATAGTTAAATCCTAACATGCTTCCATAGTTATATCCTAACATGCTTCCATAGTTATATCCTAACATGCTTCCATAGTTATATCCTAACATGCTTCCATAGTTATATCCTAACGTGCTTCCATAGTTATATCCTAACATGCTTCCATAGTTATATCCTAGAGTGCTTCCATAGTTATATCCTAACATGCTTCCATAGTTATATCCTAACATGCTTCCATAGTTATATCCTAGCATGCTTCCATAGTTATATCCTAGCATGCTTCCATATCAGACTGGGACCGAATCAATGGGGCTAGTCAGGGACAGAAGCACATCATCCGGATATAAGGTATTAAGAATTAACTAGAATCTACTTGACTTGATCTGTCTTATGTATCTTTTGTATCAAAAATTTATTTACCCTCTATATTATCTCCCCAACTTGGATAAATGTGTGTATGTATGTGAAAAATTGTGTAATACCTCTGGACTTTGTCCTCAGGACATACTTGAAAATGAGAGAAATTTCAATGTATTCTTCCTGGTAAAACACTTTCTAAATAAATATATAAAATTAATAAATAAGTGTATGCTGTCAATAGTTTAATTGTTGACCTATTTAGTAGGGGAGCCAGTAGGCAACCCTGCCTTGTATCAATTTTAATTTAAAAAAATTGTATGACTGTCTCATAAAGCCAGATACTCTTGCAGAAAGATAAGTATAAAGCCATCATACTATAGTTAAATGCACAGACCGCCTCAATAAATCCCCATCCAACTTGGTTGAAAGCCTTTTTGCTATTGAGGGCCATCAGTGCCATGCTAGGTTTTTGAAGATCCGCATGAACAATCAAGTGTATCAATTTCACAATATTATCAGATGTGCCTCTTTCCCGGATGAACCAAAAACTGGTCTTGATTTATAATGTCCAGAATAATTAATTTAAGTCTCTCAACTAATATTTTTGAGTATATCTTGATGTCATAACTGATCACGGATATTGGTCGATAATTGGTTACTTGGGTGGGGTCTGTGTCTGCCTTGAGTAATGGAATTGTGGAAGTTTGAAGCATTTAATTTGGGATTATTTTGTTTTTAACTACATGGGTGGAAGCTCTTAACAAGAATTAAGAAATTATCATGTCAAGTATTTGGTAAAACATAGATGAAAACCCATCTGGGCCAGGTGCTTTCTACCTCATGTCCTTTAATAGTTTCTCGAATTTCTGGTAACATAAATGTTCTACTACGGATATCAAGATTAGAAAATGTAATTTTGGGTAACCCTTATTTCCTTCATTGTAATAATCGCTTAATGCATTTACCTATTTGACCAGGGATTAACAATAATTTCACCCACTTGTATTTTTTTATTATCTGTAACTTTATTTTTAAGTTTATTAGTTAAAGCCTTGTGTGTTCTATTATTAGTATAATGTCTTGAGATTGTGATAGTTTTATTTATTTTATTACCGTATTTGCTCGAATATAAGACAAGGTTTTTTTCAGAGCAAATGCTCTGAAAAAGACCCCTTGTCTTATATTCAAGGTCATGTTATAATCTGACCTCAAATCGAGGTCTGACTATTAGACTGGAATTCAGGTCCCCAGCAGAGCTGCAGGGGACCTGGATCCCCCTTGCAACACCAGTGGTTGTCTGCGCAATGCGCATGGGAAAGTCTGGGGGGAGGGAAGGGGGCAGAGGCAGCACGGCAAAGTCAGGGGGAGGGAGGGGGGGGAGAGGCAGCATGGGCAAGTTGGGGAGTGAGGGGGTAGGGGCAGCATTGGCTAAGTCTGGTGGACAGATGGCTGTGGGAAGATGCATTGGCTACGTCTGAGGGGCAAATGGGCAAATAAAATAAAAACAAGAAACACATTTTTTTCTATCATACATTTTTATTAAATATAAAAAATCAATTTACGTGTGAATATTTACAAGTTAAACTTTTTTCCTAAAGGGTAGTCTTATATTCAGGCTTTTCATTTTTTCCCTAAAGGAATATCCAAAGTTTGGGGGGTCGTCTTATAATCAGGGTCGTCTTATATTCGAGCAAATACAGTATATGTCCTCTGAATTATTTTTGCCCTGATATTTTTTGTCTTAATAAAGATCCATCTAGACTATTTTGGTGCCCTCTCTGCCATTCAAGGAAATATGCAGCATTTTTAGATTCTCTCCCGTTTTGAAATAAATGCCCCAGATTTAATAAGTAGTTCTCTAATTACACATAGAAATGTGCACCATAAGGTGGGATTGAACACTTCTCTGGTTTAGTATATATCATTAATGGACTGTATCACCTAAACATTGTAATAACTGTGATTGTAGAAAATAAAAAAAAATGATTGAAAATGATCTATACATTGTGTTAGCAAAATTAAAAGCAGATGCCTAAATTAGGAGAAAAGTGTGTTTTCAGTGTGTCTGTGCAGTCTCCTGCTGATGACATCACCTGTGGCCTGATATGCAAATTAACTGCTTTCCATCGGTGATGTCATAAACTGGAGACTCCACAGATACAGTTATAATACATTTTTTCTCCCAAGTTAGGCATCTGTATACAATTTTGCTAACACAGTGTATAGATTATTTTGAATCATTACTTTCACAGTAAAAACAATGTTTAGGTGATCCAGTCCCTTTAAGTCTCCATCCAATTTTATATTCAAGATTGTTTTCAATCTCCAAATATATAGGGGCATGATCTGACCACGTTATCATTCCGATCTTTGCTTCCAATATTTGTTCTAGAGTATTTGCCTTATAAGAAACAATCAATCCGTGTATATGACTGATGGGAATTGGGTGCCATCTTGTTTCTCTGCATGTTGTACTCTCCGACAGTCATATAATAGAATTCTTAGCCAGAAAGTTTTTCATGGACAACGACGAGGATTTAATATGAGAATCAGTGTACATTTTCGTATTTTTATTTCAGTCCTATCTGTTGCCCACAGTACAATTAAAATCTCCTCCTATAATAATATTTCCAGGGGTTATCGTGTCAATTTTAAACCAATTTTAACCAATCAAGGTTATTCAAATATCTATAGGGGGCATCTTCCACCCTCATCCCGTTCATAATATATGTGTTCAATTTTCCCTATAATACATTTTTCAAAAGAACCTAAAACTATACACAGTACATTTAATACTACTCATTGTAGTTCTATATCATAATACAAGCTATAAAATAAGTATGTGAAACGTTTATACCTGGGGCTATCACTGGGGAACTGGTATGCCAAGTTGATTTTTGCCTTTATACATGCGCATACTTGATTGATGGGACATAACTTGGCATTTAAAATATAGGAATAAATTCATTAAACGGGAGGTTGCCAGTAAGTTGAGGTGGGACGAACATCTCCTCAATATTTAAAGGACAACTGTCAGCAAAACATGAACTCATGTTTAACTGAAAGATTGCCTCAAGTGTAGGCAATCTAAATATACATTTTTTTTTATGTAGTAATACAAATAAAGCACCTTATTGAGCACTCTTTGCTCCGTACAGATCAATCAGGAGGCGGCCATTTTGTTTAGACTCTTGGGGAGGCGGCCTTTTTGTTTAGAATCTTGGGGAAGATGGTTCAGACTGTCCTTTATAGATTCTTAACAACATGTCTGCCCCCAAATGGAGTTGTACAGAGCAAAGAGGGGTCGATAAAGTGCTTTATTTGCATTTTATCACTAAAGCGTTTCTATTTAAAATCCCTAAACTTGAAGCAATATTTCAGTTCGACAGAACTTCATCTTTGCTGACAGGTGTCCTTTAAATATTTAACTAGGTGTAAAGCAGGGCCGATACAGCTTTCGAGCAGGAGAAACTCACAAGGTCAGGATTGTCCCTGCAAAATGTATAGTTAATTCAGTGAGATGTTTTTCTCATCTCCGTGGTTGCCAACCATGAGATCTCCACCCTGACTGAATACTGTCTGTGAGTATACTGCCAGGAAGCCTGAACAACAAACCAAGTAAAAGGTCATTTGGTTTGGAGTGTACCATTAAGTAAGGCTTTAAGTTGCATCCTTACACTTGCATGGTCACATACTAAGGAAGATAAGTCTTTAAATCTTCCGTAATTGCAGAAAATGTTATGGATAAATTAGTTCTGTATCACATCTGAAGTTGCAACTGAAAACATAGAAGAGGCTATGTAATGTCATGATGTATATAAAATTCTTACAATTCTTTTATTTCACATTTGCTTCAAGTGTGAAAATCCTGTTCGTCCAGTTCTTTGATTGCACTTTGATTGAACTTGTCTTACATAGAAGCATAGAATGTGTCGGCAGATAGGAACCATTCGGTCCATCTAGTCGTCCCAATTTTCTTAATACTTTTATTAGTCCCCCGTTCCCGGTCTTATAGCTAGGATAGCCTTGTGTCTATTCCACGCATGCTTAAACTCCTTCACTGTATTAACCTCTACCACTTCCGCTGGAAGGCTATTCCATTCATCCACTACCCTCTCAGTAAAGTAATACTTCTTGATATTACTTTTTAAATCGTTTCCCCTCTAATTTTAGACTATGTCTTCTAGTTGTGGTAGTTTTTCTTCTTTTTAATATACTCTCTTCCTTTACTTTGTTGATTCCATTGATGTATTTAAATGTTTCTGTCATATCCCCCCTGTTACGTCTTTCCTCCAAGCTATACACGTTAAGATGCTTTAATCCTTCCTGGTAAGTTTTATCCTTTAACCCATGAAGCAGTTTAGTAGCCCTTTTCTCTCTCTCCAAGATTCCAAATCAAGAGATAAATGGCAGACTGAGACACACAAATGAGCATATCGAGCATATATAATTTTTAATATAATGTATATTATGTATCACCTCCCCTGGCCAAAAATTGCAATTAGTATACAAAGATGCTTCAAGCCCATTTTATCCTTGGAAAGTATATATGTACACAAGTAAATCAAAAATTCACTATAAGATTTTTTTCTTCCATTTTTAATGACTTTCCCTCTATTTCTTTTGCGTTTTGGGCTATTAATGCTTCTTCTGTGTGTTTCACTCCTCCAAGCAAAAAAAAAAACCACTGTTTTATCACAGGTTGAGTATCCCTTATCCAGAAATCCATTATCCAAATTGATCCATTAACCAAAATATTTTTGGGGGATTCTGCCAAAAGTTGCAAATTCCAAACACACCTGTCATAAGGCAAGCGCCTCAATCTGTGATGCAGGTTGATATATAATATTGGTGAAAATGATCCGTTATCCGAAATTATCCGTTATGCAAAATACTTCTGGTCCCAAGCATTTTGGATGATGGATAGTCACCCTGTACCCTAAGTAGCCATTCCTCTTAATCACACTTTCTTAATTGATGCCATTGTCTTGCTATTTACCTGAATAGATCTTACCTTAACTCCTCCTACTTCTCATTTCATGCATATGTATGTATGTTTGGCCATATTTGGAGGAACACGTATAAGTTCTCTAATGTATGTATTTATTTGCAATTCTGCTAACACAAGTTATATTTACTATTTTATTCTGGACATTTCCAAATTATGAGCTCCACCCCAGGGAAATTATCCATGGATGTGCATGGGGAATCTGATATCCAGCTCAAGGGCACTAGATGAACCGAACGGTTCTTATCTGCCGACACATTCTATGTTTCTAGATATCGATGTTTTTTTTTATTTAAATAAAAGGGTTTCCCATCTTCCAGAACCATGCCCCCAACTATCCAGCTTTAAGCGAGACATCCCTATTTTCATTCATTCGTGCTCAGGACACCAAAGAATAAATACTGTGGGTGCACAGATCAGCACGCGTTCGCAGAACTGGAGTGATGCGGAACTGGGATGTACCTCGTTTGTGATTTTTTAAAAAAAGATACAAAATACAAGACGGCATTTCCTACTCAGGGCAATGTTCCCATCTTTTAATAACACCTGTACTACTACTATTTCCAGGAAGACAATTGCCTAACGCGTTTCACCTGCATGGGTACTGAGTCAGAGGCTTACATAAAGTACAGTACAGGTGTTACCAGTATAGCAACCACGTATGATCCTTACATTGAGACTTTCCAAAAAATGTGTCCTTCAGGTGATTTAAAACAGCCTTGTAGTTTTTCTAATGTATTTCCCAAGTGTTCACAATTAAAGCCCTGTTCTGACACATTGCCCTCAGGTTACAGTGAGGTTGCTACACAATCATCTTAATGAGCGCACTTATATAGGAATTTTCCAATCCCTTGGAATCTCCAGTTCTCCAGACTTTCTAATTCCTTCTTTGCCATCAACCCAGATTCTTCACTGCAAACCTCTCGCGTACTTCGGAGTTTGTATATTTAAATATAATTTTCGATGAAATAAATGCTTATGAGTTTGTACACTAGAGGGTCGGCCCAGGTACCTCAGATTTTCGGCTCTGAAATGGCGCCTCCGAATTGCGCACAGATCGCGTCGGTAGCACAAAAATAGACGAAATTCAAGCTATACAGGTAGCTCCGCCCAGCTATGAATAAATCCTCAATGATTCCTCGCCAATATCTCCCGACAATAAAAACGAGCCAGAATGTGCTAAAGGAAAGTGGTAGCCATGGTCCTACCTATGGATTTCGATTGGGAGGACTTTGGCTTATTTTGGGGTCTTGAATATTATGGATATCAAATCACTCAGAAAACTTTTTATTAAATACATTTAATAGATAAAAATAAAGTAAATGAATGTAAAATAATATGAAATTATTTCTTATCAAACTTTTCAAAATGCTTATATTAATGTAAATATACTGTTATAATATGTAACCTTAATATATTTTAATTGACATGTGCGAATTTCATGTTTGCCGAATTCGTGGGCATGTTTGAGGGTGACAGGCGCATATGGGGTAGCCGAAAGTCTATGGTTTTCACAGCGAAGTGTCAATTTGAACCTGACCTTGCTACAACACACACTAAAAAGTAAGGCGCCTGTGAGCTGAGGTAACTTAACTAGTCACTGACATAACTATACATTGTGCAGGGTCAAAACCGGTGAGTTTCTCCTGATAGAAGAGTTCAGCTGACCATGGGTAATGCCTGGTAAAAACCTTTAAAAACGCCCACCTATTTAAGTATGCATTCTGCAGGAACACCTTGGCTCATCTAGAAGGAAAACTCGCTAGGATTGTCCCTCCACCAGGTCGCTGAAATGGTGAGAGGAATATCTTCGTCTAACTTCATCTTAAATGCAACTCACCTTTTAGTGAAAAGCCATCAGAGCCCACAACAGCAGACAGGTTGGGTCAGAGTGCTGTAAAATGTCCGGGGCCCCTAGTGACTTGTTCCACCGCTGTGCTGTGGAATGAAAATCAATGATACACATTGTAACATGTAAATGTATTATTTTTTACAGACAAAAAAAGATCTTTAAATAGAGAAATGATGCTTAATAGATTACCATGCGCTATCACAGACCATGTTGTCAGACCATCAATCTTATCCTGTGCGAGTGGAGATCCGAGCAGGACATAGAGACTTCTTCAGGCTCTAGTCCGTGCCGTGAAGTACATTCTGGTCGTCTGTTACCCTACTAATAGTTGCTGCTACTGTTTCAGTTTGCTGCCTAGTGTGAAATACCTGTGTCTGTACATTAATTTAACATCTTAATGAAACAACGCTTCTGGCTATATACAACGTTGCAGTATCTTTATCTGTTTCCTGGTGCATTTTTGGAAAGAGCTGTGCTGAGGTGGTGGTAACTAATATTTTTGTTACTTTGTTACTGTTGTGTCAATATTGAACTGGGCTCCTCAGTATCATTATGCTCGTTGACGAGTGTTCCACACGTTGACTGCTAACCCTCGTTACAGAGGTGAGCTTCACTTTAACAGGATTGTATTACTAGCAAACAAATATATAATTACAGTGCTCTGTGCTCTTTTGTTGCAGTTTGTTTACTTGTCATTATCCCCATACTTTCCTTCAGTACCCATATACACCTTCCAACGATGTCGCCCCTATACCGACTTTTAAGTGTCTTCATTACCATACCCACATACCCTTTCATCCCTATAGCCACCTCCCAGGACATAACCCTTGTTCCTACTTCCTTAAAGGATTATAAATGGCTGAGGAGATGAAATATTGGTGGGAGGGGGCAGTAATAGGGAAAGGGTAAATAGCTACCTCTCTAGGAGCCTCAATGTGGATTTTATTTGGAGAGCCAAAAACCTGGAACTGTCTGGGGGGGAATGCTAGGCCTTAAAATAAATCACACTTGTAAAAAAAATAAAAAAATAAAAAGTAGGTAAATTATAGAATAGTGGGATATATGGAATGATAAGTCCCCTTAAACGAAGATGTCTTATATGTTGCACTTTTATTTAGAACAATTTGTAGCTACTTTCCTATAAGTATTGCCCTGGACTAAAGAATATATAAAAGGCGATCATGGCAGGGTTGTCAGTCATCACAACGCACCTTGTCGATCAAGGTCAGTATCTCAATATGGGGCCGGGTTTGAGCTATATATTGTTATGTATAACAAACAAACTTCCTGTTATTATGGTAAAATGATGGCAAGTTCCATCCCTGTCTTGTGTGCAGGGGTCCCCGAGGTTTGGTGCCAGTGCAGGGGTCGGCAGTCTTGGGGTATGGCCAACCCGGGTGGCAGTGGCTGTGGGAGTTATCTGCACGGGGTCTATATGGGCTTGTCCCTGGGACAGTGAAGTATGGCTACTGTGCATAATATTGATGCCAGTAGCCACAAGGACATGGATTATGCCTACACCAGATCCTCGGGGGCCGTATCTTAGGTGGCTAGAATAAGTGCTCAGTTACTGCTTATATATACTTAATGATAAGTATTGCTTATATTATACATATTTATTGTTACAGGTTATTGATACCTGGTGGTTATATAAACACAGAATGCAGTCTATAAGTCACAATTCTGAGCATAGACTTGCATTGAATGGAAGGATAATGTAACTATTACATCACAAGGGGGCAGAGTTATGATCCTGTTTGAACAGGTCAAGCTCCTCTCTTTGTGTTGGAAAATAGGTAAAAAAAAAAAAAGGTGTACACGGCCACCTAATCCTGCCCACTGTGATACACAGGAGCCAGTAAGAGAGGAGTACCTATGACATCATCATGCAAGCTTTGGCCACAGTTGTAAAGTGAGACTTGCTAGAAGATTTTGGAGAATGTTGCATCATGGGTAAAATTCTCAAAATGGATGCTGGAGCTAGACACCTAATTTTACTTTTATATGCAAATAATACACACATCGAAGGGAATAAAACAGTGGCATATGTCTTATATATGTGTTTGTTTTAAATGCACAGGTAATCTAGTTACAGCTTATGTAAGTGGTAGTGTCCCTTTAAAGCATTTCTACTGAGAATGCCTGCAATTCAGTAGAATCTTACAATAGAATATAAGTAATTTTTTGGCTGGCAGTTGCCCATTATAATGTAAACATGACTGAATTCAAAGGAACCTCTCACAAGTCAGCTCATTACTGTACGACGATATTTTAAATTTAAAAGCTGAAATATAAAACACAATGTATTCACCTTAAGGGACATTATTATTATTAAACTCGGTGAAGAGTATTGGATATTCCACCTATGTACAGATCTTACCCGTGCCACTTTCTGTACGTCAGTTACCACATTTCCTTCTTGTCTTGCATGTAATATCTTATATCATATGTTTATCGACTATTTGTTTGACAGATGTGCTACTAGCTTGTATGAATTGTCTATTTTATGCACACCAAGAGAGTTATAACATAGGTGCACACAAAAGTAGTGCCAAGTTGTGCTACCATCACTGTGTGCACCTATGTAAAATACTAAGTCCTAAAAAAAAAAATGGTGGAGACACTAATTCCAGCAGATGGAAGGGTGCTTGGAGCAGTACAATAAAAACAAACCATTTAAGTACGGTGGGGCTAATGGTAAAACCACACCACCCGAAATTCAGTGGGGAGCAGAGGCATTATCAAACACAAATCTACACACACCAAACAAGCCAGAAGGCCTGCCTTTCCCACGTGTTTACTGTGCTACCACCCCTGCAAGGGATTCTGGGTAGGCAATTGCAAATCAGGTTGTTGAATGTTAACTAGGAGTATCTCTGAAGGCCGCGATCATCAATCGTTTGCACTGAATTACTCTAAAAAACGTTTGCACCTGGTAAAACTTACAATGAACACTGGGTAGACTTACAAAAGGAAGATCTGCAGAAATATATTAAGTTAGAATGTTCACCCTCCAGGGAGCTTCGTGTGTGAGAAACCGCTAATCCTGTAATCCAAAGCGCACTTAACTGATGTTTAAAAGGAAATATCATCTTGCAAAGCATTCTTTTTGAAAAATCTTTCATTATAATGCAATTATGACCCTAATTTCCATAAAGAGATGTATTAGTCCTTCATAGAGATATCCTGTGAATAATCTTAGTCAACATTACG
Source organism: Pelodytes ibericus (assembly GCA_036172795.1). Classification (NCBI taxonomy): domain Eukaryota; kingdom Metazoa; phylum Chordata; class Amphibia; order Anura; family Pelodytidae; genus Pelodytes; species Pelodytes ibericus. The sequence continues at coordinate 62,012,097 of CM069866.1, read as the reverse complement.
TTTGCACGAAAGAGAAGCTTAGTATGGTCTTGTCTCTGGCTACTACCTTGGTCAAAACAGCTCAATCTGGTTGTGGACATCTTGGGTCAAAATGAAGGAAGATCTGACCCAAGATTCCAAACAACATGTCAGCCCCCGATAGAGCTGTAAACGTAACATAATTTCTTTCTCAATAGTTGCCCTATAAAGGTTCAATATAAATACACTTTTTCCCCCACAGTAGCTTTCTTTAGGACATTGGTATTTTCAATGTTTCGATCAACGTTGGGTCCAAAAAAAGTTGCATTACAGAAACCTGTAAAACATCAATAACGTCATGGAAAACACATCGAGGTTTTTCTAGAAGGGATAAATGTACAAAAGGAATGCAGACACGGGTCCTTTACAATTCCTGAGGTCAGTGTTGAAAATAGAGTATAGTTTAGAACTACAGTGTAAATGTATAAATAATTTATATTTTAAACATATATACTGTGGTGTCGCATGTCTATGACTTGATATGCAAATAAACTACGTATCAGTAGGAAATGTGTAATTTGCATATCAAGCCACAGGTGATGTCATCAGCAGGAAACTCCACAGACATATTTAAAACACAATGTTCTCTTAATCTATACATTGCTTGCAAATTTGCTAACACATTGTATGGATTATTTTATATCATTTTTGATTCTCTTCATTAATAGTATAGGCAATGTTGAGGTTGACAGAGGTATATTAGGCATACAAAATGCCTCACAGCTGACCCTGTGTAGCACAGTCCTGTCTCACTGTCTGACCGAGCTCTCCCTCTGTCCCACTTTTCGGGATAGAGGTAGAGCTCCGCAGAGCAGCAAGATTCGGGACTACAAGCCCACAGTCCCAATCTCCTTCTCTAGTGTCTGGGACATCAAAAGAATGCATGTTGCGTATGGGCAGTAGTGCTTCCTGGAGTCCAGACACTTGACCTCCCAAATGTTGCCCTTGGATGTCCCAGTTCACCGTGGTCAGAGGTTGGGAGGTATGTACTACGATGGCTGCACCCATACCAATGCAAATCAGTAACATACCTCTCTCTTAAAAAGCGCCTCATCACCCAACTATTGTTGGGATTTACGACGTTTTCATTTGCAATCCCTGGATGCGTTCAAGGGAAGGTGCTTATAAAGCCCATTAATATGCACGTTTCACATTTTGCAAATTGCAAATTAAGCTACTTTCCCAAAACTGAAGATTTGGTTTTGCAGGATTCTTCAACCGCAGAGGAACACACTTTTTCTATTTGTTTTGTAGACATAATTATTGTGCTTCCATTTACTTGAATGTACATAAATATGAAATGTTTACATATGACGCATTAAAAGTCCCAGCGACAAATACTGTATTGGTGCTAGCTGCAAAGCAGTGTGCTTGTCTTCCCACTGGTATTCCATGGATTAGACTCGTGGTGAGAGCTGGTATCACGATAGTTGCTGTTCAGAAAATTTCAGTAAAACTTTAGTAAAAAAAATTTAAAAAAAAGCCAGTCACGTGTAGCTAATGTGTCACTCTCTGCTCAATGTTTTATACAAAGTGCCTCACTGAGTAAACAGAATTCACTGAAAAGACACATCCATCTTTTATCGAGACATGGGACCACCGAAATCTTTGCTGCAAACCGAATTTCGTCCATTTATATAGTCGTTATCGGATGAAATTAGGCCTTTATTTGGGCAAATGGAATTGCGTCGAAGTTCATTTTATAATGAGTCAAACAAGGTTTAGGTTCAAGGTTTTGCCCGAAAAAAGGTTTTGTCTGAAAAGGAATGCCCAAGTCAAGTTAGAGGTTAGGTGTATTAGTGAGTGTAAAGTGTAAGAGTGTGTTTGTGTGTATTAGTGTGAGTGTGTTTGTGTGAGAGTGTGTTTGTGTGTATGAGTGAGTGCTATGTGCCAGAGTAAAATAAACTATTGTAAAAAAAATTTGCATGTTTTCTGTGGTTCTTCTGTAGCTGAACTACGTTCTCCAAGTGGAGATGAATGGGAGAAATTTTCCTATTTAGCTACGTTAACCTTGAATTTGAAATTCCCATCTCAACTCCCTGCATTCTCTCTTTATAGAAAGCCCTGGATTTAAGCATTAACAGGAAGGGCTACATGACTTGTGACCAGATCAGGAGATTTACCTATCAGTTGCATTGTTAGTGGTTAATTATTGTCCAGTCATGGGTCTTCCAGATAACCCTGGATATAAGCATTATCAGTAAGGGGCTACATGACTCTGACTCATGATCAGATCATGGGTTTTACCTAACAGTTACATTGTATAGTGATCATGTCCCAGGCATGGGTCCTCCAGGAGGCCCTGGATTTAAGCATTATGAGTAAGGGCTACATGTCCCTGACTCATGATCAGATCAGGGGGTTTTTACCTAACAGTTACATTGTATAGTGGTTGATCATGCCCCAGGCATGTGTCCTCCTGGGAGTGACAGGCTGGGTATACAGTAAAGTTTCTCCTAAGTGGGTGGGATATGGATTAGTATATAGATGTGGGAGTTTTTTGATTTTCATTACGATCAATTTAACAAAAGAGATTTTCCCTCCCTCCCTCCCCAGATTTTGGCTTCGTATTCCCGTGTGGTGGCAGGGGTTCCTACGAGAATTGGCTCCTGAGCAGGTGGCCCTCACAGGGAGGGCTACGATGGGTGCACTGTCCAATGGGCGGCAGTGCACAATCTCCTCAGGGCAGGTTCCTGAGGAGTGGTTCGGGGAATGATACCACCAGCTAGGAGGATGCGGCTGGTGGTTTTTCCTACCACCGGAATACAATGTTACGATTGCGCTTGGAGGCCAATTCTCACGGGATCTCGCTAAGGGAAAGGCTAATAGTTTGTATTATTAGCCTTATGTATATATTTGTTCATATATGTTATTATATGTCAATAATGTTATTAAAGTTTATATTTGTCACAGTGTGGTTTTAAAATAAACGATGTGGCCTTCGAACTCCAATCTGGTGTGGTGTCCTTTATTGGGGGGATATAGGTTTTTTCCAGTGGGGTTCTCTAAGTAGATGGTTCCTTAGTCATGAGAAGACCCTTGTAAATTTAACCAAAATGGACATTTTATCGGTGCAAGGGTTGTGATTTTTGATGGTGAAATTTTTCCTACAAAGCAAATCAGAGGCTTATAAAGACGCAGCCAAGCAGGAATAATCTAAATGAAAAATGTCAATTTAACTGATAGAGGGTGTAAAATATTACACAACACATAACAAATATGACATGACAGATGGTGATGAGGTATTACAATTGATGTCTGGATATAGCGTGTGTGGGCACCACAATATTAATTCTTTGAGGTGCACCTGCAAGATACAGCAGTAGGATACATAGAACAATCCTTTCGGCATGCTAAGCATTGAGGTGGTGTAACAAAAACACAGTATAATGTGTGTATTTGCAGAGAAGTGCAGGGATTTACTGAAGAATTTACAAAGACTAGCAAACCACACCTTCAGTAAAGCTGGATGCATGCTCAGTATGTACTAACGGCTTGTCTGTCATGGTCATCTTCAAAGTAGGGTAAGAGGGGGAGATTCTGGGTCCGATTGCATGTAGGGAGCATGTCCAGATTTACCATGACTTCCTTGGGGAAGAAATGCCTAATCCATTAATTTAAAGTCTTTAGGGAATCTATAGGATAAATTATCACAAGGGTGGTGCTACTATGTAAGAGAATTAAAGGGATGGCTTCTTATGGTCCTCAGTTATCAGCCTATTTAGAGGCTATTTAGAGGGGTGATGAGGGCTATTTAATTTGTATAGATATATATATAGGGAATAGAGGAAAACTCTAAGGTCTCCAATACATTTTAGCAATAGGAAATGTATTGCATACACCAGCATCAACTGGGACTTCTATCCAGACCGGAGTGAGACTGAAACGTTGATGCTGGTGTTTGCAGTTATGCAATTAATTCTCATTGCTAAAATGAATTGAAGACCTCAGAGTTCTCCTTTGTTCCGGTTTTTCTGTATAAGAACCAGGATAGCACTGGGGAAATTAACCCCTTGACTTCTGGTGGGCTTCATTTTTTTGTTTTACTTTAATACAGGTTGAGTGTCCCTTATCCAAAATGCGTGGGACCAGGAGTATTTTGGATAACGGGTTATTTTGGATAACGGATCAGTTTCGCCATTAAGGTGTATTAAAGCCTCTCATCTCTCATGGAATACAATAGTATCAATGTAAATACAGTATAGAGCAAATAAATCACTGTTACCGTGATGGAGCTGTGATGTGAGGCATCGCTGGGAACCTGCCGTTGGCGTGTCAGGTCTGCACACGTGTCATTGTATTACCCTTTGTGGGCATGGGGGAATCTGAGCTTGCATGGAAAGGCTATATCACAGCTTAAGGGGGCTGGACACTGAATAAACTGTTGTGAACGTGCATTCTGCACGGATTTCTGGATAATGGATACGCAACCCGTATATAATATAAATATATTCATTACATTTTATGCAGAATGCATAACTCATATGTGTTAGGAGGAAAACAAATTAATTAGTAGTTCCTCTGGCATCTCATCCTTGATTAAGTAGTTGGTATCCCACTGAACACTCTAAATTTTGCAGGGGAGCAGGTAAAAGATTTGTAAACAGTATATCATGTGTGGGGAAAGAGGAAAATCATAGCTAAACACAAACACTGCAGAAATGTCAAAGCAGCGATTGTCACGAACTTTACAAAAATGTCAAAACAGTCCTGTGAATAAGGGGTTAAACAACTTAATAACACTGCATTTTTGTTCCTTCCAGCTTTCAGCCAAATGAAGAGAGCTGGGTGGGGGGATCAGTAGAAGCTGTAAAAGTGATATTTGTGAGTAAATTAGACATACGGGTAAGATGCGCTATAATGAGTGACCTGGGAGCCACGGTTTAACATTGTGTTCTAAGCGAGTTCGCAAGGTTAGTCCAAAAATCTCATGACACTTCCAATTTACTGCAGAAGTTATAGTGGGATCCGCTGCCCAGGTGGCGCCATGGGACCCACCTAAGCATTGATAGTGTCAAAACAGGGTTTAGCTGTATTCACAATACAGATATTCATATTTTTATAAATACATATATTTTTATTGCTACTTAACAATATTTTTTATTTTCTCCACATAATGAATTGAATTTAAAAACTAACATAATTTAAATTTTTTGAACAAGAGTGACAAATGTCCACTGATTGTGGTAAAATTGGACCTACCCATCCACCATTACTTCTCCATACATTACAGTTTTTTTCATTCTCCGCTGATTTAGCTTTCCTTCACTTCTCTGTACTTCTCATGCCACCAAGTACAAGACTCCCAAGTAACCCCCGTGTAAGAGATATTTAATTTGTTGCCTTTGGGTAATAGGCTTAAAATTGTAACCATACCTTAGACAACAAAGTTCAGTGACAAATTGCACGGGTTAGCATTGTATGCATCAATCTCATGCATTGACTTACATTTGGTATTCAAAATATGTGTAATGTGATATTTTCAACTATTTTTTATATTACTAGAACGATTGGGAACGCCGTTAGCGGTGCCACTTGGACTCTGGGTAAGGCTGTGATGACTGAAACAATATGGTGGACGCCAGGTGACCAACTCGACAGATTATTTTGTTATTTCACATTCGCAGACACCAGAGACTTCCATGTTTTTCTGCGGGATTACGGTCATAAATTCCGCTCTCCTGCTGAGCTCTACCTCTCTCCCGAAATGGGGACTGGCCCGTGTAACATTGCTAGGCATGGTGCAGTGTTGTGGTGTATGTATGGGAATCTTGGTATGTTCAGTTGCCCTGCAGTCTCTGTATCTCCAGGAGATTTGGAGATAAAAAGGTTAAACTTATTATGACATCAGCACCGTGGTGGGTAGGTGACCTGCCATGCCACACCTCTGACGTTCCCTAGCTCTAGTCACTTATATTATTATTATTATTATTATTATTATTATTATTATTAAGGAAGCATAAAATCTCATGTATTGTATTATGCTTGTATGAACTGGCTTTTTTTTTTTTATAAAGGTGTCCAGGGATTTTCCATATTCTCCCAAATCACCTGAAACAGTGTCATTGTTCCTCCCAATCACTTACCACAGTGTCATTATTCCTCCCATTAACTTACCACAGTGTCATTATTCCTCCCAATCACTTAGCACAGTGTCATTATTCCTCCCAATCACATACACAGTGCCATTATTCCTCCCAATCTCTTACCACTGTGTCATTATTCCTCCCAATCACTTACACAGTGCCATTATTCCTCCCAATCCCTTACCACTGTGTCATTATTCATCCCAATCACTTACACAGTGCCATTATTCCTCCCAATCCCTTACCCCGGTGTCATTATTCCTCCCAATCACTTACCACAATGGTATTATTCCTCTAAATCACTTACCACTGTGTCATTATTCCTCCCAATCACTTACCACAATGGTATTATTCCTCCAAAACACTTACCACTGTGTCATTATTCCTACCAATCACTTACCACAGTGTCATTATTCCTCCCATTTACTTACCACAGTGTCATTATTCCTCCCATTCACTTACCACAGTGTCATTATTCCTCCCATTCACTTACCACTGTGTCATTATTCCTCCCATTCACTTAACCACAGTGTCATTATTCCTCCCAATCACTTACCACAATGGTATTATTCCTACCAATAACTTACCACAGTGTCATTATTCCTCCCATTCACTTACCACAGTGTCATTATTCCTCCCAGTCACTTAGCACAGTGTCATTATTCCTCCCAATCACATACACAGTGCCATTATTCCTCCCAATCTCTTACCACTGTGTCATTATTCCTCCCAATCACTTACACAGTGTCATTATTCCTCCCAATCACTTACCACAATGGTATTATTCCTACCAATAACTTACCACAGTGTCATTATTCCTCCCATTCACTTACCACAGTGTCATTATTCCTCCCAGTCACTTACCACAATGGTATAATTCCTACCAATAACTTACCACTGTGTCATTATTCCTCCCAATCACTTACCACAGTGTCATTATTCCTTCCAATCACTTACCACAGTGTCATTATTCCTCCCAATCACTTATCACAGTGCCTTTATTCCTCCCAATCACTTGCCACAGTGCCATTATTCCTCCCAATAACTTATCACCGTGTCATTATTCTTCCCAATCACTTACCACAATGGTATTATTCCTCCCAATCACTTACCACAGTGTCATTATTCCTCCCAATTACTTACCACAGTGTCATTATTCCTCCCATTCACTTACCACAGTGTCATTATTCCTCCCAATCACTTACCACAGTGTCCTTATTCCTCCCAATCACTTACCATAATGTCATTATTCCCCGAAATCACTTGTTCCAATGGCGTTATTCCCCCCCATTACACCTGGCACATCCCCTGCACACACCCTTTCATCAACATTAAAAGCAAAATCAAACACAATTGTATAAGTGTGCATGCATGCATTCATTCACTGTACACATCTGCTCACTCACATAAGAACTCAGGCCATTTATAATTTTCCCGTTGTGTTTTTCCTGCAGAGACACCACCACTTAGAGGAACATTTAGAGGAGACAGGACCACCAGTGGTGGAGCTTCAAGTAAAGAAGGATATGATGTGGGGTCATGGTCAAAGGTCTAAGTAAGAGTCAAAGTATCAAACTAAAGCTCAGGAACCAGATAGACCAGCTAAAGCACAGAAAGACAGACTACAGGAAAGAAGGACAGGAACCAGCAAGTTCAAAGGTAAGACTGTGTGGACTCAGTGAGGCACCAGCACAACTGCGCACTCATGTATGTTGCTCTATAGGATTTTATAGATTAAAGAGAGGTGGGATGAAGCACACGAGTGGAAAGGACTGTAAGATAACCCTATATCTCTGCACAGCCCGAACTCAGTACCAAACACACATGGATTCCCTGCAGTAGTGTGTACTAAACCTTTGTACAGATCTTGACATGTATCAACAACAAGCCCACATTCTCAAACAAAGATTTGAGGAGAAAGGCTATGAACTCCCAACTTTAGACAAAGCTATAACAAATGCCAAATTAATAGAGAGAGATACACTTCTGCAACCCAAGAATAGAACAGAAAGCTCTAAGACGCCCAAGGTCCCTCTAATCTTCGATTATAATAATAAATCGACACATATGAAACGAATAATTAAAAAACATTGGGATATTCTATTAAAAGATGATACTTTAAAAAATTTAATACCTGAAAAACCCAGAATAGTTTTTAGAGGAGCCCCGAACTTAAAAAGGAAATTAACAAAGAACTTCTTTGAAAAAGAAAAAAAGAAAAATCCAACACACTTTATGACACAAAAAGCAGGTTTTTACGGATGTAAAGCCTGTGAAGCCTGTAAAGTCTCGGCATTACAGAAATACCCTATAAACAAGTATACATCTTTCTCTAATAAAAAAGAATTTTCCATTAAACAATTTCTAACATGCTCCTCCACAAATGTCATCTATCTTGCCGAATGCCCATGTGGGCTACAATATATCGGCAGAACATCAAGAACCCTCAAAAAAAGAATGGGTGAGCATGTTAGAAACATTAGGAAAGGCATTACCCAGCACGCCCTCTCCAAACATTTTCTAGAAAAGCACAACAAGAACCCAAAAGGTCTTAAATTTTGGGCAATTGACAAGGTAAAAAAATATTGGAGGGGAGGGGATAACATCAAAGAAATGGGAAAGATCGAAATGAAATGGGTTTTTAACATAGATACCCTCCTTCCAAAGGGTCTCAATGCAGACTTCGATCTGCATAATTTTTTGTAAAATAAGCCCCCGATTTCTCTCTTTGGCTCTTTCTATCTTCCCTGCGTGTTAAGATATACATATGATTTGTGTGGGGTTTTGATGTGCATATGTACGTTAGCTTTAAGCTCACTACAATATGGTTACAAGACAATACATAATATAACCCCATTTGGCAATGTAAGGTTGATGTTAGAAAATGTCCATAATATATACAGTAAACACTCCTATTTTATATATATATATATATTTTTTTTATATTTTTCAGCTTTTTATATATATTTTTATAACTATTAATAATAATCTTATTTTTAGATATTTATAATATATCTTTGTTGCATATATATGCATATAGCAAAAAGCTAAAGTACATTATGCTTTTTAAATAAGAACACTAAGTCTTCAGGTAGACTGTAAAATCGTTTTTCTCTTTCCTATGCATATTCTATGTGTTTATTATGTTGCCAACCAAGCCAACCAAATGGCCGACGGCCGAATCTCGCGATGTTTTGGAAGAAGATCACGCACGGCGACGGAGTCGCCATGACGTCACGCACCCGGAAGTAAAGCCCGCGATTTTCGGATATTTAAGGAATTCACATAGTACAGTGGTCACACGCCAGGAGGAAGCCTGAGAAAAGGCGAAACGCGTTGCGTGACCCACTGTACACCACTGATTGATCTTAATCCAGTTCCAGCCTTGCTGAAAAGTTTTGGATTTTCTCTAACTGCAGACCTGTGGACTATTTTGCTGCCTGAAAAGGAAGATCTGCAGCGCTGTTTTTACCATTCCATATATGTAAGATACTATGTTTTATTAAAGCTTTTTGTATTTTATCATATACTGATTTTATCTTCACTTCTTTGCCATCATACCTACATATGGTCACTGAGTAAGAAGAATCGAAGGAATCATCTCATTTGGATCAGATAAGCTCTTTTTCTTATCCACTTTTGTGAGTGCAATTCACCACCTCACTTTATAAGTTTCTACACTGAATATAGAGTTGCACTATGTTCTTTGTTTTTCTCTGTCTCCCTATGTTCCGAGCCTGATGAGATCACCTATATCCTCAGCTTGTGAAGTTGACTGATTTTTAAGGCAATTATACGTTTTCTGTCATATACATATTTCTGTGTGTGTAAGACCTCCAGCGCACCTATCACCTTTGTTTGCTGTTTATGTACTAAACCTTAGTTGCCAACATTGGGAAATGTTTATTAAAAAAAAAAACTCAACTGGGTCTATTTAATAAAATTCGATTTTGGAGGTCTGCTTTCATTTGGAGGCTATGTCAAATTTGGTACCTAAGTTGGACTTAGTCTCAAAAATTGCTTTGATCATTTCACCTCTCATCATTTTCAATGGGGAAGATTCGAACCTATTTTTTCATATACTGAATTTGACTTACTCTGAAACTGAAAGCCGACCTCCAAAGTCAAATTTTAGTGAACAGACCCAATCAAGTAATTATTCCCCAATACGAGTATATAGTGGTCGAATTTCCCCCGCTTTACTATTACATTGTATGAATAGTTGTAAAGAGATCAGGCCCGCTATCAGGGGGTGACTGGCGATACTGGTGTCCCGGGCCCGGCGGGTCCAGGGGGCGTGGTGGTCCCAGGTCACGCCAGGAACCAAAAAAAATTAAAAATGCGACCGGTGTTACTCAGGTCTTTTTTTTTTAACAAACTTTATTGAAGCCACGTGGCTGGAGGGAAGCGCAGAACGCTTCCCTCACAGCCGCGGACCTGCAGAGCACCGGGAGACAGTAGCAAGGAGGTAAGTACTGGGGAAGGGGGGAGGAGGGTGGTACATAATGAGAATGGCATATTGAGGGGAAAATACTGACTTATTGAGTGGCAAAATATTACATATTGACAAACTGCTCCCGACCACCCTCCATATTACATTAGACCGGGATAACATGCCTGTGAGGGTATGTGGGAGATATTGTCGTGGGGGGGGGGGGGAGCCCAGAAAATTCAGTAAGGGGCCCTGAAATTCCTGGTGGCGACCCTGAACGAGATGCCAAGAGCTATGATGTATCTTGCCCGTTGTAGGTTCCACAAGATCCCTCCTCGGGTCCCGGTGAGCACAAAGTCTCTCAAACGGGCTATAATCACTCTCAGCCGTGCTCAGTATTCCCCCAATATAATGGACGAGACCGGTCTTGTTAGGTTAAACAAAATGAGCACACTTTATTTAGTAACACACATACAGTATTTATACATTACAAGATCAGATAAATATAGATTGAACAATGACATTTAAACAGCTTAACACAATAGAAAACACAGTTGAATTTGGTGCCATAATATCTGTTTGTAAAGGGGCCAGTCAATACAGCTCTTCTAGAAGATTTTGGCGTTTGACACAAACAAGGTCCGAAGTCCCTAGACCGGAGGCTGGCCCCCTGTGCCCGCCAGGGGTAAGAGTCATGGTGGATACCGTGACAAAATTGCACCTTGGTGGCAACATGTTACGTGGTGATACGGGTACTATGCACAAACAGAAAAAATGTCAGAACAGAAAAAAAAAATGTAGCAACATGGCTTCACTCTCAGCGTCGTTACATAAAATGTCTAGTCTATGGACAGCATTCTGTCTTGCTACGCTAGGTCATGTTCCTTATTATTTTGTCATGGTCTTGTCTTCTTGCCAAGAAATCAAGACTTGTGGTTCATTCATTTTCTGGTCGATTTACCACGTTTTACCCCTAAGTAAACTACAGTCACCAATTGTAATGTAAATACAATAAAGTGAACATGTGCGCTAGTGACCAACACTAGAAAAAAAGAGCACCCTTTTCTATGAGACAAAATGCTCAGATATTATGCAAAGGGAAAAAAAACAAAAACAATAATAGTGTAGTATATCAGTGCAATGATATAATAGTGCAAAGTGCATAAATGGTACACTCACATTTACATGAGCAATACCCTGCTCAAGATAAATAGCGTGGGTGAGCTCAGATAAGAGCAGGTAGATCTTGTAAACCAGCTCCAGAGGCAGCCCAGATATCCAGATCACATGGGAAGGAGAAGGCAGGATTGCACAAGTAAGTATTTTAATGTATAAGCAATAAAACCAACAAACAGTAAGATCTTACATTTAAAAACGTTTTAAAAGTCCCAGATGCTTGTCCATAAAACCAATAGTGTTGTCTGTGCACTCCTCTCACACTCTCAAGTAAGAAAAGGGTAATGCTCTTTTTTTCTAGTGTTGGTCACTAGCGCACATGTTCACTTTATTGTATTTGTTTTCACTGGTTTGCTAGGAGTGAGACACTAGCTGTGCACAAGTGCTAGCTTACTCCATCACAGTTATTGGCGCAGTATACTGTATTGTTTGTTTATACCAATTGTAATGTATTATATGTTTTATTTTCCTGCCCAAAAATCTATATTAACACTAATCATTATATATGTATCACAGAATTGGGAGGACATTGTGGCTGAATTAAAACAGATTGAGAGTTAATCTGTTAAAGATCGGGAAGATATGTGAATTCATTTTACTTTAACTTTATTTGTTGGCTATTATTATGTTATTATTTGTTGTTATATGTTGGCTAAATTCATTTATATTCGATAAAATATTTTCAAGACAAATGTTATTGCTTACAAATCCCTATTTTTGTATTATATTCTCACATTATTTATAATAGAGAAAGCTGTCAACCTATGTAACATTTTTGCTAAGATGTTTGTAAGTTAAAGTTCTAAATTCTAATAAATCGAGACACTATAAAGGTAATGGGGGTAGCACGACGGTTACAGTGGGCCTAAAATAAAACTGATTTGAAACATCTGTTAAGATCACCGGACAGGCAGGTATATTGCACACTTACTGGCATCTTACTGAACGGAAGTTTATGGCAGTAAACAAATCCAAACAGCTTTGACCGGCTCAAAAAAGCCCAAAATAAGATAAGTAGTGAGTATATTGGTATTTTACCTCCAGGTGCTGGAACACAAAAAGGGTCTACTCAAAGCCCAGGATTAAGCAGGAAACAAACAGAGAGGAAGTTTATGGCAGGCCAATGAATGTTGGGTTGAAGCCAAGGTTAACTCTATGGAGACCATAGCATGAGGGTCTCATCAATACAGAGGGACTTTAGGCCATTGCAGCAGAGTTGGAAAAATTCTCCAATGCAGCTTCAATTCCCTGTATTTCTGTCTTCATTGACTGGTATTTTATTTTTAGTAAAAGGTAGCCACCATAATCAAGTTCAATGAATGAGCACAGTGACAAGGAAGGAAAACATGGCAGAAAGTATTGTGAATATGTTCCCTGACGCATTCTACATGGGCGGCTCTATCCAATAGGAAGTGACTATATATTTCTTAAAGAGCCAGACTTTACAAATATGGTGCCAACAAGTTATGCTCTAGAACTCAAGGAGCCCCAACATTCCATGATATAGGAAGTACCAAGTCATGTTTATATTAAGCTATCTATAAAACCTGGTCCACTGGGTTCTTTGAGGATTGGCTTGGGAACCATTGCTTTACAAATACACTTTCCTAGTTGTGTTTAATACATACAAACATATTATCTGCAGACAGCACACAGAGAGACACATGCTGGACCAAAGGGCTACAGGTAAGTGGGGGAGGGGGGTCTAGGACACTTTGGCGCCGCATCTTCATCGATGAAGTTAGAACGCTGAACTGTCAGCAATGAAGAATAATGCGGCCGTTTCATTGCGGCCACGGCTATGTAAGCGCTTACAGTTCAGCGCTGAACTGTCAGCTCTTACAAATGTAAAAGGAAAAGGAAAATAACCCCAATACTAAAATTAACCCCCTAAACCCTAATACTAGCCCTAATACTAACACCCCCTAAAAATTAACCCCCTAAACCCTAATACTAACCCTAATACTAACACCCCCTAAAAATGAACCCCTTAAACCCTAATACTAACCCCCTAAACACTAATACTAACCCCCAACCCCTAATACCAACCCCCTAAACCCTAATACTAACCCCCGACCCCTAATACTAAAATGAACCTCCTAAACCCTAATACTAACACCCCCTAAAAATGAACCCCCTAAACCCCAATACTAACCCCCTAAACCCTAATTCTAACATTCTAACCACCCTAACTAAAATAAACTAAAATAGCTAAAATACTGAAATAAACTTACCTTTAGCGACGAAATGTCCCACGATGAAATCTCTAGCGACGAGCTGTCTTGTGGTGAAGAGTCGGCGGTGAAGCGGCTGCGCGGAAGCAGCTGCGATGAAGTGTCCCATCCCCGGGGGGGGGGGGTACTTTAGAAAGTGATATGGCACTTTGGAATGGTAAATCTGGCATTACTATTAAAAGCAGGGCCGTGCTTGTACTGTGCAAGGTGAGGGATAAATGATACTGTGGGGAACTTGGGAGATATATGGTACTGGTGGTGTCCATTGGTGATGTGTTGCATGTCCTAGAGGTAGGTTTGCACCAGTAGTTTACCTCTGATTATATATATAAGTATATTCTGGAGATCCTTGTGGGTAGCTAGCTACCTTCTAATGAAGATAACTTTCATAACAGAAGTAGCTTGGTATGTTGTTTCCCTGTGATTGAAGCTTGACAATGGAACTCTGCCTTAGGAGATGATCTATACCCCAGATATATAAAATGTTAAATAGTGTGCTTACAGACGCCATCCATGCCTGTTGGGCTTCCCTGTCATCAGGATTTACTATGAGTATTTATAGTTAAAGGACAGATAAAGGAGCCACAGAAAGTCATTGGACAGTATGAAGAAATCACCTGGACAGACAGGATTATGTGCATTTTTGTCTCCTAAATGATGATTTACAACAGAAATTCCCTTTTTCCTTGTTTGATACTATTTCTCTTCACAGGTTACAAATTAGTCACATATTCCTGATATTATGGGGGCTATTCACTAAAAGGTGAGCTGGGGTTAGATGAACATTTCACCAATGTAGCTAACAGGAACAAACAGAGGTAGTGCCAGCTGAAGTCATCCGGAAGGTAGACAGCATTAATCCATAGTTGGTTTGTAAAAAGTAACTTTATTAAATCAAAAAAAGAATAATAAAACCATCAAGCAGTGAGACAGGAACAAAACAGATACAACACACGCTTGACGCGTTTCGCACCAACTGGTGCTTTGTCAAAGACAGTCTGAAGTATCATGGTACAACACACAATATATATACATAAATACACAATTAAAAAGTAATCAGTATAGTACCTGCAGCTGGTGTCAGCACACATTGTGCAGGGACAAACAAAGCAGGGGAAACTAACCAGGTTTGTCCCTGCACAATGTATAGTTAAACTGGTGACATGTTCATGTCACTTCAACTCATGTCAACTCAACTCCCCTGGAACCAAGGCATCACATGGTCCATGGTCAGATCTATATCAACTTATGGGAAAACTGTTATACAATAATACTTTACAGTTTGTATATTATATTTTTATCCTAGCCGCATCCAGTGTGCCAATCAGACATTAGTTTGCACATATACAGATATCTCCAGAAGGATATTGATGCTTCGGAGAGAGTTCAGAGAAGGGCTACTAAACTGGTTCATGGGTTGAAGGATAAAACTTACCAGGAAAGGTTAAAGCATCTTAACATGTATAGCTTGGAGGAAAGACGTAACAGGGGGGATATGATAGAAACATTTAAATACATAAAGGGAATCAACACAGTAAAGGAAGAGAGTATATTTAAAAGAAGAAAAACTACCACAACTAGAGGACATAGTCTTAAATTAGAGAGGCAACGATTTAAAAGTAATATCAGGAAGTATTACTTTACTGAGAGGGTAGTGGATGTACGGAATAGCCTTCCAGTAGAGGTGGTAGAGGTAAGCACAGTGAAGGCGTTTAAGCATGCGTGGGATAGGCACAAGGCTATCCTAGATATAAGACAGGGAACTGGGGACTAAAAATTATTTAGAAAATTAGGCAGACTAGATGGGCCGAATGGTTCTTATCTGCCGACACATTCTATGTTTCTAACCTGTGCATTTTAGTACTCTACAGGTTTAGATTGCACTGCATAGAAAGAAATACCTTTATGCTCCTGATGGGAGCTTTAGAAGACTTGGGAGCTAGACACTAAAAGATGATTTGAGTCAACTATACTTTGTGCCAGGCGATACGTGGTGAGCTCCTCCTGCTAGCAGAGTTCCGTAGGCCACGGCAAATACATCTTTAAGAACGCTCACTCTTTTGTAATAATGTCTTATGCAGGACCAACTCTGTTCAACCAGCAGGGAAAACTAACCGGATTTGCCCCTGCTAGTGTTGAGCGAACCCGAACCGCACTGTTCGGGTTCGTACCGAACTTTACGGTTTTTGGACCCCGGACATTTCACTGTATGTCTGTGTTGGAGTTCGGGGTTCGGTGATTACATTGTATGTAATGCTATTGGCTTTCTATAAACCGAAATAGAGTCTCCATTCATAAGAAATTCTTATGAATGGGGACTCTAGTTCGGTTTATAGAAAGCCCATAGCATTACATGTATTCCATAAGCCGAAAATCTATAAACCGAACAACATTCGGTTTATAGACTTTCGTTTTATACAATACATGTAATGCTATTGCTATTCTATAAACCGAAAGTCTATAAACCGAATGTCTTTCGGTTCCTAGACTTTCGGCTTATGGAATACATGTAATACTATTGGCTTTCTATAAACCGAATAGGTCAGTTGACCTATTCGTATGAATAGGGACACTCACCCACATTTTACTTCATTTTGCAGCCCTCTAGCCATTTCCAGGACTTTTTTAGAGGCATTTTAGTAGCCAAAGGTTCGGGTACCCATTGACTTCAACTTGACCCCGAACCCGGACTTTTTTCTGAAGTTCGGCCGAACCCGAACATCCAGGTGTCCGCTCAACTCTAGTCCTTGCACAATGTGTAGTTAGGTTGTGAGTCGTGAAATATTCATCTGACTGCAACTTTAGGTAGCACCTTCCATTGTCATTATAAGAGGTTGTAGATTTGCAAATTGGTTTAGTTCCTGGAAAATAACATAGAGAACAAAAAGGCTAACCAGAATATCCATCCTCGAAAATCTTGGAAAACCGGATTAAGATTTCACCCAGGTTCAAAAGACTGGGATAAATTGGTATGGTTTTTTTTTTCTGTGATTATTTAAGTGTCTGTTTGATCTTTATGTTGAGCTTAAATACTTTGATCACCGTGGATTAAGTTGTGTAACCTTATGGATCAACGTGACTTGTTCCTGGCCCTTTACTGATAAAGAGGTAACGTGAAGTGCTGTGACAGTGAGAGATTAAGATAACTAGTGTTATCTTACAAAATCCTAGAATTCAGTGTAATGTAAATAATAAGCAGTGTTTTGATTTTTTTTTTTTTTTTTTACATAAAAAAGAATTCACAATGTAAATTTTTGATGTGCCTACAATATCCCCCCACTAGGAAGTCATTCATTTAGATATTTCGGAGTCTACTCAGATAGTTCAGATTATCCCATGTAAAACTAGGTCTCTGAGTTTTGGACCTTTGGCCAGCCCCAGACCCAGAGGGTCTTAATTGTTATTGATGGGGTCTGGGAGGCTTTGGCCAGCTCCTGGGCATGGGTGGTGGTTATCCATGTCTACCTCTGGATCCCGGGGGTTGTATGTATTTTATTGAGGGTTTTTATTTTTTTTCATTGCATGGGAGTTAGGGCAAGTCTGGCCCCCAGTGGGCATTTGCCCAGTTCTCAGTCCTATTCTTTATGGGGGCACAGGGCTACTAGCCCTGATTCTAATGTTTTCCAGGGACTGGAATACATTTGGCCTGGGACACAGCCTCATTTACTATTAGGGGGGCCAGTGTACTAGTATTGAATTATGCAATAAGAAATATTATAGGGGCTCGTAGCCATTTTGGCACCTCCAAACCCCGTTTATAACAGCGAGGGTCAGCGCTTCATGTGCTCGCCACCCATTATTATAATAGAGACCAGAGAATTATTTTTAATTAATGTGGCCACTGGTAATATTCATTTTTTACTTTTTTTTAAGATCATTTTTATTTAAATTCTCAATTTTTGTGGCCCCCCAAGTCCTCCCCTTGCAACTTTAATGGTTGTAGCCTACTGATGGCAGCCATGCAGAAGGTAATGTTGGGTGGGCCCATCATTATTAATTCCATGGGGTAATACTATACAACTTATGGGTTTTAGCTCAGATAAGACACTTGAGGGCTATATCTGGCCTGCGGTCCACCGGTTGGACATCAACAACTTAAAGTAACGTAACATCCACACACTCACACACACAAATATACTAAAAGGCTTTATTGCCTTGTCAAGGCCTTATTTCCCTTACTATAAAATACAATAATGCTACGGTGGCAAAAACAATTACTACAAGTAGTGCTAAAGATGATATAACCGCTTGGTCCAGATATTTCTGTTGAAGCATATAAGGTATATTTGCCTGCCCTACCCATGATATATTGTATCTTCCTTTCTAAGCATTGTACCATTATATACAGGGCCCGATTCAATGACACAGAATATCACTTATCACTGTTTTTTAACTCAAATGTTTCTGTTGTAGTCTATGGTATTCAACAGATGCAAGGGAATAGGAACCGCAATGCGATGACCTGGTAGCTACCGCAACAGGCTTGGAAACAGAACAGTGTCTATTCATTTGGATGGTATTATACACTATGGTTGAGCCTCTGGTAAATGACCACCCAGGACTTGGTACACTGACTGAAAACAGCGCACTGAAGCAGATATTCGCAGGGTATAGTGATAGAGTAGAGTAGTCAGCTGGCCGGGTCATACACCAATCGGGAGCAAGGTACAATATAGAGAAACCAGAAGACAATGTCACTAGGCAAGCAAAGGATCGAGGCAGGCAGCGAATGGGATGAGTCCAATAGACATGCAGCAGTCAATAAACCAGACAGGAATCAAACGATGGAGCGCTACAAAAACAGACACAAATATACTCCAATTTTTGTGGAGAATATGGAATAGCAGATCATTGGCAGTTGATCGGATGTCCTTTGTCGTATGTCACGCTGATATGTGGAGAGAAACACGGTACAGCAATAGTGCTCTCTGTATATAATAGATAATATGAGGGTCCCCCCAGGATTGGTATCTCACTCACATTTGTTGGAGCAGGAATATTACTGCTCACTTTTAGAATTCTACGGACCACCGCTCAGGGCACTCAAGAATCTTCGGGGCTAATCCAAAGTGACCGTTTGGTCTCTTTAAAAGACACTTGGACTAGCATGCAATAGATAAAAAGATTTCTTCATGGTGCACAACTGTTTTTTAATCCGTACAAAAAAAGAGGGTTAAAATCTCTTACAATCTCTTATAATCAGGGTGACCGCTCTCCCGACTGTCACATGTGCAACTGATGGTTTTAAAAGTCCTGAAGTCCTGTATACTTTGATGACGGTTCAGTCTCATGTATCCTCCGGAGTGTGATGTCAATCAAACGCTAGATCAAGGTACAAAGAACTATCTCAGACAAGGTCTGAGTAGCAGATGATAATTTAAATCCCTTTATGACATCCAAACCCGCCCCCCTAGTAAATAAACCAAAGTTATAAGTATAGCCCTTTAAGGCTATACTACTTTTCTGCGTGTAGGGTTACTGCGCATGCGCGCAGTCTCTGGCTGCTGCTCGTCCATCATCAGACTGGGGAGGATGCAGGGAGTGTGCTTGCGGCCTCGGCAGGCCAGGATGCCGATTGAGTCCTCCATCGCCCGCCCACTCCGTTGGCAGAGGCGGCGGGAGTGTGGACCACATTGCGGCGGCAGGTAAGTTGTCTCCTTACAGGGGTTAAACCATGTTTACCCAACAAGTGTGTTGTTTTTTTTGTTTTACAGGTGACAAGTCCAGTAGAAGGTTTTGTACGCGGAGCCTGGCTGTAAAATCTTCCCAAAAACTGTAATTTATTGACAAGTGTGTTTGTTTATTTAATCCTTTACATTTATGAAAGTGTTGTTGGAATTGTACATTTATACAAAAAAAAAGAGCATTTCGGAGCACTGCTAGTTGCTGTACAGAAAAATAAATATTTTTGTGATTTATTGCTTTTAGGCCTTACTAAATTAAACAATGACACATACACAAGACTATACGCACTGCATACAACTGGATAAACATGTAGAGTAAGATTCTTTCAATTTAGCCTGAGGACCCAGAGCATGCCTGAATGCCTAGCAGTGTTACCTTTCTAGTACTACAATGGGTGGAGTGCTGGATCACTTAAATATAATGGAGCTGCTACATAGATCAGCAATATTCGATGGCCATAACGTTACATAACAGGTTTTTTTATCAGAAGAGCATGACTGTCAAGCCTGTGCAGGGGGCATCCTCACTCCTGGTCCACACCGTATTTTTAAAAAAAAAATCGATTGTGTCTACGGATAAGAAACAACAGGTTTTTCTAGTCTGCCCTCCAGGAAAATGCAGATTGATATGTTTTTATAGATAGTCTTATGCACATCACAGGCATTCTTGGCTTCTTTCATAGTGCTTCCCTTTGCTATGGGAAGATCTGTCCGAGACAGTCCTGACAGTAGAACATGCTCCCAATATGGTGGGTCAAGAGGATGGTGGGAGCAGAGACATCCTTTGAGGTATTATGCAGAGATTTCAGTACTGGGTCACTTACTCTCAATCCCACCCATTTATACAAAATGACCAAAGTAGTGATAGGAGGAACAAATTATTACTACTTCTCCTGTAATATTCCTCTTCCCCATCCATTTTTGTTCTCTTAATAGAACTCTAGTATAGCTTCCAACATCCTGGGACCGGCAAAGAAAGAGGAGTCAAGTGAAGACTTGCATGATGCGAGATTGTGCTCCAACCTCCCTGATACAGATACTCGGAGTCTGGCACATTTTTTTTGGACTTCATCATAAATAAAGGTGGACAACCAAGAAAGCTAGAAACATGGTACATCTGTATCCAGTACCAATGGTTTTAAAACTGCTATTCAACCGGACCAATATATTGGGCTAAAACCGGTTAATGGGAGAATGTGCGTGTCTGTGAGAACGTCAATATGAGAGAGACAGAGAGAGCAGAAGAAACGGATTATGGGATTAGGAAAGTCTAAATATAAAAAGGCAAGTCAGTAAAATAACAGAGAGGGTTTTTTTTAACTGGTTTTTTTTTTTGTTTGTTTTTCTCCATAGCACCTCCGTGCTTCATTCACAAACAAGCTGATGCTTCCGAGTTACTCAAAGCAGAGGGGTAAAACCACATCTTAAAAAACCGGGAGGAAAAAAAGGGATTTGATGCATCATTGTAGGTCTCGTGTACAGCTGACAAAGAAAAGGAGGAGGTGTTAGTACAGTAAATAAACAATAAACTCATCATACACTATAAGTCCCATTAAAGCAGGAAAGGCATCAGACTGCTGGGCTTCATCTTCCACCGAGGGCCTTTCATTTTGGTTCTGACACATGTCAGTTCTACACTGACCTTCAGTCTCATGCATTTAAAAGTCATTATTTATGTGCTTATAAACCTCCTTGGTTCTTTATCTGTCCTCACTCTGCACAATAAATAATATGCAACCAGACACCTCCACTATCCCTGCACTGAAACTCCTACCTGGCCTGGTAAAGGCCCCGACAACAAACCCCAAAATTTACTAGTGCCATTAATTTTTTTCACTTGTGCTGCTATCTTAGGAGCCCAAGTCAAAAACAAGGGTTGGTGGCACTTTAACCCCTCAATAGAGGCATCATGCAACACCTTCTGTGCCCCCCTGGGCACCACGATCACCGGTGTGTGCTGTATCGGAGGAGCATGCTCCTCCAACACAGCGTGCCCAGAGGAGAGCGACGGAAGAGAGAGAAAAAAAATCTCTTCCGTCGCTCTGAAGCCGCTACTTGACTGCCCCTAGAGGCAGTTAAGTATATTACAGTTAAAAATAGAAAATGAATTAAATAAATAAAATAAATAAATGGAAAGAGCTAACCCTAGATCTACTGTACCTAGATCTAGGGTTAGGGTCATAATTAGGGTTACAGGGGGGTTCGGATGATTACAAGGGTTAGATTAAGGGGTGGGGGTAGATTTAGGGTTAGGGTAAATTTAGAGTTGGGGTAAATTTAGGGTTGGGGTTAAAAAGTCCCTGTAGAAGAAAATGATTAGAAAACAAAAAAAAAAACACTAATATTGTTTATTGCCCTATTACTTGAAATAAAACATAGACAAACAAGGAAACATTGGTATTACTAAACTCAGGACAAATATTAGAAATATATAGACGGGGTCCTTTTAACCATTTGTAATTGTGTAAAAAAATATTAGGTCAAAGTTAGAAAAAGTGTTTTTTATGGCATATTTTCATAATATTTTATATTTTTTTAATAGTAAATGATATCATATGATGAAAATAATAGTATCAAATGAAAGCCCTATCTGTCCTTTAAAAAATGATATATAATTTGTGTGGGTGGACTGAACACAAAGAAAGAAATTCACAGTTCAGTAAACGTATGACAAAAATAATCGAATTCTGGTCTTCAACGCACATCAAGGGGTTAAATATAATGATATTGTGGCGTCTGGAAACTAAACTGTGAACAGTGTTTAACTGACAATTTACCGCAAAATTCAGTCATTGATATCTGGGCTGCAAATACAGGGAAGTTAGAACATTTTGGTTTTATTTTTGTTATTTTCTTGCACCACGTTTTTTTGTTGATTTAAAAAATTGCTTTATGTAAACATATCCCTTATTACATAGTTTATATCTCTCTCTCTCTTTATATATATATTTATTCTAGATTTGCTTTGCACTGACCCAGATACAATTCTGTTTTTTGGTTTTTTTTTACAACTGGGAAAAGCCTGGGTCATGCGACTTCACGTGATGCTACATGGCGTTATAAGACCCCGCCCACTTTAGGCCTCGGACCCTAATAAAGAAAGTGGTCAGGCATGCAGAAATATCATGGCGGCTACACGTCGCATAGCCACGGGACCTGTTTAAAAGTTTGAATATGTAATTTAATGATGGAAAAAAATGCTGTATTGGAATTTACGGGACTCGCGCCAAGTTTTAAAAAAAAATGTACAAAATGTAATGCATGCAAACTGGAGATGACACTTTTCAAAAAATGCATGATCATTACTTAACTTTAAAACTCAGTCGTTCCAGGTTACTGTGCAGGTCAGCATATTCCTATTCTGTTTGTCACCTGAACCAGTCACAGGTCACATAGGTAAATTAATAGAGACCGCAAGATCAGTCCAAACCCCTCTAATCTCTGTAACATTAGTTCATGGGCAGCACCCTTTCATTGTGCCCTTCCAAAACGGGCACTAAAGGGATTTTTTTTATTTTTTATTATTAAATTACCAAAATAAATGTTTACAGAATAAGTTGAATCCCTTATTCATTATGATAGACATTTTGTTTCACACTGTAGAAAACGTATCCACTAAACTTTCCATTTATCCCTGTGCATTAGAACATCTGCATTGCATATTTCCCATATATGCTGTTTGTTTTAATATAATAATATTACATAGTGCGAAACATTAAATACTTTTCTTTCTTTCTTTCTTTTTTAAATATATCTTCTTTATTACAGGTTTTATCAAAAATACAAATATAGAAACATAGAAACATAGAATGTGTCGGCAGATAAGAACCATTCGGTCCATCTAGTCTGCCCAATTTTTTTTGAGTACTTTTATTAGTCCCCCGTTCCCAGTCTTATAGATAGGATAGCCTTGTGTCTATCCCACGCATGCTTAAAATCCTTGACTGTGTTTACCTCTACCACTTCTGCTGGAAGGCTATTCCATACATCCACAACCCTCTCAGTAAAGTAATACTTCCTGATATTACTTTTAAATTGTTGCCCCTCTAATTTAAGGCTATGTCCTCTAGTTAAGAGAAACAGCATACACTACATACACATTTGCAAACATACATTTCTCGAGGTTCAGTCGGCGAAATATGGACCTGTGTACTCCAAGTACAGTGGGGAACGAGTGGATCCCTACTGTGGGTCACACACATTTTTTTTGTTATTTTTCCATTTATAGATATAACAACTGTGAAGAAGTGTATATACTGTAATATAGGGGTACCCCACATACTTAGGGTATAAGTGATATACATAAAAGCCAGCTCCCTTCACTTAGTATCAAGTCAGAGCATAACTATTTAATTAAATGATAACGTTTGAGGAAGTCTAGAGCCTGCCCCCATCACAAACACACATTAAATACTTTTCAAATATACAGATATTTTATTCCCTTTGTGCAAATATGTATCTATATATGCTACAACTTCTAATATCCAAATGTTAAGGGGATTTTATCAACTATATATTAGTTTTAAATGTAAATTTAGTGAATAAAAATTATCCAAAAATGTATACATTGTGTTAGCAGACGTGCAAGCAAAAGACTTAAATTAGGAGAAAAATGTGTTTTAGATGCGTCTGTCCTGCACATGACATCACCTGCCTTGGTGTGCAAATGAAGTTTTTTTTAATGGAAAAATGTGTCATTTGCAGGTAACAGAGACCCTTTAAGTCTTACTGGTACAACAGTCCTCACCAAAGTTTGCTCTGCTGAGCCCATGTAAGAACTGGGGTCTCTCTCTGCAAAAGCAGAGAGAAACAGTCGCCGACCAGACTGAGCTGCCTGTTTCCTAGGGTCAGTGGTGTATCTTGGTTTTGTGCTGCCCTAGGCAGACAAAATTCGGGCACCCCCCCTCACCCACATTGCACACCTACAGTATGCCCCATCACCCACATTGCATACACACTAAATGCCCAATCACCCCATTACATACCACCATCACCCTCATTACATACCCCACTACGTCCATTATATTAATTGGAAGGAGCTAAAGCTTGCTGAACGGTAGGGGAGGGAGCGAAAATGATTGAAGCACCAGAAATGTGCTTTAACACCCTCTGGCAAAGTGCCGCCCTAGGCGAGTGCCTTGTGGAAGATACACTACTGCCTAGGGTAGCATGGCAGGTGAGAGACAAAAAGGAAAACTGCTACGACCATTTTGAAAAGGTACCATTTAAAACATAATCCTTTAATCCGTTCTGGTTAAAAAGCAGCACATCGTAACAAAACTGGGTACATCAAAAATACAAAAATACAAAAAGAACTCGCTTGGCGCGTATGGTGCACAGAAGGCACGTAGTCATAGCATGGCAGGTGCCAATCAGAAGATAAATTCGTGTGTATTATACAAAGTACATGCCAGTTTATTCTCCTACTGGGGGCACTGCATTTTCACTTCTGCGTCTATTTTAGAAACTCAAGGAGAAAATAAAAGTTTAGTTGCAATTAAGCAAATATTTTAAAGTGCTTGCAACTATGGGTTGGAAGCGAGTGAGACCCGGAGCATAGTGCCTAACATTTTTGAGTAATTTGCTTGATCCGCTGCAAGTAAGACACATACCTCCCAAGTGTCCTAGATTTGTAACCAGAGTCCCGCTGTCCCAGGATGCAGCTCTGGTGTCTCTTTGCACATGAACCATTACCTAAAGTTCTGTGCGGGCATGCTGGGAATATCTATGCACATATGACACATTTTTTGGGGGGTTTCTCTGTTCTCTCACGGAGCTCGCATGCCCCCATTTCCCAAACCCACCAATGCCTTGTGACAACACCTGCCTCTCTGAGACAACACCCCATGGATAGACAAAGTGTTTGTGGCAATATCTGTGATTTATGAATCAAATCCAGGAAGAGTCCACCAGAACCAAGCCACCAAGCCTAACTCCGGACCACACCTCCTGGCTGTCCCACTTGGGGAACTTCCAATGTGCAGAGGTAATAATACTGTATATTAAACCTGTTCTGATTGGCTTACAATGATGATACAATGTTGGGGATCCCTGAAATTTGTTCGTCTCCATCCCTCCCCTTTTTTTTCTTGGCCGGTGCAAGGATACAGGAATGGAGACTTGCCCCCATTGGGCTTGGTGAGCAGTGTAGGGTGAGTGCTCTATGATGCACTAGATCTCCTTTTCAAGCAGTCAAGAGCATATGAAGTATCAACATTCCCAGGCATGAAAGAAGACAGGGGAAAAGAGAAAAAATAATTACAGAATGACATGTCACCTTCAACAGGGAAAAAAGTACATGCAGCACCAAAAAAAATATATACACATTAACGAAAAAAAAGAAAACACTTAAAAAGCCTTTGCATGGCTGGGGTGAGGTGGCCAAGCACTTAGCACAAGTGCTTATTTCATGAGAATGTATATATCATGAGTCATGAGTTATAATTTGACCTTCCTTAATGTATACTTGTCAAGAAATACATTACTAGTTTGCACTTCACAGGCTTTTTGCTGTTTTTAGATTTCAATTCATTGTATATGGACAAATCCCACAAAAGGCTTGTGTTATAATCATTACGCAACCAAAACTGCAATATATTTAACAATTAGCGTTCCCACCATTTCTTTAAAAAAAAAAAAAAATGCAGTCCATACTATTGCTTCCATAGAATTAAAATTGACCTCAATCCAATGTTGTACTGGCCGATCAGTAAAATACTGGGGTACACAGAGAAATGGTGAAAGAACGAGGGCGCAGATTGTCACACAGGGAACATGAAAAAGACAAGGATAGATACAGTATATAGTGCGATAAAGTGAAAATACACTGTGTTAGAAAATGTGTATATTTAGTGCACTCACAAACATCCAGGTAAAGTAGGCATCAAAGAGGATTACATTCCATTAAAATCTGTAGGAGTTGGATAAAAAACACAAGGACACACATAGAGCAGTAAAATTAACAACAATTAAGGTCTGCGCGTGAATCCGCACTTACAGAATCCAAAAAAACAAAGCGTCTACTGAACAAGTCCACAGGAGCAGCTGGTAAGTGTTCCAGTCCGGTTATAGTGTTGCCCAATTAGCTCAACGCGTTTCTCCGGGGTAGAATTAGAAAGTCCCGGCTTCCTCAGGAGTTGCAGCAGTACTTAGAGGCAAGTACTAGAAAACCATTAGGTCCTGAAGCAGGGATGGCTAATCTTGACTCTGCAGATGCTCTAACCCTACTGCGGAGCCAAGGTTAGCTATCACCATCCATACCCTAAAGTATAGCACATGCACGGAATAGTACTACAGAGGAAGTACAAAATGCCACTGCTTATTTGGTTCCAAGAAAGGGAGGGCTGTCAACTTTCAGAAATGAAATGTAGCCCCAGGCAGTCAATGGAAGGGGGCTCTTGACAGGGCGCTGAGAGTGTTGAAGATTTGGCGGAGGAGTTTGGGAGTAAATGTAGGTTAGTTTGCATAAGCCATTTTAAAATTTGTTTCCCCTACCTGTTGAAAAGTCGCCAACATCGGCCATGTTTCCAGGGACACATATTTGTTCCACATGCTGCAGAAAGACCATGCAAAGCGCAGCCCGGCAGTATGTAGGATGGATATACGCACAGACACAATCCAATTAATTAATCATGGTAATTCCTATGAGATCTCCATCCTGATTAATTAATTGGATTGTGTCTGTGAGTTTATAAATTCTACATACTGCCGGGCTGCACTTTGCATGGTCTTTCTGCAGCATGTGGAACAAATATGTTTCTCTTGAAACATGCACTATGTTGGCAACTATGCCTTCTTTTCACAATGTTTGCAAAGTCGTCACAGCTTTGGTGGAAGCTTGTCGGGTATCCAGGGGGGTTTAATGGAATATAAAGCTTTTTGGGACCTTGGTGGGAGGTTTGAGCGGGCCCCCGGGACCCCAAACCTCAGGCTGTGCCCAAACATGGTCTTCATTTGGCAACCACCTGGATACCTGTGCTTGCTTGGATGGTTTATCACGTCAGTATTTGGTAGTGTGTGTTACAATAGCTAGCTTTGTTAACCTGGTTGCTGTCATTACAGGCAAAACATTGCCCAAATATCCAGGGTACCACTTTGCAGGGGAAGGACACAGAGATGGGAATAAATTGTGTTTATATAAAAAAAAAAAAATCCTTTAATTGACAATATTTCAAATCTGAAATTCGATAGCATGAGCTTTTAGAAGTATTCCCCTAAAATGTATTACGTCTCAAATGCAAGGAAGCCAATCTCTTTAGCATAGTTGCCAACTTCGGCCATGTTTCCAGGGACATATGTGTCCACTTGCTGCAGAAAGAACATGCCAAGAGCAGCCGAGTAGTATGTAGGATGCATATTAGACATGTGCAAAACTAACATTTTCGTTTCGTTTTCGTCCATTCGGACGAAAATGTTATTTATTTCGTCTAAAACTAATTTCGTTCATTACTGCATTCGTTTCAGACGAAATTCGTTCATTATTTTCGTTTTGTTTCGTTTTATTCGTTCGTTTTATAGAATACGTGTAATACTATTGGCTTTCTATAAACCGAACGAGAGCCCCATTCATAAGAAATTCTTATGAATGGGGCTCTCGTTCGGTTCATAGAAAGGCAATACTACTATACGTTTTCTATAAGCTGAAAGTGTATAAACCGAAGGTCGTTCGGTTTATAGACTTTCAGTTTATAGAATACATAGAATTAAATGTAATTCTATGTATTCTATAAACCGAAAGTCTATGAACCGAACGACCTTCGGTTTATAGACTTTCGGCTTATAGAAAACTTGTAGTAGTATTGTCTTTCTATAAACCAAACGAGTATTCCACCAACTCTATTTCGGTTTATAGAATGCCAATAGCACGAATGGACGAATGATTTTCGTTTATTAACCATTCGTTCATTCGTCTTTCGCTAGTTTAGCATTTTCGTTATTCGTTTTTCGGACGAATGGACGAAAATGCTATTTTTGGACAAAAATGCATTAGTCCGAAAACGAATACACATGTCTAATGCATATACACACAGACAGAGTCCAAAGAACCACGGTAGGATCCTATGAGAACTCCGAAGACCTGATGACGTTTCTTGTGCACTGTTAGTGGGAGATTGCCAAACGAATCCCATAGATTTTTATTGTTACAAAATCCTTTGAAGTTTTACGAGTGAAACTCCTGTGTCCTCCCAGGGAACCTTAGGGCAATATAAAGGTGGAAGGACATACCTCCTCTGTAGACTTAGTTGTCTATAACATTTTAAGATTCTTTTTTTATGGTAGAGGGAGAACACTGTGCATGTTTGTTTTAAGAAAGGATTAACTCCTTTAGCAACAGGGGTTTTACTGGGCCAATGTCCACAACGATTTTTCCAATTTTGATATGTGGTTGTTTAACCCCTTCGTGACGCATGGTGCACCAAAACGCCACGATTTGTTCCTGGCCACCGATCACCTTGTGAGGAACACTCTGGCAGAGACCCGATCAGGGTCTTAATAGACCTTGTGGGTCCCTGCCAAAAAATGGCAAGACCTCCGGACGACACGTGTGACATCACGGAGGCGTGCCCGAACCCGGAAGTTCGGGCACAGCGCGATTTAGAAAAATGTAGCCGGTGCTCGCTTTGAGCACCGGCTACATTTTCCCTGTCAGATTGAGGCCACTCACAGTGGCCTCATCTGACAGGTGGGATCCCGCTGTAAGTGCCTGCAGCGGGATCCCAAAACAGCTCATCGCGGGGAGCCGCGATGAGCTGTTTAGTACAGGACGTACTATGCCGTCCTAGCAACTTTAAGGCACTTAAAGTCAGGACGGCATAGTACGTCCTAACGTCACGAAGGGGTTAAACATAATTGACCTCTCTGTCATTTAACCCACTCATACAAGTTATTTGTTGTTTTTTAAAAGGACAGTTAGAGCCTTTTTAGGATACCATATCTATATGTATACTCTTAAATTTAGTATTTAAAAAGACATTTAAAAAAAATGTTTTTTTTCTTTTTTTTTATTATGATCAAAAGACAAACAACATTTAAAATTTGTGAGGGGGTAACCCTCACACCACCATACATTTTTAAATCACAATTGGGTTTTTTTTGCACTATTTTCCCCAATAATATTCTACACATTTAGTACAAGGCTAACACTAACCCAGGTGTCCCAACTAACTAACAAAAAGAAAAACCAAGGATCCCAGACGAGAGAAAAAAAACTCGACAACAGCACAGGCTGTTAGCCATTTACCTAATGATAGGTAAATGAATATATTTAAACAATATAATTAATACATTTTTTTAAAAACTTTAAAATTGCAAAAAAAAAAACAAAATTAGTGCCATAAAGTAGGAAGGACATTGACTACAGTAATAACAAATTGGCTAATCAAAAACGCTAATTGGACCCAGGAACCGTGCATAGTTGCGAACAGAACAGGTCTTACTAGTGTACAACCTATGCAATCATAGTACCCTAGGGGTGTCAGACGCAGTGGCGTGGAATATTAATGGCAAAATAACACTGGCATATTAATGGGCAAATTGTGGCATATTAATGGGCAAACTAACACTGGCATTTTAATTGGCAAATTGTATGTAGCATATCTTGTTGTGCTCCTGTATGAGGAATATTTTGTGGGGCTCCTGTATGTAACATAATTTATGGGGCTTCTGTATGGCATTTTTAATGGGCCATCTGACTGGCATTACTAAGGAATGTGTTTGTCATGGTATTGGAGGAAATCCAGGTGGTGACACCCTGAATTAACGCACCAGGTGACACCAACCCTAGTGACGCCTCTGGTCAGACGATGTAAGCCCTAGGTGCCATCTGGGTGGCCGGGTCAGTCCTTGTGTTCAATCTGGGTGCTGGGGCAAGTCCTGGGAGAATAATCTGCTTGTTGGGGTAAGTCCTGTGAGAGAAATTTGTGCGCTGGGGTAAACCCTGGGAGAATAATCTGCTTGGGTATGTCCTGGTTGCAAAATGGGTTCTGTGGTATGTCCTGCATGCAATCTGTGTGTTGTGGCAGGTCCTGTGAGTACAATCTGGGTGCTGCTGTAAGTCCTGGGTGCAGGAGCAAATACTGTGAGTGCAATCTGAATGCTGGGGTAAGTCCTTTGAGTGCAATTTATATGCAGGGGAAAGTCTTGGGTGCAATAGGGGTGCTGGGGCAACTCCTGGGTGCTTGGGTAAGACCTGGGAGAGAAATCTGGGTGCTTGGGTTAAGACCTGGCAGAATAATCGAATAATAGATAGTACAAATTTATCATAATGCAGAATAAAATAGCAATGTGTCTGTGGTACCCTGGCACGATTTCTATTGAGTAAAACCATAAGCTGAATTCTAAAAATATGAATTATTTCTTATTTGTTTAAGGACGTTAAACTAACATCCATTATTTAAAGTGATTCGGGTGTTCTCTACCACCACACTTTGCTGTACTTATTCTAACTTTTTTTACGTCACTAATTTTGTGCAATGGTTATTTGGCACCCCCTAGTGGACAAAATACTATAAGCCAATGCTTACGCAGAGAGGTGTCTAGATTAGTTTTCCCCTATCCCAAGAATCTATTGGCTCAAAAAGACTCAAATTACATAAACTGCAGACAATTCTATGCTTGGAAAATGTATATCATCCATTGGCACACAAACCGCAGGTAGATAACCAATGGGGGCAAATACCTAATGCATTTCGCATGGCATAACTATGGGGCTCTTGCATGTGGCATAACCAGGGCCGCCATTAAACTGGCTTGGTTATTATTATTTTTATAAAAATAAACAACTACCCTAAATTGGCTATTTAATACTCTTTAGTACCCTAATGCTCTGTTCTTGGGCCTCTGCTCTTCTTGTAATGTGTGGAATGCTTCAATGTGCTTGTGACAGCATAACGCAGCGATAGCTAACCTTGGCACTTCAGATATCCCATGATGCTTAGTCAGTCATAAATCAAAAAAAAAATCCTAACAAAGTGGTCTTGCAATAGAAAGGGTCTACAAAATTGCCCCAAAAATCTGCACCTCAATCATCTGTTCTGCATATATTGTCTGTAAAATGTAGCACGCATGTAACGCGGCTATTTACAAGATGTAAAGAATAAGTAGGCACAACAATGACAAAAGGAAACGGGTTTCACGGGTCACGGCAAACTCAGCACACCGTGCAGGATGGTATACAGGGACATATAAAGGGTATCCCAGCCGTATGTCAGATGCATGTATGCACAGACACAATACAATTCATTAATCAAGATGCATGCCTCCGCACTGTCCCGATTTGAGCAGGACTGTCCCAATTTAGAGGTTGTGTTCCCCCCGTGCTCTACCTTGGCCCACTTTTCTGGACAAAGGTAGAGCTCATTGGGTTAATGGGATTCAGGACAATATATCATTTGCTGGTGTCTGAGATGTCTGCATGTGCAGTAGCGCTGTCTGATTCAGTAACAGCAGTGCTGCTCATGCGCGGTATTACTGACACTCTGACCTGTCAAGCTCTGCCATCCAGCTGGGACAGGAGTTGTGAGGTATGAAGGTGGGCTCTTTAAGATCACCGGCTTGATGAATTAATTATAACCGGTCAGTGACTATTTGCATCCTGCCTGGCAGTGTGTAGAAATACAGAAAGAATTATTTGGCAGGAAAAACGGCACTCACGAAATGAAGTGAATAGTAGTGTTGTGTTAATCAAATAAATAAAACATAGTTCAAATCTTCAAAGCAAGTGGGAAAAAGCAATCCAAAAGTGGTAACCAACATGACGCGTTTCGCGCTTAATTATATGCACTTGTGTCATTGTACAATTCCCTGCTCCATACACAGTGTATGAGTCCGCCTGTCCTCCTGGAATATCGAGCGAAGAGCCAAAACAGCTGACAAATAGCTGGAGTGAAGTGCGCATGCACGTTTAACTTACCTCTTACCGCAGCTGATCAGAATGGGTCGGGAGTCGAAGTGTTTGCAGGTTGAATTGCCATGTGTAGAAGTGTTTGCATCCTGCCTGGCAGTGTGAAAAAGTGTTTGCAGGCCGCGTGGCAGTGTGTAGAAGTGTTTGCAGGCTGAATGGCAGTGTGTCGAAGTGTTTGCAGGCCGCCTGGCAGTGTGTAGAAGTGTTTGCAGGCTGAATGGCGGTGGCAGTGTGTAGAAGTGTTTGCAGGCTGCCTGGCAGTGTGTAGAAGTGTTTGCAGGCTGAATGGCAATGTGTAGAAGTGTTTGCATGCTGCCTGGCAGTGTGTAGAAGTGTTTGCAGGCCGAATGGCAGTGTGTAGAAGTGTTTGCAGGCCACGTGGCAGTGTGTAGAAGTGTTTGCAGGCTGAATGGCAGTGTGTAGAAGTGTTTGCAGGCCGAAATGGCAGTGTGTAGAAGTGTTTGCAGGCCGAATGGCAGTGTGTAGAAGTGTTTTCAGGCCACGTGGCAGTGTGTAGAAGTGTTTGCATGCTGCCTGGCAGTGTGTAGAAGTGTTTTCAGGCTGAATGGCAGTGTGTAGAAGTGTTTTCAGGCTGAATGGCAGTGTGTAGAAGTGTTTGCAGGCTGAATGGCAGTGTGTAGAAGTGTTTGCAGGCCACGTGGCAGTGTGTAGAAATGTTTGCAGGCCGAATGGCAGTGTGTAGAAGTGTTTGCAGGCAGAATGGCAGTGTGTAGAAGTGTTTGCAGGCAGAATGGCAGTGTGTAGAAGAGTTTGCAGGCAGAATGGCAGTGTGTAGAAGTGTTTTCAGGCTGAATGGCAGTGTGAAGAAGTGTTTGCAGGCCGTGTGGCAGTGTGTAGAAGTGTTTGCAGGCTGAATGGCACTGTGTAGAAGTGTTTGCAGGCTGAATGGCAGTGTGTAGAAGTGTTTTCAGGCTGAATGGCAGTGTGTAGAAGTGTTTGCAGGCCGTGTGGCAGTGTGTAGAAGTGTTTGCAGGCTGAATGGCAGTGTGTAGAAGTGTTTGCAGGCTGAATAGCAGTGTATAGAAGTGTTTGCATGCTGAATGGCAGTGTGTAGAAGTGTTTGCAGGCTGAATGGCAGTGTGTAGAAGTGTTTGCAGGCTGAATGGCAGTGTGTAGAAGTGTTTGCAGGCCGCGTGGCAGTGTGTTGAAGTGTTTTCAGGCTGAATGGCAGTGTGTAGAAGTGTTTGCAGGCTGAATGGCAGTGTGTAGAAGTGTTTGCAGGCTGAATGGCAGTGTGTAGAAGCGTTTGCAGGCTGAATGGCAGTGTGTAGAAGTGTTTGCAGGCTGAATGGCAGTGTGCACAAGTGTTTGCAGGCTGAATGGCAGTGTGTACAAGTGTTTGCAGGCCACCTGGCAGTACGTGACCAAATGGAAATCAATGAACTAATCAAGTAGTGGATCCAACAGATTGATTAGTTAGCTGATTAACTTCGGATCACTCATGACTCCTACACACTGCAAGGCAGCAAGTTATAGGGTCTGCTCAATAATGAGAGAATTGCAGGGAAAGGAGATGGGAATTTCAAACTTAAGGCCAAACTAGCCGAGTTGGATAAATTGTCCAATGGGGGAATTTTACCAATTTGGCTACTTTGGCCTAAGATTTGACATTTCCATCTCAATTCGCCACCGTTGTCTCCCTGCACTAGGCCATAAAATCACTGAAAACATTCCGGTAATGAGCCTGTCCCTCTGACCATGTGAAATGTTGGGACATATGCAAGCAGCGTATGGAACACACGCGCATACCTCCCAACTGTCCCGCTTCCAGAGAGGTTAGGGTGGCCACCTTTCCTTCAAAAAAATACCGGCCTTGGTACTGTCTCCATAGACTTAACATTGGCCTGATGCCAATTTTTTACAGGCCTGCCGGTAAAATACCGGCCAGGTGGCAACCCTAAGCGAGGTAGTCCCGATCTTGGGGGTCTGCTTTGTGTCCCTTGAAACTTGGCTGATATAGCCAGCTGTAGGGCAAAAGGTTTGTCATCACTGGCAGTGTGCTGGGGATTTGAAGGCCTTGCTGGCCGAGCACATAGTTGCCAACATATGCCATGTTTCCAGGGAAACATATTTGTCCTACATGCTGCAGAAAGACCATGCAAAGTGCAGTATGTAGGATGGATATACGCACAGACAGAATCCAATTAATTAATCATGGTAGGTCCTATGAGATCTCCACCCTGATTAATTAATTGGATTGTGTCTGTGCGTATATCCATCCTACATACTGCCGGGCTGCACTTTGCATGCTCTTTCTGCAGCATGTGGAACAAATATGTGTCCCTGGAAAGGAGCAAAGGGTCCTAAATATAACATTAATGTAGTGATGGTACAACATGGCCCATGTTGGCAACTATACGAGCATTGTAGGAAATAAGGTCCACTGTCCACATGCAGCTTTCACTGACATTACTGAGCTCGCCTACTGTGTAATATACCAATAATATGTCTCCCTCTAGCGGAGAGAGATGACAGTCAAATGTCATCCTCTGACTAAGTACTATGTCTCCCTCTAGCGGAGACAGACACAGCTAGCGCCCTGTGGCTTCCGGCGACTTCCAGTAATGGCTGCTCCGCTTCTCGCTTCAGGCCGCGCTGTCACCGCACACGGTCACGCCCCCTGCCAGTTTGTTGACGCCACGTCCGGCCATTGCTGTAAGTACTTAAGCTTCCGCGCTGCACTGGGAAGAGTCTCTTTCTCGGCTGGTCTGGAAGCAGAGCGGACATGGCGGCGCAGGAGGATCCCGCTGGTGTGAGGCCTGCCTCGTGCATGCAGGTATACAGAGCCTAGAATTTACTAAACTATCGCCATCCCTTAATCTAGGTTTCACTTGAGTCCTCTGTATAAAGGTTTGGTTTAACCCGTTCCTCTCTGTGCTTGTGCAAGCTTGATTAACTTCAGTATATTTCCAATATGTGTAGACCCCTCCTGGGAGACTCTACCCATTGCATTCACATTAGTGTGACTGTTTATAATCTACTCTTTCCCTTGCACATGAACAATGATGAGTCTATCCCGAACCTGACTTCTGATGACAATCTCTCTTATGGATCTGACTGCTGAGTTCATAATAAAAAAAACTAAAAAAAATCTGTATCCTCCACTAAATCGTCTGCTTGCAATAAGATGCTGGGGGGAAAAAAATCAAATAGCCACAGAGGGTTTTTCTTTGACTCCTAAACTTTCTGGGAGTTTTGTATGGCTAGCTAATCATGTAATTTGTGAACTTTATAATTTAAGTGTTATTACAACCCACACAATCACTGCATGTTTTTATTTTAAATTGTCTGTACTAGTTGTAGAAATAGTGTGAACTGCAGTAGGGTTATCATTAATTGGTACAGAGGGTGAAGTATTCAGTTTTGGTTTTTTTTTTTTTTTACCTTCTCTAGTTACACATTAAACTGTACTCCATAAATCAAGGTTTCTTTGGGTCTAAGTTTTCATTTCTTCCTTTCAGAATGTGAAGTTGCTGGAAATGTCTAACAAACTAGACCACCTCTGAAAAGTCTGCTTCTTCAGGATGCCAGGTATGTTTTAACAAAGAATAGCTGACCGATCTCTTAAGGTCACAATCATATATTTTCTCTGATGGTAATTAAAATTGCTTGCCCTGTATAGCCTGAAAGGGGAATAATCTTAATATGATGTGGGACTTTTACTGACTCTTAAGAAAGTTTCATAAATATATTGTCCCATTTAATGGTCTATTCAGTCGTCTTCAATATCTTTTGAATGGCTGCATCTGAGTTGTGTCCCTGATTCCCTTTCATACCTCTATAATCTGCTTGCATTAATGGGGGGGG
The DNA here is from genome assembly GCA_036172795.1 of Pelodytes ibericus. Lineage (NCBI taxonomy): Eukaryota > Metazoa > Chordata > Amphibia > Anura > Pelodytidae > Pelodytes > Pelodytes ibericus. The sequence continues at coordinate 61,975,738 of CM069866.1, read as the reverse complement.
GGGGGGGGGGTAGAGAATTCCAGCTTCTGTGCTGCACCCTGCCGGTAATGTGTAGTATTTCTGCAGGGAATCCTGATCCTTGCAAACTAGCTAATTACAAATTTTTAATAACTTAACTTGGCTAAGAGCTGCAAATGATGTCTTTTCTCACGATGGTCTTCCAAGCTTCCTTGGAGAGGCTCTGACGATACTGCCAATAGGCTTAGCTGATGCATCTCTAGAATTAACAAATATGTCCCCTGGTAAGGCCTCAAGTGAGTTTGGAGAAAGTTAAAATTTAAACCTTGGGCTTTTGTGCAACCAGCATGCTTTGGAACAGACTTGGCTTTCTGCAAAAAAGCTGGATCCATTAAGACTTTAACCAAAGGTTAGCATGCTTATAGTCTGATGGGAAACCAGAGGTTTCTAAAAATAAAAGAATTAAATTAACTTAAGTCCAGTGTGGTGGTATTTCACTAATGGCTTATCTTTATATTCTCTACAGTCACACTGCAGAAGAGACATGCTGAGACATGAGATGGTCTAATCTGAATCCCTCCAGGTGAGATACATGGAATCTGCAGGTTATAAATGGTCTGCAATGTTGGTTCCACCTCTGTGGAAGATATCTTTCCCTAATGAAACTTTTTGCACATGATGTCTTTTCTCACGATGGTCTTCCAAGTCTCATTGAGGCTCTGACGATACTGCCTTATGGCTTTGCTGATGCAAATGGCAGTGTTTGAAGGTCAATGAATGAGTTGGTATAATCTGTTAAATGGTGTTAAATGTTGTCTTTCAGATTTCTTGGGAAGATGGTTCTACTGCCTCTTCAGTAAAAGGTTAGTACATCCTAATTTGCATTCTTGATTTTAAGCTTTGTTGGCATGTAATGGTTAGTTTGCTTTATTGCTTTGTCACTCTTGTCAAGAATTTCTCAAACTTTGCACAGAATTTGGTTTACCTTTAAAAAAAAAAATAAAAAAAAATAAAGCCTTGTGTTATGGATGGTATGTAGAACATAAATCAGTTTATCAACTGCATTTGAAGAAGTGTGACCCTCTTGATAGTCTCCTTTCCCTTGCACATGAACAATGATGAGTCTATCCCGAACCTGACTGGTGATGACAATCTCTCTTATGGATCTGACTGCTGAGTTCATAGTTAAAGTCTTGGTGACTGTTCTGCATACAAGATGCTGCAACTAAAAGGAATAAATGTTGCTGTTCCTGTGAATGGGGGGGGGGCACTAGTATGCCAGGTCATAATCTGCCTTGAGGCTTCTATAGGAAATAATACCGGCCATGGCTAGCTCAAACTGTGAGCCGTATTTTCACATGCCACCGACAGTTTAGGTCTCAACTAGCCTACTCGGTTCTGGTCAGAGGGTACAGGGTATCCCCTTGAGGTGATTGGCTGAGCTCTGCAACTACTGAAGGGCATAGCTCTGTAAACCAGTGTATCCAAAGCAGGTTTTCGTGACTATGGCTTGTTTGTTCTTGTGTGGACTGACTATTCCTTGCTCACTGTATTGCCTTGCTTCCCCTTTAGGTTACAGATGCTTCATTCCTATAGAATGAGCTTCTCTATGGATGGCCTGGCGCTCTAACAATGAGGTATGTAATGCCTGGGACAGGAGTCATATGATGGGAATGCTATACTCCAATACAGCAAATGATGCTCATTCTCACGATGGTCTTCCGATCCTGGTTGTACAGGCTCTGACGATAATGCCAAATGGCTTTGCTGATGCTAGATATGTAATTGCAATTTTGTTTTTGGTTTTAACCAGGAGCACAAGCCAATATTAACACTACCTTTTTATTTAATAGGTCGCCATGTTTATCATGACTGAGCTGGTGCATATCTGACTTGTTGCAAGGTATGTTGAATTATCCTTAGTACTACCATCTAAAACGGAAAGGTCCTAAGTTAAGGTGTTAAACTTGTTGGGTTTTTGTTATATACACATGCTGTGTATTGCCAGCCGCATGCTTCAAATTACTCTAGATGTTATGATTGGCATCGTGTACAGGGCTCTGTCACTTCTAACCCCCGTGGGATAGTGGTACACATGACTGAGCTGTAGTAGAATCTTTAATCTGTATGCACGATAGGGAGTTTGAACAATGATGAGTCCTATCCCAAACCTGACTGGTGATGACACACTTTTTATGGATCTGACTGCTGAGTTCTGTTCATCTTGGCTTGTATATTTATATAGTTGCTATACCCTATATTACATAGTTTAGAACTTTGCAAAATATGTAATTGGGCCATGAAGACTTTGTAATACCATGAATCTTTATTTTTTCCAGTAGAATACAGAAAGAACTAAAGCAGTCTGCACAAATGCTGCTTGGTAAGTTCTACGGCTGTACTAGGCCCCACCTGGTCTTGTCAATGATGTTACTATTTTACCTACATTGCTTGATTCTACATGAGAATATTCAAATACTGAGACAATACCAGTTTATCATATAATAATGTGAGTGAGACATGGCTTTTATATCATTTGTTTCTTGTTCTCAGGTGGGGGCTCTGATCAGTAATTTCATGTATAAGCTGACATGCCAGGTATGTGATTTATAATCTAGATGGTTCAATCATTGCAATGATGAGTCTATCCCGAACCTGATGTCACTGATGACAAAACACTTTATGGATCTGACTGCTGAGCTTTGGTTGACAAGTCTTGGTGCTTATATACTTATTTTTGGTGCATAGTTCTTGCCTAATTTTTATTTTTGTTTCTCCCAGGTGCTGAATTTGCTAATTACACAGGATAAATGGCTTGTAAAAAAAAAAAAAAAAAAACTTGTAAAATAAACTTTGTAAACTCTATTCTTGTGTTTGTTCTTGTTTGTTATGGGTACATTTTTTAGGACAAGTCTTTCCATTGACAAATTTAGGTTAAAATTGGCACAAGTGCTGGAAAAACCTTACACATCCTTCTGTATAAAGCAATTCTACCCACCGCATTTCCCCCCCCCCCCCCCCCCCCCTAAACAACTTGGACTGTGGGGGGACAGGGTAATTCTTCCTACATCACAATTTCTTTTGGGCAGTGGTTTTGTTAGTATAATAAATGACCACTCATTGTTGCTGCTACAAGGGGTCTTTCTGTGGTCATGAATTAACTTACAATGGCTGTAAAGGGTTGATAAACTTCTTGCAATGTTCTGTAAAGACACAACTTTGTTTGATGTACAAGCAAGTTGCCTGTTTACTCTAGTGACCAGTCTTCAGAAGGAAAAAGTTGAATGAGGCCAAATATGAATGGCATGCAGATTGTGAATAATACGGGCGTAATCGGCCTGTGCGTTGATGTATAACAGTCCTCACGATCTATGCCACGTGTGCAGATTTGGGTTGTGTCAGTGTTTTTTGTGTATTTAAAACAAAGTGTTTGGCAGAGGTCCCCTTCCAACGCTGCAATGAGTTAAGTAATAAAAAAAAAAAAGCACCATTACGGCTGGAATATCCATTATTCAAACTTTTTTTAGGATTTTTACCGCAAGCTGCAAATTTGACACTTGTCAGACTACAAGTGCACAACAGTTTATTCAGCGTCCAGCCCCCTTAAGCTGTGATATAGCCTTTCCATGCATGCTCTGTACAATAACGTGTGCAGACCTGACCCACCAACAATTTCTCACATTACAGCTACATCACAGTAATAGTGATGTATTTGCATTGATACTACTGTATTCCATGAGTGCTGAGAGGCTTTAATGGATCTTAATGGTGACAATTATCAGTTATCTAAAAGGATCTTGGGTCCAAGAGTTTTGGATAATGGATACTCTACCTGTATACAGATATTAAAAAAAAGAACACCACTTGCCCCTAGAGTCAGTCAGCAACATTGCAATAAAAATTTTAAAAAGGGCTTGATTTGCTAAAATCTAGGGTTAGAATAATTGTTGGGGTTAGCACAAAGGATAGGGTTACAATTAATATTATAGTTAAGTGTGTGCATAAGGGTTAGTTAAATTTAGGGCAAAAGGTCAATAGGAAAAAAAAACTATTGGTTGTAGCCCTATAACTGCCAAAAAACTTGGAAACTAGCCTATTTCTGAACATTAAGCAACTATTTAAACTGTCTTTTTTTTAATTGTAAATAGTTTTTTGTCAAGTATGAAAAGTTTGCGCTTATGACAATAAAAACACAATTTGTGGGTACAGTATGTGAGAAGAAAATTACAGCTAAACACAAACACTCCAGAAATGTCAAAACAGCCCTTGTCACAAAGGAAAAGACAAGGTCATGTCACTAAACATATTTAATATTTTTATTCACAACACTTGCTATTTCATCACTTAAGAGGTTGTGGTAATGAGACAGTCTGTGATATAAATTCCAGTGCTTTTGTTCAGTTTCACAAATGAGTTGTATTGTTTTAATGAGAACTAAGCTGCTTTGCCTTCCATTACTGGTTCAATCTCTTCCAGACTATAGCTCCTCATGGGTGGTCCGGAAGCAATGTAACACCAAGCTGCTTGTGAACTTCTTCTATAATACTGGCCATTAACTCGCTGTCTGCCCAAGTCATTATTGGACTTTCCTTCAATCCTGTAACACAAAATACATCTGAGGTTGATGGCAAAGCACGATTACTGCTACCACCTCATCCTGTCTTTCCATGACCTTGTGCTCCCTGTCCCCCACTCTCTAGAAGCTTGCATGCAATGCTCTCTACCTCACGGATCTGTCAGTCTAACTCAGTGCTTAAACCTGTCCTCAAAGACCCCAGTGGTCCAGTATATAGGGATTACCAAATTGTGTTTAAATAAGTATGTATTATACCTGGTGTGGTTCCCTATCCGTTACGGAACCATACCACGTGTTGTACATATTCTTATTTCATCACGACTTGGTAATCCCTATATCCTGGACCATTGGGGGTCTTTGAGGATAGGTTTAAGAAGCACTGGTCTAACTCAATTTTAAGCTCATAAATGTGAATGTAGAATAATCTTCCTTTTAGAGGCAGAAAAGGCTAACAAGGTAATGGAACTCGAAGGTTTCAGATGAACATAGAGCATGTCTAGAAGACCTGGATCAGTTGCTTCCCATTGGCTATACCAATCTCTGCTTCTTGGAAATTGCCGTTACCTTTCTGTAAACACTGCCGCACGTGCTCTGCCTCGTACCTCAGCCCTGTGCTGTTAATGAAACATATTGGCTTTGTAGGAGGTGGTAGAGGGAACTGCATCTCCTTGCCATTCACGATTAGGGAAGTTGGGCACCACATGAAAGATGGAACCTGGTAGGAAACCAACCGAGTTAGAACAGACCATGAACATCAGCCTAAACTCCCTATAGACTAAAACAGTTTAATTTTAAACCTTAGTAAATTAGCTAGTGCCATAATTTGCCTTCTGACCTCGTAAGTAGTGCTGAGCGAACCCGAACCGCACTGTTCGGGTTCGTACCGAACTTTACGGTTTTTGGACCCCGGACCTCTACACGGACATTTCACTGTATGTTCGGGTCGGGGTTCGGCGATTACATTGTATGTAATGCTATGGGCTTTCTATAAACCGAAATAGAGTCCCCATTCATAAGAAATTCTTATGAATGGGGACTCTATTTCGGTTTTTAGAAAGCCAATAGTATTACATGTATTCCCTAAGCCGAAAGTCTATAAACTGAAAGACATTCGGTTTATAGACTTTCTTTTTATAGAATAGCAATAGCATTACATGTATTCTATAAAATGAAAGTCTATAAACCGAATGTCTTTCGGTTTATGGAATACATGTAATGCTATTGCTATTCTATAAACCAAAATAGAGTCCCCATTCATAAGAATAGGTCAATTGACCTATTCGTATGAATGGGGACACTCACCCACATTTTACTTCATTTTGCAGCCCTCTAGCCCTTTCCAGGACTTTTTTTAGAGGCATTTTAGTGCCCAAAAGTTCGGGTCCCCATCGACTTCAATGGGGTTCGGGGTCAAGTTCGACCCCGAACCCGGACTTTCTTCCGAAGTTCGGCCAAACCCGAACATCCAGGTGTCCGCTCAACTCTACTCGTAAGTTAAAGGGGCTCCATCATCCAAACAATGCTATACTGTACATGTAAAAAATAAAAATGATTAATAAATTGTAGTACGTATAAAGGATTGCAAAAAATAAATATCACCAAACAGAAAGCATAAAAAAAGTACACTTTTCTAGAATAAACCCAAAGTATATCTGTGCAGTTACACATGGTTTTATATTCAGCTCTGCCCCTCAGCTGAGGTAGAGCTGACCACAGTACTACTGACTCGCATCTGTTTTTCTGCTGAATGCTTCACCCATACTTGTGGGTAGCTCTTTCAGAATGATTTAGTGACAAATTTGACAATCTAAGTGACCAGACAAAATCCCCGAAACCTGGACTGTTCCCAGAGTGAGATAAAAAATGTAAAAAAAAAACATTGTACCATCCAATTATAGAAATGGATCACATACCAGAATGGTGCCTTTGGTACCAGTAATTGCAGCCTGGTTTGGCAATATGGCGGCGATCGTACAAGTCAGGACCGCTTGGCGTTTCCCGGCATACTCAAGGATAATTGTCACAGTTTCATCTACTCCTATAAAAAAATAAAGTGGCAATATTTAATATCGCAGTGTCGTACATTGCAAGTTAAAAAAGCCACAAATAATTTCATTCACAATAATGTTGTTATTGTTAACAGAACTTTTATCATCACCAAAGTAGCCAAGTAGGAAAAAATTCTGCAATGCAGCTGAATGGGAGAATTTGGCCTTTAGTTTGAAATTACCATCTCAATTCCCTCTTTAGTGATCCGAGTAGACACTATATGTCCCTCCCTCCCACTACCACTTACATAAGATGTAGCTAGATTACCTATGCATTTAAAACAAACACATATTTAAGACATAAGCCACTGTTTTTTTTCTTCTTCTACATTTGAATTAATTTCATATAAAAGTAAAAATAAAATTAGGTGTTTATCTCCAGCATCCATTTTGAGAATTTTACCCATGATGCAACATACTCCAAAATCTTCAGCAAGTCTCACTTTACAACTGTGGCCAAAGCCAGCATGATGATGTCATAAGATACTCCCCTTCTCTCTTACTGGCTCCTGTGTATCACTAATGGGCAGAACTAGGTGGCTGTGCTCAACTTTTTTTTTACCTGCCTTCCAACACATAGAGGAGATTGACCTGACCAAACAGGATCATAACTCCCCCTCTTGTGATGTAATAGTTACGTTACCCTTCCATTCAATGCAAGTCTATGGTCAGAATTCTGACTTATACACTGCATTCTGTGTCCCCAGCCCCAAAGTGAGATACTAGTGCTGTAAAGTCACTGGGGGGGTGGCACCCAAAAACACTATAATTCACAAAATGGCGGCGCCCAGTCACATTTTAGTTTAGTAAAATATTTCATAAAAGAAACTCACATAACAAAAACAAAAGACAAATCTGAAATAAACAATACAAAATGTAAAAAGAAAAAAACACCCTTATTTTAAATATGGCTTCAAATTGACTTCTTTCTAGGTAGACTTACCACTTTCATGCAGGAAGCCTTTTGCTGTGACAGTCTCTGGTTTCTCACCCTTAAACACCATTAAAGCAAACTGGATACAGTAACATCCAATGTCAAGGAGGGCCCCACCTCCGAGCTCCTTCTCCACCGATCTTGCAATGTGACTCAGGCTGTAGCCAAATTCTGCCCTAACAACTTTGATGTCCCCAACAGCATTCTGACTGAGCAGGGAGCGGATCTGCTCATAGGCAGGAAAGAAGCGGCTCCAAAAGGCCTGTTGATCGAAAAGAAAATGTGGGATATTAAAGGCCTACAATCAGGGCCGGCCTTAAGTGTTCCGGCGCCCTGTGCGAGATTCCCCCGTGGCGCCCCCCCCCCATGTATGTATCTCTCTCCCTTCCCATGTTTGTCCCTTTCCTCTTCATTGCCCTGTCTGTCTCTCTCTAACTCCCCCATACCGGTTCTCTCTCTCCCTCTGTTCTGTCTCTCTCCTCCCCTTCCTCTCTTCTGTCCCTCTGTTCTGTCTCTCCCCCCACCCCCACCCGTTCTGTCTCTCTCTCCACCCCCCCCCCCCTTATGTCTCTCCCCCCCTGTTCTGTCTCTCTCTCTCTCCCCCCATTCCCCCGGTTCTGTCTTTCTCTCCCTCCCCCTGTCTGTCTCTCTCTCTCCCCCTTCCCCCTGTTCTGTCTCTCTCCCCCCCTGTTCTGTCTCTCCCTCCCCCTGTCTGTCTCTCTCTCTCCCCCTTCCCCCTGTTCTGTCTCTCTCCCCCCCTGTTCTGTCTCTCTCCCCCCCTGTTCTGTCTCTCTCTCCCCCTGTTCTGTCTCTCTCTCCCTTTCTCCCCCTGTTCTTTCTCTCTCCCCCCCTGTTCTGAATCTCTCTCTCCCACTTCCAGCTGTTCTGTCTCTCCCCCCTCCCCCTGTCTCTCTCTCCCACCCCTCCCCTGTTCTGCCTCTCTCTCCCCCCCCCCCCTTCCTTTGCCTTCAAAAGTGGGTCCAGAGAGGGGGCGGAGCTAACCGGCTGAGCGGTGTAGCTCCGCCCCCACCCTGTGAAGCAAAGCAGTGTCTGCTTCATTGGGAGCCCAGGGCAGCAAGAGAAGGTGCTGCTTGGCTCCCCATTCTTAGTGCAGGCTCAGGGAGCCGAGCAGCACTTTCTCATGGTGCCAGTGGCTCCCCGTGAAGCAGACGCTGCTCTGCTTCACAGGGTGGGGGCGGAGCTACACCTCTCAGCCGGTTAGCTCCGCCCCCTCCCCGGACCCAGCAGAGCTTGCCGAGCAGAGGGCTGGTGAGGGGGGATCTTTAGATCTCCCCAATCCAGTGCCTCTACCGGCTTTTATTTTTATTTACTTTTTTTTTTTCCTCGGGCGGGAGGGCGCCCCCTGGGGTGTTGCGCCCTGTGTGCTCGCACAGGTCGCACACCCCTAAGGCCGGCCCTGCCTACAATCTGATTTTGAAGGACATGTTTCATAACGATTTCTTTTTTAGAGGGTCATGTACTAAACAAGTGCAGTGGGAAAAAAAGTAGTTAAAACACGAATAAGGAGCAATTTGCGACTATTTGTAACATTTTGCGCTTGTTTTCCCTGATTTGCGCCTCTTCCGTTTATTTTAATTTAACGTGCATGTTTCCGGTTGCGCTAATAAATTGCGATTATTGTGAAAAATAATTCTTATTTGCGTGTGAAAATCAAAAGAGGTAGGAAAAATATTCGCAAACTTGCCTGTTTTTATTCACAATTTGCCCATATTTATATTTACTATTTGAGTGTTAAATGTTTAGTACATTGCAATAGAAGCAAAGTGCAAAAACAGTTTTGCACATAAAATATTTTTGCGTTTTTTTAGTACATGCCCCTCTTAATGAGCAAAACAATTATCATATAATGTCCAGTTTTAACCCAATGTCAGTCATAGCTTAGGAAAGTTGGGGTCTGTCCAGGAGCCATGAGCTTCTGCTGGGTTTAGAGAGATCAAGCAAGTGGCAGTGAGGGAATCGTCATTAGCAGAATGTTGAAAACTTTCTAGGCCTGTTGACAGTTTTTTCCATCTTAGTCCTCATATTAGCTTGTGTGACCTCCAGATAACAAGACTCCTTATATAGTCATTCATTTCCTGCCAAAAAAAGGACTAAGTCTCATCTCCGGTGGCCAGGCAGGTCCAAGGAGAGGCTACAATGTTCTCCATGAAACAAGTGCACAAAACCAGGGTGAAACTTGTAGTTTTAAAAATGTGATCATTGTACACTCTTTATTATACCCAGTGCTATTTAAAATAAGGACTAATTTAATTTCCAATCAGCTAGATAAGTAGCATCCACACGCTATGTAAATTAGTATAAAAGTCCTACTCTGCGATAAAAACATACCTCCATCAAAAATACATTATATTTCTTGGCAGCAGATATCATTTCTCCAACCTCCGTGGGGTTCATGGCCAGGGGCTTTTCACATAGTACATTTTTTCGGTTCTCTAGGAACATTAGTACCACGTCGCGGTGGACTGTGTGTAAGGCGCCAACATAGATAACATCTGGAAAAACATTAGAACACATAGGTGGGAGAAAACAATTTAATTTGACATATGCATATGTATAGGTTTGCCCAGTTGTGTATCTTGGTTTTGTGCTGCCCTAGACAGACAAAATTCAGCACTCCCCCCCCCCCCCCCCCCCACCCCCCCATGTTGCCAGGGCCGATCCTAGGGTCACGGGCGCCTGGGTGCAGGATTTTTTTTGGCGCCCCCAGGTGGGCGTGGCTATATGATAAACCCCTCCCCTTTACACATGTATGTTCCAGGCATACCAATTTTTCATTATTGGGGTGGGGGGATTCTTGTGGAGAGCACAAACTTTATTTTTAGATGAAGGACCAACAAGAGCTTTTATTTTAAATAAAGATATTTATTTGGCAGTAAAACAGTGTAGTGGTTTTATTTATGTCTATGATGCTCAGTCATCAACATGGGAGACTTTTTGCTGGCTAGCAGTTTAACAGTTCCCATGATGTCCAACCAGCCAAAGTCTCCCATTAGTCTGGCTGAGCATCATTGGAAAAGAAGTACACAAGGAGCAATAAATAATATTCCACCAAGTCAGTCACTCACTTGTCTCTCTCTTCACATACCGCCATGTCTTTCTCCCTCTCCACTCATACCCTCATGTATCTCTCGCTCTCCACTCATACCCTCATGTATCTCTCTCTCTCCACTCATACCCTCATGTATCTCTCTCTCTCCACTCATACCCTCATGTATCTCTCGCTCTCCACTCATACCCTCATGTATCTCTCTCTCTCCACTCATACCCTCATGTATCTCTCTCTCTCCACTCATACCCTCATGTATCTCTCTCTCCACTCATACCCTCATGTATCTCTCTCTCTCCACTCATACCCTCATGTATCTCTCTCTCCACTCATACCCTCATGTATCTCTCTCTCTCCACTCATACCCTCATGTATCTCTCTCTCTCCACTCATACCCTCATGTATCTCTCTCTCTCCACTCATACCCTCATGTATCTCTCTCTCTCCACTCATGCCCTCATGTATCTCTCTCTCCACTCATGTCCTCATGTATCTCTCTCTCTCCACTCATACCCTCATGTATATCTCTCTCCACTCATACCCTCATGTATATCTCTCCCTTCATACCCCATATATTTTTCCATGTCTATCTTTCTGTTCCTCATGCTCCCCATGGTGGTCTTTTTTTCTGCATGTCTGTCTCTCCTTCTATACACCCATGTCTGCTGTCTCTTTCTCTTCATAACTCACATGTATGTCTCTCCCTCCTCATAATCCTGTGTATTTGCCTATTAATATGCCACAGCCAGTTTGCCCATTTATATGCCACTGCCAGTTTGCCCATTAATATGCCACAGATAGTTTTCCCATTAATATGCCACAGATAGTTTTCCCATTAATATGCCACAGATAGCTTGCCCATTAACATACCACAGTTAGTTTATCCAATAATATAGCAGTTAGTTTGCCCATTAATATGCCAGTGTCAGTTTGGCCACTAATATGCCAGTGTCAGTTTGTCCATTAATATGCCACCACCAGTTTTCCCAAGAAAAGCATTACCCCTCCCCCCATTCCCCAGTACTCACCTTGCTGCTGCTGTTTCGTGTCTCCTCCGCACAGTCTCCCCTCTATGCACACTCAGAGTGCAGTGCAGGAGGCGGGAAATAGCTGCCGACTGGATGGGGACTGTCAAGTGGGCAGCGGTGGCCCTTTAACCAGTTAAAAGTTGCCCTGCATACATACACACCCACACTTACACACAGGGTCATGCATAAATACACACAGTCACACTTACACAGACACACTTAGTCAGAGCCGCCACTAGGAATTTCAGGGGCCCTTACTGAACACATTTTACTGAACACATTTAGTCACCATTACACACAGACACCCTTATACACACACAGAGCAATACACACAGTCACACTTATGTACACACACTTACACAGACAGTAACACACACATTGACTCACACAGAGAAAAACACATACACTTACATACATTCACACACACACACAGTGAAACACACACACACATACATTCACACACACAGTGAAACACACATTCACACACACACTTACATACATTCATACACACACATACAGTGAAACACACACACATACATTCACACACAGTGAAACACACATTCACACACACACACAGTGAAACACACATTCACATACATTCACACACACACTTACATACATTCACACACACACAGTGAAACACACATTCACACACACACAGTGAAACACACATTCACACACACACATACATTCACACACACAGTGAAACACACATACATTCACACACACAGTGAAACACACATTCACACACACACACAGTGAAACACACATTCACACACACTGAAACACATTCACACACAGACACACAGTGAAACACACATTCACACACACTGAAACACACATTCACACACACTGAAACACACATTCACACACACACACACACACAGTGAAACACACATTCACACACACTGAAACACATTCACACACGCACACTTACACACATTCACACACACACACAGTGAAACACACATTCACACACAGTGAAACACACATTCACACACACTGAAACACATTCACACACGCACACTTAGAGACACACAGTGAAACACACATTCACACACACTGAAACACACATTCACACACACTGAAACACATTCACACACACACACACACACACACACACAGTGAAACACACATTCACACACACTGAAACACATTCACACACACACACACACTTACTACATTCACACACTTACTACATTCACACACACACACACACACACACAGTGAAACACACACACTTACATACATTCACACACACAGACATACACATTGAAACACACACACACTTCTTTTAATTTAAAAAACAAAACAAAAAAAAAACTCGTTTTTACTATTGGTCCCCCTCCCTGGAGGGAGGAGGACGTTTCCGGACGGTGTCTGCAGAGGCAGAACACCGTCATGCAGTTCTTCTGCCGGATGTCACCAGAGACATCCGGCAATCAGACAGCGCGACGGGGCGGAGCTTGCACCCGTCGCGCTGTACTCATTGAGATTAGGAGGTGCGGTGACCGCAGGCGCTCACCTGCGGGCCGCACCTCCAGAATGAGGGAGAAAGGTGCTCATCGGAGCGCCTTTCCTCCCGGTGCGCCTGGGCGCGGTGCACCCCGTGCACCCGCCCAGGATCGGCCCTGCATGTTGCACACCTACGACATGCCCCATCAACCGCGTTGCACACCCACGACATGCCCCATCACCCCATTACATGCCCCATCACACACATTGCACACACATTAAATGCCCAATCACCCCATTACATGCCCTCATCACCCACATTGCATACACACTAAGTGCCCCATCATCCCCATTACATACCCCCACCACGTCCCTTACATGCACCCATCACCCCGAATAATTGGAAGGTGCTAAATCTTGCTGAACAGTGGGGGAGGGAGCAAAAATGTTTGAAGCACCAGAAGTGGGCTTTGACACCCTCTGGCAAAATGCTGCACTCTGGCAAAGTGCCACCCTAGGCAAGTGCCTTGTTTGCCCTTTTCGGAAGATACACTGCTGGGTTTGCCAATTGTGCTCTGAAAATATTTTGAACATGCTATTGTAATTGTAGGCATTTAAAATAAAAAAAACCTTAACGAAAGAATACAAATAAAATATCTTATTGAGCCATTTGTGTCTGTATAGCTCAATCAGGGAGCTGACATTTTGGCTTAAATGAAGGAATATCTGACCAAAGATCTGCCCATAATAGAGCTATACAAACAAAAAGGCCTCAGTAAGCTGCTTTAGTTATATTGATTTAATTCAATTTAAAATGCCTACTCTTGATGTAACTTTTAAGTTCAATAGAACTTTTTTTTGCCAACAATTGTCCTTTAATAACTCTGGAGCAAACACATATAGTGCTGAGTACTGTAAATAAACACTGGTGCAGATTATGGGCAACGATAGACTTGACTGCACCATCTCAAATAATTATGCTGAACCCAAAAAAACATTGTCCAGACCAAGGATGCAGCTTGAAGTTCCATCTGTTTTATTGTTCAGGATCTTACCAATGTCTGGATCTTTGGCAAGCTCTTCATATGAACCATATGCTTTTGGTATATTATGTAGTTTGGCAAAATCCTCGGCTCGGTTAAGATCCCTGGCAGCCACAGCCACTGCCTGCAGACATAAAGAATTACGGTAACTCACATAACAGCATTTTTAACTTTAACCTGTTTTTCCCCTTTAAAAGCCAAAATATTGTACCCGTCCATTGAATCAATGTCTACAACATAAAAACAAATTGTGTGCCACGTCTACTTCCTCTCTGCAAAAAAATACTGCTTGATTTTATTTAATTTTTAACAATAACTCTACAATGTTTTCCCAAGTTACATGTTTAGAGGAGACCCAGAAGATCTCTTTATTAATCTCACAAATGTTTATTTGGAGATGTTTCATATTAGGTCTAGAGAGACAGCTCTGTAGTAAGACCCCCAGCTGTCCCACGGCTGTCGTCACGGTTTGAACCTCTGGGCATCCAGTTTTTATTCGACACTGGGCAGTCAAGTATGTAAAGATAGGAACTCTCAGGTTTAGGGGTCTTTGGTAATGCTTACACACGGTGTTTCTGCACATCCTCAAGCATACCGTAATTATGGAGAATTACCATATCATACCTGCCAACTTATTAGAGTGGGCAGGGTTAGGTGATGCCAAGATTCCGCTCCAGGGTAGGGCTGGCAAGTGTCTAATTATCTTGCATGCCTCTCAATCTGTCAGGCTATCTGTTGTTCCTGTGTCTACCTCTCACGATAACAGGTGGGCTGGTAAAATTGCACTGTGGGCCACTAAATTGGTTTTGCCTCCCGGGCCACAAGTTGTCAGCCCTTCTCTGCCTGCTAGTTAGGTTTTCCATCTTTTATTCCAAAAATACCCCCATACTAATGCTTCCATAGACTTAACATTGCCCCCAAGCCAATATATTACCAGCCTTTTTAAGCAGTTTTGGGGTAGGCTGGGCTTGTCTGCAATTGCTAGAATGCTAATGAAATCTACACACAAGCAATTCTGTACAGGTCATCATTACCCTTTAGACTTTGGAATTAAAGTCTGTCCCTTTCAAAAAAACATATTTGCTTTTTTACACTTTTTTGGGGGAGCAGCATGAATCTGCTGAGTTGACATGCAGGAACGTGTCAAACTAGTTTTTTTTTAGAAATTTACAAGGGTATTGAGATAGTAATTTAAAATGTAAGACCAAAGTAAATGAGTTAGAAACTTTTCCTCATTCAGCTGCATTGTACAATTTATGGCAAGGAAAAAAAATATAGAAGAACTTAATATAATTAAATAAAATTGTTTGCAGGTTTAAACTCCTTCACTGTGTTAACTTCTACCACTTGTGCTGGAAGGCTATTCCATACATCCACTACCCTCTCAGTAAAGTAATACTTCTGATATAGCTTTGCCCCCTAATTTAAAGGAACATTAAACCTTTTTTAACCCTTGCTTCCTTAAAGAAAGCAAGGGATAAGCAAAACATTTCCCGGGACTTTTAAGTAAATCCAACGTGCATCTTAACATATACACATGGGTTTACTATCTGCTGTGTCTCACATGCGAGACACAGCACTTCCTGCCCCGCTCCAAAGCACAAGTGAAAAATAACATTTAGTGTCCCTTTAAGACTATGGGGGTTATGCATTACCAGTCATTGATGTCGACAAAATTTGGGAGTCTGTGTTGCGTTCGCTGGCGCAACCTATTTATAAAAAATCAGGCGCCTGATTAGTGTCGGAGAACATCCGTCAAACACTGTTTATGGAGGTCCTTCTCTCTCGCACTGCAAAGTGTCGCTGTTATATATATCAAACCGCGATTGTGCCTTTTTATTCTTCTGATACTTTGAAATGCAGGAGATTTTATACATAACCCCCATGTCCTCTAGCTGTGGTAGTTTTTCTTCTTTTAAAAATACTCTCCTCCTTTACTGTGTTGATTCCTTTGTTTACATGTTTCATTCATATCCCGTCTATCACATCTTCCAAGCTGGACAACATTTGACATACTGTGTCCCTGATCGACAGACATAAAATATGGTCACCCTACTTGCACTGTGCACATAGAAGGGACCCCATCACCATTTTATTCAGGGACAGTTATATATATATAAAAAAAATACATAGTTTAGACCTATGTTTAGTAAACTGATCTCCATTTAAGTGATTACAGCCACTAAATATTTCTAAAGAATTTGCCTTTTTTACTCAGCACACACTGTAGGTGTAACTACCAGGACTTCGGACCCCTGCAGAAGTTTGGCCTGAGCCCTAATACAGGTACAGATGTGATAGAGATTGTTAGGTCCTGTAGCGAGGGTTCTTGCAAAAGAGTGGATTTGATGGACTGTAATGATACTGAATGAGATCAGCCCACAAACAGACATTACAACAACAGTTACCTACTGTGCACTGCCAATGTGCAGTGATCCTGCTAACTAATTTTGTTTACACCCACCTCGTGGTCCTGAGCCGACAGGGTCCCCATTGCTACCATGAAATCATTGCTGATTTTTCCTGCAGAACAAATACCCCATTTGGTTGCCATGACTGGACGAAAGCTTTGGTTAGTGTGGGAGACTGTCAGTGTGTGTGTAAGAGAAAGTAGTTTTAATAGGACAGGACTGGGGGTGTGTCTAATCTTGCACTCTGGCACAGTAGCAAAGCTTTACAATGTGTGTGGAACATTTCAGATCTGTTTACTGAATGTTGCGATGTGCAAGGATTATTTAAGGCTTTTCTCTTAGTGCCGTAGCATTTTTGATCTATAGCTTTTTTTTTTTTTGCATATATTGATATTTATTATAAAAACAATTTTTGCAAATATATATTTGTGAAACATTTAAGGTCTCCCTGCACTGTTCCCTCTCATACTTGGCCTGCTGAGCATCATAGGAAATGTAGTTCAGTAAATCTGGAGTGTCAAATGTAGCAACAGTTAACCTTTGGCACTCAACGCATTGTAGATTTACATTTCCCATGGTGTTCAAGGTCATATGAATGGACGGGATATAGACTGCAGACTATTTTCTGCTACATTTGTTGCTAATTCAACCGTTTTGAACTCAGCAGCTCATAAAAGACCTAAAAGGACATTAAACTTTACTTTTCACTTGTGCGTCTAATATAGAATGTGAGGATACTTCTAATTGCTGCGTTTCCTCTGACAGGCATCTGCCATGCTCGAACAGGAAGCAGTCATCCATCTGGTCGGCGACTGGCTCTCTGCTACCGCAAAGTGAGACCCTCGTTTTTCCATGGGGTCAGCAGGGGGACCTTAACTGATCCCATACAAAATTTAGTGTTTTTTCTCTGTGCTAGCAGAGAGAGTCAGTCAGAGGATAAACTGGCATGTAATACCCTGCCAGCACGCCGGTATCTATTAAGAAACTTGACCGGTTCTCTCCAGACTAGCAAAACATATTTTTTAACCCTTGCTTTCTTCAGGGAAAATCAATTTGGGGAACCATGTTAGACCAGGGATGGGAAAAGCATGCTTACCTGTCTCAAATACAAAATGGACCCAGTTGATAAGTAGAAAAGGTGAAGCAGATGGAGTTGAGGAAATTTTTTCATGATAAATATTGAATTATGAAAGACAACAGCTATGGTACATTTCAGTCTGTTAAATTTTATTTAATTTCCATCGATACATTGTTAAACTACTTTAAAACAGGCTCATGTGTCAGGCTTTGTCTTGAGGGAACGTAACACCAAGTTGCTTACGAACATCTTCCATGATGCTGGCCAATAGCTCGCTGTCTGCCCAGGTCATGACTGGGCTCTCCTTCAATCCTGTAACACAAAAACATACTGTATTTGCTCGAATATAAGACGACCCTGATTATAAGACGACCCCCCAAACTTCGGATATTCCTTTAGGAAAAAAACTAAAAGCCTGAATATAAGACTACCCTATAGGAAAAAAGTTTAACTTGTATATATTCACATGTAAATTGCTTTTTCATATTTAATTAAAAATTATGATAAAAACATATACATTTATTGTTTTTAAAGCATATTGCCCAATGCTCCCTCTCCCCCCGCCCCAGACTTGGCCAATGCTGGCTTGCTCCCCCTCCCTCCCCCCAACGTTGCCTCCCGCCCCCTCTCTCCCCCAAAGTTGCCTGCCTCTCTCCACCCCTCCCCCCCAACGTTGTCTCTCTCCCCCTCCACCCAACGTTGCCTCCCGCCCCCTCTCTCCCCCAAAGTTGCCTGCCTCTCTCCACCCCTCCCCCCCAACGTTGTCTCTGTCTATGACTAGGCCATGCTCAAAATGTCTCTGGCAGCAATGTCCTCTCTCTCTAGTCCATGTTGGATACATTTTCTGAATACCACGAAAATATCTGATTTATAAATAATAAAATATAAAAATCACAATAAAAAAAACAAACAAATCCATCTGGATTTTTGTGTCCACTCCCGACTCCCATGTAAGAGGGAAGCACAGCCATGGCATCCACGTTGACCCAGAACTGCATATATATAAGTGGAGCCACATTATTTATCAGCAGTTGGATTACCTTTCAGCAGACACTGGCGGACATGATCGGCTTCATAGCTCAACCCTGTGCTGTTAGTGAAGTTCATGTCTTTCTTAGGCTGAGGTAGAGGGAATTTAGTTTCTTTTCCATTGAGGATGACAGATGTTGGGCACCACATGCAAGATGGAATCTGGAGCGGAAAGGAATTCTCAGTTAGGTTGTTATTATTATCCAGCCAATTTATAGAAAAGTAACAATATTATTTTATTCAAGAGAGACTAAACTCTATTTATCATGAGGTAGAAGTCTCTTTTTTGTGTCATTATGTTGCATACTACAGCATTAGATTATAACCCTAGAAAAGAATCACAAACGCCTTTTGACTTCCGTTATTGGACCCTACATTATAATATCCCATCAAGAGAGGTTTTATAAACTGTTCTTTACCACCAAAACTAGTGTTGATACTCTGCGGAATGCGTTGGATCTAGACAATTTAAAATGGATGCCTCGCCGCTATTGCAGTTAGTGTTTGTGTACCTGAATCATTCCTTTGGAGCCACATATGGCAGCCTGGTTTGGCATCGCCACCATGATTGTGAAAGTGAGGATCGCCTGGCGTTTCCTAGTATACTGAAGCACGATTGTTGCAGTTTCATCCACGCCTGTCAATGGGAAGCCATTGGTAGTGACTTGCTAATAGAATCGATTGCTATGCTGCCGAATAGCCATATTGCAACTTACCAGTGTCATAAAGAAATCCTTTCGCTGTCACAGACTCTGGTCGTTCTCCGTTGAACACCATCAATGCGAACTGAAGGCAGTAGCAGCCAATGTCAAGTAGACCACCTCCTCCGAGCTCCTTCTGCACGGCTCGCGGCACGTGGTGTTGGTTGGAGCCAAATTCTGCACGCACAACTTTCACATCCCCGATTACCTTCTGGGATAAGTAAGTGCGGATTTGCTCGTACACAGGAAAAAAACGGCTCCAGACGGCCTGGCGGGGATAATAAGAAAAGATGTAACTAGACATATACACCTTCAAGAGTCCATCATGTGTAACCAACAGATTCGCTATTAAAGGAGAAGTATCGCTCTTCCATTTTCTGAAAAAGACTATATCATTACAGATATAGAAATTATAGTGTCAGGTGGGAAAAATTTATTAAGACGTAACTCGCTACATTTTGATAAGGTGTGTTCTTATTTCATGTGTAAATATTATTTTGGCGATAAAGTTTTCAGCGCTTGTGCTATGATATCATACGGTGTCACTGTGGATGTGCCAGCAAAG
Source organism: Pelodytes ibericus (assembly GCA_036172795.1). Classification (NCBI taxonomy): domain Eukaryota; kingdom Metazoa; phylum Chordata; class Amphibia; order Anura; family Pelodytidae; genus Pelodytes; species Pelodytes ibericus. The sequence goes on along the minus strand of CM069866.1, from coordinate 61,955,845 downwards.
CGTATGTTTACTGCGATGCCCAAGCCACATTTTCGACTTAGTTTTGATGTTAAAATACTAATTTGCCCATTATTGTGTATACACATAGTTTAAACGTATTCCCTTCTTAACCCATCTGATCTTGCAATCTTTGGACGGATCTACGTTGATCCGAATCATGACGATGGGTGAATACTTACCTCCATAAAAAAAACATTATACTTCCGGGCTGCTGAGATCAGCTCGTTCACTTCCTTGGAGTTCATGGCCATTGGCTTTTCACACAGAACATTCTTGCCATGTTGCATAAACATCAGGACCACATCGCGGTGGACTACATGCAGGACACCGACATGGACAACATCTGCAAGGCAACATGGTGTATGTGAGGAAAGGACAGCAATAGCCGTCACTACAAAGCAACATAATGGCAGGGTGCCATGAATCCCATAAATATTTGCGCGTCTTCTAATTGGAACAATCTTTATTTAAAAATATGGAACACAAACAAAGCTAAGTGTTCCCAGGAGATGTGGGGTGATCATTTTTGTGCATCGGTTAGGTTTGGTATTTACTTTAGATTCAGAAATTTTCTGGAACATCAACTTTAGTAACACTTTGGCACTTGTGTGTGTGAGGATTGTATTATAAAAATATGGCCAGTAAAACAGGGAGAAACTGCTTTCCATGATTACAACATAAGGACTACCAGTAAATCTGTCCACATGTTATGACAGCAATTCTGTTAGTTTGCTGGTCTTGCATTGTTGTACACCGAGCAATGCAGGGAGTTTGGAGGAGCATTGGCAATACTAGGAGGCAGATTGGCCAGTCTGGGACAGACTGGCAAGTCAGAGGGGCATATTGGCAATTCTGGGGGCATACTGATAAGCCTGGGAAAACATTGGCAAGTTTTGGGTCATACTGGTAAGTGTGGGGAAGCACTGGCAACTCTGGGGGCATATTGGCAAGTATGAGGGGCATATTGGTAATTCTTGGACATATTGGCAAGTCTGAGGATTCATTGTTCATGGCAGAAAATTCTTATTTAATGTATCTATAAAAATCGGGTATAATCCAAATGTAGAGCATCCATATAATGTGCGCAATAAAGATAACAGGGAACACTTACATATTTACAAACACACGAAAACGTGCGAATAAGCAGGAAAACAAACAGAGTGGGTGAGTCGATGAAAGATTCTCACTCCCACAACTCCGAGGCAAGTTCTGCAGATGATGGTATGTAGACTCAACGCGTTTCGCTGGTAGTATCCAGCTTCCTCAGGAGCCAAATAATAAAGGGTCCAAGTGCACTGAATTTGAATAGCAGCAATGTCTTTTCTTTACCCAGCAGGGTTTAAATATTGTCTCAACGCCTATTAGTATCCGGGGGGGGGGGGGGGGGGGTCCGTTTGCCAATAAGCATATAAACAACATATAAACATAATAACATAAAAAATACTAATTCAGCCAGAATAATGTATAAACAGATATAATCAGGACATGAACATGAGGAATAAAAAAATAGCAGTATAGGGCGAGAATGAGCTGCTGAGAATGAATACAGTAGTAATGGAAAACTAGGGATAGGGTGGGCGGGACTACCGGCCTCAATGCCCTCGAAGGAACCAACAGCGATACTCATCGTTATGGGAGGGAGGGGCCCACCGTATTCTATTATCCATCCTGACGTGACATGGGTTGGAAGGGGCGGAGCGACCTCAGCGTAAGAATCTTTCATCGACTCTGTAATTATATCCCCATGGTCCCCTCGCTCGTCTATTGGCCTATAGCAGCATAGTGCTGCTGAACTTTTTTTTTCTGGTAGCCACATCCTTAAAGTAAAACAAAAAAAAATCTTTGCCACCGGATATGACAGTACGTCATATCCGGTGGTTGTATTTCCCCCCTCCGTGCCGGTTCAGTTAAGAGCGGCAATTTGAAAGCTGAACTGTCAGCGGTGAAGATGAACGCGGCCGCTTTATCGCGGCAATGTAAGGGCTGACAGTTCAGCGCTTACAAACGTACACCCCCAAATAAATTAGCACCCCCTGTAATAAATGAAACCCCCCAAAAAGTGCCCCCCAAACCCTAATACTAAAATTAACCACCGAACCCTAATACTGAAATAAACCCCAAACTCTAATACTATAATTAACCCTAATACTAAAATTAACCCCCAAACTCTAATACCCCTATTAACCATTATTAATACTCACCTTTAGCGATGAAATGTCCCGCGATGACCTCTCGCGCAATGAACTGGCCATCGCAGGACAGGGGGCGGTGAAGCGGCTGCGTTAATGCAGCCGTGATGAACTGTCCCATTACCGGAAGGAGTGTGGCATGTATGGGCAAATAACACTGGCATATTAATGGAAAAATAATATTACATTACATTACCATTTATTTATATAGCGCCAACAAATGTACGCAGCGCTTGGTACAGAGCATAAGAAGGGAGTTACAAACAAATTGAGACAAAACATTTTCAGACTAAACCATGAGGTAGAGGGCCCTGCTCGCAAGCTTACAGTCTAGAGGGGACGGGGAACATGAGACACACAAGGAGAGAGTGAGGCAGAAAGGAAAACGGGAGAGGTAAAAATAACAGTAGATTGTGATAATGGAAGGAGGGGGAGGGGGGGGGATTCTCCCATTCAGCTGCACTGGAGAACGTTTCAAACTCGGCTATTTAGGCCTAAAATTGGGAATTCCCATCTCAATTCCCTGCAATCCTCTCTTTATTGAGTAGAACCTTGTAACTGCATATATCTCTTTAGAATGTTGGTTGCAATGTATAAGTAATACCAAGAGGAGCCAGAAGGTGGTGTTATCTCAATAGCTACAATTCATGGTTTCGTATTACAAGTAAGACCAGAGCAGTGACAGACCATCGCTGGGTGCAGTGGCGAGCGCCTGTAATCCTGCAACTGGGAGGCTGAGGCTGGTGGATTACTTGAGTCTAGGAGTTCTGTTCTACCCTGTGCTATGTCGATCGGGTGTCCGCACTAAGTTCGGTATCGATATGGTGAGCTTGGGGGAGCTCTAGATCACCAGGTTGGTCTAAGGAGGGGTGAATCGACCCAGGATGGAAACAGAGCAGGTCAAAACCCCCGTGCCGATCAGTAGTGGGTTTGCGCCTGTGAATAGCCAGTGTAGGACAGCCTGGGCAATACAGTGGAACACAGTCTTTTTTTTATTTTATTTTAATTCCATAATGAATTACTTCTAACAGAAAATGAGACATGACATTGATACATTTAATTTTAGATAATGTATTTTTTAAATTTTTTCCCCCTTGCTATTATCACTAATATCTTCCATTTAATATTCATTTAAATTCCTAAAAACATGATTAAACATATTAACGCTTATTTAAAATTACTGGAATTTTAAAATGACTCCTAATAATATTAAACATTATATTGAATTATTCTGTGTAGGTACAGAAGCAGCTGCCCCATGGGCCCCTCGCACGTCTATTGGCCTATAGCAGCATGGGCAGTTGAACTTTTTTTTTTCTGGCAGCCGCATCCTTAAAATAAAAAAATAAAAAATCATTGCCACCGGATATGACAGTACGTCATATCCGGGGGTTGTACTTCCCCCCTCCTTGCCGGGGACACGGACCAGCCAGGAGGTGAGTACTGGGGAAGGAGGGTGGCATGTAATGGGCAAATAACACTGGCATATTAATGGCAAAATAATATTACATTACATTACCATTTATTTATATAGCGCCAAAAAATGTATAGCTTGGAGGAAAGACATAACAGGGGGGATATGATAGAAACATTTAAATACATAAAGGGAATCAACACAGTAAAGGAAGAGAGTATATTTAAAAGAAGAAAAACTTCCACAACTAGAGAACATAGTCTTAAATTAGAGGGGCAAAGATTTAAAAGTAATATCAGGAAGTATTACTTTACTGAGAGTGTAGTGGATGTATGGAATAGCCTTCCAGCAGAAGTGGTAGAGGTAAACACAGTCAAGTATTTTAAGCATGCATGGGATAGGCACAAGGCTATCCTAGATATAAGATAGGGAACCGGGGACTAATAAAAGTATTTAGAACATTTCCAACTCGGCTACTTTGGCCTAAAATTTGGAATTCTCATCTCACTTCCCTGCAATCCTCTCTTTATTGAGTAGAACCTTGTAATTGCATATATCTCTTGAGAATGTTGGTTGCAATGTATAAGTAATACCAAGAGGAGTCAGAAGGTGGCGTTATCTCAATAGCTACAACTCATGGTTTCGTATTACAAGTAAGACCAGAGCAGTGACAGACCATAGCTGGGTGCAGTGGCGAGCGCCTGTAATCCTGCTACTGGGAGGCTGAGGCTGGTGGATTACTTGAGTCCAGGAGTTCTGTTCTACCCTGTGCTATGTCGATCAGGTGTCCGCACTAAGTTCAGTATCGATATGGTGAGCTTGGGGGAGCTCTAGCTCACCAGGTTGGTCTAAGGAGGGGTGAATCGGCCGAGGATGGAAACAGAGCAGGTCAAAACCCTCGTGCCGATCAGTAGTGGGTTTGCGCCTGTGAATAGCCAGTGTAGGACAACCTGGGCAATACAGTGGAACATAGTCTTTTTTTTATTTTATTTTAATTCCATAATTAATTACTTCTAACAGAAAATGAGACATGACATTGATACATTTAATTTTAGATAATGTATTTTTTACATTTTTTCCCCCTTGCTATTATCACTAATATCTTCCATTTAATATTCATTTAAATTCCTAAAAACATGATTAAACATATTAACGCTTATTTAAAATTACTGGAATTTTAAAATGACTCCTAATAATATTAAACATTATATTGAATTATTCTGTGTAGGTACAGAAGCAGCTGCCCCATGGGCCCCTCGCACGTCTATTGGCCTATAGCAGCATGGGCTGCTGAATTTTTTTTTTTCTGGCAGCGGCATCCTTAAAATAAAAAATAAAAAAATCATTGCCACCGGATATGACAGTACGTCATATCCGGGGGTTGTACTTCCCCCCTCCTTGCCGGGGACACGGACCAGCCAGGAGGTGAGTACTGGGGAAGGAGGGTGGCATGTAATGGGCAAATAACACTGGCATATTAATGGCAAAATAATATTACATTACATTACCATTTATTTATATAGCGCCAAAAAATGTATAGCTTGGAGGAAAGACATAACAGGGGGGATATGATAGAAACATTTAAATACATAAAGGGAATCAACACAGTAAAGGAAGAGAGTATATTTAAAAGAAGAAAAACTTCCACAACTAGAGAACATAGTCTTAAATTAGAGGGGCAAAGATTTAAAAGTAATATCAGGAAGTATTACTTTACTGAGAGTGTAGTGGATGTATGGAATAGCCTTCCAGCAGAAGTGGTAGAGGTAAACACAGTCAAGTATTTTAAGCATGCATGGGATAGGCACAAGGCTATCCTAGATATAAGATAGGGAACCAGGGACTAATAAAAGTATTTAGAGCGTTTCCAACTCGGCTACTTAGGCCTAAAATTTGGAATTCCCATCTCAATTCCCTGCAATCCTCTCTTTATTGAGTAGAACCTTGTAATTGCATATATCTCTTTAGAATGTTGGTTGCAATGTAAAGGTAATACCAAGAGGAGCCAGAAGGTGGCGGTATCTCAATAGCTACAATTCATGGCTTCGTATTACAAGTAAAACCAGAGCAGTGACAGACCATAGCTGGGAGCAGTGGCGAGCGCCTGTAATCCTGCTACTGGGAGGCTGAGGCTGGTGGATTACTTGAGTCCAGGAGTTCTGTTCTACCCTGTGCTATGTCGATCGGGTGTCCGCACTAAGTTCGGTATCGATATGGTGAGCTTGGGGGAGCTCTAGCTCACCAGGTTGGTCTAAGGAGGGGTGAATCGGCCCAGGATGGAAACAGAGCAGGTCAAAACCCCCGTGCCGATCAGTAGTGGGTTTGCGCCTGTGAATAGCCAGTGTAGGACAGCCTGGGCAATACAGTGGAACACAGTCTTTTTTATTTTATTTTAGAAATTAATTAATTACTTCTAACAGAAAATGAGACATGAAATTGATACATTTAATTTTAGATCATTAATGTCTTTTTTTTTTTTTTACCCCTTGCTATTATCACTAATATCTTCATTTTAATATTAATTTAAAGTTCTAAAATCATGATTAAACATATTAACGCTTATTTAAAATTACTGGAATTCTAAAATGACTCCTAATAATATTAAACATTATATTGAATTACCGTATTTGCTCGATTATAAGACAAGGTTTTTTTCAGAGCAAATGCTCTGAAAAATCCCCCTCGTCTTATAATCGAGGTCTCTTATAATCTGACCTCAAATTGAGGTCAGATTATAAGACATAGATCCAGGTCCCCAGCAGAGCTGCAGGGGACCTGGATCCCCCTCTCTAGCAGCAGGGGATGTCTGCGCAACGAGCGCAGACTCCCCTGCTTCCGCCCGGCACGACCGCCGGGGCTTCTGTGAAGAAGCCGGGTACTTCCGCTTTCGTCACAGAAGTCCCGGAGAGCGTGCCGGGCGGCAGCAGGGGAGGTCTGCGCTCATCGTGCAGACTTCCTCTGCTGCCCCACTAGCCACCAGGGTAAATCGGGCAGCTGGGGGATGTCTGCACGATACGTGCAGATATCCTCCATGCTGCCCGACACGGCAGACTACTATGACGGACCAGCTGTCCGTCATAATAGACTGCCGTGTCGGGCAGCATGGAGGATGTCTGCAAGTATCGTGCAGACATCCCCCGGCTGCCCCCACTAGCCACCAGGGATCAAGGTTAGGGGAAGGAAGGGAGGGGGGGCAGAGAGACAGGGGGAGGGAGGGAGGGTGGCAGAGAGACAGGGGGAGGGAGGGAGGGAGGGGGACAGAGAGACAGGGGGGACAGAGAGACAGGGGGGAGGGAGGGGGGCAGAGACAGAGTCAAGGGGAGGGAGGGGGTTAAGAGACAGAGACAAGGGGAGGGAAGCGGTTAAGAGACAGACAAGGGGAGGGAAGGGGTTAAGAGACAGAGACAAGGGGAGGGAAGGGGTTAAGAGACAGACAAGGGGAGGGAAGGGGTTAAGAGACAGAGACAAGGGGAGTGAGTGGGTTAAGAGACAGGCAAGGGGAGGGGGGAGAGAGAGAAAAATGGGGGCAAGGAAAAGAGAAAGGCAGCATTGGCACATAAAAAGAAATAAAAACTAGAAATACATTTTTTGATATCACAATTTTTTATTAAAAAAGCAATTTACATGTGAATATATACAAGTTTAACTTTTTTCCTATAGGGTAGTCTTATATTCAGGCTTTTAGTTTTTTTCCTAAAGGAATATCCAAAGTTTGGGGGGTCGTCTTATAATCGAGCAAATACGGTATTCTGTGTAGGTACAGAAGCAGCTGCCCCATGGGCCCCTCGCACGTCTATTGGCCTATAGCAGCATAGGGCTGCTGAACTTTTTTTTTTCTGGCAGCCGCATCCTTAAAATAAAAAAATAAAAAATCATTGCCACCGGATATGACAGTACGTCATATCCGGGGGTTGTACTTCCCCCCTCCTTGCCGGGGACACGGACCAGCCAGGAGGTGAGTACTGGGGAAGGAGGGTGGCATGTAATGGGCAAATAACACTGGCGTATTAATGGCAAAATAATATTACATTACATTACCATTTATTTATATAGCGCCAAAAAATGTATAGCTTGGAGGAAAGACATAACAGGGGGGATATGATAGAAACATTTAAATACATAAAGGGAATCAACACAGTAAAGGAAGAGAGTATATTTAAAAGAAGAAAAACTTCCACAACTAGAGAACATAGTCTTAAATTAGAGGGGCAAAGATTTAAAAGTAATATCAGGAAGTATTACTTTACAGAGAGTGTAGTGGATGTATGGAATAGCCTTCCAGCAGAAGTGGTAGAGGTAAACACAGTCAAGTATTTTAAGCATGCATGGGATAGGCTCAAGGCTATCCTAGATATAAGATAGGGAACCGGGGACTAATAAAAGTATTTAGAACATTTCCAACTCGGCTACTTTGGCCTAAAATTTGGAATTCCCATCTCAATTCCCTGCAATCCTCTCTTTATTGAGTAGAACCTTGTAATTGCATATATCTCTTGAGAATGTTGGTTGCAATGTATAAGTAATACCAAGAGGAGCCAGAAGGTGGCGTTATCTCAATAGCTACAACTCATGGTTTCGTATTACAAGTAAGACCAGAGCAGTGACAGACCATAGCTGGGTGCAGTGGCGAGCGCCTGTAATCCTGCTACTGGGAGGCTGAGGCTGGTGGATTACTTGAGTCTAGGAGTTCTGTTCTACCCTGTGCTATGTCGATCGGGTGTCCGCACTAAGTTCGGTATCGATATGGTGAGCTTGGGGGAGCTCTAGCTCACCAGGTTCGTCTAAGGAGGGGTGAATCGGCCCAGGATGAAAACAGAGCAGGTCAAAACCTCTGTGCCGATCAGTAGTGGGTTTGCGCCTGTGAATAGCCAGTGTAGGACAGCCTGGGCAATACAGTGGAACACAGTCTTTTTTTATTTTATTTTAATTCCATAATGAATTACTTCTAACAGAAAATGAGACATGACATTGATACATTTAATTTTAGATAATGTATTTTTTACATTTTTCCCCCCTTGCTATTATCACTAATATCTTCCATTTAATATTCATTTAAATTCCTAAAAACATGATTAAACATATTTACGCTTATTTAAAATTACTGGAATTTTAAAATGACTCCTAATAATATTAAACATTATATTGAATTATTCTGTGTAGGTACAGAAGCAGCTGCCCCATGGGCCCCTCGCACGTCTATTGGCCTATAGCAGCATAGGGCAGCTGAACTTTTTTTTTTCTGGCAGCGGCATCCTTAAAATAAAAAAATAAAAAATCATTGCCACCGGATATGACAGTTTGTCATATCCGGGGGTTGTACTTCCCCCCTCCTTGCCGGGGACACGGACCAGCCAGGAGGTGAGTACTGGGGAAGGAGGGTGGCATGTAATGGGCAAATAACACTGGCATATTAATGGCAAAATAATATTACATTACATTACCATTTATTTATATAGCGCCAAAAAATGTATAGCTTGGAGGAAAGACATAACAGGGGGGATATGATAGAAACATTTAAATACATAAAGGGAATCAACACAGTAAAGGAAGAGAGTATATTTAAAAGAAAAAAAACTACCACAACTAGAGAACATAGTCTTAAATTAGAGGGGCAAAGATTTAAAAGTAATATCAGGAAGTATTACTTTACTGAGAGTGTAGTGGATGTATGGAATAGCCTTCCAGCAGAAGTGGTAGAGGTAAACACAGTCAAGTATTTTAAGCATGCATGGGATAGGCACAAGGCTATCCTAGAAATAAGATAGGGAACCGGGGACTAATAAAAGTATTTAGAACATTTCCAACTCGGCTACTTTGGCCTAAAATTTGGAATTCCCATCTCAATTCCCTGCAATCCTCTCTTTATTGAGTAGAACCTTGTAATTGCATATATCTCTTGAGAATGTTGGTTGCAATGTATAAGTAATACCAAGAGGAGCCAGAAGGTGGCGTTATCTCAATAGCTACAACTCATGGTTTCGTATTACAAGTAAGACCAGAGCAGTGACAGACCATAGCTGGGTGCAGTGGCGAGCGCCTGTAATCCTGCTACTGGGAGGCTGAGGCTGGTGAATTACTTGAGTCTAGGAGTTCTGTTCTACCCTGTGCTATGTCGATCGGGTGTCCGCACTAAGTTCGGTATCGATATGGTGAGCTTGGGGGAGCTCTAGCTCACCAGGTTCGTCTAAGGAGTGGTGAATCGGCCCAGGATGGAAACAGAGCAGGTCAAAACCCCCGTGCCGATCAGTAATGGGTTTGCGCCTGTGAATAGCCAGTGTAGGACAGCCTGGGCAATACAGTGGAACACAGTCTTTATTTTATTTTAATTCCATAATTAATTACTTCTAACAGAAAATGAGACATGACATTGATACATTTAATTTTAGATAATGTATTTTTTACATTTTTTCCCCCTTGCTATTATCACTAATATCTTCCATTTAATATTCATTTAAATTCCTAAAAACATGATTAAACATATTAACGCTTATTTAAAATTACTGGAATTTTAAAATGACTCCTAATAATATTAAACATTATATTGAATTATTCTGTGTAGGTACAGAAGCAGATGCCCCATGGTCCCCTCGTACGTCTATTGGCCTATAGCAGCATAGGGCAGCTTAACTTTTTTTTTTCTGGCAGCCGCATCCTTAAAATAAAAAAATAAAAAATCATTGCCACCGGGGGTTGTACTTCCCCCCTCCTTGCCGGGGACACTCACCAGCCAAGAGGTGAGTACTGGGGAAGGAGGGTGGCATGTAATGGGCAAATAACACTGGCGTATTAATGGCAAAATAATATTACATTACATTACCATTTATTTATATAGCGCCAAAAAATGTATAGCTTGGAGGAAAGACGTAACAGGGGGGGATATGATAGAAACATTTAAATACATAAAGGGAATCAACACAGTAAAGGAAGAGAGTATATTGAAAAAAAAGAAAAACTTCCACAACTAGAGAACATAGTCTTAAATTAGAGGGGCAAAGATTTAAAAGTAATATCAGGAAGTATTACTTTACTGAGAGTGTAGTGGATGTATGGAATAGCCTTCCAGCAGAAGTGGTAGAGGTAAACACAGTCAAGTATTTTAAGCATGCATGGGATAGGCACAAGGCTATCCTAGATATAAGATAGGGAATCGGGGACTAATAAAAGTATTTAGAACATTTCCAACTCGGCTACTTTGGCCTAAAATTTGGAATTCCCATCTCAATTCCCGGCAATACTCTCTTTATTGAGTAGAACCTTGTAATTGCATATATCTCTTTAGAATGTTGGTTGCAATGTATAAGTAATACCAAGAGGAGCCAGAAGGTGGCGGTATCTCAATAGCTACAATTCATGGCTTCATATTACAAGTAAAACCAGAGCAGTGACAGAACATAGTTGGGTGCAGTGGCGAGCGCCTGTAATCCTGCTACTGGGAGGCTGAGGCTTGTGGATTACTTGAGTCCAGGAGTTCTGTTCTACCCAGTGCTATGTCGATCAGGTGTCCGCACTAAGTTCGGTATCGATATGGTGAGCTTGGGGAGCTCTAGCTCACCAGGTTGGTCAAAGGAGGGGTGAATCGGCCCAGGATGGAAACAGAGCAGGTCAAAACCCCCGTGCCGATCAGTAGAGGGTTTGCGCCTGTGAATAGCCACTGTAGGACAGCCTGGGCAATACAGTGGAACACAGACTTTTTTATTTTATTTTAGAAATTAATTAATTACTTCTAACAGAAAATGAGACATGAAATTGATACATTTAATTTTAGATCATTAATGTCTTTTTTTTTTTTCCCCCTTGCTATTATCACTAATATCTTCATTTTAATATTAATTTACATTTCTAAAAACATGATTAAACATATTAACGCTTATTTAAAATTACTGGAATTCTAAAATGACTCCTAATAATATTAAACATTATATTGAATTATTCTGTGTAGGTACAGAAGCAGCTGCCCCATGGTCCCCTCGCACGTCTATTGGCCTATAGCAGCATAGGGCAGCTTAACTTTTTTTTTTCTGGCAGCCGCATCCTTAAAATAAAAAAATAAAAAATCATTGCCACCGGGGGTTGTACTTCCCCCCTCCTTGCCGGGGACACTAACCAGCCAAGAGGTGAGTACTGGGGAAGGAGGGTGGCATGTAATGGGCAAATAACACTGGCGTATTAATGGCAAAATAATATTACATTACATTACCATTTATTTATATAGCGCCAAAAAATGTATAGCTTGGAGGAAAGACATAACAGGGGGGATATGATAGAAACATTAAAATACGTAAAGGGAATCAACACAGTAAAGGAAGAGAGTATATTGAAAAAAAGAAAAACTTCCACAACTAGAGAACATAGTCTTAAATTAGAGGGGCAAAGATTTAAAAGTAATATCAGGAAGTATTACTTTACTGAGAGTGTAGTGGATGTATGGAATAGCCTTCCAGCAGAAGTGGTAGAGGTAAACACAGTCAAGTATTTTAAGCATGCATGGAATAGGCACAAGGCTATCCTAGATATAAGATAGGGAATCGGGGACTAATAAAAGTATTTAGAACATTTCCAACTCGGCTACTTTGGCCTAAAATTTGGAATTCCCATCTCAATTCCCGGCAATCCTCTCTTTATTGAGTAGAACCTTGTAATTGCATATATCTCTTTAGAATGTTGGTTGCAATGTATAAGTAATACCAAGAGGAGCCAGAAGGTGGCGGTATCTCAATAGCTACTATTCATGTTTTCGTATTACCAGTAAGACCAGAGCAGTGACAGACCATAGCTGGGTGCAGTGGCGAGCGCCTGTAATCCTGCTACTGGGAGGCTGAGGCTGGTGGATTACTTGAGTCCAGGAGTTCTGTTCTACCCTGTGCTATGTCGATCGGGTGTCCGCACTAAGTTCGGTATCGATATGGTGAGCTTGGGGGAGCTCTAGCTCACCAGGTTGGTCTAAGGAGGGGTGAATCGGCCCAGGATGGAAACAGAGCAGGTCAAAACCCCCGTGCCGATCAGTAGTGGGTTTGCGCCTGTGAATAGCCAGTGTAGGACAGCCTGGGCAATACAGTGGAACACAGTCTTTTTTATTTTATTATAGAAATTAATTAATTACTTCTAACAGAAAATGAGACATGAAATTGATACATTTAATTTTAGATCATTAATGTCTTTTTTTTTTTTACCCCTTGCTATTATCACTAATATCCCCCCCCCCCCCGTGTTCTGTCTCACCCCCCATTCTGTCTCTCTGTCCCCCTCCCCCGGTTCTGTCTCTCTCTCCCCCCGTTCTGTCTCACCCCCCCCCCCCCCGTTCTGTCTCTCTCCCCCCTGTTCTGTCTCTCTCTCCCCCTCCCCCCTGTTCTGTCTCTCTCTCTCCCCCTCCCCCCTGTTCTGTCTCTCTCTCTCCCCCTCCCCCCTGTTCTGTCTCTCTCCCCCTCCCCCTGTTCTGTCTCGTCTCTCTCTCCCACTCCCCTTTTCTCACTCTCTCTCCCCCCTTCCCCCTGTTCTGTCTCTCTCTCTCCCCCTCCCCCTGCTCTGTCTCTCTCTGTCCCCTCCCCCTGTTCTGTCTCGTCTCTCTCTCCCACTCCCCTGTTCTGTCTCTCTCTCCCCCCCTCGCCCTTTTCTGTCTCTCTCTCTCCCCCCTCACCCTGTTCTGTCTCTCCCCCCTCTTCCTTTGCTGCAAAAGTGGATACAGGGAGGGGGCGGAGCTAACTGGCCGAGAGGTTTAGCTCCGCCCCAACCCTGTGACGCAGAGCAGAGTCTGCTTCACTGGGAGCCACGGGCAGCAAGAGAAAGTGCTGCTCGGCTCCCCATGCTTAATGCGGGCTCCCTGTGTTTAATGCAGGCATGGGGAGAACGAGCAGCACTTTCTCTTGCTGCCCGTGGCTCCCCATGAAGCAGGCGCTTCTCTGCTTCACAGGGTGGAGGCGGAGCTATACCTCTCAGCCGGATATCTCCGCCCCCTCCCCGGATCCAGCAAAGCATGCCGAGCAGAGGGCTGGTGAGGGGGGATCTTTTGATCTCCCCAATCCAGTGCCTCTGCCGGCCTTGAAGGTGTGTAGGGGGGAGGAACTGAAAACTGAGTCACACCAGAAGTTACTAAGTAGGTGAATAGTTGGGTGCAGTGTAAGTCTACAAACGGAAGCTACGGGTTTAGAGACTGCAGGTGAGTAAAGTATGTGAGGTGGTTAAGATATTGGTAGTTAATATGTGCAGAAGGGGGAAGAATGACAGAGATAAAGGCCAAAGTAGCTGAGTTGGAAAAATTCTCCCATTCAGCTGCACTGGAGAACGTTTCCAACTCGGCTACTTTGGCCTAAAATTTGGAATTCTCATCTCAATTCCCTGCAATCCTCTCTTTATTGAGTAGAACCTTGTAATTGCATATATCTCTTGAGAATGTTGGTTGCAATGTATAAGTAATACCAAGAGGAGCCAGAAGGTGGCGTTATCTCAATAGCTACAACTCATGGTTTCGTATTACAAGTAAGACCAGAGCAGTGACAGACCATAGCTGGGTGCAGTGGCGAGTGCCTGTAATCCTGCTACTGGGAGGCTGAGGCTGGTGGATTACTTGAGTCCAGGAGTTCTGTTCTACCCTGTGCTATGTCGATCAGGTGTCCGCACTAAGTTCGGTATCGATATGGTGAGCTTGGGGGAGCTCTAGCTCACCAGGTTGGTCTAAGGAGGGGTGAATCGGCCCAGGATGGAAACAGAGCAGGTCAAAACCCTCGTGCCGATCAGTAGTGGGTTTGCGCCTGTGAATAGCCAGTGTAGGACAGCCTGGGCAATACAGTGGAACACAGTCTTTTTTTTATTTTATTTTAATTCCATAATGAATTACTTCTAACAGAAAATGAGACATTACATTGATACATTTAATTTTTGATAATGTATTTTTTACATTTTTTCCCCATTGCTATTATCACTAATATCTTCCATTTAATATTCATTTAAATTCCTAAAAACATGATTAAACATATTAACGCTTATTTAAAATTACTGGAATTTTAAAATGACTCCTAATAATATTAAACATTATATTGAATTATTCTGTGTAGGTACAGAAGCAGCTGCCCCATGGTCCCCTCGCACGTCTATTGGCCTATAGCAGCATAGGGCTGCTGAACTTTTTTTTTTCTGGCAGCGGCATCCTTAAAATAAAAAAATAAAAAATCATTGCCACCGGATATGACAGTACGTCATATCCGGGGGTTGTACTTCCCCTCTCCTTGCCGGGGACACGGACCAGCCAGGAGGTGAGTACTGGGGAAGGAGGGTGGCATGTAATGGGCAAATAACACTGGCATATTAATGGCAAAATAATATTACATTACATTACCATTTATTTATATAGCGCCAAAAAATGTATAGCTTGGAGGAAAGACATAACAGGGGGGATATGATAGAAACATTTAAATACATAAAGGGAATCAACACAGTAAAGGAAGAGAGTATATTGAAAAAAAGAGAAACTTCCACAACTAGAGAACATAGTCTTAAATTAGAGGGGCAAAGATTTAAAAGTAATATCAGGAAGTATTACTTTACTGAGAGTGTAGTGGATGTATGGAATAGCCTTCCAGCAGAAGTGGTAGAGGTAAACACAGTCAAGGAGTTTAAGCATGCGTGGGATAGACACAAGGCTCTGCTAGATATAAGATAAGGCGAGGGACTAATACAAGTATTACTTTACTGAGAGGGTAGTGGATGTGTGGAATAGCCTTCCAGCAGAAGTGGTAGAGGTAAACACAGTCAAGTATTTTAAGCATGCATGGGATAGGCACAAGGCTATCCTAGATATAAGATAGGGAATCGGGGACTAATAAAAGTATTTAGAACATTTCCAACTCGGCTACTTTGGCCTAAAATTTGGAATTCCCATCTCAATTCCCTGCAATCCTCTCTTTATTGAGTAGAACCTTGTAATTGCATATATCTCTTTAGAATGTTGGTTGCAATGTATAAGTAATACCAAGAGGAGCCAGAAGGTGGCGGTATCTCAATAGCTACAATTCATGGCTTCGTATTACAAGTAAAACCAGAGCAGTGAAAGAACATAGCTGGGTGCAGTGGCGAGCGCCTGTAATCCTGCTTCTGGAAGGCTGAGGCTGGTGGATTACTTGAGTCCAGGAGTTCTGTTCTACCCTGTGCTATGTCGATCGGGTGTCCGCACTAAGTTCGGTATCGATATGGTGAGCTTGGGGGAGCTCTAGCTCACCAGGTTGGTCTAAGGAGGGGTGAATCGGCCCAGGATGGAAACAGAGCAGGTCAAAAACCCCGTGCTGATCAGTAGTGGGTTTGCGCCTGTGAATAGCCAGTGTAGGACAGCCTAGGCAATACAGTGGAACACAGTCTTTTTTATTTTATTATAGAAATTAATTAATTACTTCTAACAGAAAATGAGACATGAAATTGATACATTTAATTTTAGATCATTAATGTCTTTTTTTTTTTTACCCCTTGCTATTATCACTAATATCCCCCCCCCCCGTGTTCTGTCTCACCCCCCATTCTGTCTCTCTCTCCCCCTCCCCCGGTTCTGTCTCTCTCTCCCCCCCGTTCTGTCTCACCCCCCCCCCCCCCCGTTCTGTCTCTCTCCCCCCTGTTCTGTCTCTCTCTCCCCCTCCCCCCTGTTCTGTCTCTCTCTCTCCCCCTCCCCCCTGTTCTGTCTCTCTCTCTCCCCCTCCCCCCTGTTCTGTCTCTCTCTCTCCCCCTCCCCCCTGTTCTGTCTCTCTCCCCCTCCCCCTGTTCTGTCTCGTCTCTCTCTCCCACTCCCCTTTTCTCACTCTCTCTCCCCCTCACCCTGTTCTGTCTCTCTCTCTCCCCCTCCCCCTGCTCTGTCTCTCTCTGTCCCCTCCCCCTGTTCTGTCTCGTCTCTCTCCCCCCCTCGCCCTTTTCTGTCTCTCTCTCTCCCCCCTCACCCTGTTCTGTCTCTCCCCCCTCTTCCTTTGCTGCAAAAGTGGATACAGGGAGGGGGCGGAGCTAACTGGCTGAGAGGTTTAGCTCCGCCCCAACCCTGTGACGCAGAGCAGAGTCTGCTTCACTGGGAGCCACGGGCAGCAAGAGAAAGTGCTGCTCGGCTCCCCATGCTTAATGCGGGCTCCCTGTGTTTAATGCAGGCATGGGGAGAACGAGCAGCACTTTCTCTTGCTGCCCGTGGCTCCCCATGAAGCAGGCGCTTCTCTGCTTCACAGGGTGGAGGCGGAGCTATACCTCTCAGCCGGATATCTCCGCCCCCTCCCCGGATCCAGCAAAGCATGCCGAGCAGAGGGCTGGTGAGGGGGGATCTTTTGATCTCCCCAATCCAGTGCCTCTGCCGGCCCTGAAGGTGTGTAGGGGGGAGGAACTGAAAACTGAGTCACACCAGAAGTTACTAAGTAGGTGAATAGTTGGGTGCAGTGTAAGTCTACAAACGGAAGCTACGGGTTTGGAGACTGCAGGTGAGTAAAGTATGTGAGGTGGTTAAGATATTGGTAGTTAATATGTGCAGAAGGGGGAAGAATGACAGAGATAAAGGCCAAAGTAGCTGAGTTGAAAAAATTCTCCCATTCAGCTGCACTGGAGAATGTTTCCAACTCGGCTACTTTGGCCTAAAATTTGGAATTCCCATCTCAATTCCCTGCAATCCTCTCTTTATTGAGTAGAACCTTGTAATTGCATATATCTCTTGAGAATGTTGGTTGCAATGTATAAGTAATACCAAGAGGAGCCAGAAGGTGGCGTTATCTCAATAGCTACAATTCATGGTTTCGTATTACCAGTAAGACCAGAGCAGTGACAGACCATAGCTGGGTGCAGTGGCGAGCGCCTGTAATCCTGCTACTGGGAGGCTGAGGCTGGTGGATTACTTGAGTCCAGGAGTTCTGTTCTACCCTGTGCTATGTCGATCGGGTGTCCGCACTAAGTTCGGTATCGATATGGTGAGCTTGGGGGAGCTCTAGCTCACCAGGTTGGTCTAAGGAAGGGTGAATCGGCCCAGGATGGAAACAGAGCAGGTCAAAACCCCCGTGCCGATCAGTAGTGGGTTTGCGCCTGTGAATAGCCAGTGTAGGACAGCCTGGGCAATACCGTGGAACACAGTCTTTTTTTATTTTATTTTAGAAATTAATTAATTACTACTAACAGAAAATGAGACATGAAATTGATACATTTAATTTTAGATCATTAATGTCTTTTTTTTTTTCCCCCTTGCTATTATCACTAATATCTTCATTTTAATATTAATTTAAATTTCTAAAAACATGATTAAACATATTAACGCTTATTTAAAATTACTGGAATTCTAAAATGACTCCTAATAATATTAAACATTATATTGAATTATTCTGTGTAGGTACAGAAGCAGCTGCCCCATGGTCCCCTCGTACGTCTATTGGCCTATAGCAGCATAGGGCAGCTTAACTTTTTTTTTTCTGGCAGCCGCATCCTTAAAATAAAAAAATAAAAAATCATTGCCACCGGGGGTTGTACTTCCCCCCTCCTTGCCGGGGACACTCACCAGCCAAGAGGTGAGTACTGGGGAAGGAGGGTGGCATGTAATGGGCAAATAACACTGGGTTATTAATGGCAAAATAATATTATTTTACATTCCCATTTATTTATATAGCGCCAAAAAATGTATAGCTTGGAGGAAAGACGTAACAGGGGGGATATGATAGAAACATTAAAATACATAAAGGGAATCAACACAGTAAAGGAAGAGAGTATATTTAAAAAAAGAAAAACTTCCACAACTAGAGAACATAGTCTTAAATTAGAGGGGCAAAGATTTAAAAGTAATATCAGGAAGTATTACTTTACTGAGAGTGTAGTGGATGTATGGAATAGCCTTCCAGCAGAAGTGGTAGAGGTAAACACAGTCAAGGAGTTTAAGCATGCGTGGGATAGACACAAGGCTCTGCTAGATATAAGATAAGGCGAGGGACTAATACAAGTATTACTTTACTGAGAGGGTAGTGGATGTGTGGAATAGCCTTCCAGCAGAAGTGGTAGAGGTAAACACAGTCAAGTATTTTAAGCATGCATGGGATAGGCACAAGGCTATCCTAGATATAAGATAGGGAATCGGGGACTAATAAAAGTATTTAGAACATTTCCAACTCGGCTACTTTGGCCTAAAATTTGGAATTCCCATCTCAATTCCCTGCAATCCTCTCTTTATTGAGTAGAACCTTGTAATTGCATATATCTCTTTAGAATGTTGGTTGCAATGTATAAGTAATACCAAGAGGAGCCAGAAGGTGGCGGTATCTCAATAGCTACAATTCATGGCTTCGTATTACAAGTAAAACCAGAGCAGTGAAAGAACATAGCTGGGTGCAGTGGCGAGCGCCTGTAATCCTGCTACTGGGAGGCTGAGGCTGGTGGATTACTTGAGTCCAGGAGTTCTGTTCTACCCTGTGCTATGTCGATCGGGTGTCCGCACTAAGTTCGGTATCGATATGGTGAGCTTGGGGGAGCTCTAGCTCACCAGGTTGCTCTAAGGAGGGGTGAATCGGCCCAGGATGGAAACAGAGCAGGTCAAAACCCCCGTGCCGATCAGTAGTGGGTTTGCGCCTGTGAATAGCCAGTGTAGGACAGCCTAGGCAATACAGTGGAACACAGTCTTTTTTATTTTATTATAGAAATTAATTAATTACTTCTAACAGAAAATGAGACATGAAATTGATACATTTAATTTTAGATCATTAATGTCTTTTTTTTTTTTACCCCTTGCTATTATCACTAATATCCCCCCCCCCCCCGTGTTCTGTCTCACCCCCCATTCTGTCTCTCTCTCCCCCTCCCCCGGTTCTGTCTCTCTCTCCCCCCCGTTCTGTCTCACCCCCCCGTTCTGTCTCTCTCCCCCCTGTTCTGTCTCTCTCTCCCCCTCCCCCCTGTTCTGTCTCTCTCTCTCCCCCTCCCCCCTGTTCTGTCTCTCTCTCTCCCCCTCCCCCCTGTTCTGTCTCTCTCTCTCCCCCTCCCCCCTGTTCTGTCTCTCTCTCTCCCCCTCCCCCCTGTTCTGTCTCTCTCCCCCTCCCCCTGTTCTGTCTCGTCTCTCTCTCCCACTCCCCTTTTCTCACTCTCTCTCCCCCCTTCCCCCTGTTCTGTCTCTCTCTCTCCCCCTCCCCCTGCTCTGTCTCTCTCTGTCCCCTCCCCATGTTCTGTCTCGTCTCTCTCCCCCCCTCGCCCTTTTCTGTCTCTCTCTCTCCCCCCTCACCCTGTTCTGTCTCTCCCCCCTCTTCCTTTGCTGCAAAAGTGGATACAGGGAGGGGGCGGAGCTAACTGGCTGAGAGGTTTAGCTCCGCCCCAACCCTGTGACGCAGAGCAGAGTCTGCTTCACTGGGAGCCACGGGCAGCAAGAGAAAGTGCTGCTCGGCTCCCCATGCTTAATGCGGGCTCCCTGTGTTTAATGCAGGCATGGGGAGAACGAGCAGCACTTTCTCTTGCTGCCCGTGGCTCCCCATGAAGCAGGCGCTTCTCTGCTTCACAGGGTGGAGGCGGAGCTATACCTCTCAGCCGGATATCTCCGCCCCCTCCCCGGATCCAGCAAAGCATGCCGAGCAGAGGGCTGGTGAGGGGGGATCTTTTGATCTCCCCAATCCAGTGCCTCTGCCGGCCCTGAAGGTGTGTAGGGGGGAGGAACTGAAAACTGAGTCACACCAGAAGTTACTAAGTAGGTGAATAGTTGGGTGCAGTGTAAGTCTACAAACGGAAGCTACGGGTTTGGAGACTGCAGGTGAGTAAAGTATGTGAGGTGGTTAAGATATTGGTAGTTAATATGTGCAGAAGGGGGAAGAATGACAGAGATAAAGGCCAAAGTAGCTGAGTTGAAAAAATTCTCCCATTCAGCTGCACTGGAGAATGTTTCCAACTCGGCTACTTTGGCCTAAAATTTGGAATTCCCATCTCAATTCCCTGCAATCCTCTCTTTATTGAGTAGAACCTTGTAATTGCATATATCTCTTGAGAATGTTGGTTGCAATGTATAAGTAATACCAAGAGGAGCCAGAAGGTGGCGTTATCTCAATAGCTACAATTCATGGTTTCGTATTACCAGTAAGACCAGAGCAGTGACAGACCATAGCTGGGTGCAGTGGCGAGCGCCTGTAATCCTGCTACTGGGAGGCTGAGGCTGGTGGATTACTTGAGTCCAGGAGTTCTGTTCTACCCTGTGCTATGTCGATCGGGTGTCCGCACTAAGTTCGGTATCGATATGGTGAGCTTGGGGGAGCTCTAGCTCACCAGGTTGGTCTAAGGAGGGGTGAATCGGCCCAGGATGGAAACAGAGCAGGTCAAAACCCCCGTGCCGATCAGTAGTGGGTTTGCGCCTGTGAATAGCCAGTGTAGGACAGCCTGGGCAATACCGTGGAACACAGTCTTTTTTTATTTTATTTTAGAAATTAATTAATTACTACTAACAGAAAATGAGACATGAAATTGATACATTTAATTTTAGATCATTAATGTCTTTTTTTTTTTCCCCCTTGCTATTATCACTAATATCTTCATTTTAATATTAATTTAAATTTCTAAAAACATGATTAAACATATTAACGCTTATTTAAAATTACTGGAATTCTAAAATGACTCCTAATAATATTAAACATTATATTGAATTATTCTGTGTAGGTACAGAAGCAGCTGCCCCATGGTCCCCTCGTACGTCTATTGGCCTATAGCAGCATAGGGCAGCTTAACTTTTTTTTTTCTGGCAGCCGCATCCTTAAAATAAAAAAATAAAAAATCATTGCCACCGGGGGTTGTACTTCCCCCCTCCTTGCCGGGGACACTAACCAGCCAAGAGGTGAGTACTGGGGAAGGAGGGTAACACTGGCATATTAATGGCAAAATAATATTACATTACATTACTATTTATTTATTTATATAGCGCCAAAAAATGTATAGCTTGGAGGAAAGACATAACAGGGGGGATATGATAGAAACATTTAAATACATAGGGAATCAACACAGTAAAGGAAGAGAGTATATTTAAAAGAAAAAAAACTACCACAACTAGAGGACATACTCTTAAATTAGAGGGGAACCCCCCCCCCCCCCCCGGTTTTGTCTCTCTCTCACCCCCTATTCTGTCTTTCCCCCGTTCTGTCTCTCTCCCCCCTGTTCTGTCTCTCTCTCCCCCTCCCACCGTTCTGTCTCTCTCTCCCCCTCCCACCGTTCTGTCTCTCTCTCCCCCCCTGTTCTGTCTCACTCCCCCCTGTTCTGTCTCTCTCTCCCCCTCCCCCCGTTCTGTCTCTCTCTCCCCCTCCCCCCGTTCTGTCTCTCTTTAAGTTCGGTATCGATATGGTGAGCCTGGGGGAGCTCTAGCTCACCAGGTTGGTCTAAGGAGGGGTGAATCGGCCCAGGATGGAAACAGAGCAGGTCTCTCTCTCCCCCCCCCTGTTCTGTCTCACCACCACCCACCCCCGTTCTGTCTCTCTCCCCCCTGTTCTGTCTCTCCCCCTCCCACCGTTCTGTCTCTCTCTCACCCCCTGTTCTGTCTCACCCCCCGTTCTGTCTCTCTCTCCCCCTCCCCCCGTTCTGTCTCTCTCTCCCCCCGTTCTGTCTCACCCCCCCCGTTCTGTCTCTCCCCCCTGTTCTGTCTCCCTCTCCCCCTCCCCCCTGTTCTGTCTCTCTCTCTCCCCCTCCCCCCTGTTCTGTCTCTCTCTCTCCCCCTCCCCCCTGTTCTGTCTCTCTCCCCCTCCCCCTGTTGTCTCGTCTCTCTCTCCCACTCCCCTTTTCTCACTCTCTCTCCCCCCTCACCCTGTTCTGTCTCTCTCTCTCCCCCTCCCCCCTGTTCGGTCTCTCTCTGTCCCCTCCCCTTGTTCTGTCTCGTCTCTCTCTCCCACTCCCCTGTTCTGTCTCTCTCTCTCTCCCCCCTCACCCTGTTCTGTCTCTCCCCCCTCTTCCTTTGCTGCAAAAGTGGATACAGGGAGGGGGCGGAGCTAACTGGCTGAGAGGTTTAGCTCCGCCCCAACCCTGTGACGCAGAGCAGCGTCTGCTTCACTGGGAGCCACGGGCAGCAAGAGAAAGTGCTGCTCGGCTCCCCATGCTTAATGCGGGCTCCCTGTGTTTAATGCAGGCATGGGGAGAACGAGCAGCACTTTCTCTTGCTGCCCGTGGCTCCCCATGAAGCAGGCGCTTCTCTGCTTCACAGGGTGGAGGCGGAGCTATACCTCTCAGCCGGATATCTCCGCCCCCTCCCCGGATCCAGCAAAGCATGCCGAGCAGAGGGCTGGTGAGGGGGGATCTTTTGATCTCCCCAATCCAGTGCCTCTGCCGGCCCTGAAGGTGTGTAGGGGGGAGGAACTGAAAACTGAGTCACACCAGAAGTTACTAAGTAGGTGAATAGTTGGGTGCAGTGTAAGTCTACAAACGGAAGCTACGGGTTTAGAGACTGCAGGTGAGTAAAGTATGTGAGGTGGTTAAGATATTGGTAGTAAATATGTGCAGAAGGGGGAAGAATGACAGAGATAAAGGCCAAAGTAGCTGAGTTGGAAAAATTCTCCCATTCAGCTGCACTGGAGAACGTTTCCAACTCGGCTACTTTGGCCTAAAATTTGGAATTCCCATCTCAATTCACTGCAATCCTCTCTTTATTGAGTAGAACCTTGTAATTGCATATATCTCTTGAGAATGTTGGTTGCAATATATAAGTAATACCAAGGGGAGCCAGAAGGTGGCGGTATCTCAATAGCTACAATTCATGGTTTCGTATTACAAGTAAGACCAGAGCAGTGACAGACCATAGCTGGGTGCAGTGGCGAGCGCCTGTAATCCTGCTACTGGGAGGCTGAGGCTGGTGGATTACTTGAGTCCAGGAGTTCTGTTCTACCCTGTGCTATGTCGATCGGGTGTCCGCACTAAGTTCGGTATCGATATGGTGTGCTTGGGGGAACTCTAGCTCACCAGGTTGGTCTAAGGAGGGGTGAATCGGCCCAGGATGGAAACAGAGCAGGTCAAAACCCCCGTGCCGATCAGTAGTGGGTTTGCGCCTGTGAATAGCCAGTGTAGGACAGCCTGGGCAATACAGTGGAACACAGTCTTTTTAATTTTATTTTAGAAATTAATTAATTACTTCTAACAGAAAATGAGACATGAAATTGATACATTTAATTTTAGATCATTAATGTCTTTTTTTTTTTACCCCTTGCTATTATCACTAATATCTTCATTTTAATATTAATTTAAATTTCGAAAAACATGATTAAACATATTTACGCTTATTTAAAATTACTGGAATTCTAAAACGACTCCTAATAATATTAAACATTATATTGAATTATTCTGTGTAGGTACAGAAGCAGCTGCCCCATGGTCCCCTCGCACGTCTATTGGCCTATAGCAGCATAGGGCAGCTGAACTTTTTTTTTTCTGGCAGCCGCATCCTTAAAATAAAAAAATAAAAAATCATTGCCACTGGATATGACAGTTTGTCATATCCGGGGGTTGTACTTCCCCCCTCCTTGCCGGGGACACGGACCAGCCAGGAGGTGAGTACTGGGGAAGGAGGGTGGCATGTAATGGGCAAATAACACTGGCGTATTAATGGCAAAATAATATTACATTACATTACCATATATTTATATAGCGCCAAAAAATGTATAGCTTGGAGGAAAGACATAACAGGGGGGATATGATAGAAACATTTAAATACATAAAGGGAATCAACACAGTAAAGGAAGAGAGTATATTGAAAAAAAGAAAAACTTCCACAACTAGAGAACATAGTCTTAAATTAGAGGGGCAAAGATTTAAAAGTAATATCAGGAAGTATTACTTTACTGAGAGTGTAGTGGATGTATGGAATAGCCTTCCAGCAGAAGTGGTAGAGGTAAACACAGTCAAGTATTTTAAGCATGCATGGGATAGGCACAAGGCTATCCTAGATATAAGATAGGGAATCGGGGACTAATAAAAGTATTTAGAACATTTCCAACTCGGCTACTTTGGCCTAAAATTTGGAATTCCCATCTCAATTCCCTGCAATCCTCTCTTTATTGAGTAGAACCTTGTAATTGCATATATCTCTTGAGAATGTTGGTTGCAATGTATAAGTAATACCAAGAGGAGCCAGAAGGTGGCGTTATCTCAATAGCTACAACTCATGGTTTCGTATTACAAGTAAAACCAGAGCAGTGACAGACCATAGCTGGGTGCAGTGGCGAGCGCCTGTAATCCTGCTACTGGGAGGCTGAGGCTGGTGGATTACTTGAGTCTAGGAGTTCTGTTCTACCCTGTGCTATGTCGATCAGGTGTCCGCACTAAGTTCGGTATCGATATGGTGAGCTTGGGGGAGCTCTAGCTCACCAGGTTGGTCTAAGGAGGGGTGAATCGGCCCAGGATGGAAACAGAGCAGGTCAAAACCCCCGTGCCGATCAGTAGTGGGTTTGTGCCTGTGAATAGCCAGTGTAGGACAACCTGGGCAATACAGTGGAACACAGTCTTTTTTATTTTATTTTAGAAATTAATGAATTACTTCTAACAGAAAATGAGACATGAAATTGATACATTTAATTTTAGATCATTAATGTCTTTTTTTTTTTACCCCTTGCTATTATCACTAATATCTTCATTTTAATATTAATTTAAATGTCTAAAAACATGATTAAACATATTTACGCTTATTTAAAATTACTGGAATTTTAAAATGACTCCTAATAATATTAAACATTATATTGAATTATTCTGTGTAGGTACAGAAGCAGCTGCCCCATGGGCCCCTCGCACGTCTATTGGCCTATAGCAGCATAGGGCAGCTGAACTTTTTTTTTTTCTGGCAGCCGCATCCTTAAAATAAAAAAATAAAAAATCATTGCCACCGGATATGACAGTTTGTCATATCCGGGGGTTGTACTTCCCCCCTCCTTGCCGGGGACACGGACCAGCCAGGAGGTGAGTACTGGGGAAGGAGGGTAACACTGGCATATTAATGGCAAAATAATATTACATTACATTACTATTTATTTATTTATATAGTGCCAAAAAATGTAGAGCTTGGAGGAAAGACATAACAGGGGGGATATGATAGAAACATTTAAATACATAAAGGGAATCAACACAGTAAAGGAAGAGAGTATATTTAAAAGAAAAAAAACTACCACAACTAGAGGACATACTCTTAAATTAGAGGGGAAACCCCCCCCCCCCCGGTTCTGTCTTTCTCTCCCCCCCTGTTCTGTCTTTCCCCCGTTCTGTCTCTCTCCCCCCTGTTCTGTCTCTCTCTCCCCCTCCCACCGTTCTGTCTCTCTCTCCCCCCCTGTTCTGTCTCACCCCCCCGTTCTGTCTTTCTCCCCCCTGTTCTGTCTCTCTCTCCCCCTCCCCCCGTTCTGTCTCTCTCTCCCCCTCCCCCCGTTCTGTCTCTCTTTAAGTTCGGTATCGATATGGTGAGCCTGGGGGAGCTCTAGCTCACCAGGTTGGTCTAAGGAGGGGTGAATCGGCCCAGGATGGAAACAGAGCAGGTCTCTCTCTCCCCCCCCCTGTTCTGTCTCACCACCCCCCCCCCCGTTCTGTCTCTCTCCCCCCTGTTCTGTCTCTCTCTCCCCCTCCCACCGTTCTGTCTCTCTCTCACCCCCTGTTCTGTCTCACCTCCCGTTCTGTCTCTCTCTCCCCCTCCCCCCGTTCTGTCTCTCTCTCCCCCCGTTCTGTCTCACCCCCCCATTCTGTCTCTCCCCCCTGTTCTGTCTCCCCCTCCCCCTCCCCCCTGTTCTGTCTCTCTCTCTCCCCCTCCCCTCTGTTCTGTCTCTCTCCCCCTCCCCCTGTTGTCTCGTCTCTCTCTCCCACTCCCCTTTTCTCACTCTCTCTCCCCCCTTCCCCCTGTTCTGTCTCTCTCTCTCCCCCTCCCCCTGTTCTGTCTCTCTCTGTCCCCTCCCCTTGTTCTGTCTCGTCTCTCTCTCCCACTCCCCTGTTCTGTCTATCTCTCTCCCCCCTCACCCTGTTCTGTCTCTCCCCCCTCACCCTGTTCTGTCTCTCCCCCCTCTTCCTTTGCTGCAAAAGTGGATACAGGAAGGGGGCGGAGCTAACTGGCTGAGAGGTTTAGCTCCGCCCCAACCCTGTGACGCAGAGCAGCGTCTGCTTCACTGGGAGCCACGGGCAGCAAGAGAAAGTGCTGCTCGGCTCCCCATGCTTAATGCGGGCTCCCTGTGTTTAATGCAGGCATGGGTAGAACGAGCAGCACTTTCTCTTGCTGCCCGTGGCTCCCTGTGAAGCAGGCGCTTCTCTGCTTCACAGGGTGGAGGCGGAGCTATACCTCTCAGCCGGATATCTCCGCCCCCTCCCCGGATCCAGCAAAGCATGCCGAGCAGAGGGCTGGTGAGGGGGGATCTTTTGATCTCCCCAATCCAGTGCCTCTGCCGGCCCTGAAGGTGTGTAGGGGGGAGGAACTGAAAACTGAGTCACACCAGAAGTTACTAAGTAGGTGAATAGTTGGGTGCAGTGTAAGTCTACAAACGGAAGCTACGGGTTTGGAGACTGCAGGTGAGTAAAGTATGTGAGGTGGTTAAGATATTGCTAGTAAATATGTGCAGAAGGGGGAAGAATGACAGAGATAAAGGCCAAAGTAGCTGAGTTGGAAAAATTCTCCCATTCAGCTGCACTGGAGAACGTTTCCAACTCGGCTACTTTGGCCTAAAATTTGGAATTCCCATCTCAATTCCCTGCAATCCTCTCTTTATTGAGTAGAACCTTGTAATTGCATATATCTCTTGAGAATGTTGGTTGCAATGTATAAGTAATACCAAGAGGAGCCAGAAGGTGGCGATATCTCAATAGCTACAATTCATGGTTTCGTATTACAAGTAAGACCAGAGCAGTGACAGACCATAGCTGGGTGCAGTGGCGAGCGCCTGTAATCCTGCTACTGGGAGGCTGAGGCTGGTGGATTACTTGAGTCTAGGAGTTCTGTTCTACCCTGTGCTATGTCGATCGGGTGTCTGCACTAAGTTCGGTATCGATATGGTGAGCTTGGGGGAGCTCTAGCTCACCAGGTTGGTCTAAGGAGTGGTGAATTGGCCCAGGATGGAAACAGAGCAGGTCAAAACCCCCGTGCCGATCAGTAGTGGGTTTGCGCCTGTGAATAGCCAGTGTAGGACAGCCTGGGCAATACAGTGGAACACAGTCTTTTTTTATTTTATTTTAATTCCATAATGAATTACTTCTAACAGAAAATGAGACATGACATTGATACATTTAATTTTAGATAATGTATTTTTTACATTTTTTCCCCCTTGCTATTATCACTAATATCTTCCATTTATTATTCATTGAAATTCCTAAAAACATGATTAAACATATTAACGCTTATTTAAAATTACTGGAATTCTAAAATGACTCCTAATAATATTAAACATTATATTGAATTATTCTGTGTAGGTACAGAAGCAGCTGCCCCATGGGCCCCTCGTACGTCTATTGGCCTATAGCAGCATAGGGCAGCTGAACTTTTTTTTTTCTGGCAGCCGCATCCTTAAAATAAAAAAATAAAAAATCATTGCCACCGGATATGACAGTTTGTCATATCCGGGGGTTGTACTTCCCCCCTCCTTGCCGGGGACACGGACCAGCCAGGAGGTGAGTACTGGGGAAGGAGGGTGGCATGTAATGGGCAAATAACACTGGCATATTAATGGCAAAATAATATTACATTACATTACCATATATTTATATAGCGCCAAAAAATGTATAGCTTGGAGAAAAGACATAACAGGGGGGATATGATAGAAACATTTAAATACATAAAGGGAATCAACACAGTAAAGGAAGAGAGTATATTGAAAAAAAGAAAAACTTCCACAACTAGAGAACATAGTCTTAAATTAGAGGGGCAACGATTTAAAAGTAAAATCAGGAAGTATTACTTTACTGAGAGTGTAGTGGATGTATGGAATAGCCTTCCAGCAGAAGTGGTAGAGGTAAACACAGTCAAGTATTTTAAGCATGCATGGGATAGGCACAAGGCTATCCTAGATATAAGATAGGGAATCGGGGACTAATAAAAGTATTTAGAACATTTCCAACTCGGCTACTTTGGCCTAAAATTTGGAATTCCCATCTCAATTCCCGGCAATCCTCTCTTTATTGAGTAGAACCTTGTAATTGCATATATCTCTTTAGAATGTTGGTTGCAATGTATAAGTAATACCAAGAGGAGCCAGAAGGTGGCGGTATCTCAATAGCTACAATTCATGGCTTCGTATTACAAGTAAAACCAGAGCAGTGATAGAACATAGCTGGGTGCAGTGGCGAGCGCCTGTAATCCTGCTTCTGGGAGGCTGAGGCTGGTGGATTACTTGTGTCCAGGAGTTCTGTCCTACCCTGTGCTATGTCGATCGGGTGTCCGCCCTAAGTTCGGTATCGATATGGTGAGCTTGGGGGAGCTCTAGCTCCACATGTTGGTCTAAGGAGGGGTGAATCGGCCCAGGATGGAAACAGAGCAGGTCAAAACCCCCGTGCCGATCAGTAGTGGGTTTGTGCCTGTGAATAGCCAGTGTAGGACAGCCTGGGCAATACAGTGGAACACAGTCTTTTTTATTTTATTTTAGAAATTAATTAATTACTTCTAACAGAAAATGAGACATGAAATTGATACATTTAATTTTAGATCATTAATGTCTTTTTTTTTTTTTACCCCTTGCTATTATCACTAATATCCCCCCCCCCCCGTGTTCTGTCTCACCCCCCATTCTGTCTCTCTCTCCCCCTCCCCCGGTTCTGTCTCTCTCTCCCCCCGTTCTGTCTCACCCCCCCCCCGTTCTGTCTCTCTCCCCCCTGTTCTGTCTCTCTCTCCCCCTCCCCCCTGTTCTGTCTCTCTCTCTCCCCCTCCCCCCTGTTCTGTCTCTCTCTCTCCCCCTCCCCCCTGTTCTGTCTCTCTCTCTCCCCCTCCCCCCTGTTCTGTCTCTCTCCCCCTCCCCCTGTTCTGTCTCGTCTCTCTCTCCCACTCCCCTTTTCTCACTCTCTCTCCCCCCTTCCCCCTGTTCTGTCTCTCTCTCTCCCCCTCCCCCTGCTCTGTCTCTCTCTGTCCCCTCCCCCTGTTCTGTCTCGTCTCTCTCTCCCACTCCCCTGTTCTGTCTCTCTCTCTCCCCCCTCACCCTGTTCTGTCTCTCCCCCCTCTTCCTTTGCTGCAAAAGTGGATACAGGGAGGGGGCGGAGCTAACTGGCTGAGAGGTTTAGCTCCGCCCCAACCCTGTGACGCAGAGCAGAGTCTGCTTCACTTGGAGCCACAGGCAGCAAGAGAAAGTGCTGCTCGGCTCCCCATGCTTAATGCGGGCTCCCTGTGTTTAATGCAGGCATGGGGAGAACGAGCAGCACTTTCTCTTGCTGCCCGTGGCTCCCCATGAAGCAGGCGCTTCTCTGCTTCACAGGGTGGAGGCGGAGCTATACCTCTCAGCCGGATATCTCCGCCCCCTCCCCGGATCCAGCAAAGCATGCCGAGCAGAGGGCTGGTGAGGGGGGATCTTTTGATCTCCCCAATCCAGTGCCTCTGCCGGCCTTGAAGGTGTGTAGGGGGGAGGAACTGAAAACTGAGTCACACCAGAAGTTACTAAGTAGGTGAATAGTTGGGTGCAGTGTAAGTCTACAAACGGAAGCTACGGGTTTAGAGACTGCAGGTGAGTAAAGTATGTGAGGTGGTTAAGATATTGGTAGTTAATATGTGCAGAAGGGGGAAGAATGACAGAGATAAAGGCCAAAGTAGCTGAGTTGGAAAAATTCTCCCATTCAGCTGCACTGGAGAACGTTTCCAACTCGGCTACTTTGGCCTAAAATTTGGAATTCTCATCTCAATTCCCTGCAATCCTCTCTTTATTGAGTAGAACCTTGTAATTGCATATATCTCTTGAGAATGTTGGTTGCAATGTATAAGTAATACCAAGAGGAGCCAGAAGGTGGCGTTATCTCAATAGCTACAACTCATGGTTTCGTATTACAAGTAAGACCAGAGCAGTGACAGACCATAGCTGGGTGCAGTGGCGAGCGCCTGTAATCCTGCTACTGGGAGGCTGAGGCTGGTGGATTACTTGAGTCCAGGAGTTCTGTTCTACCCTGTGCTATGTCAATCAGGTGTCCGCACTAAGTTCGGTATCGATATGGTGAGCTTGGGGGAGCTCTAGCTCACCAGGTTGGTCTAAGGAGGGGTGAATCGGCCCAGGATGGAAACAGAGCAGGTCAAAACCCCCGTGCCGATCAGTAGTGGGTTTGCGCCTGTGAATAGCCAGTGTAGGACAGCCTGGGCAATACAGTGGAACACAGTCTTTTTTATTTTATTATAGAAATTAATTAATTACTTCTAACAGAAAATGAGACATGAAATTGATACATTTAATTTTAGATCATTAATGTCTTTTTTTTTTTTACCCCTTGCTATTATCACTAATATCCCCCCCCCCCCGTGTTCTGTCTCACCCCCCATTCTGTCTCTCTCTCCCCCTCCCCCGGTTCTGTCTCTCTCTCCCCCCCGTTCTGTCTCACCCCCCCCCGTTCTGTCTCTCTCCCCCTCCCCCCTGTTCTGTCTCTCTCTCCCCCTCCCCCCTGTTCTGTCTCTCTCTCTCCCCCTCCCCCCTGTTCTGTCTCTCTCTCTCCCCCTCCCCCCTGTTCTGTCTCTCTCTCTCCCCCTCCACCCTGTTCTGTCTCTCTCCCCCTCCCCCTGTTCTGTCTCGTCTCTCTCTCCCACTCCCCTTTTCTCACTCTCTCTCCCCCCTTCCCCCTGTTCTGTCTCTCTCTCTCCCCCTCCCCCTGCTCTGTCTCTCTCTGTCCCCTCCCCATGTTCTGTCTTGTCTCTCTCCCCCCCTCGCCCTTTTCTGTCTCTCTCTCTCCCCCCTCACCCTGTTCTGTCTCTCCCCCCTCTTCCTTTGCTGCAAAAGTGGATACAGGGAGGGGGCGGAGCTAACTGGCTGAGAGGTTTAGCTCCGCCCCAACCCTGTGACGCAGAGCAGAGTCTGCTTCACTGGGAGCCACGGGCAGCAAGAGAAAGTGCTGCTCGGCTCCCCATGCTTAATGCGGGCTCCCTGTGTTTAATGCAGGCATGGGGAGAACGAGCAGCACTTTCTCTTGCTGCCCGTGGCTCCCCATGAAGCAGGCGCTTCTCTGCTTCACAGGGTGGAGGCGGAGCTATACCTCTCAGCCGGATATCTCCGCCCCCTCCCCGGATCCAGCAAAGCATGCCGAGCAGAGGGCTGGTGAGGGGGGATCTTTTGATCTCCCCAATCCAGTGCCTCTGCCGGCCCTGAAGGTGTGTAGGGGGGAGGAACTGAAAACTGAGTCACACCAGAAGTTACTAAGTAGGTGAATAGTTGGGTGCAGTGTAAGTCTACAAACGGAAGCTACGGGTTTAGAGACTGCAGGTGAGTAAAGTATGTGAGGTGGTTAAGATATTGCTAGTAAATATGTGCAGAAGGGGGAAGAATGACAGAGATAAAGGCCAAAGTAGCTGAGTTGGAAAAATTCTCCCATTCAGCTGCACTGGAGAACGTTTCCAACTCGGCTACTTTGGCCTAAAATTTGGAATTCCCATCTCAATTCCCTGCAATCCTCTCTTTATTGAGTAGAACCTTGTAATTGCATATATCTCTTTAGAATGTTGGTTGCAATGTATAAGTAATACCAAGAGGAGCCAGAAGGTGGCGGTATCTCAATAGCTACAATTCATGGCTTCGTATTACAAGTAAAACCAGAGCAGTGACAGACCATAGCTGGGTGCAGTGGCGAGCGCCTGTAATCCTGCTACTGGGCGGCTGAGGCTGGTGGATTACTTGAGTCTAGGAGTTCTGTTCTACCCTGTGCTATGTCGATCGGGTGTCCGCACTAAGTTCGGTATCGATATGGTGAGCTTGGGGGAGCTCTAGCTCACCAGGTTCGTCTAAGGAGGGGTGAATCGGCCCAGGATGGAAACAGAGCAGGTCAAAACCCTCGTGCCGATCAGTAGTGGGTTTGCGCCTGTGAATAGCCAGTGTAGGACAGCCTGGGCAATACAGTGGAACACATTCTTTTTTTATTTTATTTTAATTCCATAATGAATTACTTCTAACAGAAAATGAGACATGACATTGATACATTTAATTTTAGATAATGTATTTTTTACATTTTTTCCCCCTTGCTATTATCACTAATATCTTCCATTTAATATTCATTTAAATTTCTAAAATCATGATTAAACATATTAACGCTTATTTAAAATTACTGGAATTTTAAAATGACTCCTAATAATATTAAACATTATATTGAATTATTCTGTGTAGGTACAGAAGCAGCTGCCCCATGGTCCCCTCGTACGTCTATTGGCCTATAGCAGCATAGGGCAGCTGAACTCTTTTTTTTCTGGCAGCCGCATCCTTAAAATAAAAAAATAAAAAATCATTGCCACCGGGGGTTGTACTTCCCCCCTCCTTGCCGGGGACACTCACCAGCCAAGAGGTGAGTACTGGGGAAGGAGGGTGGCATGTAATGGGCAAATAACACTGGCATATTAATGGCAAAATAATATTACATTACATTACCATTTATTTATATAGCGCCAAAAAATGTATAGCTTGGAGGAAAGACATAACAGGGGGGATATGATAGAAACATTTAAATACATAAAGGGAATCAACACAGTAAAGGAAGAGAGTATATTTAAAAAAAGAAAAACTTCCACAACTAGAGAACATAGTCTTAAATTAGAGGGGCAAAGATTTAAAAGTAATATCAGGAAGTATTACTTTACTGAGAGTGTAGTGGATGTATGGAATAGCCTTCCAGCAGAAGTGGTAGAGGTAAACACAGTCAAGTATTTTAAGCATGCATGGGATAGGCACAAGGCTATCCTAGATATAAGATAGGGAATCAGGGACTAATAAAAGTATTTAGAACATTTCCAACTCGGCTACTTTGGCCTAAAATTTGGAATTCCCATCTCAATTCCCTGCAATCCTCTCTTTATTGAGTAGAACCTTGTAATTGCATATATCTCTTTAGAATGTTGGTTGCAATGTATAAGTAATACCAAGAGGAGCCAGAAGGTGGCGGTATCTCAATAGCTACTATTCATGTTTTCGTATTACCAGTAAGACCAGAGCAGTGACAGACCATAGCTGGGTGCAGTGGCGAGCGCCTGTAATCCTGCTACTGGGAGGCTGAGGCTGGTGGATTACTTGAGTCCAGGAGTTCTGTTCTACCCTGTGCTATGTCGATCGGGTGTCCGCACTAAGTTCGGTATCGATATGGTGAGCTTGGGGGAGCTCTAGCTCACCAGGTTGGTCTAAGGAGGGGTGAATCGGCCCAGGATGGAAACAGAGCAGGTCAAAACCCCCGTGCCAATCAGTAGTGGGTTTGCGCCTGTGAATAGCCAGTGTAGGACAGCCTGGGCAATACAGTGGAACACAGTCTTTTTTATTTTATTATAGAAATTAATTAATTACTACTAACAGAAAATGAGACATGAAATTGATACATTTAATTTTAGATCATTAATGTCTTTTTTTTTTTTACCCCTTGCTATTATCACTAATATCCCCCCCCCCCCGTGTTCTGTCTCACCCCCCATTCTGTCTCTCTCTCCCCCTCCCCCGGTTCTGTCTCTCTCTCCCCCCGTTCTGTCTCACCCCCCCCCGTTCTGTCTCTCTCCCCCCTGTTCTGTCTCTCTCTCCCCCTCCCCCCTGTTCTGTCTCTCTCTCTCCCCCTCCCCCCTGTTCTGTCTCTCTCTCTCCCCCTCCCCCCTGTTCTGTCTCTCTCTCTCCCCCTCCACCCTGTTCTGTCTCTCTCCCCCTCCCCCTGTTCTGTCTCGTCTCTCTCTCCCACTCCCCTTTTCTCACTCTCTCTCCCCCCTTCCCCCTGTTCTGTCTCTCTCTCTCCCCCTCCCCCTGCTCTGTCTCTCTCTGTCCCCTCCCCATGTTCTGTCTTGTCTCTCTCCCCCCCTCGCCCTTTTCTGTCTCTCTCTCTCCCCCCTCACCCTGTTCTGTCTCTCCCCCCTCTTCCTTTGCTGCAAAAGTGGATACAGGGAGGGGGCGGAGCTAACTGGCTGAGAGGTTTAGCTCCGCCCCAACCCTGTGACGCAGAGCAGAGTCTGCTTCACTGGGAGCCACGGGCAGCAAGAGAAAGTGCTGCTCGGCTCCCCATGCTTAATGCGGGCTCCCTGTGTTTAATGCAGGCATGGGGAGAACGAGCAGCACTTTCTCTTGCTGCCCGTGGCTCCCCATGAAGCAGGCGCTTCTCTGCTTCACAGGGTGGAGGCGGAGCTATACCTCTCAGCCGGATATCTCCGCCCCCTCCCCGGATCCAGCAAAGCATGCCGAGCAGAGGGCTGGTGAGGGGGGATCTTTTGATCTCCCCAATCCAGTGCCTCTGCCGGCCCTGAAGGTGTGTAGGGGGGAGGAACTGAAAACTGAGTCACACCAGAAGTTACTAAGTAGGTGAATAGTTGGGTGCAGTGTAAGTCTACAAACGGAAGCTACGGGTTTAGAGACTGCAGGTGAGTAAAGTATGTGAGGTGGTTAAGATATTGCTAGTAAATATGTGCAGAAGGGGGAAGAATGACAGAGATAAAGGCCAAAGTAGCTGAGTTGGAAAAATTCTCCCATTCAGCTGCACTGGAGAACGTTTCCAACTCGGCTACTTTGGCCTAAAATTTGGAATTCCCATCTCAATTCCCTGCAATCCTCTCTTTATTGAGTAGAACCTTGTAATTGCATATATCTCTTTAGAATGTTGGTTGCAATGTATAAGTAATACCAAGAGGAGCCAGAAGGTGGCGGTATCTCAATAGCTACAATTCATGGCTTCGTATTACAAGTAAAACCAGAGCAGTGACAGACCATAGCTGGGTGCAGTGGCGAGCGCCTGTAATCCTGCTACTGGGCGGCTGAGGCTGGTGGATTACTTGAGTCTAGGAGTTCTGTTCTACCCTGTGCTATGTCGATCGGGTGTCCGCACTAAGTTCGGTATCGATATGGTGAGCTTGGGGGAGCTCTAGCTCACCAGGTTCGTCTAAGGAGGGGTGAATCGGCCCAGGATGGAAACAGAGCAGGTCAAAACCCTCGTGCCGATCAGTAGTGGGTTTGCGCCTGTGAATAGCCAGTGTAGGACAGCCTGGGCAATACAGTGGAACACATTCTTTTTTTATTTTATTTTAATTCCATAATGAATTACTTCTAACAGAAAATGAGACATGACATTGATACATTTAATTTTAGATAATGTATTTTTTACATTTTTTCCCCCTTGCTATTATCACTAATATCTTCCATTTAATATTCATTTAAATTTCTAAAATCATGATTAAACATATTAACGCTTATTTAAAATTACTGGAATTTTAAAATGACTCCTAATAATATTAAACATTATATTGAATTATTCTGTGTAGGTACAGAAGCAGCTGCCCCATGGTCCCCTCGTACGTCTATTGGCCTATAGCAGCATAGGGCAGCTGAACTCTTTTTTTTCTGGCAGCCGCATCCTTAAAATAAAAAAATAAAAAATCATTGCCACCGGGGGTTGTACTTCCCCCCTCCTTGCCGGGGACACTCACCAGCCAAGAGGTGAGTACTGGGGAAGGAGGGTGGCATGTAATGGGCAAATAACACTGGCATATTAATGGCAAAATAATATTACATTACATTACCATTTATTTATATAGCGCCAAAAAATGTATAGCTTGGAGGAAAGACATAACAGGGGGGATATGATAGAAACATTTAAATACATAAAGGGAATCAACACAGTAAAGGAAGAGAGTATATTTAAAAAAAGAAAAACTTCCACAACTAGAGAACATAGTCTTAAATTAGAGGGGCAAAGATTTAAAAGTAATATCAGGAAGTATTACTTTACTGAGAGTGTAGTGGATGTATGGAATAGCCTTCCAGCAGAAGTGGTAGAGGTAAACACAGTCAAGTATTTTAAGCATGCATGGGATAGGCACAAGGCTATCCTAGATATAAGATAGGGAATCAGGGACTAATAAAAGTATTTAGAACATTTCCAACTCGGCTACTTTGGCCTAAAATTTGGAATTCCCATCTCAATTCCCTGCAATCCTCTCTTTATTGAGTAGAACCTTGTAATTGCATATATCTCTTTAGAATGTTGGTTGCAATGTATAAGTAATACCAAGAGGAGCCAGAAGGTGGCGGTATCTCAATAGCTACTATTCATGTTTTCGTATTACCAGTAAGACCAGAGCAGTGACAGACCATAGCTGGGTGCAGTGGCGAGCGCCTGTAATCCTGCTACTGGGAGGCTGAGGCTGGTGGATTACTTGAGTCCAGGAGTTCTGTTCTACCCTGTGCTATGTCGATCGGGTGTCCGCACTAAGTTCGGTATCGATATGGTGAGCTTGGGGGAGCTCTAGCTCACCAGGTTGGTCTAAGGAGGGGTGAATCGGCCCAGGATGGAAACAGAGCAGGTCAAAACCCCCGTGCCAATCAGTAGTGGGTTTGCGCCTGTGAATAGCCAGTGTAGGACAGCCTGGGCAATACAGTGGAACACAGTCTTTTTTATTTTATTATAGAAATTAATTAATTACTACTAACAGAAAATGAGACATGAAATTGATACATTTAATTTTAGATCATTAATGTCTTTTTTTTTTTTACCCCTTGCTATTATCACTAATATCCCCCCCCCCCCGTGTTCTGTCTCACCCCCCATTCTGTCTCTCTCTCCCCCTCCCCCGGTTCTGTCTCTCTCTCCCCCCGTTCTGTCTCACCCCCCCCCGTTCTGTCTCTCTCCCCCCTGTTCTGTCTCTCTCTCCCCCTCCCCCCCTGTTCTGTCTCTCTCTCTCCCCCTCCCCCCTGTTCTGTCTCTCTCTCTCCCCCTCCCCCCTGTTCTGTCTCTCTCCCCCTCCCCCTGTTCTGTCTCGTCTCTCTCTCCCATTCCCCTTTTCTCACTCTCTCTCCCCCTCCCCCTGCTCTGTCTCTCTCTGTCCCCTCCCCCTGTTCTGTCTCGTCTCTCTCTCCCACTCCCCTGTTCTCTCTCTCCCCCCTCGCCCTTTTCTGTCTCTCTCTCTCCCCCCTCACCCTGTTCTGTCTCTCCCCCCTCTTCCTTTGCTGCAAAAGTGGATACAGGGAGGGGGCGGAGCTAACTGGCTGAGAGGTTTAGCTCCGCCCCAACCCTGTGACGCAGAGCAGAGTCTGCTTCACTGGGAGCCACGGGCAGCAAGAGAAAGTGCTGCTCGGCTCCCCATGCTTAATGCGGGCTCCCTGTGTTTAATGCAGGCATGGGGAGAACGAGCAGCACTTTCTCTTGCTGCCCGTGGCTCCCCATGAAGCAGGCGCTTCTCTGCTTCACAGGGTGGAGGCGGAGCTATACCTCTCAGCCGGATATCTCCGCCCCCTCCCCGGATCCAGCAAAGCATGCCGAGCAGAGGGCTGGTGAGGGGGGATCTTTTGATCTCCCCAATCCAGTGCCTCTGCCGGCCTTGAAGGTGTGTAGGGGGGAGGAACTGAAAACTGAGTCACACCAGAAGTTACTAAGTAGGTGAATAGTTGGGTGCAGTGTAAGTCTACAAACGGAAGCTACGGGTTTAGAGACTGCAGGTGAGTAAAGTATGTGAGGTGGTTAAGATATTGGTAGTTAATATGTGCAGAAGGGGGAAGAATGACAGAGATAAAGGCCAAAGTAGCTGAGTTGGAAAAATTCTCCCATTCAGCTGCACTGGAGAACGTTTCCAACTCGGCTACTTTGGCCTAAAATTTGGAATTCTCATCTCAATTCCCTGCAATCCTCTCTTTATTGAGTAGAACCTTGTAATTGCATATATCTCTTGAGAATGTTGGTTGCAATGTATAAGTAATACCAAGAGGAGCCAGA
The DNA here is from genome assembly GCA_036172795.1 of Pelodytes ibericus. Taxonomy (NCBI): domain Eukaryota; kingdom Metazoa; phylum Chordata; class Amphibia; order Anura; family Pelodytidae; genus Pelodytes; species Pelodytes ibericus. Next base: position 61,917,493 of record CM069866.1, on the reverse strand, counting down.
AGGTGGCGTTATCTCAATAGCTACAACTCATGGTTTCGTATTACAAGTAAGACCAGAGCAGTGACATACCATAGCTGGGTGCAGTGGCGAGTGCCTGTAATCCTGCTACTGGGAGGCTGAGGCTGGTGGATTACTTGAGTCCAGGAGTTCTGTTCTACCCTGTGCTATGTCGATCAGGTGTCCGCACTAAGTTCGGTATCGATATGGTGAGCTTGGGGGAGCTCTAGCTCACCAGGTTGGTCTAAGGAGGGGTGAATCGGCCCAGGATGGAAACAGAGCAGGTCAAAACCCTCGTGCCGATCAGTAGTGGGTTTGCGCCTGTGAATAGCCAGTGTAGGACAGCCTGGGCAATACAGTGGAACACAGTCTTTTTTTTATTTTATTTTAATTCCATAATGAATTACTTCTAACAGAAAATGAGACATTACATTGATACATTTAATTTTTGATAATGTATTTTTTACATTTTTTCCCCATTGCTATTATCACTAATATCTTCCATTTAATATTCATTTAAATTCCTAAAAACATGATTAAACATATTAACGCTTATTTAAAATTACTGGAATTTTAAAATGACTCCTAATAATATTAAACATTATATTGAATTATTCTGTGTAGGTACAGAAGCAGCTGCCCCATGGTCCCCTCGCACGTCTATTGGCCTATAGCAGCATAGGGCTGCTGAACTTTTTTTTTTCTGGCAGCGGCATCCTTAAAATAAAAAAATAAAAAATCATTGCCACCGGATATGACAGTACGTCATATCCGGGGGTTGTACTTCCCCTCTCCTTGCCGGGGACACGGACCAGCCAGGAGGTGAGTACTGGGGAAGGAGGGTGGCATGTAATGGGCAAATAACACTGGCATATTAATGGCAAAATAATATTACATTACATTACCATTTATTTATATAGCGCCAAAAAATGTATAGCTTGGAGGAAAGACATAACAGGGGGGATATGATAGAAACATTTAAATACATAAAGGGAATCAACACAGTAAAGGAAGAGAGTATATTGAAAAAAAGAAAAACTTCCACAACTAGAGAACATAGTCTTAAATTAGAGGGGCAAAGATTTAAAAGTAATATCAGGAAGTATTACTTTACTGAGAGTGTAGTGGATGTATGGAATAGCCTTCCAGCAGAAGTGGTAGAGGTAAACACAGTCAAGTATTTTAAGCATGCATGGGATAGGCACAAGGCTATCCTAGATATAAGATAGGGAATCGGGGACTAATAAAAGTATTTAGAACATTTCCAACTCGGCTACTTTGGCCTAAAATTTGGAATTCCCATCTCAATTCCCTGCAATCCTCTCTTTATTGAGTAGAACCTTGTAATTGCATATATCTCTTTAGAATGTTGGTTGCAATGTATAAGTAATACCAAGAGGAGCCAGAAGGTGGCGGTATCTCAATAGCTACAATTCATGGCTTCGTATTACAAGTAAAACCAGAGCAGTGATGGAACATAGCTGGGTGCAGTGGCGAGCGCCTGTAATCCTGCTACTGGGAGGCTGAGGCTGGTGGATTACTTGAGTCCAGGAGTTCTGTTCTACCCTGTGCTATGTCGATCGGGTGTCCGCACTAAGTTTGGTATCGATATGGTGAGCTTGGGGGAGCTCTAGCTCACCAGGTTGGTCTAAGGAGGGGTGAATCGGCCCAGGATGGAAACAGAGCAGGTCAAAACCCCCGTGCCGATCAGTAGTGGGTTTGCACCTGTGAATAGCCAGTGTAGGACAGCCTGGGCAATACAGTGGAACACAGTCTTTTTTATTTTATTTTAGAAATTAATTAATTACTACTAACAGAAAATGAGACATGAAATTGATACATTTAATTTTAGATCATTAATGTCTTTTTTTTTTTACCCCTTGCTATTATCACTAATATCTTCATTTTAATATTAATTTAAATTTCTAAAAACATGATTAAACATATTTACGCTTATTTAAAATAACTGGAATTCTAAAATGACTCCTAATAATATTAAACATTATATTGAATTATTCTGTGTAGGTACAGAAGCAGATGCCCCATGGTCCCCTCGTACGTCTATTGGCCTATAGCAGCATAGGGCAGCTAAGCTTTTTTTTTTCTGGCAGCCGCTTCCTTAAAATAAAAAAATAAAAAATCATTGCCACTGGATATGACAGTTTGTCATATCCGGGGGTTGTACTTCCCCCCTCCTTGCCGGGGACACGGACCAGCCAAGAGGTGAGTACTGGGGAAGGAGGGTAACACTGGCATATTAATGGCAAAATAATATTACATTATATTACTATTTATTTATTTATATAGTGCCAAAAAATGTAGAGCTTGGAGGAAAGACATAACAGGGGGGATATGATAGAAACATTTAAATACATAAAGGGAATCAACACAGTAAAGGAAGAGAGTATATTTAAAAGAAAAAAACTACCACAACTAGAGGACATACTCTTAAATTAGAGGGGAACCCCCCCCCCCCCCGGTTCTGTCTCTCTCCCCCCCTGTTCTGTCTCCCCCCCCCCCGTTCTGTCTCTTTCCCCCCTGTTCTGTCTCTCTCTCCCCCTCCCACCGTTCTGTCTCTCTCTCCCCCCCTGTTCTGTCTCACCCCCCCGTTCTGTCTCTCTCCCCCCTGTTCTGTCTCTCTCTCCCCCTCCCCCGTTCTCTCTCTCTCCCCCTCCCCCCGTTCTGTCTCTCTTTAAGTTCGGTATCGATATGGTGTGCTTGGGGGAGCTCTAGCTCACCAGGTTGGTCTAAGGAGGGGTGAATCGGCCCAGGATGGAAACAGAGCAGGTCTCTCTCTCCCCCCCCTGTTCTGTCTCATCCCCCCCCCCCGTTCTGTCTCTCTCCCCCCTGTTCTCTCTCTCCCCCTCCCACTGTTCTGTCTCTCTCTCCCCCCCTGTTCTGTCTCACCCCCCGTTCTGTCTCTCTCTCCCCCTCCCCCCGTTCTGTCTCTCTCTCCCCCCGTTCTGTCTCTCTCTCCCCCCGTTCTGTCTCTCCCCCCGTTCTGTCTCTCTCCCCCCTGTTCTGTCTCTCTCTCCCCCTTCCCCCTGTTCTGTCTCTCTCTCTCCCCCTCCCCCCTGTTCTGTCTCTCTCCCCCTCCCCCTGTTCTGTCTCGTCTCTCTCTCCCACTCCCCTTTTCTCACTCTCTCTCCCCCATCCCCCTGTTCTGTCTCTCTCTCTCCCCCTCCCCCCTGTTCTGTCTCTCTCTGTCCCCTCCCCCTGTTCTGTCTCGTCTCTCTCTCCCACTCCCCTGTTCTGTCTCTCTCTCCCCCCCTCGCCCTGTTCTGTCTCTCTCTGTCCCCTCCCCCTGTTCTGTCTCGTCTCTCTCTCCCACTCCCCTGTTCTGTCTCTCTCTCTCCCCCTCCCCCCTGTTCGGTCTCTCTCCCCCCCTCCCCCTGTTCTGTCTCGTCTCTCTCTCCCACTCCCCTGTTCTGTCTCTCTCTCTCCCCCCTCACCCTGTTCTGTCTCTCCCCCCTCTTCCTTTGCTGCAAAAGTGGATACAGGGAGGGGGCGGAGCTTACTGGCTGAGAGGTTTAGCTCCGCCCCAACCCTGTGACGCAGAGCAGCGTCTGCTTCACTGGGAGCCATGGGCAGCAAGAGAAAGTGCTGCTCGGCTCCCCATGCTTAATGCGGGCTCCCTGTGTTTAATGCAGGCATGGGGAGAACGAGCAGCACTTTCTCTTGCTGCCCGTGGCTCCCCATGAAGCAGGCGCTTCTCTGCTTCACAGGGTGGAGGCGGAGCTATACCTCTCAGCCGGATATCTCCGCCCCTCCCCGGATCCAGCAAAGCATGCCGAGCAGAGGGCTGGTGAGGGGGAATCTTTTGATCTCCCCAATCCAGTGCCTCTGCCGGCCCTGAAGGTGTGTAGGGGGGAGGAACTGAAAACTGAGTCACACCAGAAGTTACTAAGTAGGTGAATAGTTGGGTGCAGTGTAAGTCTACAAACGGAAGCTACGGGTTTAGAGACTGCAGGTGAGTAAAGTATGTGAGGTGGTTAAGATATTGGTAGTTAATATGTGCAGAAGGGGGAAGAATGACAGAGATAAAGGCCAAAGTAGCTGAGTTGGAAAAATTCTCCCATTCAGCTGCACTGGAGAACGTTTCCAACTCGGCTACTTTGGCCTAAAATTTGGAATTCCCATCTCAATTCCCTGCAATCCTCTCTATATTGAGTAGAACCTTGTAATTGCATATATCTCTTGAGAATGTTGGTTGCAATGTATAAGTAATACCAAGAGGAGCCAGAAGGTGGCGTTATCTCAATAGCTACAATTCATGGTTTCGTATTACAAGTAAGACCAGAGCAGTGACAGACCATAGCTGGGTGCAGTGGCGAGCGCCTGTAATCCTGCTACTGGGAGGCTGAGGCTGGTGGATTACTTGAGTCTAGGAGTTCTGTTCTACCCTGTGCTATGTCGATCGGGTGTCCGCACTAAGTTCGGTATCGATATGGTGAGCTTGGGGGAGCTCTAGCTCACCAGGTTGGTCTAAGGAGGGGTGAATCGGCCCAGGATGGAAACAGAGCAGGTCAAAACCCCCGTGCCGATCAGTAGTGGGTTTGCACCTGTGAATAGCCAGTGTAGGACAGCCTGGGCAATACAGTGGAACACAGTCTTTTTTTTATTTTATTTTAATTCCATAATGAATTACTTCTAACAGAAAATGAGACATGACATTGATACATTTAATTTTTGATAATGTATTTTTTACATTTTTTCCCCCTTGCTATTATCACTAATATCTTCCATTTAATATTCATTTAAATTCCTAAAAACATGATTAAACATATTAACGCTTATTTAAAATTACTGGAATTCTAAAATGACTCCTAATAATATTAAACATTATATTGAATTATTCTGTGTAGGTACAGAAGCAGATGCCCCATGGGCCCCTCGTACGTCTATTGGCCTATAGCAGCATAGGGCAGCTGAACTTTTTTTTTTCTGGCAGCCGCATCCTTAAAATAAAAAAATTAAAAATCATTGCCACCGGATATGACAGTACGTCATATCCGGGGGTTGTACTTCCCCCCTCCTTGCCGGGGACACGGACCAGCCAGGAGGTGAGTACTGGGGAAGGAGGGTGGCATGTAATGGGCAAATAACACTGGCATATTAATGGCAAAATAATATTACATTACATTACCATATATTTATATAGCGCCAAAAAATGTATAGCTTGGAGGAAAGACATAACAGGGGGGATATGATAGAAACATTTAAATACATAAAGGGAATCAACACAGTAAAGGAAGAGAGTATATTGAAAAAAAGAAAAACTTCCACAACTAGAGGACATAGTCTTAAATTAGAGGGGCAAATATTTAAAAGTAATATCAGGAAGTATTACTTTACTGAGAGTGTAGTGGATGTATGGAATAGCCTTCCAGCAGAAGTGGTAGAGGTAAACACAGTCAAGTATTTTAAGCATGCATGGGATAGGCACAAGGCTATCCTAGATATAAGATAGGGAACCGGGGACTAATAAAAGTATTTCCAACTTGGCTACTTTGGACTAAAATTTGGAATTCCCATCTCAATTCTCTTTATTGAGTAGAACCTTGTAATTGCATATATCTCTTTAGAATGTTGGTTGCAATGTATAAGTAATACCAAGAGGAGCCAGAAGGTGGCGGTATCTCAATAGCTACAATTCATGGCTTCGTATTACAAGTAAAACCAGAGCAGTGACAGACCATAGCTGGGTGCAGTGGCGAGTGCCTGTAATCCTGCTACTGGGAGGCTGAGGCTGGTGGATTACTTGAGTCCAGGAGTTCTGTCCTACCCTGTGCTATGTCGATCGGGTGTCCGCACTAAGTTCGGTATCGATATGGTGAGCTTGGGGGAGCTCTAGCTCACCAGGTTGGTCTAAGGAGGGGTGAATCGGCCCAGGATGGAAACAGAGCAGGTCAAAACCCCCGTGCCGATCAGTAGTGGGTTTGCGCCTGTGAATAGCCAGTGTAGGACAGCCTGGGCAATACAGTGGAACTCAGTCTTTTTTTATTTTATTTTAGAAATTAATTAATTACTTCTAACAGAAAATGAGACATGAAATTGATACATTTAATTTTAGATCATTAATGTCTTTTTTTTTCCCCCCTTGCTATTATCACTAATATCTTCATTTTAATATTAATTTAAAGTTCTAAAATCATGATTAAACATATTTACGCTTATTTAAAATTACTGGAATTCTAAAATGACTCCTTATAATATTAAACATTATATTGAATTATTCTGTCTAGCACAGTATTATTATTGCTAATAATAAAACAATTATTTTCCCGTTTCATTTCCATGGGGTTGATTTATTTTTATTGCTACTAAAATGAATGGAAAAATAATTTCTCACTGTATTAAATTTTTTATGATGTCTAATAATATTTAGTAATTTTGTGATATCATCTCAGATTATTTAAATATATTATTTCTGTACTCGAGTGTATATTTTCTACCTTGCCTTATACATTAGTGCCTGCTTAGTGTTTACAGCTTTTTTTGTTTACTAATTTATTATGATTTTATTAAACTGTGTTTTAATGCTGATTTTTAGTCTTATCAGGTGCATTATTTGGATAATGTGACTGCCTCCTACTGTTCAGAGGTAGGTAAATGTTTGCTAGAGTGCTTGCTGTACTATCAGTGTCCAGCGTGGGCGCTGTTCTCTCTTTTTTATTGTATAGTTTGTTTCTTTTGTGCTTCCATTATAAACACAGTCCAGTGGGTGCTGCAGGTGGGCTGTGGGTACAATATTTTGCTGGGGGGGTGGGCAAAAGTTGTGCAGCATAATTAGAATGAAGGGGGGGACAGAGGAATGCATTTTTCAATAACATTTTTATTAAAGGACAATGCTATTTTTTTAACCCTTGCTACTTTAAACATGACTTACTTCTCCAAAGTAAACCATACATGTATCTTAATGGATACACGCGGATTTATTCTCGGCTGTCACTCACAGTTGAGGAGCAGCCGGTCTGGATGCCTGCATGCTTCTGATCGGGGTCTGCAGCGTGTGGGGGTCTCTCTCAGAGAGAGCCAGTCGCTGACCAGACTGGGCTGTCTTCATCCCAGGGAAGCATGCAAGTTGCCTGTTAGAAGATAAACTGGCGTGTACTATCAAAAGTACCTTCCAGTTTATCCTCATACTAGGGGCAAAAATAAAGTTCAGTGTTCCTTTAGATATAAAAAATCAATGTACATGTGAAGGAATATTTACCAGCAAAGCATTATTTCCTATTGCATCGATTATATTTTTTATTGGGCTCAGACTTTCCTTGCACGCTGTCATCAGTGCCCTTATATATTTAGATAACATTTTAAATATTCGTATATTAATCATATTTTGTTAGTAAAAAATGACCTACTTCTTTCCTATTCTCTAATTTCCCGGGCGGGTACATTTAAATTATTCCTCTAGGAGCTTTATCGTCTTATTTTTTTCTTTTTTTTAAGAAATGAAGAAACAAATTTTGGTGGTGGTGGGGGGGGGGGGGGGGGGTGTGTGGGGGGGGGGGGGTCACCTTATAAGCAGGCTTGCTTTAAATGAAAGCAAATGCAGAAATAGAAACATAGAATGTGTCGGCAGATGAGAACCATTCGGTCCATCTAGTCTGCCCAATTTTCTAAATACTCTTATATCCTAAAATCTCATATCTTGGATAGCCTTATACCTATCCCATGCATGCTTAAACTCATTCACCGTATTAACCTCTACCACTTCTACTGGAAGACTATTCCATACATCCACTACCCTCTCAGTAAAGTAATACTTTCATTAGTCCCTGGCCTTATCTTATATCTAGGATAGCCTTATACCTATCCCATGCATGCTTAAACTCATTCACCGTATTAACCTCTACCACTTCTACTGGAAGACTATTCCATACATCCACTATCCTCTCAGTAATGTAATACTTTCATTAGTCCCTTATCTTATATCTAGGATAGCCTTATACCTATCCCATGCATGCTTAAACTCCTTCACTGTATTAACCTCTACCACTTCTACTGGAAGACTATTCCATACATCCACTATCCTCTCAGTAATGTAATACTTTCATTAGTCCCTTATCTTATATCTAGGATAGCCTTATACCTATCCCATGCATGCTTAAACTCATTCACCGTATTAACCTCTACCACTTCTACTGGAAGACTATTCCATACATCCACTACCCCCTCAGTAAAGTAATACTATCATTAGTCCCTGTCCTTATCTTATATCTAGGATAGCCTTATACCTATCCCACACATGCTTAAACTTCTTCACTGTATTAACCTCTACCACTTCTACTGGAAGACTATTCCATACATCCACTACCCTCTCAGTAAGGTAATACTATCATTAGTCCCTGTCCTTATCTTATATCTAGGATAGCCTTGTGCCTATCCCACGCATGCTTAAACTCCTTCACTGTATTAACCTCTACCACTTCTGCCGGAAGACTATTCCATGAATCCACTTCCCTCTCAGTAAAGTATTACTTTCATTAGTTCCTGGCCTTATCTTATATCTAGGATAGCCTTATACCTATCCCACGCATGCTTAAACACCTTCACTGTATTAACCTCTACCACTTCTACCGGAAGACTATTCCATGCATCCACTACCCTCTCAGTAAAGTAATATTTCATTAGTCCCTGGCCTTATCTTATATCTAGGATAGCCTTATACCTATCCCACGCATGCTTAAACTCCTTCACTGTATTAACCTCTACCACTTCTACTGGAAGGCTATTCCATGCATCCACTACCCTCTCAGTAAAATAATACTTTCATTAGTCCCTGGCCTTATCTTATATCTAGGATAGCCTTATACCTATTCCACGCATGCTTAAACTCCTTCACTGTATTAACCTCTACCACTTCTACTGGAAGGCTATTCCATGCATCCACTACCCTCTCAGTAAAATAATACTTTCATTAGTCCCTGGTCTTATCTTATATCTAGGATAGCCTTATACCTATCCCATGCATGCTTAAACCCCTTCACTGTATTAACCTCTACCACTTCTGCTAGAAGACTATTCCATGCATCCACTACCCTCTCAGTAGTAAAGAAGTAATACTTCCTGATATTAGCTTTAAACCTTTCCCCTCTAATTTAGGACTACATCCTCGTGTTGTGGTAGTTTTTCTTCTTTTAAATATACTCTCTACCCACTTTTTCTCTTTCTCTATTTCTCATGAAGAATTGCTATGTTTATAAGAGTCTAACCCTGCTTTTGATAGGTCTGAATTAAAAGTTACAACTAACGTACATGGACCTCTCTCTTCCATCAGCGAGATTCACGTGTGGTATATTAATACTGATATATTAATGGAAAATTGGCTGTGGCATATTAATGGCAAAATAATACTGGAATATTAATTGCAAAATAAAACTGGCATATTAATTGCAAAATAATACTGGCATATTAATGGAAAATTGGCTGTGGTATATTAATGGCAAAATAATACTGGCATATTAATGGAAAAATAAAACTGGTGTATCAATGGCAAAATAATATTGGCATATTAATGGGGAAAAAAATACTGGATATAATGCAATATGAGGATATTAGAGAGCACTTACATTTAGTAGGCAGTAATTAACATTAAAATACAGCTGCCTCCCATTTGTAAGTGCTCTCTAATATCCATGTATACTTTTGTCATAAAGGCATTGAGTACTTTTATTGCACTGCTCATAAACTGCTCATCGGATTTCCGATGCCCTGCATTATCACTCCACAGAACAGAGATGGGGAGAGGGAGGATAGATAAGGGATATGCGGAGAGTCTTGGGATGGGGGATGGGGGTGCAAGCCCTTTCACCTGTGTATCAAAAAATCCTTTCACCGGCCCTGTGAGAAAGATCTGTGGATTAGTGTGCCACCTGTCAAATCTGTGCAAGTTTGCATGTTCAATTCCAGGCATCCTTCCTAGGAGATATTAGATTGGGTAATAGTCACATCTCCTGGATGTTGGGCAAAGCTAACAAGCCCAGGATCTATAAGAATATCTCACAGTACCTTTTGTCATTAAATATATTCTTATTATTACTATTATAACAATGGGTTAAACATTCATCAAAGTACAGAGAGCAAACCCTGCTTCGTGTCCCCTTTCCAAAGGCAGTGTACCTCCTTACCGATATCGCGATCCTTGGCAAGCTCTTCATATGAACCGTATGCTGTTGGGATGTTATGACTTCGGGCAAAGTCCTTGGCTCGCTTCAGATCCCTGGCAGCCACAGCTACCGCCTGCGGGTACAAAACCTACATTACAGTGTACAGAGCCAAGTATAAAACAAATCTTTATTATTGCTTTAGTTTGCGCACTTTATTGTTTCTTGTTTATTTCCCCAATTTGTAACAATCATGTGCAAGGTGTAATGAGCATATATCCAGAGGCGTCAGTATGGTTGGTGTCACCCTGTGCAGTAACTCATTGAAAAATTGCATTCCTTGTTTTTATTCCCTTCGTCTGCACCCAGATTGCACCTAAATGACTTAACACAGCACCATACAGTACCCACAACACTTGCCATGCACCTATTTTGCACCCACAGCACTTGGTTTTCACTCATATTGCACCTACACGATTTGACATGTCACAGTGTTAATGCCCCACAGAACATACCACAGTGTCACTTTGCCCCACTGAACTGCCCCTGCAAAACAAACCAGTGCCACTTTCCCCATAGTACATATTATTTTGCCCCACAGAACATGCCACAGCATTACTTCGCCAATTAAAATAAGCCACTGTCAGGTACCAGTTAACATGCCACAATCACTTTGTCATTAACATATGCAAACTCCAGTTTGCCTATTAAAATATGCCACAGTTTGACCATTAAATATGCCACAATTTGACCATTAAATATGCCACAGTTTTCCCACTAATATGCCAGTGTTAGTTTGCCCCTAAATATGCCATAGCCAGCTTTGTCAATTAATATGCCACTGCCAATTTGCAAAATAAAATATGCCAGTGTTATTTTGCCATTAATATGCCAGTATTATTTTACACATTAATATGCCAGTATTATTTTGCCATTAAGAAGCCACAGCCAATTTTCCCAATAATATGCCAGTATTATTTTGCCCATTAGTATGCTACAGCCAATTTGCCCAATAATATGCCAGTATTATTTTGCCCATTAGTATGCTACAGCCAATTTGCCCAATAACATGTATCCCCCCCCCCACCCCCCCCCCCCCAAACCTCCCTCGGGATGCCACTGGATATATATTTGAACACCCAAAAAGAGTTATGCTAAAATTAAAAAGTTATGGGATATATTAGAATTAAAACAGGTCAGACAGACAGTATAAAAAGTAAATAAATAAAAAAACATACTGACAATGTTTTAAGGATTTTTAAAATTAAGGCATTAGTCCACTTTAAGTTCATATTTAAAACTGTGTGGCATGTAGTAGAATAGCTTAAGGATTAAAAAAAAAATTTAAATGCCCATATGCTTTATTTTCACAACTTCTAGCTTATCACATGATGAACTGATGGGCAGTATAAAACACTAGAACAGTGAGGGCTAACCACATATCCCTTGATACTCAGACGGCCTATTGATCATCATGGGATATGATGCAGTGCCAACTGCATCATCAGACTAGAGCAGCATTTCTAAAACCTGCCCTCAAGGACCCTTAATGGTCCATAATATAGGGATTACCCAATTGTGTTTAAATAAGAATATGTATAACACCTGGTATGGTTCCCTAACTGTGAGACCCCAGGAACAGCCCCTTTTATTCACAGTAAAAACAAAGTTTAGGTGACACTGTCCCTTTAAGTGCTACACTTTATTACTATATACCCAAACACAGGTAATATTCACATTTCACAAGAGTTTCTCATTCATTGAATTATTGATAGAAACACTGGCACGGATTCACCAAATAGTTATTCCAGCTCCGCTAATAAACCTGATCGTGCAGCAGTACATCGCAGTTTCCCTAACTGTTTGTGTTCTCTTCTGTCTGCACAAATAATTCCAAACTAACTTGCGCGGTTTTTTTTTTGCCTGTGAAGTCCATTTCTGTGTCACCCACCTGATGATGCTCTGCAGGCAGGGTCTCCAGGGCTACCATGAAGTCATGGGCGATTTTACCTGCGGAACAGATTCCCCATCGAGTTGCCATGGTAAGAGGGAAAGTGCCAGCTGAACGCCACAGGGAATGCCTGGCACTGACTGGGATACGGCTTCCTTTATATAACAATTAACTGACAAATCAGTGACTGAGGAACGTCTCAGGGATGGGCTGATGTTAGGGAGGGAGAGGCAAAGGAAGGGATTATAGCTAGGGCTTCAACCTAATGTTAAGTCTATGGAGGCACTTTCAAGGCTGATATTTTTTTTGCAGAAAAGGTGGCAACATCATTACCCAGAATCCCTTGCAGCAGTGCACACTGGGGATGTCTGAGGAGAATCAGGTCTGCTGATCTTCCTGGGGAATCACTTATTTATTATACAGTGGAGAGGTTTCCTGTTGACTTTACCCCACCATAACTGATGCCGTGCGTGTAGGGTTGCCACCTGGCCGGTATTTTTACCGTCAGGCCGGTATAATATTGGCTTGATGCCAATGTTAAGTCTATGGAGGCAGTAGCATGGGCGGTATTTTTTTTTGGGAAGACAAGGTGGCAGCCCTGTGTGTGTGTGCTTGGCAAGTTCTTCCTGAAATCCTGGATATCTTGGCAGAGTTACGGTGATAGATTTGAGGGTCTACTCAATGAAGAAAGAATGGCAGGGAATTGAGATGGGATTTTCGAACTTAAGGACTTGATAGGCGAATTGGAGAAATTTTCCAACTTTGCCCTTAAGTTCCCTGCAATTACCTTTATTCAGTGTCCCTTAAAGGGACTGTCTAGTGCCCAAAATGTATCCATATGTTAATGCATATTAATGTCCTTTCAAAGTACTTTAAAATGCATGTTTTACATTCTGCATTGCTTAAAATATAAAATACTTACAGCTAGATGAATTTGTAAAATTACAGGAGTTTGCAAGAAACCTGGACTGCCCACACTAGCTGAGTAAAAGTAAATTTTCTTTTTGCTGCAGGAACCAATGAGAATAATTTCATTCAAATGAATGGAATTTCCTGTCTCTCTAGTGATGTCACCAGACAATGTGTTGCACTGTTAAGAGATCCTACTGTGTACAAGAGCAAGGTGACTAAATAAAACAAAACGTTATATATTCAGTGTCTATAGAATGAGTGCTGCCGCACTGGGGAGGGCTTGAGTCAAATATTAAACCGCCCCCAGAGCCAGAGGCCACACCGACCACATAAATATTATTATTTAAACATTTTTTATTTTACTCGAATGTGCTGAACCTATTATATTTGCTTAATGTACCCTTTTTGTATTAGCATAAACTATAACTAGCTATATCTAATGCAGTGTTTATATCTAGTGCCCATCTTTTTCAGCTCCCTTGCTTTGTATTATACTGCAGCCGCTGATTCGGACGGAGAGCGTTGCATCTGGCTCTCGGGACGTGTGCTCTGTGTGGGACATGCCTGATTTCCCAGTTTGGAGATTGGACGGGTCTTGTGGTTCAGGTGCCTGCCTCCTGGGGCAGAGGCCAGTGGACACCGCATCCTGTTCGTCGGCTGCAGGTATGACACCAATTATGTCTTAAAATGTTTGTTAATATTGCTATTAGGTTTTTTGTATTTAAATAGTGTGTTGTGCCAATTTACCTAGACTGCTTTTGAGAAACCATCTGTTGGTGCGAAACGCGTCAAGTGTTCGTCTCTTTTTTTCTGCTCCCCCTCCCATGTTTACTACTGTTTGTACCGATTTTGGACTTTAATAAAGACTTTAATAAAGATAATTTTTCACTTAATTCTGAAGATGTTCTAGCTTACTTTCCGGATAATTTTTGCTGGCAATAAATCTGTGTTTGTTTCCATTGTTCTTTTGAGCCAGGAGTAGGCTCATAGTGCTACAGCACCTCGAGGTAAGCTGCACACTTACGTGTTTAAGATTAATCCCTTAACAGAAAAACGAGGACATAGTGACAGGTGACGTGCCAACGGTCGCTTTTTTTACTCCTTCAGTGTTGCTACAATGAGGCATTGAGCAACACTGAAAAAAAGTGCAGGGGCGTGCTACGATCACTCCCCGGAGTGACAGTAGCTGCCATTTAAAAATGGCGGCGCCCGCTGCACACGTGCTTAGATAGCGAACGAAAGTGTTGCTAAAGTGCCAGCTAGCAAGACACTTTGCAACACCAAAGCCTGCTCTGATGAGCACTTATCATACTGGCTGGCTTCAAATATGTCCCTAATGGGACATGGGCGCAGGTTGTCTGCATGTCAAAATTTCAAGTTGGAAAACCAAAAACTGCACCTCCCAAATTTGGCCTTTTAGCCCCCAAACAACCCAACAAACCTATGCATGGGTGGTATCCCTGTACTCAGGAGAAATAGTAGAATCTATTTAGCAGGTTTTTTCGTTCACTTTTGTCGATGAGGAGAAGATGTTTCAAATAAAAGTCAGGACATTTTTTTTTTTTTTTTTACCCTATTTTATTATTATTTTTCTATAATATTATATGATATGATCAAAATGAAAAAAGTCAGGAAATTTGTGTGTGTTTTTTTTTTTTTTTACCCTATTTTATTATTATTTTTATATAATATTATAAGATATGATCAAAATGATGGCATCCAAAGAAAGCCCTTCTTGTCCCGATAAAAACAATATATCATTTGTGTGGGTACAGCAAATGACAAAGAAGAAAATTACAGCTAAACACAAACCGCACAGACAAGTTAAAATAGCCATTGTCCAGAATGGCCAAAAATGTCTCAAAGGGTCTGTCCTTAAGGGGTTAAGGAATCAGGGCTGGAGCCGATCACCCCTGTTTGGCAGTTTCTTTTCAAATTAAATATTCACTTTTAAATCCTAACGGTTATATTCTTAGCCCATAACATCTTCTCTTTCTACATATTTGCAACATGACCTCTGACTTTCTACAATATACAAAAAAAAACCTTCTATCTCCAGCAATTGCCATATCCATGGCCCACAAAGTCTTCAACGACTTAACACACAAAAACTCACTTCTCAACAGATTACGAATAAACGTTACTCAAGTCTTTCTCTAGTACCCACTCTGAAATCCTACTTAAATCTGTACCTACAAATAACTTAAAAACAATCAATACATCTTCCCTTATTTATTTAACTCACAAGTTGTAGAGTGCTTTGCCAGAACATAAAGCTGTAACCCGAACCAGTATTTTAAAATATCCCAAAGAATATACAGCTGGGAAGATTCACAGCAAATAACACTGATACAGTAATAGAGAATATTTAGTTTTACCCTCATAGTTTTGCATAATGCCTCTACACATGTAGATTGAATAAAAATGAAACAAATAATGGCATTTATCAAATTTTACAGCTGTTATACTGTCCAATGATCATGTATATTTAACATGCTGTCCAAGAGACCTCGGGTAATATATGACTCTTGCTGTTTTACACACAACTATTTCTATTTTACTTACTTAAAGATACAGTTACGCAAATGCAGAAGTGAATTAATTCAAAAATGATACATACCACTAGTAAAATTAATGACTTTGCCAAAATAAAATAACTCTGCTACTTTTCTGCCAAACAATAACACAAAACTACAGTAACTACCGTTACTCTTCTGCGAGAACTCATTTACTATAAAACTTCTCATCACACTGATGGATATAGCCCAGAAGACCGTCACTCAAGCGATTATACTAGAGGCTTAAAGTGCCGTGTTTTTGGTGAGCGCTCACAGGTCTAGGAGATGCGCCCTCTCTAACTTTTACTAACTGTAAAACACTTCCTTTTGTAACATCTCTATAAAACCGACCGCTGCTTTGGGAACAAAACCAAGACATTTCTCCACTTTTGTTGTAAGATATTAGGGGCTTTCAATGTAACACTATCACCCATTGCGCATCTAGTATTCTAAAACCTATTGCACACAGCACTAACTATGATTATCCTTTGTATGACGTATAACCATATAACACGCCTACCTTTGATGATTTAACAACACGCCAACCTGAGTCTTGCACGCATGTGCTCATATATATATATATATATATATATATATATATATATATATATATATATATATATATATATATATACACACTTGCTTTGTAATAATAAAGAGAGAGAGACTTTGTGAAGTAAACTGTGGCGTGTGTGTGTGTTGTGTCCGAATCAAACGACTACTCCAAGGCGTCTACCGGAATCTGCCCCCCCCCCCCCCCCCCCCCATGAAAGATATAGATTATCCCTTTTCAATCTCCAGGCCCATTATTTATGGCTGGGGGAGTATTTGCTGCACCCATTAAATAAAACACGGCATTCATTCCAATGGGTAAAGTTTTTGAGATTTGATAGTTGCTCCAGAAAAAAACAGATGAATCACACAGCACTCAACCAAGTGGGGGCATTTATTTTCACCAAAGTGCCAAGTTTCAACCAAATTGAGTCTTTGTCAAGTCATCGCCATTTGGACTTAGTCTCAAAGCCAGAGTATAATTTCTTCCCCTACTGAAACGAATATGTGGCTAGTTTAATCCTGTTCACTCTCCATATCGCCTGCCTTCTTCACATCTCGAACCTGCAAAATTATTTTAGAATAACGTTTTTCATGGTCGAGTTGCGGAGAGATGTGAGGAAGGTGGAATCTGTCTGAGTTTGGTTGTCAAGATGAGCTCTCATCTCAAATACCAATCCCGGACTTCAGTGAAAAGACCCCCCAATGTCCATTTGTTTGAGTCACATTTACATACACAAACTCCTCCAGATTTACCTATTACACACAATAAACAAACACACAATAATGTAATAACTGAGAGATGTATTTCGAAAAGCAAACAAATCTCTATTTCTCACAATCTGAGATAATAGCGTAAGAATAAACACTGTGACTTTACTCACAGGCGAGTTTGCTGTCAAAGCTAGACAGACAAACAGAAAATGCCTGCATTGCGCACATGGGGTAGTTGTAATCCATTGTAAAGACGTCTTCTGCTACGCGTCCAAACTGCATTATGACATTCTCAGCTGTGAAAGAGAGGACATGCACAACTGTGAGTCAGAAAAATGTCACTTTGACTTGGGAGAATGCAGATACATTTCCAGAAATGAATAGAACAAATGAACAAGATATCATTGAAGTAAGCCAGCGATCTCTAACCTTGGCACTGCACATGTTTTGGAACTACATTTCCCATGATGCTCATGTCAGCCTTCAGGAAATGTAGGTCTCAAACATCTGCAGTGCCGAGGTTAGCCATCACTGATAAAAAATAAAAAAAAATTATTCTCCTAGTTAACAGTATAAATGGTCTAAAGTGTTTGTAAAAAACATTGTTGTCTGCCATTACAATGCCAAATATACTAAAATTATAAAGAAAACATCATTAACAGACTTAACATGTTACTATGTTTAAATCTCTTTGTATCTTTCACTCTCATCTCATTTTATGGCTTTCATTTTGCAAAAAGTGTTAAAACTTATGATAAATGCTTATTCGTATTGTAAGAGATGACATGCCCCATCACCCACATTGCATACACATTAAATGCCCCATCCCCCCCATTACATGCCACCATCACCCTCATTACATACCCCCACCACGTCCATTACATGCCACCATCACCCTCATTACATACCCCCACCACGTCCATTACATGCTCTCATCACCCCGATTCATTGGAAGGAGCTAAAGCTTGCTGAACGGTGGGGGAGGGAGCGAAAATGTTTGAAGCACCAGAAGTGTGCTTTAACACCCTCTGGCAAAGTGCCGCCCTCTGGCAAAGTGCCGTCCTAGGCGAGTGCCTTGTTTGCCTTGTGGAAGATACACTACTGGTTTACAGTAAAGAGCCCAATGGGTAAATAAACTACTAAATTAGTGATACTACTTTGTAAACAGCTACAATGACTGCTATTTTTATTTGCTGCTCAGTATTAGCACATAAACATGGTTTTCTTACTTTATTTACCTCAGACAGACAAATCAGTGGCTGGATGATCTCACAAGGCCCTCACAAGAATGACCATGAACCACTGAACACTCAACAAGTTAGCTGGCCTTGGTGCCACTTCATCAGCCAAACTGATATCCGAGATAGACACACAGATGAGGTGAGATGAACACAGCAATTTATCTATACATTGTGCAGGGACAAACCTGTTCAGCTTGCTTAGCAGGGGAAACTCAGCATGTTTGTCAATGTATAGATACGTTGGTGAGATAAAATGTTCCTCTCATGTCACCGGCAAATCACCTATTAATGAATAGCTCCACCAGACCTGCCAGACATATTTGCTGAGAGATAACGTACAGATAGGGTTGCCACCTTTTCTTGAGAAAAATACCGGCCTTGGTACTGTCACCATAGACTTAACATTGGCCTGAAGCCAATTTTTTACCGGCCTGCCGGTAAAATACCGGCCAGGTGCCAACCCTACGTACAGAGATTGATAGGCAGGAAAGACAATTGGATAGAAAGAGCAAAAGTGTAACCACCTGGGGCATACGAAGTGAAGTGACTATTGAGAGAGATTGGATAGTAGCCCAGGGGCAGTTGCCCTCCTGCCCCCTCCCCTTGCCAGGGCTGCCCTGGTAGTCACCTTTAGGTCTCAGGTAATGGAGATATCCAGGTCAGAAGATACAGTAAAGACAACCAGGACGTAATACAGAAAACACACAACATAATGATGCACGTATGATGCAGATACATTGGTTCTGGAATAAGTGTATATTGAGGCCTATCTAATAAATAGTGAACTGTGGTAAATTGACAAAGGAATTACAAAAAAAACAGGCATTAATAGATACATTGGAAAGATAGGGTAGCTAGGGACTCTACTAATAATGGCTGATGATTGCTGTTCCTTGTCAGTTCACCGTTTAGAAAATGGACCACCGCGAGATTTCTTCAGCAACACAGGATATTGTATCCTCCGAAGCAGAGACTTACGGTCATCCGGAGATATGATTTGGAAATTCTTCACGGAAGCCTGAGTGACTCGCCCGTGGAAATTTAACACATAGGAGTTTGTCTTCTCATTCCAGGATGGGGCTTTATTTTGGAGGACGGTGATGTTCTCCATGTTGCCATTTTTGTATCGCTCCAGCAGAGTCTCGTGTTCCTTCAGTAGGGAAGTGAGAAATATCAGTTTACGTGTGCTCTAAAATGGAGCAGGAAGCAATCTAGGAAGTTTTCTTTGTCAGGAATGGTTTTTTTTTTCCCAATGAATCCAAGATTTCTAACTAACCCGCATTTCCTATATCTTTTCTTCTAACACTCAACGTCGGCCCCAATCTGTTCTACTAGGAAATCTAAGGCTGCGGGCAATTTTTTTCGACACCTGAATGTTAACTCCCAAATATCATGGCTTCAAAACATGACGTTAAAGATGGAAAGGAAGGTTTGTCAATCAGCTGTGCCACCTCACCCCCCATTATAGCTAAATGTAGACACTTACATTCCTGGGTCGTATAGACACTCTGGCGTTATCCGTGTTCATTCCAGGAATAATGACGGTCATTTTCCGAGGACCTCTGAGCCCCATAACATTATGATCCTATTGGATAATAATAACAATGTTATACAACTGGTCTATTCAAATTTGTAGGCTACAAACAAGTATTATGGGGAAATAAGATAATATAGGACATAAAATGTTCAAATATATGTATTCAAAGTGGAAACAAGTGCTTGCTGTAATAAAAGGAAAAAGTGTAAACCACACATATAAAGATTAAAAATGAAAATATTGTGCATATAAAATGTTTTGCATGTAAGGGACTTGGGATATTACTTCTCGGAAAAGATAGGTTGTGTTTAATTTTTAATGTAAACGGCAGATTAAGGGCCCCCAAAAAAGTGTGTTCCCGATTTTTACGCGATGTCCGCTTTCTCCTCCATGATTCCCCGGTACTCGCATATGCTGGGAAGGTTTTCTCCTTTTTTGGAATTCATTTGCCGCGCATGATACAAAGCAGAGTTGGGAATAAAGACTCTAATATGTGAGTACCTTACTGAGTCCTCTTTACTCCAGATACCCCTATCAGGGGGCGGCCATGTTGTTTGGAATCTTAGGTCAGATCTTCCATCATCTGATCTGACCCAAGATTCTATACTACGCCTCCTGGTAGAGCTGCATGGATGAAGCAGGGCACAGGGCACACAATTATTCTAAGTCTATATTTAACTGTAGTTAATTTCTTGCCTACCGTTATCCTCTAGTTAACTAATATATGTGATATCGGTCACAGCTCTAGTAGTTGTTGTGCCATAATAATTTCTACACATTGAATATAAGGAAAAATGAACCACTGCACAGCATAAAAAGTGCCTATTAAGATTGCCTGTGTCTAATATTTGACCAGTTTCTGGTATGATCAACAGATTACTTTCATTAATTCATTATCTAACCAAACCTTTAATGTTTAAGTGCAATAAATGGGTTGAGTCTAAAGGGCACATCTAGGATGACTTAACAATGCTGACAACTTGTTTACTAGATCAGTTAAAACGGATTTTCTAGCACAAGAGATAAAAATTAATTAGAACATTGTGAATCGAATTTCATATAGAACAGGGACAATGCAACTTGGATTGCCACGTGAACCATTTTGTTCCTGGCCAAATAGAACATTTACATGCTATCTGCAATGGGTAGAATTTATATGTTCCCATAGGGGGGTCTAGGACTCTTCTTCGCCGCATCTTCATCGTTGACAGTTCAGCGCGGCAGTTAGAACGCTGAACTGTCAGCAATGAAGAATAACGCGGCCGTTTCACCCCAGCTGCAGCTATGTAAGAGCTGACAGTTCAGCGCTGAACTGTCAGCTCTTACAAATGTAAAAGTAAAAAGAAAATAACCCCCCCTAATAAATTATTCCCCCCCAAACCCCAATACTAAAATGAACCCCAAAACCCCAATACTAAAATGAACCCCTGAACCCTAATACTAACCCCCTAAACCCTAATACTAACCCCCGAACCCTAATACTAACCCCCTAAACCCTAATACTAACCCCCTAAACCCTAATACTAACCCCGGAACCCTAATACTAACCCCCTAAACCCTAATACTAACCCCCGAACCCTAATACTAACCCCCTAAACCCTAATACTAACCCCCTAAACCCTAATACTAACCCCGGAACCCTAATACTAACCCCCTAAACCCTAATACTAACCCCCAAACCCTAATACTAAAATTAACTCCCTAAACCCTAATACTAACCCCCAAACCCTAATACTAAAATTAACCCCGAACCCTGAACCCTAATTCTAACCCCTTAAACCCTAATTCTAACCACCCTTACTAAAATAAACTAAAATAGATAAAATACTAAAGTAAACTCACCTTTAGCGATGAGCAATGTCCCGCGATGAAATCTCCAGCGACGAGCTGTCTTGTGGTGCAGAGACGGCGGTGAAGCGGCTGCCCGGATGCAGCCGCGATGAAGTGTCCCATCCCCCCCATAGGGAGCCAATTAATTAATTAAGGATGGTATACCAAAGAACCACATTGATTAATTAACAGATTGCCATCTGAACACATATGAAATCTATGCAGTGCAGGGCAACATGTAAATTCTATATGTCTCCAGGAAAAAAAATGGCCCATCTGGCAACCCATAAGCCAGCAGGGAGTTATAGAACTGTTTTTGAACTCCCATGAGCCTTCAGTCTACTATACTGCTATATTATTGGTTATAATTCAGCCACAGCTGATAGGTTTATCAAGAGTGGTTTTTTTCTTCCTGGACACATATCTTTGACATGCTGTTCAGAGCGAATCAATTAATTAATCAAGGAAGGGATCCCACAGAACTGGCTTTATTATTTAACCGTTTCACATATATGCAGAATCTTTATACTGACTGATGAGAATGACCAGTTACAATTATAGTATGTGTGTAATATTCTGAATGGATCATTTGTACATTATATATATATACACACACACACACATATACACACAAAGGGTAGTGGATGTATGGAATAGCCTTCCAGCGGAAGTGGTAGAGGTAAACACAGTGAAGTAGTTTAAGCATGCGTGGGATAGGTATAAGGGTATCCTAGATATAAGATAAGGCCAGGGACTAATGAAAGTATTACTTTACTGAGAGGGTAGTGGATGTATGGAATAGTCTTCCAGTAGAAGTGGTAGAGGTTAATACAGTGAAGGAGTTTAAGCATGCGTGGGATAGGTATAAGGCTATCCTAGATATAAGATAAGGCCAGGGACTAATGAAAGTATTACTTTACTGAGAGGGCAGTGGATGTATGGAATAGCCTTCCAGCGGAAGTGGTAGAGGTTAATACAGTGAAGGAGTTTAAGCATGCGTGGGATAGGCACAAGGCTATCCTAGTGATAAGATTAGGCCAATAAAATTATTTAGAAAATTGGGCAGGCTAGATGGGCCAAATGGTTCTTATCTGCTGACATGGTCTATGCTTCATCTAGCAGGAGAGACATTTACCTCTGCACAATGCTTTGTTAAGTCAGTGAAATGCAACACATTTTTTGTTGCAAATTAACCCCACTGTCGCCGTATCCAGTCTTTTTTTTTTATAAGTATCAAGTTTCCCAATAACCCCACTGTACTGACTTGGATAGGTTTTTAATGATACTTTGATTTTATTAATAATCAGTGTTACACATCATGGTTCCAGGGCTGTTATTAATACCAGATAAAAATAGAGCAGAGTCTCAGCTCTTATTGATTCCTACCTGACCTATTTACTCCAGGACTGACAAAGAGGCATACAAGGTAGAATCTTTTACACAAACCATTGCAAGCTGAGCAGGAATGATTACATTGAAATGCTCTTTAATCCGTGTCTGGCTTAGAAACCCCCTGTGACTGTTTAGATGTGCCATGCACAGACCTAGCATTCGAGATCATACACTAGAGAAGTCAATGTCTGTGAACAATGTTTCAGATGATCAAACTCTTCGGTCATTATCAGCAGATGTATGAAATGCAACAAAGACATTTTTTGTTTACGCATTGTTATAACTGTGTATCTGATGCAATTGGAAGAATTACTGTAATCGAAAGGTCAGTCACTGACATATACACTAATGGAAGCAATTATGCTGCATAGTTGCCAACACTGGCCATGTTTCCAGGGACACATATTTGTTCCACATGCTGCAGAAAGAGCATGCAAAGTGCAGCCCGGCAGTATGTAGGATGGATATACGCACAGACACAATCCAATGAATTAATCAGGGTGGAGATCTCACAGGACCTACCATGATTAATTAATTGGATTGTGTCTGTGTGTATATCCATCCTACATACTGCCGGGCTGCACTTTGCATGCTCTTTCTGCAGCATGTGGAACACATAAGTGTCCCTGGAAACATGGCCAATGTTGGCAACTATGATGCTGTGTAAGAGCCTGTATCTCAGACTTGCAGATGTTTATGGGAGTTGTAGTTCAGGAATGGTTGGAGAAGGTTCTCACATATTTGTATATGGGGTTGGCATGCTGAGAATCATTGGAAACCAAAACCATGAATTCTTGAAGGAATACAATTTCCTAACTGGCATAAAAGTAAAAAAAATTCCAATAAGAGTAAATTTTATTCCAATTGCATACTCCAACCATTCTCAAGGAACTTTATTTAATAACCTAACACAGGTCTCCTAAAAGATTTTAAAATATTTTACATAGAATTTTATAGAAGTACCAAATCCTGGCTCCTAAAAAATAACTAGGCTGGCTTCTGTCTTGGTCTGTCTGACTCTACAAATATTTGTCAAGCCTTGGTCTAAAACAATGGCTAGAACTAGATCATGTAGATCGTAGCTAGTCTAGTGGGTGAGAACTTACATAGCATACTGAGACCAGCTCCTGTCTCAGAGATTCTCTCTCCTGTACAAATGGCTTCATCTGTGGATTCGCTCCATTGTCAAATACTGTGAACTTCGTGCCCAGGACGTTTGACCTAAAATCACAATGAAAATTAATCTCAAAACTTTTAGCATTTGTAGGATGAGGATGGTGCACTATTTATTAGATGAAAATAGATCTTAATGATATAATTACCCCTCACCATTAATACAGCTATTATTCATACTTTTTCTGCATCCATTTTTATTTTATATGCTGTATTTATTGAAGCCTTTATGCAATAAACTAGCATGTTACCGTTTCATAAGAAACCTTCATAACACTATATTTATAAATAGAAAAGGTTTATTCAGGACGTCATACATTAGTTATGGTCATAATGGTCAACCTTGCTGTGTTCCTTACCTGACTTTTCCAATAAAGCTGTCTCCTCCTCGGGATAGATCAATAGGATCCACTGACATTAGATAGTTTGAAGTCTTGCTTTTTTTTCTCTTTCTTGCAGCCATGAGGAACATCTAAATGGAGTATATTTGAGTCAGTTATCACCACTAACAAAAGTGCAATTACCGTTACAATTTTCTGTTCAATTATCCCAGTTACTGATGGTGAAATGTTCTATTTAGTCTTAGTGGAATCACTTTGAATGGAAGCCATTACACAAAATACCCATGACATAACAATTTCACATGACAAATTACATTAAGTTTAGCCTATAAATCCTTCTTTGCTCTGTATAGCTCGTTTAAAAGGGGGTAAATGTTGGTGAGAAGCTTGGGTCAAATCTCCCTTCACCTGACCCACTATTCTAACCAACATGTCCGCCCCCTTATAGAGCTTATTCTTTCAGCCTGTTTAACAATTTTACACTTGATGCAAGTTTTCAATTAAACATCACAACATTTTTTGCCTACAGTTGTCTTTTTATCCTTTTGACAATTAACGTGCATCTGGGGCCTGATGCCCTCTTTGTGGGGTCCCTATTCTGGATGAAAATCCATAGGTTCTATGGTATGAAATTAATAAAGTACAGCCCTCAAGCTGAGAGTCTGCATGTTATATAGCACTTGACATTAAAAAGTTGGACAGCACTGCTCTGAATATTAGAAAGTAGAGCAACACATTTTAAGTTAACACTTGTGTTTTTCTTTTTATTTCAAAGTGCCAGTATGCTGGTAAATAAGACTGTACGTTCAACTCAATCAAGACAGGATGCAGAGAATTGCCAATGGAATTTGACATTTTAGGCCAATGTAGCCGAGTTACTCAAGAGAAGATTCTAGTTTTTTATTTACCATGTTGCCATCCTCCCTCTCTACATGCAAGTAATAGGTGGGATAGATGCCTTTGCCCACTCCTTTTTTATCTCTGGTGATTCGGCACTTGATAGTCATGTTTCGCGGGGCTGGGAGTAGAGCAAACTCTTCTAGGTCACCACTTTCTAAGGGCAATGGAACGTCAGAGTCTTCCTCCTTGATTTAGAAAAATACAAATACAGTATCGTGTTAAACTCGAATAAATATATTGATCCGATTTACAAAGCCATCTTTTTAACTCATTAGTGACAGGCCTGTTTTCAAATGTTTGTACCCTTCATGACAAGGCGAAAATGTTTTAACATTTCTGTGGTGTTTGTGTTTAGCTGTCAGTTTCCTCTCTCTCATTTAGCATAGCGTCACATATTAAATACACTTTTTTAGCGCCATAAAAAGTACCGGTAATTTCTTTAGATGCCATTATTGATCAAATCATATAATTTACTATAAAGCAAGTCATAAAAAATGATTATAAAATAACCTTTACATGAAAAATCTTTTACACATATAAAAAAAACCTGCTAAATACATTCTAACATTTGTACTGGGTTTAGAAAATAGCCCATGTTTTTCAGTATTTTTTCCCCAAGTGTGAAGGCAATAAGCAAAAGTATTGTTTTTTTTTTTTTGTTTTGTAACCCTTTTTTTTTTTGTCCTGCCGTGACCTTTTGACCTGAACCATAATAACCACCCTAACCCTAGCACTAACCCTAACCCTAATTATAACTCACCTTCAACCCTAAGTCCAACTCTAACCCTAACCCTAGACCTAGGGTTAATTTAGATCTTGGGTTAGTTTTTTTTTAGTTTTTTTTTTAAGATTAAATGTCATCTCACCTCAACTCATCTGCACTTCACTTTTATATACTTTTCTGCTGCTAGACATATTCATATTACATATATAATGGTATCTTTGTAATTTACCTTGCTGAATGCAGACAAAGGTCTTAAGGAGACGACACTCAGGATATCCGAGTGATCAGAATCATCTATGTAGTCATCATCTTCATCGGAGCTGGGGCTACGTTTGGTGTATCGAGCTACATAGTGCATCGGGAAAGATCAAAGGGTTTAAATGTTCTGCAAAAGCTGAAATTATTGCAATATTCGTGCAAAAAAAACTTTTTACTATGCTATTGGTGTTTTCACTTTTATGCTCTTACACAAACCTTGGAATTAAAGAATCTTTGTTGATGAGCTCTACTCTGTTGGAAGACTTGTGAGTGCAATATTGTGTGTTACCAGGAGAATATTTGAATTCAGACACATTTTTGTGTTGTTTTTTTCTCTTCTACTTTCACATATTTGCACCACCATTATAGATTCGGCACCGAAATGGTGCCACTGAATTGACGACGAATTCGGATGACATCAGTGGCACATCGGTTCCCGAATTTCAAGATACTCAGGTAGCTCTTGTGTCTGAGTATCCTCGGAAATCATAGCTGATTCCACACCGATATCTGCCAAAACTGTACGTACACATATACTAATACAAGTAAACAACATTCAGTGAAATACATAAAATAGGCAACAACTTAATATATTATTTTCTTAAGGCCAAAGTAACTGAGTTGGAAAAATTCTCCCACTCATCTGCATTGGAGAATGTTTCCAGCTCGGCTAAATTGGCCTTAAGTTTGACATTCCAGTCTAAATTCATTGCCATTCTGTCTTTATGGAGTAGACCCTTTAATGTGTCTTTTCATAATCTGATACCTTTACATGTATCCTATAAATAATGCTGAACTGATATCCCTGTGCAGTCAGTTAGCTGGTGTATATACATTAAATATATATATATTTTTATATATATATATATATATATATATATATATATATATATATATTTGTTACTAACTGGCAAGCTCTTTGACCATGCCTAAGTATCAGTGCGAAACGCGAGGCATTACAGGTCTTTTTTATTTACTCCCCTCCATTATTGAATTGCTGTAATTTTTCACTAATAAACACTTTAAACTGGACTTTGGAGTTCATGTGAGTGCTTAACTACATGTTCAGTCTGTTACTGGATAATTTGTACTATGAATGCCCCAGTACAATGTTTTGCTTCCTATAAATAATGCAGCCATCTTTGGAGGGGTTTAGTGCAGTGGTGTATCTTGGTTTTGTGCTGCCCTAGGCAGACAAAATTTGGGCACCCCCCCCCTCCCACGTTGCACACTCAGGACATGCCCCATCACAAGCCCTATCACCCACATTGCATCCACACTAAATGCCCCATCACCCCCATTACATGCCACCATCACCCTCATTTTATACCCCCACCACATCCATTACATGCCCCCATCACCCCGATTAACTGGAAGGAGCTAAAGCTTGCTGAACAGTGGGGGAGGGAGCTAAAATGTTTCAAGCACCAGACGTGTGCTTTAACACCCTCTGGCAAAGTGCCGCCCTCTGACAAAGTGCCGCCCTAGGCAAGTGCCTTGTTTGCCTTGTGGAAGATACACTACTGGCTTAGTGTAATATATACAAGTGATATATACATGGAAGGAGGGGTGGAAACAATGTCAGCTCACTTATCTTCTACTGTTTGCTCACAGGATTTGAATGTCAAACACTAATACTGCTGGAGCATAGGAGAGTCATCAGGGCCTACTCAATAAAGAGAGAGTTGTAGGGAATTGAGAAGGGAATTTCAAACTTTAGGCCAATGCAGCTGAATGGGAGAATTTTTCCAACTCAGCTACTTTTGCCTTACGATTGAAATTCCGGTGTCTAGGCAATTCTCTCTTTTTTTTCTTTTTCAGAAAATATTTCTAGATTTCAATGAGTTATATATATATATATATATATATATATATATATATATATATATAAATACAAGACATAGTTGTGGGTAGAGACAAATAAAAAAAAAAATCAGAAATCAGAAAGCTATACGGAAATTGGGAATATATATCAAGTTCAACCCCACTCCAGGTTTTGAAATACTATATACCTGATCTCCAAGTTAAAAATTGGCTAAAGACTAGTGAGCCCAGATTGGCTCAACTATATGAAGGACCCAGAAACCTTTAATTTATGGCAATTCTCTCTTTATTGATGTCACAAAATTAATTTGGAGATCCACTGTGACTGGGGCCCTTGGAGGGCTCTGGGGTCCAGAAGACTCCCTGTGGACTATATACCCTGTCTGTTGATTTATTAGTTTGAGGGTACACACTTTGAGGTCACCAGTGGAACCCTGTTTGCAACTGGACTTCAAACACAGGCTCACTAAGGATGTGTACCCTTGGGTCCAAACCTTTGTCCCATTCACTGTGTTTCCCCCAGGTTAAGAATGTATCCTATCCTGTAAACCCCTGTCACTATGTCACCTTACCCATTGTCTTTATGTAAGTCATTCAGTGTCCTGTTATACAGTGATGTCCCTCAGTTAACACATTACTTTAATTAAGTGTACTCTGTATGTATCTGAACTTGACACCTCTGTATCCTGAAAGGTGTGAGGCAGGATTTCCCCTTTGTATGTCCTTCTGTTAAACTGATTATGTTGTTTTCATTATGTGTCTTAATGTTTTGTAATTAGGTTTACTCACTGTTTATTATTTCCTATTTGGTTTGCATCCTGGAAGTACAATGTATTCCTAGCCCTAGTTAATTGGGGGTCCTAGTGGAGAACTATGCTTAGTTCCATCCCCCCATTGTATACTAATGTCTGTGATGTCATGTTTGTGGGTTTTATAAGTCTATGCTGTTTCACAAATCAATTATGTTCATTCTTGCTGTACTTAACTGCTAAGGGTGCTGTCTGCAAATTTGGGTACAAAGTGCAAGGTTCCAGAAAGACTTGCTGGGTGGATGCTGAGATTTAATCGTCGGGGGCTAAGAAGGTGATTTTCCACAACGGACAGAGGTTCTACCAAGCCTGGGTAGCCGTCCCGTTACACTTGAGTAGACCGCGTAATATACATTAAAAAGCACCTGGTTTTATTGGCTTCTTCTTGTTACGCTGTTTCACAGGTGCTGGGGGAACTGCGCGATCCCCAACAGAAAAATAATTATCTCCCTCATCACTGGAGAGCAGAACACTGACGGTGTTGTTGGTGCTGAATTCTTCATATGGAATAACAGCAGTGCTGTCAATATCTGTAAAGGATGGAAAGGGTTGAGTGGTTTTATTCTGTTTTTCGTTCTTTTTTACATCTTGTCCATTTCCTTATTTGCACCATATCTGAGTGTTTTAGAGTTTTTGCAGTAGATTAAATATTGCATTGATTTTTGTAACATTGTCAAGTTTAAGGATTTAATCACTTAGTGACATGACCTTTTGTCCTTCTCTTTCCCTTGATGACATGGGCTGTTTTGACATAAAAAAAATAATTTACACAAATACACAGTCATTAAAAAACATCTAAATAGTTTCTAAATTTTGTCTAGAGTTTAGAAATATGCTTTTGTCTATGTTTTTCTGCATTTTTGGGGGCAAAAACCCCAAATAGTGTTTTTTTTTCCTACAGTGATCTTTTGACCCCAACTCTTACCCTAAATTTAACCTTAACCCTAACTCTAACCCTTATGCTAACCCTTAATTTATTCTAGTTTTAATTTCAACCCTAACCCTTATGCTAACCCTAATTTAATTGTAACCCTAACCCTTATCATAACCCAAATCCTCAATTTTTAGCGAATTAAGTGCTGGGCATCGGATTTCAGTGTTGACCGCATTGAAGCCTCACCGTTTGAGCGGTGATCATAGACCGCAAACACCGCTCGGTTAACCGCAGGACGGACTAGGCAACGCTTTGCCAGACAGTTCGGACCTAGTCGCGGTTTTCTCAATAAAGAGATATTTGGAGGGAATTGAGATGGAATTTCAAACTTAAGGCCAAATTAGCCAAGTTGGAAATATTCAACTGTTCAGCTGCATATAATATTCTACAGTCCAACTCAGCTACTTTGGCCTAAAGTTTGAAATTCCTTTCTCAATTCCCTGCAATTCTCTCTATATTGAATAAATCCCTTATGTGTTGCCATTTTGCAACATTCAGACCTAACGAGTGACCTTCTATATTTATATTCCAATAAAAGTTCCAATTTTGGTATACTTCCCCGTTACCCAGCGAGAGTAGCCATTTTCCTTCCTAGTGGGAATTTCCTCTCCATCCCATTTAAGGGCAAGCCCTCCCCTATGGTGACATAATTGGCAGCAAAGGAGCCCTTGTTTGTTTCTCAATCTTATGGATACACTGAGGGAGATAATCACAAAAAGTAAACAGGCAAATGAACTGCAAATATCAGGCATTACTAGCCAAGTTGGAAAAAATAACTCTTATGGTCTTTTTCTTTCTAACTCGGCTATCAATGTCTGATTTTCGCAGTTGACTTGTAACTTGCATTTTAGTAGTTAAGAGCACAAAAATAAAAATAAATCGGTACGGTTTGGCTTATTCTCTTTCTCTGCATCTGTAGCTGGAGATGTCAAGGCCTTTGAGCTCTTCTTCCCTTTTTGAGTGGCAGATCCCTTGGTTCTGGCATCTTTCACATCAGATTTTTCTGTTGATTAGAAATAAATATGAAAGATTCTGACAGGGTAAAAACATTGATCTAATCGTAGTCACACAGTTTGTTAAATTCACTAAAAGGTGATTTGAGATGAGTTGAAGTTAGATGAACATTTCCAAACTTCCCAACATTTCAATATGTGAAAGTATTGGCTTACATTACTGTGACTGCTGATTGGCTTACAGTACTGACTGCCAATTGACTTATAGTACCGTGACTGCTGATTGGCTTACATTACTGTGACTGCTGATTGGCTTACAGTACTGACTGCCAATTGACTTATAGTACCGTGACTGCTGATTGGCTTACAGTACTGTGACTGCTGATTGGCTTACAGTACTGACTGCCAATTGACTTATAGTACCGTGACTGCTGATTGGCTTACAGTACTGTGACTGCTGATTGGCTTACAGTACTGTGACTGCCGATTGGCTTACAGTACTGTGACTGCCGATTGGCTTACAGTACTGTGACTGCCGATTGGCTTCCAGTAC
Organism: Pelodytes ibericus; assembly: GCA_036172795.1. Taxonomy (NCBI): domain Eukaryota; kingdom Metazoa; phylum Chordata; class Amphibia; order Anura; family Pelodytidae; genus Pelodytes; species Pelodytes ibericus. Next base: position 61,886,231 of record CM069866.1, on the reverse strand, counting down.
TGTGACTGCTGATTGGCTTACAGTACTGACTGCCAATTGACTTATAGTACCGTGACTGCTGATTGGCTTATAGTACTGTGACTGCTGATTGGCTTATAGTACTGTGACTGCTGATTGGCTTACAGTCCTGTGACTGCCAATTTGCTTACAGTACTGTGACTGCCAATTGACTTACAGTACTGTGACTGCCAATTGACTTATAGTACTGTGACTGCTGATTGGCTTACAGTACTGTGACTGCTGATTGGCTTACAGTACTGTGACTGCTGATTGGCTTACAGTACTGTGACTGCCGATTGGCTTACAGTACTGTGACTGCCGATTGACTTATAGTACTGTGACTGCTGATTGGCTTACAGTACTGTGACTGCTGATTGGCTCTCACTCTCAGTCTTCTCTCTCTGCCAGTGCTTCCTGTCACTGTCAGAGAAGCCTAAAAATCGGGACACAGCTATAACTAGGCGGGAAAGTGCCCCAAAAACAGTACTGTCCCTCACAAAATGGCATAGTTGGGAGGGATGCATTTCATCTCACCAATGTAACTATCTGCGCAAGCGGTGAGAGACCCTCGCATTCAGCAGTCGGAGTGGGGCGAGCCCCCGCTCTGATTAGCTATGCGCGCGCTGACAACCAGAAACTGCTGTGCCTCAGATGTGAGACACAGCAGATAGGAAGCCCACCAGCTTTTATGGTGCCCCCATACCTGTCTGAGAGCCTTCTTAGGCTTTCCCATATCACATTATCACTTTTATAAGAGCCAGCTGCATGCCATATAAATCTAAACATTTGTGATAGGAATGTGTGGTTCTTTGATACATAAGGGTCTGCTCAGTATGCACAGATCCATCCCGAATTGGACTCGGATCAAGCATAATAGCAGAATCGAATAAATCCCCGAAATGCGGCTACTCAATATCCCTGAAACAAATACCCTTTGGATGCCACGGGGTCCCCAAGGGAGCCCTGCGAATAAAATATTAAGTCCTCGAGTCCTCATCTTCGGCCCAACAAAAGGGGCCATCCAAAAAAATAAAAATGAATCCGGCTATTCTAAAAAATAAAAATCACTTTCCTAATCATCTGATCTCAGCAAGAGCACTCTCATCATGCACCAGCCTCTTACCATTTATAAAGTTATACAATTATTTATGTTTTACAAACCTGGTTTAGTCTTAGACTTCTGCTTCTGTTTGGTCGGGAACGGCTCTTTCTTCTTAGTAAGAGGCTGTGTGTCCTCAAGGGTGGTCACTTCTATGTCCTCATCTGAAAAGACCGACCAGCAGCAAGAAGAATAATGAAAGGAAACCCCTCTTATTTTACACTTCTGCAATGGTTGTGTTTAAATTTAATTTAAATTTTTCTTGTTTGATGTACCCACGCATATTATATACTGTTTTTATTTCCAAAAGAAGGACTAAGATATCCTTATTTTCATCATATCTTCAAATTTACTATTAAAAAAAAAATATGAAAACCAAAAAACACTTTTTCTAACTTTGACCTGAAAAATATTTTAACTCAATTACAAATGGTAATGGTAAATAATTACTAAAGTGTGTCCTGAGTTTACAAATATGCCATGTTTACATGTTTTTCTGTTGCTTTATTGCAAGTTATAGGGCAATAATCAAAAGTAGTGTTTTTTTTTTGTTTCCTAACCATTTCCTCCTACAGTAACCTTTTGACCCCAATCATAACCCTAAATCTAACCAAATGAAATTACATTTTCAGCCTATTTATTTTTAGCAGCCAGGTAAACTGGACTTCCGTAGACTTCTATGTAAAACAATCAAAACGTTTAGAAAGCAGCAGCAGCCATTTTAGGAGCCAGGGAAGCCTGGCTCCGTGGATTTATCAATTCCTGCTAACAAATCATTTTTTAAAACATCAGATTTTCCAGACGTTTGCTTTGCACTGTACCTAAACAGAGATCTCTGTCTTTATAGTCTTCTGCATGGTCAGCCTTGATATTCGTGGAGTAGTCTCTGGGAGTGTCATTTGGGCTGCTTGGCTCTGACATCCCAAAATTGACGCCACCTTGAATAGTAAAGGATGAAATATTTTATTGAAATGATTAAAAAACACGCCACACTTGCCACATTCACGCATGAGTAGTTGAGTTGGAAAAAGTCACCAATTTGCTTATCTTTCCAGCTCAGCTGATAATGCCTGATATTTTAAGTTCACTGGTCGGTTCGCCACATTTCCCATGATGCAATACATAGAAAATGTAAAGCTATAGCGTGAAAGGTACGTCAGTACAATTGGAAATAAGACTAGTCCCACTATTATTGTTGTATTGCTAGATTGTAAATACACTTGGGGATTTTATAACACATACCGTATTTACTCGATTTGTAGACGCACAAGGGGTGCATCTTAAAATTGATGGCGTCTTATATGCCGGGCTAAATTTGGCCACCGAATGGAAGACTCAATTTCTGTCTCAGATGCCGACGTTTTCATCTTGGCCTCCGAGATTACCATTCCAGAAGCCGAAAGTTTGAGTCTAAGATTCTAAGATGCACCCATAAAAAAAAGGTCTATCGTAGAATCGGTGGCATCTTATCACAGTGAGTGCGTGGTCCTTTTATAGCCTTCCATGCCGTCCTCATGCCTCGCCCACTGCACACAGAAGATGAGCACAGCTGAACCGGCACAGACTCCATGCTCCACCCCCTTACGCCAGATATCCATGACCTACGTTGCTCATATTGGGGGGTTGTTAGGTGATAGTAAAGTCATGAAAACCAAGAGTGATCAAGACTTTCCAGTTCCCCCCAAGGAATTGAGTTTATTCGCAAAACAGTGAACTGTGGTGAATTGACAAGGGAATTGCAAAGATCGTAAATATGCCCTTTAGTTGCTATCAATTAACCACTGTTACTGAAACAATATCTTGTTCTTGGTTAGAAAGTACCTTTTTGATACTCTTTGTCAGTAGTCTTCATCCACACCCACATTTAAAGGGACAGCTTGTTTCATTGCTGCACCATGCTACCATACACTATGCATTGAAGCTCAGTTATGAGTGCTCCTGATAATTGTGAGTGCACATGTGCTGCCCCGTCTCCTCCCATTGCCTGGGAAGAGGAAAAGGCATAGTCACACTGTGATGATTTTAAATGGTTTGCCTACCTGGGTAAAGGCTGGACTCCATCGGTGCAGTCTGTACTTCCGGCCTGTAAGAACGGCGAGTCTTGGGTCTGGCATCAGGATTGGCTTGGAACATCAACGGCTCATTCCTCTTCATTCTCTGTTTCCTTTCAAAGAGCTCACGCTTCAAAAGGAGAAAATAGGTAAAAGTACTTAAATCTAATATCCTACAAAAAAATATGAAAAATGCACCAAGACATTTAGAAAAACCTGGACATAGACTAAATGTCCAAAGAGGGACTGTTTGGTTTTAGGGGAGTGGCTTAGGGGGCGAGTGAGTAAAGGGCAGGTAACTTCCAAGATGGCGTTTGGAACTTACAGATAACTGGTTACGTAATTTATAAAGTAAATTAGAAATGTCAACTATTTACATAAACTAAGTGGTAAACACCTTGACGGCAGGTTAGAAATGTGGACAACAGTGATATTAATACATATTATTTATCTCCAAAATGATACCTGTAAGTCCAATTTGTGCTGATACACACTGCTAATGTCAGGTTCCATCCCACTAGAAAATACACCAATAAATAAAAGATGTTATTACATAATTCAAAGCCACACTATACAATATGAATGTCGATTTAGTAAGACTGCCATGGCTCTAGTTCTCTTTAAATAGATTGAAGTTGGATTTGTTTACATCATATAGTGGACTCTTTAAAGCCAGTAGACACTATTCCCTTGTACTTCATTATTATAATTATTACATATATAATATATAGTTGTAATATGCCGTAGATTCTTGTTTTGCCATAAGTAAAACATTTATTGATAGGGTCCCAGTGAGACATTTAAAGGGACTGTCTAATACAGAGGTAGAGCTCCGTGGGACAGGAGGACTCAGGACCGAAATCCTGCGGTCCTGATCGCTTTCTCCACACCAGAGAATGCTTACTGGGCATGCGCAGCATTGTGCGCATGCACAGTAGCGATCCAGGCTTCAGAAGCCACCAGGATTAAAAATGGGTGACAGTGTTACCGCACATGAGCAGTAGCACCGACACCCCCTCCCCAGACTCCGCCCCCTGATGACACTATTCCCCCTTCAATACTGTATCGCTAGTCAGTACAGAAATTGGTACATGTCTTTCGGGTTTTCAAATAATAGTATATAATATTATAATATTAATTTTTCATTTCCAGTATCCGTTTTTATATGTTCTGTTTCTACGTAAATTATATTGCATATTGTCACTTATATATTTGGTATAATATATGTACAGCACTAGTTATTTGACTATACTAGATAGGACACAAATTATCATAGACAGGAAAAAATGATTTTGTTTTTTGTTGCAATAGGATCTGTTCACTAGAAAGTGATCTTTGGTGAACTGACAAGGGAATTACAGAGAACTGCAGAGAATTGAGACGGAAATTTCAAACATAAGGCCAAAGTAGCCGACTCGGAAACATTCTCCATCTCAGCTTCTTTGAGTTTGACCCTTCTCTCTTTATTGAGTAGACCTTTAATTCAGCCATCTCAGTGATACAGATATTACCACTGACTTTTAAACTAAGGAAATCAATATTTGACGATGAAACACGGGTTCAAGATTAACCTGGCTCACAAAGCTGCTTAGAGATTAGACAAAGGACAGCTGCCCCAGACAGATTTAGCCGCAGTATCTTGCAAACTCTTTACCAGCGCAGAAGGTATGTTTAATTAAACTAGCTGGTTTATTCACTACAGTGGTAAATCATGATAAATTAACAATGGAGTTGGAAAACAAACGTCAGCTATTTGTTTTTACATTTTGCAATATGTTGGTAATTATCTCCAATTCCTAAAGTGTATATATTGCATTTTTTTCATCTTATTACGGTAATTGCTCCAATATGAGATGACCCTGATTTTAAGACACCTCAAACTATAGGGAAAAAAGTTTTACTAGCATTTATTCATTGACATTTAAATTGTTTTTCGTCTATAATAATAATAAAAAAAATTATATATATATATATAGTATTTTAAAATAAATTTCTCGTCTTTATTTCCTCCCTCTGTCCCCCTTCATTGCGGTTCTTCTCTCCTCACCTTTCATTATTGTCCCATGGCAAAATGATTGCACCCCCTGGACTTGCCATTGCACCCACAGACTTGCCAATGTACTCCAAGGACTTCCCACTGCTCCCTCAGGATTTGCCATTGCACAACTCTGCAGGGGACCTGTATCCTAGTCTTATAGTCAGACCTCTATTTTTGGTCTGCTTATAAGACTACCTTGAATATATGATGACGGTACTTACTCTGAAAAATAACCTTGTCCTATATTTTAGCAAATATGGTATTAATATTTATTGCACACAAATGCGTAAAATAAGAGAAACATTTGTTTTAAAGGTGTCTTTCATGGTTCCTGCCCAGAACATCACCTGTGGCTTTATATGCAAATGAGATGGGAAATGGGAAATGTGTAATTTACATATCCACTAGATGATGCTATAAGCAGCAGACTCCACAGGTCCATTAAACCTTATTATTCTCTTATTTTATGCATTTACATGCAATTTTGCGAATACAATGAATAGATCAACTTTCATTCTCTATATTGACAGTAAAGGCAATATTCACCTTATATATTAACCTTTTAATGCAATATTTCTATTAAACATAACATTTTGTTTGCTTTGAGTGCTGGGAAGTTAAATATGAGCAGCCATCTTGATTAATATCACTGACTCTAGCAGCATAACATGGCACCCGCGTTCTCTCAAGGAAAATAAATAAGAATATATTTTTTCTTTGATAAATTGTGAAACGGTTTTGTCCAGTTGCACCAGTGTTGGAACACAAGATGGACGCCATGTATTTATTAGTGTCACGGTCATATTTTGTCTTTTGATTCTGACAAACACTAGGGCTCTATTCACTAAAAGGTGAGATGAGGTGAGATGTACATTTCAATTCAGTTTAGCTATATACGTTGTGCAGGGACAAACCTGGTACGTCTGAGGGGTGCCTGAGTTTTGTCTGCAAAATGGCACCCAAAAAAATACAACTTAATTACACCACTGGTCATAAGGGTGAGCATATGTAGTCCCCAGACACCAGAAATGCCAAGTTTAGCTACCCATCTCGGATTTCGTAAAATGAATTACTTGACTAGTAATGACTAATTATGACTAATTCAAATCAAAGTTTGATTTTATAATGTGTTAATATTTACTAACTGGCAGGTGTTTTCAAGGATTGGCTGTAATGGGGGATATACTAATATCACACTGACTTTGTAACAGAGGCTCCATCACGCAGAACATAACATAAGATTCTTACATTAGGAATGTAGAGAAAGTGACAGCCGGAGGCAAAGAATACAATACCTTGTTAATCAAGCTCTTAATGGAATAATTGCCTGTTTTCAACACTTGCACAACAGGTCTGTACAGTTGTAGTGACAGAGGGAATACAGCATGCTATTGATCTTCAAGAGGTTCATTATAGTTTGCATGACCCGTAACCTTTCTCAATTCTCAAAGCCCACTAGACTTGTTTTACATCACTGTTATATTGTATTTGGTCTCCAAACTGTGCTTACTCTCTATAGGAAAAATGTACAACATCTTTCTCAATGTATTCCCAACCTTTAAAGACCTCAGCCTCCTTCAACGTTCCTTCCAAGTCTCATGCTCCCCTCCCAATGGATTCCTGAGCCCTCATCAGTAACATATGGATAATTAAACTCTAGAATCAACTGTATTAGGCATTTTTGTTCTTTTCTTCTCCTCTACTTAGCCCCTCTGTTAGTTTGGAGACATCACACAACCCCACAAAGATAGCCTCAGATTTGAAAACACATTTTTAAAGCCTCACGCATCCTTGGATGAGAGAATATGACGAATAATCTATTTTATAACTTCAATGACCTAGATTAAACACCAGGGAATATAGAAAGGTGTATTACTACTTACATATCCATCTGCCTCCCTGCGTTGGGACCCTCTGTATCCAGAGTCTTCTAAAAGCAACAGAGAGAATGCATTCAGCCTATAATACTATTAATATAAAGGATTATAGTGCTAATTCTAGAATACAGCGTTACTTTGCTGATCAAGTTATAGGCATGTATTGCACAGGTTCAACGCTTTTTTGTGTGTGTGTTTTGCTACAATTAATGTGTAAAGTGAACAGCTTCTATTGATACCTGAAAGGAGGGCAGATTCTGATTCCTGGGTGATATAGCGCGGGTCATCGGTAGCAGAGAGGTGTTGGAAGCATTGCTTATAATCTTTCTAAAGGCCCTGCAAGGAACATGTATGTCAGTCAACTGGCTGGGATCCTCGTAATCAGCTTTGTTTGTGCAGCTAATCAGTTTCTTTACTGTACAGGATTCTATGACATTGGCAAGACTCACGTTATATAACCAAGAACGGGGACAGTGAATATTAGCAGATGGAGATAAATGATACCCAGGTGAACAGACTGTTTATACAACTTGATGGAACACGGAGATAATGGGCAGGATCCAAATGAGTTGTCAGGCAACTGAACATGGACCAAGGTCTTGCCACTAGTAGGGTTACCACTAGAGTTGAGCGGACACCTGGATGTTCGGGCGAACTTCAGAAAAAAGTCAGAGTTCGGGCTCGAACTTGACCCCGAACTTGACCCTGAACCCCATTGAAGTCAATGGGGACCCAAACTTTTGGCCACTAAAATGCCTCTATAACTTCAAATAACATAAAATACATACAAATTAAAAATACAGCTGAGCCATAAAATAGCACTAGATGGAATCTTTGATTTTAGTTTTGGAAGAACATAAATCTAAATCTAAAGGATGGCTGCCAGGAGGATCAACAGAATTATCCATTTGAGAGAGGGTTGGAGTGCAGGGTATTCTCTTTCAGTTTATACTAAGTGACCCATAGGTTGAGGAGGCGGTGACCGTGGCGGTGTAGGTGGAAGCGGAGCTGGAGAAGGAGGAGCTAACGTCGACTTCTAGTTCCGGCCCCTGGCTGGGAGCTCCATCCACTTCCGGCCGCACATGCTGCGGCCCCAGGGGGAGGGAGATGATGGACCACCATCGACTGAGGTGGATCCGCGTCATCGGGGCTGAGGCGTTATGGAGGCCTGATGGTCCTGGAGCCACCCCCGATACAGCCAGATGTCCCTAGAGCCAGCTGGGACCCTTCAGAGGCACTGTGGCCCAGATCACCGCCAGCATTCGATCAATCTCCACTTCCATGGTCCTGCAAAACAAGAGGGGTTAGAAGCTACACAAAAGCTTCTTCTAAAATGGCTGCCTAACTTCCTCCTTCCTGACTTTTATTCCCAAAAACTCCTCCCACTAACTCCACTGATAGGCTGGACATGTCCCCTCAGCACTCTGTCATGGACGCCCCTCCCCCACCTTGTCTGGGGGCTACACACTGACATCATATGAAATTCCTTTTATTCTTGCCTGACAAAAATGTATATAAACTATAGGGTCAATAAAAAGAGAACTGCAGGGAATTGAGACTGGAATTACAAACTTTAGGGCAAAGTAGACGAGTTGGGAGAAATTGGGACTGCTGGATTAAGTTGAAGCTTGTTACCCCTTAAGCAATCTCTTGCAGTTTGGTAACATAAGGTAAAAACAAAACGAGAGAATAGGAGTCATAAATAATAGTATTATATACAAAGAAACAAAACACATCAATTCTTATATGTAAGACAATATCGTTGCTCCTTGCACGACGCATTTCGCTCAGTTCAATGGCTTCCTCAGTTGTCCCTGCATGGCCTACCTGACTTAACTGTCCATATTATCATTATCCCTATAAATGTAAACTTTTGTTTTAAATAAACTTGTTTTAAACTGTTTTTGTATTACTGCTAAAGAAGCAAGCACATACCGCCCAACATTCCCTGTCCCCGTAAATGGGAGGTCCAGTGTCATATGCCTAATCCTGAGCTCAAAGCTCGCCACATTGAAGCCGGCAATGCTACTGCGAATTGTGGTCCTGAATCCCGCCGAGCTGTACCTCTGTCCCAAAAAGAGAGACAGAAGTAGAACTCGGCGGGACAGACACACAAATCGGGACTTTCCCACCCAAAGCATTTTTCTATGGCTAACAAGTTATTCATCCAATATACGATACCTCCCAACATATCCCCTTGGTGAATATGGAATCCGGGGGGCGGAGCTTGGGAGGTTGAGTGTTGGTTGCAGTGTCACTCCTCCTGAGTTTGGTTGGCTGAGAGCGTCAGCACTATCACTAAAGCCATCAGCACTACTGTCCATGCTCACAATAATACACATGCGCACAACGCTACACATGCGCAGTAGGCATTCACCGCAGAATGCGACCAGGACCACAGAATTGCAGTCCTGAATCCTGCAAGGTTTTCCACCTCGCTATTTTTTGTTACCAGCCACATATAACTTTTGCAGGCTGGCTGGTAGTATCATAGTTGCCAACATTGGCCATGTTTCCAGGGACACATATTTGTTCCACATGCTGCAGAAAGAGCATGCAAAGTGCAGCCGGGCAGCATGTAGGATGCAAATACCCACAGACAGAATCCAATCAATTAATCATGGTAGGTCCTATGAGATCTCCACCCTGATTAATTAATTGGATTCTGTCTGTGTGTATATCCATCCTACATACTGCCGGACTGCACTTTGCATGCTCTTTCTGCAGCATGTGGAACAAATATGTGTCCCTGGAAACATGGCCGATGTTGGCAACTATGCAGTATGTGACCATAAGGAAATCAATGATCTAATCAAGTATTGGATCCCACAGAACTCCGTTGATTAAGCAATTGATTTTCTTCTGGTCACATATGACTTCTACATACACAAGGCAGCCTGCAAAATGTTATATGGGGCTGGTAACAAAAAAAATGGCTGAGGTTACAACCCTGCCAACTCTTCCTCTGTACTAAAAAGTGGGACAGAGGTAGAGCTTGGCTGGACACCACCTCAAATTGGGATGGCTGGGGGGGGTTATACCTTTACTGAAAATAAGAAAAACGCAGACTAACACGCACACACATTTCTGATTTTACAGCCCCCTTCAGAAATTAACCTGACACCCCTGCTGGATGCGCAATAGAAATCTGCATTTTATAAGACTATAAGGCTGCTTTGGATAAATGAGAGACTGCATGCTCTCCACAGCTTTTAAAACAAATTTTCAACTCTGCTGTCATGGCACTCATTACAGACGGGAGATCTCTAACCTTAGATAAAATCAAACTCCTCCCCCTAGCAACAAAAATAAGCAATAGTTTGTTGCTATGGCTGTCGACCTTTTCGTCATATCCCCGCGACCATGTGCCATGTTTCTTGTGGGCAGGGACAGCTGACGTCACGTGCCGGAAGGGTGTCGTGGAATCTGTGGAGATTGACCTGGCGTTGTATCGAGCAGTGACAGAGGAAGGTAGTGGCAGAGACCTTTGTGTTGCCGGTTTAACGCTTTGAATCTTTGTTGTTATTACGGGTAAGGCAGGTGGGGTCTGATGTGTTGTTTGGATATGATACGTGGGGACTGGGGGTTTAGTTGTCTGCATTAGATAATGGGGCTCAGGCGCCTGGTCATGGTTTGTCTGATGCCGGTATCGGTGGTGGGTCGGTAACCTGGTAATAGACGGGGAACTCGGGTGCTAAGAATTGGCACAACTGGAAATGACACGTCCTGAGTCTTATGAGGGAGGAGGTGGAAGCCAGCACAGCCACCTGCCCTGAGGATGGGATGGAGTGGAAAAGGGGGGGGGGCAGCCACCTGCCCTGAGGATGGGATGGAGTGGAAAAGGGAGGCAGCCACCTGCCCTGAGGATGGGATGGAGTGGAAAAGGGAGGCAGCCACCTGCCCTGAGGATGGGATGGAGTGGAAAGGGGAGGCAGCAACCTGCCCTGAGGATGGGATGGAGTGGAAAGGGGGGGCAGCAACCTGCCCTGAGGATGGGATGGAGTGGAAAGGGGGGGGGGGGCAGCCACCTGCCCTGAGGATGGGATGGAGTGGAAAAGGGAGGCAGCCACCTGCCCTGAGGATGGAATGGAGTGGAAAGGGGGGGGCAGCCACCTGCCCTGAGGATGGGATGGAGGGGTAAGGGTGGGCAGACACCTGCCCTGAGGATGGAATGGAGTGGAAAGGGGGGGGGCAGCCACCTGCCCTGAGGATGGGATGGAGGGGAAAGGGTGGGCAGACACCTGCCCTGAGGATGGGATGGAGTGGAAAGGGGAGGCAGCCACCTGCCCTGAGGATGGGATGGAGTGGAAAGGGGGGGGCAGCCACCTGCCCTGAGGATGGGATGGAGTGGAAAGGGGGGGCAGCCACCTGCCCTGAGGATGGGATGGAGTGGAAAGGGGGGGCAGGCACCTGCCCTGAGGATGGGATGGAGTGGAAAGGGGTGGGGGGGCAGGCACCTGCCCTGAGGATGGGATGGAGTGGAAAGGGGGGGGGGGGGGGCAGCCACCTGCCCTGAGGATGGGATGGAGTGGAAAGGGGGGGGGGCAGCCACCTGCCCTGAGGATGGGATGGAGTGGAAAGGGGTGGGGGGGCAGCCACCTGTCCTGAGGATGGGATGGAGTGGAAAGGGGGGGGGGGCAGCCACCTGCCCTGAGGATGGGATGGAGTGGAAAGGGGGGGGGGGCAGCCACCTGCCCTGAGGATGGGATGGAGTGGAAAGGGGGGGGGGGGCAGCCACCTGCCCTGAGGATGGGATGGAGTGGAAAGGGGGGCGGGGCAGCCACCTGCCCTGAGGATGGGATGGAGTGGAAAGGGGGGGGGGCAGCCACCTGCCCTGAGGATGGGATGGAGTGGAAAGGGGGGCGGGGCAGCCACCTGCCCTGAGGATGGGATGGAGTGGAAAGGGGGGGGGGCAGCCACCTGCCCTGAGGATGGGATGGAGTGGAAAGGGGGGGGGGCAGCCACCTGCCCTGAGGATGGGATGGAGTGGAAAGGGGGGGGGGGGCAGCCACCTGCCCTGAGGATGGGATGGAGTGGCAGGGGGGGAAGCCACCTGCCCTGAGGATGGGATGGAGTGGAAAGGGAGGGGGGGGGGGCAGCAGCCACCTGCCCTGAGGATGGAGTGGAACGCGGGGTCAGCCACCTGCCCTGAGGATGGGATGGAGTGGAAAGGGAGGCGGGGGGCAGCAGCCACCTGCCCTGAGGATGGAGTGGAACGGGGGGTCAGCCACCTGCCCTGAGAATGGGAGGGAGGGGGGGGGGAAGCCACCTGCCCTGAGAATGGGAGGGAGGGGGGGGGGAAGCCACCTGCCCTGAGGATGGGATGGAGTGGGGGGGGGAGCCACCTGCCCTGAGGATGGGATGGAGTGGAAAGGGAGGGGGCAGCCACCTGCCCTGAGGATGGGATGGAGTGGAAAGGGAGGGGGGGGGGGCAGCAGCCACCTGCCCTGAGGATGGAGTGGAACGGGGGGTCAGCCACCTGCCCTGAGGATGGAGTGGAACGGGGGGTCAGCCACCTGCCCTGAGGATGGAGTGGAACGGGGGGTCAGCCACCTGCCCTGAGGATGGGATGGAGTGGAAAGGGAGGGGGGGGGGCAGCAGCCACCTGCCCTGAGGATGGAGTGGAACGGGGGGGTCAGCCACCTGCCCTGAGAATGGGAGGGGGGGGGAAGCCACCTGCCCTGAGGATGGGATGGAGTGGAAAGGGGGGGGGCAGCCACCTGCCCTGAGGATGGGATGGAGTGGAAAGGGGGGCGGGGCAGCCACCTGCCCTGAGGATGGGATGGAGTGGAAAGGGGGGGGGGCAGCCACCTGCCCTGAGGATGGGATGGAGTGGAAAGGGGGGGGGGGGCAGCCACCTGCCCTGAGGATGGGATGGAGTGGCAGGGGGGGAAGCCACCTGCCCTGAGGATGGGATGGAGTGGAAAGGGAGGGGGGGGGGGCAGCAGCCACCTGCCCTGAGGATGGAGTGGAACGGGGGGTCAGCCACCTGCCCTGAGGATGGGATGGAGTGGAAAGGGAGGGGGGGGGCAGCAGCCACCTGCCCTGAGGATGGAGTGGAACGGGGGGTCAGCCACCTGCCCTGAGAATGGGATGGAGTGGGAGGGGGGGGGGGAAGCCACCTGCCCTGAGGATGGGATGGAGTGGGGGGGGGAAGCCACCTGCCCTGAGGATGGGGTGGAGTGGAGTGCAACGGGGGGGGCAGCCACCTGCCCTGAGGATGGGGTGGAGTGGAGTGGAGTGGAGTGGAGTGGAGTGGAGTGGAGTGGAGTGGAGTGGAGTGGAGTGGAGTGGAGTGGAGTGGAGTGGAGTGGAACGGGGGATTTTGCCACCTGCCTTGAGGATGGGGTGGGTATGGGGCTGACACCTTCCCTGAGGATGGGCTCGGCAGTTGCTGCGGGGGTAGGGTTGCTGCCTGCCCTGAGGATGGGGCAGGTGGTAGGGCTTGGTGAGACAATTGTAATGGGGGGAGAGGGACAGGAGGTAGGACACTGCCACCTTCCTTGGGTATTGAGGGGGTTATTGTGGCTTAGTTAATTTAACTCAAGTTCAGCTGTCCAATTGGGGACTGATAGATGTATACCTGACACCTGTAAAGGTTTTTATATATTCTTGGCATCAAAAACAAATCTGTTTTATCCTTTACATATACTGTTTCCTCTGGTGTACCCACTTCTTGAATGTGGGGGGATTGCTTCTATCTGACATTTCATATTTAGAGCTGTGCTGGTCACTGTCTGAGGCTACCAATTTTATTAGTGATGTCACAGCAGCCAAGATTATACGGTGAAAATGTGGTATTTATTCACTAAAGAGTGAGCAGTGGGATATGAGGAGAGTTTGTTTTTCACCCTGTAATGACTAGATCCCACCCAGTTGGAAAATTTTAACATTTTTAGACAGTTCCCCTTTACACAGGGGAAATTGCCTCAATCAAGATCTGTTATGCAGATATATATCTCGCAATGTAACTATCTATACATTGTGTTACCAAAACTGCAAACAAAGGTCTAAATTAGGAGACAAAAATGTTCTGAGTGTCTGTGGAGTCTCCTGTTTATGACATCACCTGTGATTTGATATGCAAACTACACATTTCCCATTATAAATCAGTTAATTTGCATATCATGCCACAGGCGATGTCATAAACAGAAATCTCTATTGACACATTTAAAACACATTTTATTCTCCTAATTTAGGCATTTACTTGCAATTTTGCTAATACACTGTATAGATCATTTTCAATATTTTTTTTTTAATGCTCTACATGTACAGTAAAAACAATGTCAGGTGATAGTCTATTTTAATGTTTCTAGTTCAATTACAAATGGTGACCATATTGTTACATTCTATCTATATTATATTATAGATGGTGTAAACCACGGGCATCCAAGTTTTTAGGGTTTTTTTTTTTTTTTTTAAGTGGGCCACATGCCTAAAATTCATCTGTCTGGGAAATATTTTTTATTTTTTAATATTCAGTAATCTAATGGTGAAGAAACAGACAAAAATCAACTTTATTCAAACAAAAGTACACATTTATTGGGCTGATGAGATTTGCTGTCAGATGGACTGCATTGGGCCCACTGGCTGTAAATTTAGATGCCCCTATCCCAAACCATTATTTAAGGCAAGCTGATCACATAAGGGATTGTCTCAACAAGTTTCCGTTGTTATACCGCTTTATGACCAATATATTGAGCTGTATTCACGAAAGAGGGAATTTCAAAACGAAGGCCAAGTTGGAAAAATTCTCCAGTTCAACTGAATTCCCGTCTGTTCTTTCTTCCATGAATGAAGCCCATTGTTACATGTAGCGAGTTACGTGTGTAATATCAATATGCAACCACAGGTAAATATGGCAAACGTGGAATTTGCTTCATGGGACTTCGACAATGAAGTTGGAAATTCCAGCCCTGCCTATTATTCACTTAGTCATATTTGTTTCCACTATGTGTAGAAATGTGTGATGTAATGCTGCTGGTTAATGGTTTTACACCCCAGTTACACTGCTGGTGCCTAACATTATGGCGTTCTTGCTGTGGTGGACGGGATTGGACAGTTCATCGCGGCCGCTTCACTGCGGCATGGCCAGGTCATCGCAGGACAAATCATTGCGGCATCATATAGTGGGTTAGGATTAGGTGTTAGGATTGGATTCTAGCTTAGTATTGGTTTGTACCGGAGTATGGGGGGGGGGGGGGGGCATTAGTATTAGGGTTTGGGATTACTTGTGGGGGGGATTAGTTTATTGGGGGGTGGGGGGTTATTACAATATTTGCAAGTGCAATTCACCCCTGACAGCTCGGCGCTCAGACTTCACTGTTGAACTGTCATCCCGGAAATGGAGCGATGAACTGGTCTAGACACATGGTGGACTACATTTCCCATGATGTCTTGCTGAGAATCATGGGGAAATATGGTCTACCATAGCCAACATGCCAAAGACTAGTCACCGTAGTAGGTTATAATTACAAAGTAAAAGAAGACTTTCTGACATTCTATTGGCTTTAAGCAATACTGCTAGCTTGCCACACGGACATGCATGATCTTCTACAGTCTCATGGTGTTTACCTCTGTTCCACAGCAGAATGGCCGTCCATCTTCTCCTCCTGTTCTCCATCTTGGGACTCGGATTTGCCATACCAATAGATAGAGCCCCGCCAAAGAAAGAAGCCGAACCACCTCCCGAGGCAGCAGTAAGTTTTCAGTAAGTGCTGCCTCCCGAGGCAGCACTAAGATCTAAAGATATTTGTTAAGCTTTGCTTGAAGGACAGTGATTTGCCTTATGTAGGTTGGTAAAAGAAGAAGCCAAGACATTGAGTTTTGGCCTCAGCCCATCACGCCTACCCGCTAGGGTTGCCATCTGGCTGGTATTTTACCGGCAGGTCGGTAAAAAAAATTGGCATCAGGCCAATTTTAAGTCTATGGCGACCGTACCAAGCCTTGTGTTTTTGGGAAGAAAAGGTGGCAGCCCTACTACCCACCCCCTTTTCCTTTAAGTAGGGATGGGGCTTTGGATATTTCCTTTAACTGAAATTATCCGTAGCTAAAATGTTCCAAATCTGTGATACATGCCACTTCTGGTAACCAGAAAAAATACCCATGTATTTTAAAAACCTAACACAACTTTTAAGTATCTGTTGTTAAAATAACGTAATTGTTTATAATGGTTTAACCCCATCGTGACATAGGTCGTGCCAGGCAAAATGCTCCTCCAATATGGCTGCTGCCCTCTTGTGGGAAGAGCGTCGGAAGTGAAAAAAAAATTCACTTTTGTTGCTCTGATGCTGTTGCTAGACTGCCCCTATAGGCAGTCAGCAACATTGCAATGTAAAAAAAAAAACACTTAATTAGCTAAAATTCTAGGGCTAGGGTTACAATTAAATTAGGAGAACTGCAACGACTAGTAGTGGGTACTCAATAAAATATAAACTTTTAATTCACATGATTACAAATCTCCTCCCTCTTCCTTTTCTTCTAATTAGAGGTAACCTTTAAAGTCATGTTTTCAGCTGTCTACTTTAGCTTATGACTATGTGCTCAAGAGCACGAAACGCGTCAAGCTAGTCAGCCTCTCATTTTTGTATGTCTTTTTTTCTATGTATTTTTCACGACGTGCTGCTTTTAAATCATGCGAATTAAAAGTTTATATTTTATTGAGTACCCACTACTAGTCGTTGCAGTTCTCCTATTTTATGAATTTTACTGGACTGAGCCTTTACCTTCAGGATTACTCAGACTGTTTAAAGGGACCAGATGTCTACATACAAGGTGCGCTATTTTTTCTATTATTCCTGTTGAAGTTTGGGTTATTTTTTGTATTTTTTTTACAATTAAATTAGGGTTAGGTTTACCATTAAAATAAATGATATGATCTCGGGGAAAAGATTTAGAAACAATTTAGGCCTTTTTTTTTTTTACCAATTTTGTAATTGTGTAGGTCAGTTAGAAAGTGTTTAATTTTTTTTATTCATCGTATTTTATATATATTTTTTTGTAGTAAATTATAAGATATGATGAACATAATGGTATCTAACGAAATCCCTTCTTATGGCGATAACAACAATATATAATTTGTGTCTGTACAGTATGTGAGAAAGAAGGAAATTACAGCTAAACACAAACACCCCAGAAATGTCACAACAGCCCATGTCACCAAGGGAAAGACAAAGTGTAAGAACAATTGGGTGACTTATGCTGATAACAAGCAAAATGCAGTCTTTTTAATGGTATGATCTTGAGTCAGCATTGAGCAAAAAAACAAGATAAATAACTTCTAGTGTCCAATCTGACTGAAAAATTCTGAGGCCTAACAACAGATACATAATGTATCATTTTTGAACATCCTCGCTTTTATACAGTAATAGCTAATTTTATTTAAATTTAAGAATCAATAAAATTAGGCCAAAATATTGGCTTTGGAGAAATTCTCCAACGTCCCTGTATTTGAAAGCTGGCTATTTAATGGGCTGTTCCATCCGGCTTATTTTCGGTATGTTATACATTTTTCTAATATAAGTGAACAGATTTATTTTTACTTTAAAACACTTTACAATTCTTTTGTACTTTTACGTTGAAAAGAATTTCACCGGCGCCTCTAAGTTCAGTGGTGTCCAATAAGGAGAGGCTTGGAGAAATGGGCAGTACTGTTGCTACAGCAACTGTTCTATTACACTTTTTTCACATTTATGATAGTAGGGAACCCTGAAATACAGCATCTTGTGAACAATATGTCTGGCTGAGCATCCTGGAACTTATAGTCAACAGCAGGGGAAGATGTTGGCTGTGAAAATCACGTCCATGATGCCCAGCCCGCCAAAAGTCCAATATGAGCCTCCCTCTCAAGTGCAAACCTTCTTGGTGCATATTCTAAATATATACTGCTATGCTGCACAATCATTAATATCTGGTTAGCTTCATAGTTCCACCATCTGTGTCCAGGTAATCATACACTAATGGGAGCTATACTATACCACGCTGGTTACCTATATAAACTAATGGAAGCTACTATATTTGGCTGACATAGGAGCTATACTATACTAACCTGGCTAACTATAAACTAATGGAAGCTACTATATCTGTCCGGCATGGGAGCTATACTACCCTGGCTAACTATAAACTAACGGAAGCTACTATATGTAGCTGACATGGGAGCTATACTATACCACCCTGGCTAACTATAAACTAATGAAAGCTACTATATTTGGCTGACATGGGAGCTATACTATACCACCCTGGCTAACTATAAACTAATAGAAGCTACTATATATGGCTCACATGGGAGCGATACTATACCACCCTGGCTAACTATAAACTAATAGAAGCTACTATATATGTCTCACATGGGAGCGATACTATACCACCCTGGCTAACTATAAACTAATAGAAGCTACTATATATGGCTCACATGGGAGCAATACTATACCACCCTGGCTAACTATAAACTAATAGAAGCTACTATATATGTCTCACATGGGAGCGATACTATACCACCCTGGCTAACTATAAACAAATAGAAGCTGATGTATTTGTCTCTCATGGAAGTTATACAGTATCACCCTGGCCTAGCTATTTTTCTGACAGGCTCTATTAATTAATCATGGATTTTCATGTAATGAAATTATATTGAGGGGTTGAAATTTTCAGTTTTTGCCTCGGGTGCAGAAAGCAATAGATACAGATCTGATGTTTTATAATTAATGTGTTGATCAAGGAACACACACCCTTTGAAATCCAAATACAAGGCGATTATCCAGCAAGGCAAGCTTTGTGTTAATGTAAAGCCCGTCACTAGCCTTATCTGTGATCCTGACTCATCTTGCTCTCTGTTTGCTGTAGGACACAGGACTGTACTATGACCGGTATCTGCGGGAAGTTATCGATGTCCTGGAGACAGATGGACATTTTAGGGAGAAGCTTCAGGCCGCCAATGCTGATGACATCAAGGTGAGGGAGATACCGTCATGCAGTAATCTGCATTGCTGGAGATTCTCTGTGTACTCTGTACTCTGACACTGCGTGAATACAAAGTATCCGTTCAACATGGGAACATGAACATTCAGTAACTATCAGAACAGCCTGTACTCAATGTGTCTCAATATTCACTTCTGTAGGCTTATTTGGGTTGGTCCATCATTTACTGGCATTTAATGTACTAAGACTTTTGGCTCAAATCAGCCAGATGAGTTGTCCCTTCTCTGTGCTTTTTAACACAAATTGTTAACATAGGTCTTTTTTCGACCTAAATTACCAAGTCCATCAAGTACAACCCTTCTACCCATGGCTGCCTATGTGGCCCATTACAGAAAACCAATTCTCACAAAACCATGTTGACTTTTAATAATTATATTCTGATTCAAGATGTATTCTTGAATGCATACCTTTTAGAAATCCTCGAATCATTTCCCCACTACAGATGTCAAGCTCACTGGCCTATAGTTACCCGGCTGAGATTTTGATCCCTTTTTAAATACTGACATGACGTATGCCTTGCGCCAGTCTGATAGCACTATACCTACTGGAACTGAAAGAATCACTAATGATATATTGCAGTCTATTAAATTCTACGGTTATATGGAATTTCCTTCTGCTCTTTTGATCTGCTCACCCATTTTTATTTGTTTGCAATACTTAATCGTCTACTCAAAAAAGAGAGAATTACAGGCAATTGAGATGGGAATTTCAGTCTTAAGGCCAAAGTAGCAGAGTTGAAAAAACCCTCACATTTGGTTGCATTGGAGAGTTTTACCGACTCTGCTACATTGGCCTAAACTTTGAAAAAAATCCCATCTTTATTTCCTGCTAGTCTCACTTTAAGTAGACACTTTAGAAACTTTTTCCAGGAGTTACCCTGGGGATCATCATCTGCTTCAGAAAACGGGCATCTCCAGCACCTTATGGGGATGAATCTGTTGGCTACTATAGAAATCGTGATGCCCCTTGCACATATCCACACAACATATGCATCAATAAGGGCACATCAGCCATGTTCCTGTTCCAAATGCCCAGTCCCCCTCCAGTTATTTTTAGTGGGGAATTACAGATTCTGAGCACACGCTAATTTGATTTATTTGCTGTATTGCCCATGCTCACCTGAGCTTGGGGTCTTTACAAGGAACCCCTTCATTAAGGGCTTTGTCGATCTATTTTTGTACCGGGATTGTAGAAAATACAAAATAATGAAATATCTCTACAGTATTTTATTATTCTGTATTCTCTATGTTGGGGTGGAGAAGCAATGTTACGGTTGAGAAGCACACACAACAAAGTGATGGTGACTTTAAATGCCATGAGGGGGGAAACCCCTCCACTTAAAACTCAGGAGGTAGTAGCAGAGGTATTATTAAACACAAATCTACACACACAAAAGACTTGCTTTCCCCACAGAAATCCCAAACATGCAGTACGCACACCACTGGAAGGGAATTCTGGGTGTGCATATGTAAATAAGTTTAACAATTAACACCTTTCTGTCTCTATAGCCACTTTACACAGGAAATGCCTGTTGTATGTAGACAAACTTGAAACAGACCCTTTTAGTATTCTTGCCTTAAAGAGACCTGTATAACCTGAACATTGCTTTTACTGTGCATGTAGAGCATAAAAAAACATTGCAAAATGATCTATATAATGTGTTAGCAAAACTGCAAGTAAATGCCTAAATTAGGGGGAAAATATGTATTCAAAATGATTGAAAATGATGTATACATTGTGTTATGGGAATTCTAAGTACATGCATATATTGGGATAAAAATATGTATTATATGTGTCTGGGGGAGTCTCCTGCTTATGACATCACCTGTGGCACGGCATGCAAATGACACATTTTCGTTGGGAAAGCAGTTCATTTGCATGCCGTGCCACAGGTGATGTCATAAGCAGGTGACTCCACAGACACATTTAATACATATTTTTAGTCCAATTTATGCATGCACTTTGAATTCTGATAACACAATGTATAGATCATTTTCAAATAATTTGTATGCTCTATATTCACAGTAAAAACTATTTTCAGGCGACTCCTTCTTTCCCCTTCTGAGTTTATATTTTTTTTTTTTTTTTCCTGTTTTTGCAAATGCTCCCAATGTCCATTTTCCTTGGATTAATCCTGTCTCTCACTCTCGCAGAGCGGGAAGTTAAGCAAGGAGTTGGATTTTGTCAGTCACCACGTCCGGACCAAACTGGATGAGTTAAAGAGGCAGGAAGTGTCCAGGCTGCGGATGCTGATTAAGGCAAAGATGGACGCCACCATGGAAGAAAGTAAGCAATGTTTATCTTCTCTTTGGTGCAGGGGATTCTGGGAGCCGACCAGCTCAGCCAAGGAAGTTCTTTCACAATGGATGCTGATATTATATTAGTAAAAATACAAATTTTATGTAAAGACCCTGCCAAGCAGCGAATCTGCCTTTATATAATTTAATATGGAGAGAATTGGCGACTATCCCTGGATTTTTTTTAAACATATCTTTTATTAAGTTGTTTAAAATGATGTTCCTTTGCCCACATAGGTGTAAACCAAGTGTATAAACAGTGAACCGTATTACCCTATAGTGGCATAGAAAAAAATACAAAATGAATTAAAAATACGGAGAATCTATATTTTTAATTTTTTGTTGTTGTTGGAAAAGCTAGGTCGGTGCGATAGACTTTGGCTTCTGTTGGCACCATCAGCCTAGAAGTTGTATAAAATAGTTGTAGCTCACTGTTTCCCCCTATTGGTAGAAGATATTACAGTTAGACACAAATACGTTTGTTAAATGCCTTTATGGCTATAAACACAATTACTTGTATTTTGTCGCCATCTGCTATCCGAATCTGGTATATATGGAGAGAATGCAATATTCCTCAATTTGCCTTGATCTCAGCGTGGGGTTACCGAACAGCCTTTCGCTTGTTTATAAGCTAGCTTCATCAGCAGCACACTGATTAGTACACTAATCCATGCACAGAAGAGGATTATTGCTTGCCTTTAATTGTGCTTAGGTGCCGGTATAGGGTCAGGACTTAAGAGTGGTCTTGGCGAAGTGGGCTTAATTGTAGTTGGCCTGCCACTTTCGGCCACCGCATTTACAGCGGTCAATGTAAATACATAGATCTTACACCCTACCCTCCTGACCCTCACAATAAGTTAGCTGCCCTACGTTCTTTAATTTTTCCATGATATCATTTGCAGTCAGTTACCAATACCAGACAACAAAACAGTTTTTTCAGTTCAAGCCTACATCTCTCAATGTGCTAAATGTGTTATTGTATAAAGTATCTGTGAATATCGAATGCGTTCCCTCGGAGGTGAGGGCTTTAGCATGCAGACCATTACGATGACTTGGGGTTTAGACCCTAAAAACAAAATGACAAACTACAAAGTCCAGGCATGAATTTATAATTATATTGCAGTTCAGCTAGTGATGTCTGTTTTTTTTTCTTTTTTTTTTTTTTCTAGTTCACCTATCAGTTCATTCTCTGAGTAGACTATCCGAAGCGGGTTACCCAATTTTAGTAATAAAAACTAATTAGTCATAACAATAACATCTAAAAACCCCTAACCTTTATTGATGCAGTGTAAAAACACGATTGCTTAAAACCAAAAAAGCTTGGTATGGCAAAGAAAGTGCTACTTAGCAAAGTATGTCATGACAATAATATAACTTGTATAGTATATACAGAATGAAAGATCAAGCTTGTATATGTTTCCAGATGTATATCATAGGAATTATCAGACTTAGCACACTGATACTACTTGTCTTGAATGCTCAACACTAGTGTACATAAACTGCCTATGAGGACATTGCTAGGGTAATAATAACTGCTACCAGGCCCATGGTTTCTGTATGGTAAACACAGGATATTATTGCAAAGACCAGATTACTGTATTTAAAGTAAAAGTTATTTTTCGCTAGTGTAAAAAGCGGCACAAGTGAAAAATGTGTTGTCCCTAGTGTGAGGATAAACCTGTGACTGGCATCGGGTCTAGGTGGCAACCTTCTCTTTCTGTTAGTGCAGAGAGACCCCAATGCATGGGTCCCCTCTGCTAAACCCATTCAATAAAGGAGGGTCTCGGTCTGTGCTAGCAGAGAATAAGACACCCAATCAGACGAGGTTTGCGACACCGACCCCAGCTCTGATTGGCTATGTGCACACTGACACGGTTAGCGCAAGCCAGCCTCCAGACAGGCCGTGTCTCAACTATGAGCCTCAGCAGAGATGAAACCCGCGCGTATCTATTCAAATGCACACATCTGGTTTATGCTGGAGAAATAGGACATCGTTTTTTAAGTTCGCAAGGGTTAAAAAATGTTTTAAATTGTGCTTTAAAAGGCATTATCAAGATGTTGTATACAGGTTGGGTATCCTTTTATACAAAATCCTTGGGACCAGAAGTATTTTGGATAATGGATCATTTTAGATAATGGATCATTTTAGATAATGGATCATTTTAGATAATGGATCATTTTAGATAATGGATCATTTTAGATAATGGATCATTTTAGATAACGGATCATTTTAGATAACGGATCATTTTAGATAACGGATCATTTTAGATAACTGATCATTTTCACCATTAAGATGCATTACAGCCTTTCAGCTCTCATGGAAAACAGTAATATCAATGTAAATACTGTATAGAGCAAATAAATCACTGTTACTGTGATGTGAGGCAGCGATGGGGAACCTGCCGTTGGCGTGTCAGGTCTGTACATGTGCCATTGTATCACCCTTTGTGCAGTGGTGTATCTTGATTTTGTGCTGCCCTAGGCAGACAAAATCCGGGCACCCCCCTACCCAAGCTGCACACCCACGTTACACACCTAAGACATGCCCCATCATTCAGACTCACATCAAGCTCACACTCCCATCACACTCAGTCACACACTCCTACTCCCATCACGCACACTCTGACTCCCATCACACTCAGTCACACACTCCTACTCCCATCACACACACTCTGACTCCCATCACACTCAGTCACACACACTGTCTCCCATCACACACACTCTGACTCCCATCACACTCAGTCTCCCATCACACACACTCTGACTCCCATCACACTCAGTCACACAGTCTCCCATCACACACACTCTGATTCCCATCACACTCAGTCACACACACACACACACACTGTCTCCCATCACACACACTCTGACTCCCATCACACTCAGTCACACACACTGTCTCCCATCACACACACTCTGACTCCCATCACACTCAGTCACACACACACACACACACAGTCTCCCATCAGCACTTACCTTTCCCTGGCAGGCAGGCAGCATGGTCCCTCCATGCTGCCTGTTCGGCTTCCCGGCGATTGTGCCGACAGGTCACGTGACCGGGCGCGCGTATGACGTCAGCGCGCCCGTCACGTGACTGTCGGCACTTCCGTGTCGGCACACTGCACGGGGAGCCGAACAGGCAGCACGGAGATTTCTCTGTGCTGCCTGTTCGGCTCCCCGTGCAGCCTGGCAGGCAGAGCGATGGTGAGGGGGGATCTTCCGATCCCCTCTCACCTCCGTCTCTGCCTGCAAGCGCGGTGGGGTTTTTTTTTTTTTTAAAGGGCCGGATTTTTTTTTTTTTACATTTTTTTTTTTTTTTACATTTTTTTTTTTTTTTCCAGTGCTGGGGGGCGCTGCCGCCCCCCAAAATTTGCCGCCATAGGCATCCGCCTAGGATGCCTCGCGGTAAATACAGCACTGCCTTTGTGGGCGTGGGGGAATCTGAGCATGCATGGAAAGGCTATATCACAGCTTAAGGGGGCTGGACACTGAATAAACTGTTGTGCACTTGTATTCTGGTAAAATCCGAAAATCTTTTTTGGATAACTAATTTCTGGAAAAGGCATACACAACTTGTACTGAGGTTGTAAGTGGCGTAAGGAAAGCAACAATTGCAGTTTAACAATGTTTCAACTCTGAAGGTTGGATGTCGCTGTTTAGAGCAGACAATTTGACAGCTGAAACAAAATGTGTAAATTCCTCAAAATAACTTTAAAAGATAATGCAATTACATAGTTGCCAACATCGGCCATGTTTCCAGGGACACAATTGTTCCACATGCTGCAGAAAGAGCCCGGCAGCATGTAGGATGGATATACGCACAGACACAATTATTCAAACAGGGTGGAGAGCTCATAGAACCCACCCTGATTAATTAATTGGATTGTGTCTGTGTGTGTATATATCCATCCCACAGATTGCCGGGCTGCACTTTGCATGGTCTTTCTGCAGCATGTGGAACAAATATGTGTCCCTGGAAACATGGCCGATGTTGGCAACTTTTCAATTACAGCCCAAAATGCCGAGCAGGTACAAAGTCTTCCAATAAAAAAAATATTCTCTATTTTATTCAAAAGTCCATGGACTCATAAAATCAAATATAAAGCAACTATATGTAGAAAGATTGTCAGCTAAAGACTTCCTCTGCAAAAAGAATGGAGGAAAAGTAAGTGCATCCAGATGAAACAAACGCTTCGTGCTTTCTTAAAAGAAGCCTAACAAAAAGCGGGGAAACGGGCAAAATAATATACTACAAACGCCAACAGATACAATTAAAATAATTAAAACTGCCTGAGATAAAGCGCAGATGGCCGTCGTCCTGATCAGCTACAGGAAGACATGATGTCCAGAAAGAAACGGAGAACTACGGCGGTATAGACACCTGCAATTACAAGTAGCCACCACTAGATGGTGAGCGAATGCGAGAAATAGACAGTCGCAGAAATAATGCATGTAGAAAAATAAATGGATATTTGAAAGAAATCCTACAAACCCCAAAGTCATCAACAAAGTAAATTTGTTTGAACAGTTTATATATTGTTTAATGGCACAGAAGAAATCTCTCACACCGCTCACGTGAGGGTTACTCTGGGACGGTTACAGTCCAGCAGATGCTAATTCATGTCACAATCTTTTAAATGATAGACCAATCTAGATTTCTCAGAGGATAGTGACATTGATATAGGTTTTACTACTTCCAGGAATTCCATCAGATTAAATCCATTATCAATAGACCTCTCTCTATTCTGCTTTCTGATGCGGGGTATGAATAATATTTAGCAATCAATAGGAAGTTTGCTTCTATGAGGGCAAAATCCCTTGGAAATATTTTGTCCCCCCAACCTCCTTTCGAAGCCATATCGAAAATTCTGTCACATGTATCGGTACAACTGGTATATTTCCCTGTAATCTCAGAATATGTAAATCTGTAATCATGTAAATAGGTCAGTTTTTATCTACAGTGAATGCGAAAACTTTTGCGCGTTACGCAATATATAAATTATAATAGACATTTGTTTTAAAAGCTACTTTCAGTCTAGACCAGTGATTCCCAAACCTGTCCTCAGGACCCCCCAGCGGTCCAGGATTTAGGGTTTACCCAGCTGTGTTTAAGTAAGAATATGTAGAACACCTGGTATGGCTGCTTAATAGTTAGGGAACCACACCAGGTGTTCTACATATTCTTATTTAAACACAACTGGGTAATCCCTAAATCCTACCGTGGGGGGGGGGGGGGTCCTGAGGACAGGTTTGAGAATCACTGATCTAGACTGTGGAGTCACCTCAAACAACTCGCAATCTAGAGTCCTGAGTCCGCGAATTGATGCATAAATCAGGATCACCAAATGGATATCAATTTACACCATACTAAGGTCCTCCAATGCGGTCTCTGATTAAAATAGCGTTTCCCCACACATAGATTTGTCAGGGGAAATGTTTTACTTTGTGGTCCTCTCATGCTTTTCCCCTTCCATTCTCTTCAGATGTCCAGATAGACCACATGGGCTTACTGAAGCAATTCGAGCATTTGGACCCTCAGAATCATCAAACCTTTGAGGCCCGGGATCTGGAGCTTCTGATTCAGGCAGTAAGTCTCCGAAAATGTCTCCGAATGGGTGGGAATCCAGGCCGCTAGAAAATAATGGGGGCTGGATGGAAATTTAGCATTGTATATCTCCCCAGGTTTTCTCCATGTCTACACAGCCAATATTGTTCCTGTTTTTTAATTAATAAGAGCCTTCATATTCCACAGAGCTGTATAATGGGGCAAACCTACGAATAATGGGGACGGTAAATAAACTAAACGCCTGTGCAGAAGTTTTCCTAATTTATTTTGAAGTCCTGGTACTTTATGTCTGAGAAGATGGTCAGCAGAGGGCAGTGTTGCTAAAGAGTATGTAATGACATGATTTATCATGGTCTAATTTCCCAGGCCACCAGGGACCTGGAAAACTATGATGCCGCCCGTCACGAGGAGTTCAAACGCTACGAGATGCTAAAGGAGCACGAACGGAGGGAGTATCTCAAGTCTCTCGATGAGGAGAAGAGGAGGGAGGAAGAAGTCCGCTACGAAGAGCTAAAAAAGAAGCACAAGGAGCACCCCAAAGTCAATGTCCCAGTACGTTCCAAACAATTGCCCCTTCCCGCTGTGAAAAGGCTTATGGGAGATCCTGGCAAATATTCATATCCACAGCAAGAGGACATAGTCTGAAATTATAGGGGAAAGGTTTAAAAGTAATATCGGGAAGTATTAACTTGCCGAGAGGGTAGTGGATGCATGGAAAAGCCTTCCAGTGGAAAATGTAGAGGTAATGAAGGAGTTTAAGCATGCTTGGGATAGGCACAAGGTTATCCTAGATAAAAGATAGGACCAGGGACTAATTCGAAAATTAGGGCAGACTAGATGGACCAAATGGTTCTTATCTGCCGACGTGTTTCTACGTCACCCGAATATGTAAAGTTCTAAGAATTACAGGCGCACTTGGGACTTGCCCTTTCCACAGACACATGAGGGGTTTTGTATAAATCTTTCCACACAAATGTTTTGGGAAGTTTATAAAAAGAAAAAGTTGCAATTAACCTTTGTCCTGGTGGGGGGGGGGGGGGGGGGTCTGCATTATACACAGGCCCACATGGTATTGTACCTGTGTGCACCATCTCCAAGATGACCGATGAAATGAGCCATATCCTTTGAGCAGATTCATAAACAAAGTGTCGGCACCAAGTGGCAGATAACTTACTATTACACTTTATTACACCATAGATGAGGGGGCTGCAGGTAAGTAATCACCCTTATACGCAGATATGGCTAAGAGGCTGGAAAGATAGCTGCAGCCCCCTCTGCGTGTGGAGACTGACTGACTGACTATAAGTAAAGATAGATCCGTATCTGCACTCAAGGTGTGTGAAGGTGCCGAGGTCCTGGGGCGCCACCCAAGCCAACAGTGCATAAAAATCAAATAAAGGATCCACTGCAATTGACTGGATCCTTTAGTTGATTTTTATGACCGACAAAACCACTAGTGACGTCTCAGTGGTGTGGCGGAAACCAGACATTAGGCCATGCAGTGATTTTCTCTAAATGGAATCGGCAATCATTTTGCTCATCAGCCTGTCTGAGTGAGGCCTACGCTGACACTACGCTCTTAATCTCCTGGAGCAGGATCCACAGCTTATTGATCCCGTCTTTTAAGGCTCTGTATTTGAGGACCACACATCACATCCTCCTGCAGGAACTGGTTCAAAGCTTTTTTGGTTAATTTTTATTTCCTCCCTGATTTATGTTTCATATTATCCGCAGGGGAGTATGGATCAGTTGAAAGAGGTGTGGGAAGAAACAGATGGCCTGGATCCCAATGACTTCAACCCCAAAACCTTCTTTAAATTACATGGTAATGAGATGCTGCCTTTCTTGCTAAATTGCGATTTACACCCAAATAAGACTTAAATAAAAAGCTTTAGACAACTAGGAGACTAGGCAGGATCAGAAAATGTCGGGCCAGACTGGAAATACACAATTTTTGTTAATTTAAATCAAAATCAATCAGAATTAAACTAAAAGAGCTTTTTACAAAAATATAGAGAGAGAGTGTGTAATCAATATAGATTGTAGTCTATTTAAATGGACTGTATCAGCTAAACATAACTTATACTGTGAATGTAGAGAATAAAACATTGATAATGATCTATACATTGTGTTAGCAGATTACTTAAATTAGAACCTGTGTTTTAATTGTCTGTGGAGTCTCCTGTTTGACATCACCTGTGGCCGGATATGCAAATTACACATTTCCCATTGAAAACCAGTTCATATGCAAATCAAGCCACAGGTGATGTCATAAGCAGGAGACGTATTTAAAACACACGTGTGTCCTTATTTTACGTATTTGGTTCCAATTTTGCCAACACAATGTATAGATTATTTCCCTGTTTATATACCTCTGCCTTTAAACCACATTGATGGGTAATACAAGTTGATCTGGATTGTGGTTTTGGAGCATAACTGCCACCACCTAAAACAATCTAGTGATTTCAGATTATCTGCGATGCTTTGTTGAATTGCACTCACATTTTTTTGTAAATGTTTATATATTTTTTTTTTAATATCATATTTTCTGTTTGGTGCTGTAGTTGGGAAGACTTCTCATTATTTGAGGGATTGACAAATCCCAGGAGCCAGGCTTCCAAAAACCCCTACTGCTCGCTCGATGAGAGGTCCATCTCCCTGGCTCCTGAATTAGTCCCGCCATCTACAGAAATTTGACTCACTGTATTATTGTAGCTCTTTGACTTTTTTTTTTTTTTTCTTTCAATTTACTTTATCTTCTCCTAGCATTAGTTTGTTTAACCCTTATTAACTTATATTTTCATTCATATAGATCATATTTTTGTCAGGGCACTTTTTCTCTGTCATTGTGCTTTCTATTCTGTGTTATACTATACGTTTTATTGTGGTTATTGCAGCATTTTGTTGAGCGTGTGTATGTATACATACCACAATGAATGGATTTCCAGTTAGTGTCTGGGCTGTACCATTCTAATGGATAATCTGTTACCTTTTACATCACATTAACATTTAGTTATATAACGCCAAAAGTTAGGTAGCGCTAGGCACAGAGCATAGAGCGGGACTACATAGTAAGTTAGATTAACTAACAAGAACAGACTGGTACGTGAGAGAGTCCTGCTCACAAGCATCCAATCTATAGGAAGTGGGGGACATGAGACATACAAGGGAGTGAATCGGTCAAAGGGAAGGCTATGGTAGTACAGTATGAGGGATGGTTGGAGCTAGGTGGGTTTGGCCAGAGATTGTGTGTTCTAGTTGGAGGAGTTGGAAGCTTCCTATTTCTAAAAGTGTTTGAGGACATTGTGAGTAGTATTCTTCAGTTTTCATTAACACCAGCTAAACACTTGGCCGCTCATCACTTTTTTAAACATTTCCATTTTTTCAGACACCAATGGAGATGGAGTTCTGGATGACCAGGAGCTGGAAGCACTCTTTACCAAAGAGGTACGATAAAGCACTTTATTTAAAAAAAATTAGGTCATTTGTGTAATGCTGGTGGGGAGCCTAGAACATGAGACCTTATTTAACACATTTCCAAAGTTGATTGTGGTAGAAAAGATCACACAAGTATGAGTATGGTATGCAGCAGCAGGAACTCCACCAGGTATCCAGTATATAATAATCCAAAGAATGCCCAGCACACTCAGCCGTGAAATTTAAAGGGTTCATTTCATCACACGTGGCAACGTTTTGGTTCTCAAAAGCTTTCTCAAGCCACTGTGATGCAAGAAACCTTTAACTTTCATGGCTGAGTGTGCTGAGCATTCTTTTTGGATTATTTTACACATGCCAGAGAATGTAGGTGTTTTTTTTTGTCTCTAAATAGAGGTGGGAGTGCTCGGTTCGGCAGCACATATACTAAAATTGGGACGATACAGAGGAGATTAGTATGGCCGCTGCGCAAGGATGGCACACAAATTCGTGAAGCATTCCATATTTTTGCTCCAAAAGTACTCCCCATACATGACGGCCTATGCTGGCACTGCTCCTCGGCCCCCGGCACACTCATCCACTTGTGGTGGCGGTGCGACCGCATTAAGCCTTTTTGGAGGGCATTACACGCCATCACAACTCAACTCTTAGACAAACCACCCCAGTTCAAGCCTGAATATCTCCTGTTCCACAACACATCCCTTAAACCATCACAAGACGTTACTACCAAACCTAATCATAGCTGCTAACAGCTTGAGACCACTGCACTGGAGAACAGCTATTGTACCCTCTATCAAACACTGGATAGACAGAGTAGAGTAACTGCACGGTGATGGAGATCTCCCTATACTCCCCAGAAGACAGAGCTAGATACACTGGCATATGGTTTCACTGGTTAAAATTTCTTAAACTCCCCTTCGATGCTTCCAAATCTCCAATAGTGGTACTGTCATGCCTCCGTCTCGACCTGACCATACTCTCTAGATATCTAGACTCCCCTGATCTCAAGATTCATGTATACAACATGTTTTTACAACACTGATTCAAACTATACCTGTTTTTTGCAGTTGAGCAGTGCTATAGTTATACACTGTAACTAGATCCAGGCACAATAAAAAGCGGTCTGGTGAGTTCTACAGAGTGGGCTATATGCTGCATAGCTCGGTGTGTGACCTACATGTGTCCTTCCCTGTCACCGGGGATATACTTCATGCAGGTACCACTTCCAAGGTACTCTGTGGCAGATGTGACCTTATCCCAGCTGCGGCTTGTTGGGAACTGCTGATTATTGCTGAAAGCAATTGTCTTGTTTAACTTTTTTACTATAGTTTGGGAATTCTGCGTAACCCTTTTTCATGTGTCTACAGCTAGAGAAAGTTTATGACCCTAAAAACGAAGAGGATGACATGGTGGAGATGGAAGAGGAGAGACTGCGCATGAGAGAGCACGTCATGAAAAATGTAAGTTTTCTCTATTTCACATAAAACCTTTTTTTTTTTCTTCAAATGGGAACTGTATGTGGGGCATTTTGGATACACATCTCCAGCTCTGGTGGAAACGCATTTCCTGCTCTGCTATTGGCTGTTTGCAACACGAGTGACACTCACACACCAGTGATGGAGAGAGCCAGTCTGGTGCTAGTCTCTCTGCCACTGAACGGGGGATCCCACTTGTCTTGGCCTCTGTGAAATTAGTGGTGGAGAGCCATTGACTGATGCACCATTCAAAGGGCATTTTTAAGGTTTTCTTCTGCCTCGTTTAAAATTCCTTTTTTCAGTTTATTCCCCCTTTTTAGTAAGTGTTGTTCTGTTTCAGGTGGATGTAAACCATGACCGCTTGGTAACTCTGGAGGAGTTCTTGAAGTCTACAGAGAGGAAGGAGATAAACGAGCCTGACGGCTGGGAGGTAGGGTTCTCAGTCCTCTAGGACCATAAAGTGTTTCTCTTCTTGATTGATGGAACTTTTCTGATATGGCAGTGTGGTAATTAATTATTTAGAACTGGTGATTGTTATATATATATATATCGCCAGGTTCGGGTACCTGGAGATTGACCAGAGGAACTTTAGGTTTGGGTTTATACAGATTCCCCTCTGTAACATGTTAATGTCTCTATATTTTGCATGATATAGCAGTGGATTACTTGATTTACATTATTAATGCACTCCCAATACATAATGGGCTTAATTCATGAAAGTAAGAGAATATACTGCAAACTCACTGCTATTTGCCCTTACTTCTTCAATTCTCTTGTCAATAGTCTGCAGTACCTTCTTTCTTGAAGAAAGACCATAATATATTCTGGAATTAGCTACTCCAGCACTTGCTTAACTACAACTCCCACAATCCATGTGGTGTGCAAAGCTTTGTTCGGCATTCTAGGGATTGAAAACATGGTTTTATCATGTCTGCCTAGATGTAATGTTACTGATGCAGACGTGATTACTGTACCTGCACTGCCAAATCACGCATTCTGTTCCATGCGTTTCTCCAGACTGTGGACCAGACCCAGACCTATACAGAAGAGGAGCTGCGCAGGTTTGAACAGGAGCTGGCTGACCAGGAGGCCATCTTGAGCCAGCAAGCGGAGAAACTCCGCCAGGAACATGAGGAGCTGCAACAAAGACAAATTGAACTGAATGCCCAGAAGAAGGAATATCATCAGGTAAGAGCATAGCGGGTCAGCATGTGGTCCATACGGAGCTGCTTATACAGGCGATGTGAAGGCCGGGCGCTAAATCCTATTGATCTGGTTATGGATGGATCAGTCATAGGGTGATATTCTTCCTTTCCCTGTAGGCTGTCATGCAGATGGAACAGAAGAAATCCCAGCAGGCCGCAGCAGGTCCCAACGGGGAGCTGAAGTTCCAGAATGAGGTGCCTATTCCAGCAGATGACAAAGGTGAGCGTCTGGCTTCGATGACCAGCTTCCTGCCTTTACACGTCCTGTTTCAGGAATAAATCTTCTTTGTACTGTAATTGTAAAGAATGCAAAAAATGTTTACATTGCTTTGGTAAAATTGCAAGACCACACACACACACACACACACGCACTTTGTATACAAATCCATAAAGGTGTTGTTAAATATGATATAGTCAGAGATTAATTTCACAAAAGATCTTTGATATCAAGTCCCGAGTGCTCCTTTCTGTCTCTGTGTGTGTGATAAGGATCTGTTTATCCAATTCACCAAAGGTTTGTCATTTAATGAAGTGAAAGAAAGGAAGGTCTCAGTAGGCCACAAGCCTTGGTCTAAATGATTTGCAAGAATATGAGAGCTTGTGTATATTTAGTGTAGTTATTTATTTATTTATTTTTAAATACAACTTCATGGTATGTATGACTTGTATTACATTGCAACCAAAAATCCAGGCATGTGTACTGTAGGCCCTGGAGCAGCTGTTCCCATCTAACATCTATATATCTCCACTTATTTTGGTTTATAGCTGAGACGTCAAGTGTATTGTTTTCAGCAGGATGTTCTATGGTTTGACTTTTTTTCATGAAACATAGAAACATAGAATGTGTCGGCAGATAAGAACCATTCGGTCCATCTAGTCTGCCCAATTATTTTTGAGTACTTTTATTAGTCCCCAGTTCCCTATCTTATAGCTAGGAGAGCCTTGTGCCTATCCCACGCATGCTTAAACTCCTTGACTGGGTTTACTGCTACCACTTCTGCTGGAAGGCTATTCCATACATCCACTACCCTCTCAGTAAAGTAATACTTCCTGATATTACTTTTAAATCGTTGCCCCTCTAATTCAAGATTATGTCCTCTAGTTGTGGTAGAACTTGGTTCTGCTTCTTGAGTTGGGTGTAGTAAGAAACTACGGCTTGTCCCTTAGACGGAGCTGTAGAGTCTGTATGTACACAGGGTAGTCAGGTACCAGCTGTCTGCTATCACTATAAGATAACAAAGAGCACAGAAACCTCCTTCGCCAAACTTCAATACATCAAATAGGCACGCATTACCCTCGGTACTTAAAGGGACGGTATCAATAAAATATTCTTAAGGTTTCACTCTGAATGTAGAGAATCAAAAAAAGATTGAAAATAGTCTATATAGTGAGTTGGAAAAATAGCAAGCAAATGTCTAAATTAGAAGAATAGTTTTTATTTATTTATTTTTTTTAATGGATCTGTGGAGTCTCCTGCTTATGACATCACCTGTGGCTTGATATGGAAATTACACATTTCCTATAGAAAAGCAGTTATTTGCATTTCTAGCCATAGGTGATGTCATAAGCAGGAAACTCCACAGATGCATTTTTTCCAAATGTAGACATTTGCTTGCAATTTTGCTAACACAATATATAGATCATTTTCAATCACTTTTTATTATCTACAGTCACAATAAAAAACAATGTTTAGGTGATAGTCTCTTTGAGCATCTTCACTGAGGTGGTCAGTGTCTCTGCTATTAAAGTATATCTCCGAAAAAGGGCTCTCTACCTCATGTATCAGTCTGTTCTTGCGAGCAGGGCTCTCTAACTCATGTATCAGTCTGTTCTTGTGAGCAGGGCTCTCTACCTCATGTATCAGTCTGTTCTTGTGAGCAGGGCTCTCTACCTCATGTATCAGTCTGTTCTTGCGAGCAGGACTCTCTAACTCATGTATCAGTCTGTTCTTGTGAGCAGGGCTCTCTACCTCATGTACCAGTCTGTTCTTGCGAGCAGGGCTCTCTACCTCATGTATCAGTCTGTTCTTGCGAGCAGGGCTCTCTAACTCATGTATCAGTCTGTTCTTGTGAGCAGGGCTCTCTACCTCATGTATCAGTCTGTTCTTGTGAGCAGGGCTCTCTACCTCATGTATCAGTCTGTTCTTGCGAGCAGGACTCTCTAACTCATGTATCAGTCTGTTCTTGTGAGCAGGGCTCTCTACCTCATGTACCAGTCTGTTCTTGCGAGCAGGGCTCTCTACCTCATGTATCAGTCTGTTCTTGCGAGCAGGGCTCTCTACCTCATGTATCAGTCTGTTCTTGCGGGCAGGGCTCTCTACCTCATGTATCAGTCTGTTCTTGTGAGCAAGGCTCTCTACCTCATGTATCAGCCTGTTCTTGTGAGCAGGGCTCTCTACCTCATGTATCAGTCTGTTCTTGTGAGCAGGGCTCTCTACCTCATGTATCAGTCTGTTCTTGTGAGCAGGGTTCTCTACCTCATGTACCAGTCTGTTCTTGAGAGCAGGGCTCTCTACCTCATGTATCAGTCTGTTCTTGTGAGCAGGGCTCTCTACCTCATGTATCAGTCTGTTCTTGCGAGCAGGGCTCTCTACTGCATGTATCATTCTGTTCTTGCGAGCAGGGCTCTCTACTGCATGTATCATTCTGTTCTTGTGAGCAGGGCTCTCTACCTCATGTATCAGTCTGTTCTTGCGAGCAGGGCTCTCTGCCTCATGTATCAGTCTGTTCTTGCGAGCAGGGCTCTCTGCCTCATGTATCAGTCTGTTCTTGCGAGCAGGGCTCTCTACCTCATGTATCAGTCTGTTCTTGCGCTTTTATTTTTTTTTTGTTCTCCTTTTTGTGTTTTTTTTTTTGTTTTGTTTTCCTTCGTTCAATTTTTGCAATACTTCACTTGAAATAATTTTTTTGCAAGTTTTCTCCTGGGGATTGATCCAGTCCAGCAGTAACTCAAGCAAAGGAGAGTCCTCATCTTAGCCTCGAGCCAATCCGTGGTCTCCCAGAGAGATGCATGGGCATCTAATTTCCCTATTTGTATGCAAACCCAATTTTTTTTTTTTTTTTTTTTTTTTTTTTTACAAAGTACAGATTAAACACTTAACAAGTGAACCAGTTTGTTTGCTGCTTGTACTGTCCATTCAAGCGTCACTGTAGCTGAAATATAATTGCCTTTTGATGAAGATATATACACCACTTTTTACATTAATTGTTTTATCACAATATTGGCAAAAAAATCCAATAACGCTCAAACAATAGCACATATAAGTAATGATCTTAACTGCCTTGATGTGAATGAAACCACATTGGGATTGCATCACACCTTCGAAGCCTTCCCCAGAGACTGTTACTGTTTAATAAAGAAAAAAACACTCATTCAGCTCGGGTGAGGAAATCCGAGTTCCCTTGTGCAAAAGGGGGACATGATGCAATACACCTGCTGTGCCATAGTAAAAATGACAAGAAAATGCATATTTATAGGGATTCTTCTCATTCCATTAAGAACAATTGGCGGCATCAACAATTAAGTTTTTAAATGAAACTTTAATGAAAGATTACAAAGCAAGTACCTTATTGAGCCCTCTCTGATTGTATTCTATTTATCAGAGGTTTGAGATTTTTACAATGCAGCAGCATTCCTATTTGTTCCTGTTCTCTTTAAATGATCACTCCAGTCTGAGATTAAAAATGGACAAATCCCTGCATATTAAAGCCGACACTTGGAGTAGTACAGCAGCTTGCACCACGGTGCTTTATAATTCACAGGTGTCTCCCGAACTACTCGCTCTTCAAATCAGAAGCCACTTGAAGTCTTGTCTATGAATTCCAATGCTCCAGGTACAAAGAGATCCCACTTATATCGCAATGCATTTCTTTGAGCTCCTAACGTAGCATTATAAAGGGTTTCACCTATATTTATTTTTAACACATTGCTTAAAAATGCATTTATTTGTACATTTTTACTTCACTCAAAACATACTTTTATGCAGTCGTACTCCCCGTGTGACAAATGGTGCCCAGCATCCGTGATCTCCCACAGAGATACACGTCACACAATCACCACTGTCCAAAATGAGCAGGTAGCTTCTGGATGAAGTTGTTACTGCACATGCTTAGTGCAAGAGGACCCAGTTCATCTGCACTCAGCCTCTTGCAAGTAACCAAAAGTGGGGGGGTGCTAGAAACGGGGAACTTTGATAAAGTTTTTATTGAGGTTTTCCTGCAGGCATTGCCATCTGTAAAAAAAATTTAAAAAAAATGTAAAAACGGTGCAATCAGACAGATGGATGAAAGTGTTTCTCTTTTGAGTTAAATCCTTTTTTTCTTCTAAGTCAAATACATTTCTTTTTCTGTTCACAGCTAAAGCAGAAGAGCCTCAACATGGTGTAGACATTCATCCTGGTGCACCAGGTGAAGCATCGGAACACAAGCCCGTTCAGAAAGAACCTGAGCCGCTCCAGAACCAGCAATTAGCACAAGGCCAGCCAGCTCATTCAGACCAATAATAAGGGGGGGGAGGGGGGGGGAAATCAGGGGGCCAAGTAGCAGAAAAACCAAATCTTCAGGTATCTCTAGAAGTGAGCGCTCCTGCATGGCCAGATCCTCGTCCTTCCAAATTTCAAAGTCAATGGATGTGCAATCAGCCTCGGGGTAAATCTCTCACATTGGGAATCGGGCTTTTTGTTTTCAAAAAACAAATAAAGTAAAAATAAAAATAAATTTTATGAAAGATAGGGGGAATGAGGGAACAGTTAGTGTTTACTAGAGACAAAAGTCTCCTGGTGGTGTCATTTCAAGAAGCCTCAAACCGTTTACCAATGTTACGTAAAAATCGCTTGCTAATGGCATTGCTTCAAATATTGTTGGTGGCAATGCTTGTGCAGTAGATGTTATCAGCCAATAAGATTCCTCCCCCTTTTTCATGGTTTGGAGAGACCAATTCAAGCCCTATAGGATCGCTCATATTCTTTAAAAACTCAGATCGATCTCTTATCCTAACTGGTTTCTTTTACAAATTTAAGGGAATCTGTAAAAAAAAAATTTAAAAAAAAGTTTTTTACCAGAATTTATAATCTGCTTTAGTTGAATGAAAAAAAAAAAATCAATTCATTGTAGCACCCTTTGAAATTAAATAACCTAATTCCTGTAAAATGCTGGTAACATTTGTCACCCTTCTGTATTCTGATTAGCTCTGAAATTCAGGTTTTATATTTTTTTTTTCCTTTATTAATTTTCGATTTTTGGATTCTGAGAAGAACATAAGTGTTTATTGTCCCCCACCTAACCATTGTTGACGGTTAAAAATAATCTTAACTTTTGTTGTACATGTGAGCTTGCAATTTCTGCCATTAAGAGAAAAATTTGGTTTTTCAATCGATGTCTCCTGTGTGACATCACTTGTCTTTCGGATGCAAATGAACTACTTTCAATGACGAATGTTGAGCCACAAGATGATGCCATAATCCATGAGACAGCCCATATTTCTCTTAATGGATTTGCTTGCACTTTTGTTAAACAACGTTGTTGAGAATTTTGATATAATCTACATCGATGTGGTTACGATGAGACAATGTTGAGTCCATTTAAATTTCCACTTCTCTAAGAGATGTATAAATGTCTTTAAAAAAACCAAAGGAAGGTTGGGAGAGCTCTGGAAACTGGTTGTATTCACTAGATAAAGCCAGCATTTCAGAATGTTTTGAACATTTTTAGACCTGACCTGTAAGCTGTACAAATTAATATATATATATATATATATATATAACAGCAAAATATTATTTTACCTACTGCAGCCACCAGTTAACCAGGGATGACTTGGTAATCTCTTTCTAAGCAGTTGTATCTGAAACTCAGCATCGTTTGGAAAATGGATCTAGTGTAGTCTTTTATACAGTTTGCAGTGTTTTTTTTTTTTTTTTTTTTTTTAATGGATACAAGTCTTAGCATGCGCTCTGAGTGGTAATTCGTGGGGGAAAAAAAAAGTATTTCCACTGAATACTAATTATTTATAATGTTAGACTTGGAAACAAAAAAAATCTTTTACATCCACGGTTCCTTCGATGACCTAGAAAGACAACGTTCTTAAACCTTTCTGCTAAAACCTTGTTTAAATTGTTATCATGCTCCTTAATTTTACGTGAAACCGAGTATAGGTGATGGATTCCCTTTAAATGTCTGTAGATTAAAAAAAAAAAAAGGACACAATAAATCATTTTTCTGAATAGCATTTCATTCCAATACAGATGAATCATAATATTGATTTAAAAAAAATATAGTAATTGTGCATTTTACCAGAAGTTGGTGCTTTGAGACTCCCAAGATTTTTGCTTTTTGTAGCTGTTCTTGAATTTATTAAGTTTTTATGTTTTGAAGGGGCTCGGGGAACTAAACACGGATTATACTGTGCATGTAGAGAATATAAAATGATTGGGAAATGATATATATTGTGTTAAGTGAAAAACGGCTTTTAAATGGGTCCTCAGTTTGACATCACTTGATATGCAAATTATTACATTTCAGTGGGAAAAGTGTAATTTGCATGTCGAGCCAAAAGGTGAGACATCAGACATTTGAAAACATATTTAATGATGTGCTTGAAATTCAGCTAACTTAATGTATATAGACCATTCATTAACCTCTACATTCACAGTATAAATAATATTTAGGTAACAGAATCCCTTTTAAATTTGTCTAATCTTTCCATTTCATCCCAAGCTGTTTCTGCAGGTATAGTGTCGGCTATGGCCTACATTTCCCATACTGCCCTGCCAGACTCTTTATATTGGGAGATATAGGCCATATGTTGGGAGGGCCACAGTCTGACACCCCAATTTTGTTTTTAAAAAATGCTTTCTATATCCAAAACATGAAGCTGCCACATAGATCGTGTATATTTCGCTTGCAAGAGCCATTTGTACACTCACAGATGGCTTTCAGCCTGTGCAATAACTTTGGTTATCCACCGTGTAACTCCAGGCAGTTGAACACCTGATTATTCCCATTTCCAAATTGGATCCTGTTAGCCAGTCACCAGAAGTATGTGGGTCCATTTGTGTTGTTTTGCTTCACTGTTTGTCATTTTGCGTCAAAGTTTCCTTTGACACAGGTATGTCATGTTATCAAGATGCAGAGGATGGTGTGTATGGGAGGATATGGTACCCAGACTTGCATCCTGAAGTGTGTACCATAGAAACGGGTGGTTAGATGGCACTGGGTAAAGGAATCCTAGTTTCCTCATACTGCCAGTGTCCTTGGTTTGTGGCAGTGCTGTTTTTGTACCTACCATGTTATCAGGTTGTGACTACTTAATAAAAGCCTATTGATGCAGTTTGGGTTTGGAGTTCTGCAGTGTTTATTTGGGGACATGTGGAAGAGAGGATGCCAAATACAGCTGATATAGGATTAAAGCAACCGGCGTCCGATCTCCACAACCGGACAACATTGCAGTCTAATGCTGGGCTGGCTGAGGATGTGCATGCAGCAAGTGGGAGCTGCTGGGCTGCGTGCATGCACTGAAATGCCCATATACATAGTTTTTTTTTTTTTTTACCTACAGGAAGAGCACATAGCAACAGGGCTGATGTTGGCACCATGGAGGAATGAGCTCAGATATTTCTAAGTGGCAGGAATTGCGGATTCCCCCTACATGAGATCCCCACCAAGAAAAGCAGCAATGGCAGCTTTGTGTGTTGAGGGAGAGGTTTAGGACCCTGCAGCCTCTTGCTCTAATCTGTGCTTATGGTGATGTCAGATATGGGAGGGCACACATGGGCTGAGGAAGCTTGAGAAAGTAAATATGCGATCCTGGGCGAAAATCAAATGGGAATAGTTTTTGCAAACTACAGAAGAAAGGTGAGTTTAAAAATCAGGTCATGTAAGGGGAAGGGGTTAAGTCGTACACACTGATGTAAGTAGTTAGACTGTTTTATGTGGAACAGCACCTTTAACTAAGTTCAGCTGAGCTGGAGAGGTGAGATTTATAATAAATGTATTTTAGAATAGATTGCAGTAAAGAAGAATTTATTCCATTTTCAATGTTGGGTAAGGTTTCAATGGGTTCTCTTAAAGCGAAAAAACTAACAGGTTTTTTAAAAAGCGAATTATAAGTTTTATATAAATACATTATATAGTGCAATAACACATTGACAAGTCCCAGGAGCTGGCCCCCTAAAATTCATATTCCTGGATCCTGAACTGGTCCGTATGGCTCTTAAAGTCTACAAATAATTGTCAAACTCTGAATTACACAACAATATTACAAAATAAACCTGGTAATGCCCCATTTAAGGTTTCATTATCTGCCATAAATCATTCATGTCTCACACAGAAGCAAACACATTTTAGATTTATTTATTTTTTTATTTTAAATAAGATGCTTGAAAAAATTGACTAATAATTGAAAAAAAAAATACCTTAAAACACAACTCCGAAGTGTCGCAACTGTGTTTCTCCCACCCCCTTGTTCTTAACATCTCTCGTGGTCTAGTCTCGCCCCGCCACACCTTCTGTTGTGCAGTAACATTACAGGCACACAGAGTAATTTGATACAAATAATTGTACCCGTAGGATGCTGTTTGCACACCTGGCACTTCATCTAACTTTTGCATATTAAAGAATAGCTGATCACCTCTACTCACTGCACCTGTGCCTCTTGTGTAAAGAGATCCTGTACTCTTGTTACTGGACAAATGTCGGCAAAAAAAATATGTTCAAGTGAAAGATTGCATCAGGCATAGTTATTTTAAATATTAATGATTTACTAATAATTACAATAAAGTAGTTTTAATTAGTTTTATAGCATTATAAGGGGTAGACTTGTTGTTTAGAATCTTAAGTCAGAATCAGGAATATCTGATCCAAGATTCTAAACATGTCCGTCCCCAGACATACAGAACAAAGAAGGCTCAATAAGGTACTACATTTGTTAAACCATTGGAAGGCAACTTCGCTCATTACAAAAGCTACTTTCCTTTCTTTTGGAATCTAATTTAGACTTCCAAGCTGCTAGTCCACAGCCATGCAGATCACTCGGTCACCTAAACATTGTACATTTAACCAGTAAATGTAGCGAATGAAATAAATATGGAAAATGATACATAAATTGTGTTGGCATAATTAAATGGAAATGCACAAATTACGAGTGTGACTGCAGTGCTCTGCTTACCTGGATGCGTTATGTATTATATTTCACGCCGTTAAAAGAGCTATTCTCATTGTATATTTGGCCCCAGAATCCCAGCGATCGCTTTTAATCAAGCTTAAGCTCGGTCACTGGGAATGTTCTGCATGTTTGAATTGTCGGCCTGCTCATGATTGGCCAGGGGTTTAAAGCCCACTCCATATTAGGAGCGAACCAATATCACTCCTATTCCGATTGGTCGCTTGGTTAAAGGGACTGAATTCGTCTGAGGCGCCAGTTTGTCTAGGCCTCAGGTCTTGACTCCCTACTGGTTACTCCCCCAGTTGCTCGCCCCTTGACTCCCTACTGGTTGCTCCTCTAGCAGCCCCGTTCTTATTGGTCCATACTAATATGGCACCAAGTTTAATTTTGTCTGGCTATTGTACAAGAGACAATCTGTTTAACTGTACGTTGTTTTGTCCAAGGTTATCTTGATCTTTCCGTGTATAAATATTCTTCATTTTGTACAATAAATTGTTGTTCCTGTTAACGCCAATGAGACTGGTGTCGTCCATTCCATGCATATTGGGAGAAAAGACTTGGCGAAATGGAGCTCCAGTGGGACAAGGTAGCACAGCAGAACCAGAGGGGAGAACATCTGAATCTTAAACGAGCAAGAGACATCATAGCTCTTGGCATCCCGTTACAAAGAGAAAAAAGGTAGATCGAGAAAAATGAACAAAAATTGTACATTTCAATCATTTTTTTCATGTTTTTTTTGTATTTGTCTGTCATTCACCATATAAAACAATATATAAGTTAGATTATAAGTGTCTATTGCTTATCACATCACCGTGTAGGTGAGAAATTCATTCAAACCCACACTACAAACAAAATTTAGGTAATTGAATCCCCTTATAGAAGACAAATGCATGTATTTAAAACAGTGATTCTCAAACCTGTCCTCAGGACTCCCCTCCCCCCCCTCATTTAGCGATTACCC
This sequence comes from Pelodytes ibericus, assembly GCA_036172795.1. Classification (NCBI taxonomy): domain Eukaryota; kingdom Metazoa; phylum Chordata; class Amphibia; order Anura; family Pelodytidae; genus Pelodytes; species Pelodytes ibericus. Next base: position 61,843,095 of record CM069866.1, on the reverse strand, counting down.
AGTTGTGTTTAAATAAGAATATGTAGAACACCTGGTGTGGTTCCCTAACCATTAAGCAGCCATACCAGGTGTTCTACATATTCCTAATTAAACACAACCGGGTAATCCTGGACTGTTGGGGGGGGGGGGGGGGGGGGGGCAGGTTTGAGAAGCACTGATTTAAAACCTATATTTAAAGCACAAAACGTTTTCCCATTTCTGCTTCTATCATAGAGGAAAAAGTGAAAGAAAATTGGTGACATTAGTAGGATTATAAAAAGGCATGTAGATTTACTGGTACATTAATTAACTGGTACCTAATGGCATGTAGATTTACTGGTACCTAATGGCATGTAGATTTACTGGTACATACCCTTTTATCACCTGACCGCCAGCCTCCTTTTTCCACTGTGAAGCATGAAGACTAATATGGCCGCTGACTATAACTTCAGCCTTACCACATAGCCTCTAGTGCAGGGGTCCTCAAACTACGGCCCGCGGGCTACGCGCGGTTTACCTTTTATTTATTTATTTATTTCTGGCAGCCGCAGTGGATGCGGCTGCAGGAAGAAGAAGAAAAAAATTGCCGCGACCGGATCCGGTGACTGTGATTCCTTCCTCCGTGCAGGAGGACACTGCGCAAGACGTCCGGCCGGGGACACAGCAGCTGGAGGTAAGTAATGGGGAAGGGGGGGAGGAGGGAGGTATAACGAGCACTGGAATGGCACACTATTCCTGGGCATCTGACTGGTACAATATTCCTGGGCTCTGACTGGCATAATATTCCTGGGCATCTGACTGGCATAATATTCCTGGGCATCTGACTGGCATAATATTCCTGGGCATCTGACTGGCACAATATTACTGGGCTCTGCATGGCACAATCTGACTGTCATAATATTACTGGGCTCTGACTGTCACAATATTACTGGGCTCTGACTGGCACAATATTACAAGCATACGAATGGCACAATAATAGTGGCATCTTAATGGCACAATGGTATTGGCATCTGGCACAATAAAAGTGGAATATTAGTGGGCAAATTGGCTGTGGCTTATTAATGACAAAATGATACTGGCATATAATTGGGCAAATTGGCTGTTGTATATAGAGAGAGAGATTGTTTTAGAATTTGTTCATAGTTTTTGTTTTTACTATAGTCCGGCCCTCCAACGGTCTGAGGGACAGTGAACTGGCCCCCTGTTTAAAAAGTTTGAGGACCCCTGCTCTAGTGTTTACATAGAAGATACACAGTGGGGTCCCAAAGACCCCAACAGCTAGTGCTGTACATTTAGTGCTGTACGTTTAGTGCTGCCTCTATCAGGATCCATGCCTGAGCATAAATATACAAACCAGGTTTACACTAGAGATGGGGTAATTGATTATCTTCTACTTTTGGTTTAGAAGCTTAAAGTTAAAAGGAGCAGTAAAGGGTCTGCCTAGGTCGTTCCGAAATGGTATCCTCGGTCCCAGGGACGGATTAAAGCATCATGGACCTGCTGCTTAGGATTTTGGTGGTCCTGTTTATGGCAATACTGGTAAAAACAATTGCTTTGTGCTTTCATTTTATAAAACACAAATTAAATATTTTAATTAGCATTAAAGTGCAATAACAGACACTTATTATGTAGTGCCATACTGGGAATAAAAGCCAGCCCTGAAATTAATAGTATGCCAGCCCCATAGCATAACATCACTATACCAGCCCCATAGTATTGCGTCATTATACCACCCCCATAGCATAAAATCACTATACCAGCCCCATAGTATTGCGTTATTATACCAGCCCCATAGCATAAAATCACTATACCAGCCCCATAGTATTGCGTTATTATACCAGCCCCATAGCATAAAATCACTATACCAGCCCCATAGCATAACATCACTATACCAGCCCCATAATATTGCGTCATTATACCAGCCCCATAGCATTGCGTTATTATAAAAGGGGGGATATTTGTTATTGGGCAAATTGGCTGTGGCATATTAATGGACAAATTATCAGTGGCATGTTAATGGATAAATTATCAGTGGCATGTTAATGGATAAATTATCAGTGGCATAATAATGAGCAAATTATCAGTGGCATATTAATGGATAAATTATCAGTGGCATAATAATGAGCAAATTATCAGTGGCATATTAATGGATAAATTATCAGTGGCATATTAATGGATAAATTATCAGTGGCATAATAATGAGCAAATTATCAGTGTCAAATTAATGAACAACTTCTCACTGGCATATTTTATTGGACACCTGGCCAGTGGTGTATCTTGGTTTTGTGCTGCCCTAGGCAGACAAATTTTGGGCACCCCGCCTACCCACAATGCACACCCACGACATGACCAATAACCCACATTGCACACCAAGGACATGCCCCATCACCCCATTTACATGCCTCCATCACCCCATTATATACACATTACCATTAATATTCCCCAGCTAATTTGCCCAATAATATGCCAGTATCATTTTCCATTAATATGCCCCAGCTAATTTGCCCAATAATATGCCAGTATCATTTTCCATTAATATGCCCCAGCTAATTTGCCCAATAATATGCCAGTATCATTTTCCATTAATATGCCCCAGCCAATTTGCCCACTAGTATGCCAGTATTATTTGCCATTAATAAGTCACAGCCAATTTCCTCAATAATATGACAGTATTTGCCATTTAATCAGCCCCTGCCAATTTGCCCAATATTATGCCAGTATTATTTTGTAATTAATATTCCCAAGCCAATTTTCCCAATAATATGCCAGTATTTGCCATTGAATATGCCCCTGCAATATTTACCCAATATTATGCCAGTATAATTTGCCATTTAATATGGCCCTGCCAATTTGCCCAATAATATACCTGTGTTATTCTGCCATTTAATTTGCCCCTGCCAATTTACCCAATAATATGCCAGTGTTATTTGCCATTTAATATGCCCCTGCTAATTTGCCCAATAATATGCAGGTGTTGATTGCCATTTAATATTCCCCAGCCAGTTTGCCCAATAATATACCAGTGTTATTTGCCATTTAATATGCCCCTGCTAATTTGCGCAATAATATACCAGTGTTATTTGCCATTTAATATGCCCCCGCTAATTTGCCCAATAATATGCAGCTGTAAATTGCCATTTAATATTCCCCAGCCAGTTTGCCCAATAATATACCAGTGTTATTTTGCCATTTAATATGCCCCTGCTAATTTGCCGAATAATATGCCAGTGTTATTTGCCATTTAATAAGCCCCAGCCAATGTGCCCAAATTCCCCCATCTCCCCAGCACTTACCATGCTGCCTGTTCGGCTCCCAGGCGGTTGTGTCGACAGGTCACGTGACCCGGCGCGCGTTTGATGTCAGCGCGCCGGTCACGTGACTGTCGGCACTTCCATTTCACACTGCACGGGAAGCCGAACAGGCAGCACGGAGGTTTCTCTGTGCTGTTTGTTCGGCTCCCCGTGCACCCTGCCGGCAGAGGGAAGGTGAGGAGGGATCTTCCGATCCCTTCTCACCTCCGTCTCCGCCTGCAAGCGTGTTTTTTTTTTTTTTATTAAAGGGGCGGATTTTTTTTTTATTTTTTAAGTGCTAGGGGGTGCTGCCGCCCCCCAAAATTTTCCCCCTCTTGTCCCATGGTGGTGACCTAGAGCATCATTAGGCAGTGGGTGTGGCCTAGACAATTTATGGAGGTAGGTGTGGCCTGTGATGTCATGAAATACGTTTTTAAAATAACCTAGCGACACAGCCATGGATTAGTTTCCTCAGAGCTTACCAGCAAAGGAGGTCACGATTGTTTTTGTTAGTACAATAGTACAAAAATGTGTGAAAACGCAAATAAGAAGGTTGCTATTGCTATTCTATATAGTAGGTACACGCACATGTATTTTTATGGTTTTAATTCATTGTTATTTTGGGGGGCACTCAGGTTTTACTCCTTAGGTACAGGAGAGCGACGCAATCTGATTCCATCAATAGTCGTTTCCGAAGTATATATTCGACTTATTTCATGTTGGTTTTCTATATCTATTCCATGTTTGTCCACCGGGAGTCACTCCCAGTCCACTATATTGGTAGAGCTACCCCACCATCAATAACAGACTACCCTGTGAGACCGCTATGTTCCTCAAATGGACTAAGGCTCTCCTAATCACCTCCTTTTCTCATTCTCTGGGACTCCCAAATCTACCTAACACCCATTGATCCCAAATACAGTTAGAATCATAGAAGCTTCATGTCATGCACTTCCTACCAAGACTGATGTTACAAGCAAATGGAGGACATTTGGTGATTATGTTGGGTCGCAGAGCTCTGGCAATTTATATACATTACAGAGCTTTACAAACCACTTTAGGAGAGAGTCACAGAACAGAGTATTTTCATTTATTTTATTATAACAAAACTATAATTCAAGTAAAAAAGTAACAATCTAATAACATAAACCAGAATCAGTGTAAATATAAAAACTTACAAGGGATGTGTTATTAAATAACTTTGGTGCATTATAGTAACTGACTAGGTTTGCATTGGTCAATTGACAAACTGGAGGTGACACTTGGTGTGCTTATTTGCACACATCTGAATGATTTAACAGCTTTTTAGAAATCCTGGGACAGTGGGGGGTATAAACTTTAGGGTAAAAGTTGAAAAAAAAAAAAAAAAAAAGTTGGCTGCACCATTATTTTTCTCCCGACTCACGTGTACACATTAGCCATACCAGCGTGATAAGTATTGAGATGTACTCCCCTACTCACAGTCCTTAATTGGTAGACACTGGCAAAAGAGGTCAGGAACAGACTAGCTATTACAAAACAAACATAAATGAGAAAATGAATTTCCTTCTTGAGTTTGTTAGGTGCGTACACAGTGTAGTATTAAAGAAAACAAAAAATCTTTATTATGTGGAAAATAAATAGAAATTGTCACAAGTTCATTGTCTAGTTTGAAGTTTGGCAGTTCTCGATTCGCCAAAATAGTCCGTTTAATACTGGAATCTTTAAATGACATCTCGGCATAGTCCCACACTACTGGCAGCAACCTGGAATGCATTATTTCCTTTGTCCGTGCGCTTGCACGCTAGCTGCCAAGCATGCGAGCCCAGATCTTCTCTCGGTGCGGCGGTTCAAAGCAGTAGCCAATGGCAGCCTGTACTTCAGAGATGCGCTTCTGGAAACGGCAGCGATCCCGTGCATACTCTTCCCATGGGCCTTTGCGGGCCATTCTGTGAGCAAAACTCCACGTCACCATGGGGTGTACAGTGACCACCGAAGAGAAACGAACCTGGACAAGAGTAAATTAAATTAATTCTAAAAAAAAAAAATGTTTTTAAAAAGTGCAATGATTACTCAAAATGATTTATTTAAGGCTAGCTGCAATATTAAAGACACTGTCTATTATATTCACTTTTTCCATAGAACACGCATCATATATCTTATTTCACTGAAGCACTGCACATGTATTCTCATCAAAAACAGACACATCGTGACTTTTATAGTCATTCTGACCTTATAGCATTTATAAAGCACAAGTGTGCATCAGGAGACAATACCAGCATTAGGTAGGTTTTATATGCCAGTACTGAGTGATTTCATTGGTCTAGCATTGCTAATCTCCATTATTATTCAGGTGTATTCCAGCTGGGAGGTTTTTAGACAAATCCCATTAATCCCTTTGGCTATGATCCAGCTACACTGTGATGACACCGCAGAGCCCTGTATCCAGTTGCTAGGCCTGTGTCATTCAAATCCCACACGTCATTGTTACGCAAGTATGTGAGGAGATTGTACTACACTCAGTCGCCTAAACATTTCAGGAGGTGACATCAGGTCTCAGTAGAGACCTTATGCAAGAGCATGAAACGGCGTAAGGATTTCTACTGAAGACTAATTAGCATGGTAACAATGCACCTAGCAAGATATTCCGGGCCTGTCAAACTAGATGTCAGTAGACACTAACAGAAACACAGAATGTGTCAACAGATAAGCACACTTCGGCCCATCTAGTCTGCCCAATTTTCTAAATACTTTCATTAGTCCCCAGTTCTTATATCTTGGATAGCCTTGTGTCTATCCCATGCATGCTTAAACTACTTGACTGTGTTTACCTCTACCACTTCTACTGGAAGGCTATTCCATACATCCACTACCCTCTCACTATAGTAATACTTCCTGATATTACTTCTAATTTAAGACTATGTCCTCTTGTAGTGGGAGTTTTTCTTCTTTTAAATATACTCTCCTGCTTTACAGTGTTGATTCCCTTTATGCATTTAAGTGTTTCTAATCTGTTAAATCTTTCCTCCAAGCTATACATGTTAAGATGCTTTAACTTTTCCTGGTAAAAATGTATCCTTCAACCCATGAACTAGTTTAGTAGCCCTTTTCTGAACTCTCTCCAAAGTATTAATTTCCTTCTGGAGATACGGTCTCCAATACTGTGTACAATACTCCAAGTGAGGTCTCAGCAGTGCTCTGTACAATGGCATGAGCACTTCCCTCTTTCTATTGCCAATAACTTTCCCTATGCAACCAAGCATTCAGCTAATACCTCTCCCTATGCAACCAAGCATTCAGCTAGCATTTCCTGCTGCTCTATTACATTGTCTACCTACCTTTAAGTCCTAAATCCCTTTCCTCAGATGTTGAGGTTAGAACTGTCAAACATTTTATATTCTGCCCTCTGGTTTTATGCCCCAGGTGCAATCTTTTGCTCTTATCCACATAAAATCTCCGTTGCCAAAGCTATGACCATTTTGTCTAGTTCACTTAAATCTTGTGCTATTTGGCTTATCCATCCAGGATCATCAACATTGAGCAATTTTGACACAATGTGCTGAAATCAGCCAAAACATTCCACAGGTTTCTAAAGGAAGAACCACATATGCACCACTTTGCGTAAGAATTACATCACTTAAACCAGGAACGTAATTATCAATCAAGACTAAAACTAAAGACCTGTGTAAATGGGTCAAGGCAGACATCTGGTGCACAGAAGGTTCTCAAACAACAAGCCTATGATTAAGTGCCATTCAGGCACGAAACGCGTAAGGCGACCTGTCTCCCTTTCTATGTCCTACGTCTCCATGTTTTCCTGCATTTTTACTGAATAAATCACATCTTTTTCTACCATCACTTCATGGATATTCCTTTTGTCTAAAACCGGTGAGTGCTCGAACCAACCTTTTTATCTTTCTCAAACAACAAGCCATTTACTTAAATGTAACTATGTAGTTATAGCAAGTTACAGAACAAATGTGGCAAGGCATGATGCCTTCATGGATATTTTTACTTACTCTTCTAGCTCTGCAAATTTTTTGCACATGGGATTCCTCACAAGGGCCATGCTCCACATTGCCCTCTACGTCATGATTTTGGGTTTCAGACTTTACTACACTCTTCGGCTTTGTGTCACTTTCTGAATCAACACAGAGGTCTGTAATGGGCACATCTGCCACTTTCGGTGGATTCCTGGGGCTTTTTGTTGGCATTGAAAAGGAAAGTGGGTTGTATGGATCGTCATTTTTACAGAATAAGGCCCACAGATCTTCATCCACCTTGCTGCAGTCTGGATTACTATCTGTATCCCAAGAGTCATCATCGTCATCATCATCATCATCATCATCATCATCAGACCAGTCACTTTCTTCATTACCATCTGGCTCATTCTTGGACCCAGAGGTACATTGCTCTTGCATGCCACTGTCTGTAGACACCTCTTCCGTCTCCGAAAAAACCTCGTCGGTTTCAGAGTCACTGGATTCATCGGACTCTCCCGACGTGGTGGAACAGTCATCCGACGGAACACAAATCATTGATAGAATGAAAGGGTTTGTACAGGACGGCAAGAGAGACTCTGCGCTCACCAGCCTGTCCGTGTAATCCATTTCTAGGTCCATGTGTTTAGTATCTTGAAGCTGCTCAATGATTGAAATAATGTTTGGCACTTCTTTCCCTTTTCCAACAACAAAGTCTGAAGGATCTGCCTGACAGTTCCAGAGATATTGTATGGATACGGTGTTCATGGTTACATCTGCATGACACATTTGTTGAATCTTTGAATGCTTCTTGTTAAAGATGCCTTTAGTCATCTCCATTGCCAATAAAAAGTCCAGAAAATACCAACACATCCACAGCACTGCTCTCAATGTCCTGGTCAACCATGTACCTGGACGTAGCGTCCAGTGCCTCAACCTTTTGTTCATTACATTTCTGACTAGAGAGACCATTGAATGTGTTAGTCTGGCAGCCATTGTGATCACAAACAAGTCTGCGCCCAGTTCCGTGGGGATGGCCTGTATCCGAGGTGGGTCTTTTAGGTTGTCCACTTGGAAGGTAGTTCCCTTGTGCCAGTAAGTCAGAGGAACCGTGAAGTTTCTCCAATATGAGCCAAGGCTGAGGTAGTGAAGACTCATGTTGTCTTTTGTCACTCCCTATAGAATAAAAATGCAGTATAAATAAAAGCGTTTGCTGCAATTTACCAACTTTACAAATTAAGTATAAAAACAGAATAGAAACTGTATCAACTTATACTGGAAACTATATAACTAAAAAATTAATTACACTCAAAGTGGGTGGAGAATTACAATATAAAAAGGAATAGTATTTACACATAAAATATTGCTAGTGTTCAGAGACAGGAGCAGCATGTTAAATGGAGAAAATTCTTCTCCAGAAATCACATTACACCAAAAACAATTCACTAGATCCCAATATAGACCAGACTATTCCAGTTATGATTCAAAACACAGCCACTCATGTCATTTACATCCAAACCAGAAAGGGTGTAGCCTTCGCACACCCACCAAACCTGCTCAATTCACACATATAATTAAAATAGGGTCAGGCTTCATGTCTACAATAGGCATTTATTACATTTACGCCAGTAACCTATAGTTAGTCACATGGCAATTGTTCTGGATTTATCAACTGGATGTTACTTCCAGCCCTACTAGGAGAAAATGAATCACATACCATATGGCCAGTTTTATCTGCTGACACAGGCAGAACGCTGCTGCAGTACACAACATGATCAATCCTCCACCCCACTCAATCCTGCCTCTGAGTGGTACCAAACAACTTTCACACCATTTGATCTAGATGGCACTTTAGCAGGCTTATGGTTTAGTTCATTAATACAAAAACCCCAAGTAATTCTGATTAGCCCTAACCTGGATGACCACATGATATTGTACCCAAGGTAGTTTTGGGACATATTTTTGGGGAGATGCCATGGCAGGCCCTTACATCAACGTATTAAGCCAATATATTGCCAATTTATAGCCTTTTGTTTAACTTGGCAAGACATTTGTAAATAAAATGACTTATTTTCATAACAAACAATGAAGGCACTTTCCACTCTTTAGGGGGGAGTTTAATTGCTGTGGAATACACCTACATACTACAAACATGACATCAGAGAAAGATGGATCTGGCTCTGAATAGGGACTGTCCATCCTGCATAGGAACACTTGGGAGGTATGTAAAAAAAACATTCTATTGGTTCCCATGGCGACTGCGCCATTCGAAGAACTGTCCCACACGTGACCTTTATAGTAACCCCAAGCTTAGCTAATTCGGGCAATTCGATTTCGATTCGCTATTAACCCCCCATCATCATCTTCACCCCGTCAAACTGGGATCCGAGGGCCTCGTGTGACAACTCACCAACATTGCACTTTGGAGTGGCAGTCAGCCAGTGAGGAAGGCGCTCCAGCAGAAGTTAGTGATAGTCTCCTGGGTCGGAGGCTCCTGAGTATTCCGGTGAAACCCGAAGAAAGTCACAACAGGTCGTAACGCGGCTCTTCTGTCTGTTCTCTTATTCAGCTCACTGAGCATTTTGCTTTTACCCTTTGAGAAGCAGCTATAGGCCCAAGCCATGCCTTATCATTGGTGCGCTCTATGTGTAATCTGTGTTCTAATCGCTGGGAAGTAAATAAAAAAATGGCGGAGGGCCGCCGCTTATATAGCGTCTCAGCGACGTAGCGACGTCGGCGGGGCGTGGTTTGGAATTCCACGAGAAGGTACGCGAGCTGTCGTCCGTAGCCCTTGGCCAAAGAATGCAGGGAGGATGTGCCGTTGCTATAGCAACAGCAGAATGGAAAGGGCGTGGCGGCGTCGTACGCAACGTCACGGGTTATTTTAGGCCCTTGTTGCTGGGAAGCACGTTACGTAATGAGACCGAATCCAGAAAGCACGTTTGCATTGACAGGGGAAGGGAATGTGAACACCATGCAAAATACTAATAGCGAACTGAAAGTGGTTGTGTAGGAGGGAAAATCTCGTGGAAACTACTACTAATTGGAGAAGGGAAAAAGACAGTGAATGTACCAAGGGTTATATGACAGAACCATTTTATATAAAATAGAGTTTAATAATTAAAGTGTCCATTTTTTTATTATTACAATCGATTTGTATATAAAATCATTCTGTTATATAACCGTTGGTTCATTCACTGTCTTTTTCCCATCTCACGCACACCTTATACTGAAACCCTAGAGCTTTACAGAGGTCCTGGACAAGTTATGGCGAACCTTTATAATAAATACCCACATACATACTCTCCCACATACACACAGAACATGTATACCCACATACATACTCTCCCACATACACACAGAACATGTATACCCACATACATACTCTCCCACATACACACAGAACATGTATACCCACATACATACTCTCCCACATACACACAGAACATGTATACCCACATACATACTCTCCCACATACACACAGAACATGGATACCCACATACGTACTCTCCCACATACACACAGAACATGTATACCCACATACGTACTCTCCCACATACACACAGAACATGTATACCCACATACATACTCTCACACATACACACAGAACATGTATACCCACATACATACACACAGCACATGTATACCCACATACATACTCTCACACAACACATGTATTCCCACATACATACTCTCACACATACACACAGCACATGTATACCCACACACTACGTACTTCACATGTATACAAACATACACATACATACAGCACATGTATACACACCTACATACATTACATGTATACACACATACACCATATACACACATACATACTCACACTTACAGCACATGTATACACACATTCTTACTCACACGTACAGCACATGTATACCCACATACTTCACATGTATACACTCATACAGCATATGTACACACACATATACATACAGTGCATGTATACACACATACTCATACATACAGCACATGTATACACACTGCACATGTATTCCCCCATACTACATACTTCACATGTATACAAACATACACCTACATACAGCATATGTATACACACACTAACACATACAGCACATGCATACACACCTACATACAGCACATGTATTCACACTTACATACAGCATATGTATACACACATACATACTCACACTTACAGCACATGTATACATGCATTCTTACTCACACATGTACACACACACATACAGCACATGTATATCGACATACTTCACATTAATACACACATACTCACACATACATACAGCGCATGTATACACTCATACATACAGCACATGTATTCACACATACTACATACTTTACATGTATACAAACATACACCTACATACAGAACATGTATACACACATACTCACACTTACATACAGCGCATGTATACACACATTCTTACTCACACTTACATACACATACATACATACATTCAGGACATGTACACATACATACAGCACATGTATTCACACATACATTGCAGGAAGTCTCTTCCTTGGCAGAGCTGCTGGAGCTACTACACTGCTGTGTGAGGAGGTGGGGGGGGGGGGGGGGGGGGTGTCACCTGTCAAGCTGATGTTGGGAGAGGAACTGGCAGTCTAAACCAACTTGCGATCTGGAGGGGTGTGCAGTTACTGAAATGATTATCCTGCTGGATCCTGAGCAATAATACTGATGTATTTGCTCAGGAGGTAACAGGATAGCATTTCTGTAAATATTTATTTTGCAGTGAATTTTCACTTTGGGCCAATGGAGCTAATATGATCTCTCTTTCGAGGACTGATTATAAGGCCAAAGGGTTTAGTCAAATTTATATATTTACAAAGTATATGTTTACATATCAAAATCAATCCAAAACTGGAGTCAAATGAACTTAACATCCAATTATCATAGCAGACTTTAGTCATTCATAATCCTCAGCCAGTCAAGGGAACTAACCATTGTATATGACAACTAGTGTTGTACCAACTATTGTCTTTACCTGATGGCCCATGTGACATGTTTCCAAAACATTAGTCATTGTACAGTAAGACTGTGGAGCTATTTAGGAATGAACCATGTGATGCCTGATTCATTATCATATGCACATGTTAAATAATTTAAGGAATGACACAGAGCCACTTTAAAAAGAAACTCATTTTATCCATACATTGTGCTGGTTCAATAGGTAACACAAGTTTAGAGGAAAAGGTATTGCTAGCTGATGTTGTTAGATTATATTACCGTATTTGCTCGAATATAAGATGACCCTGATTAGAAGACGACCCCCCCAAACTTTGGATTTTCCTTTAGGAAAAAAAACTAAAAGCGTGACTATAAGACTACCCTATAGGAAAAAAGTTTAACTTGTACATATTCACATGTAAATTGCTTTTTAATATTTAATAAAAACTTATGATATTAAAAAAAATCATTTCTTGTTTTTATTTCAATTTATGTGCCAATGCTGCCTGTCTCTCCCCCTCCCCCCAGCTTTGTCTCTCTCTCCCCCCAAACTTTTCTCTCTCCCCCCTTCTTTTCTCTCTCTCTCCCCCCTCCCTCTCACCTTGTCTCTCTCCCCCCCCTCCACCTCACCTTGTCTCTCTCCCCCCTCCACCTCACCTTGTCTCTCTCCCCCCTCCACCTCACCTTGTCTCTCTCCCCCCCTCCACCTCACCTTGTCTCTCCCCCCTCCCCTTGTCTCTCTCTCCCCCCCTTGTCTCTCTCCCCCCCCCCCTCCCCCTCACCTTGTCTCTCACTCCTTGGTGGCTAGTGGGGGCAACTGGGGGATGACTGTATGATTATGACAGCCGGTCTGTCATAATAGAAGCAAGTGACGGACAGCATGGAGGATGTCGGCACTTTCAGACATCCCCTGGCTGCCCAAACCTCCTGGTGGCTAGTGGAGGCAGCCGGAGGATGTCTGCACAATACGCGCAGACATCCTCCGCTGCTGACCAGCACTTCCGCCGTGATTTTTATAATGAAGCTGGAAGGTCCCAGCTTCATCATAGAAGTCCCGATGGACGTGCCGGGCGGCAGCAGAGGAAGTCTGCGCGTATCGTGCAGACATCCACCTGCTGTTAGCGAGGGGGATCTAGGTCCCCTGCAGCTCTGCGGGGGACCTGGATCCCTGTCTTATAGTCTGACCTCGATTTGAGGTCAGACTATAAGACGACCTCGAATATAAGACGCATTTGCTCTGAAAAAAACCTTGTCTTATATTCGAGCAAATACGGTAGTAAGCCAGAATGGTTAGTGCACAATCCCAATATGCAGCATGCAAGCTCTAACTACTGCTTACGGATAGGAGGTGAGCAACATACCATCAAATTTCCTTCACTCTCACATATATGACTTCCACATCACAGCTTTCTTTCCATGTAATATCCATCCACCTGCTATTAGACTCTCCTCTGCTCTCCCGACCTTCAAAAATACCTATAAAACCCAACTCATTCTGTGAAGTTGGAAGAAGAAGAAAAAGAGGTAAAATTAGAAGGGCCTATACTTAGAAAGAGGATAAATAAGGCATGGAATGATCGAGAAAGGAGGGGTGGAAGAGAGTATTTTTGGTACATGATGGTATTGGAGGAGATATAATATGACACACAGATGTAGGTTGTAATTAGTAAAGCATAACAGACTCAATATGTTGGATTAACATGTCCTATAGTAATGCAATTAGTTTTTGTAAATAATATATATAATATGTGGCTGGGGCATAGGTTATTGGGGCACCTGACTGGAGAATATTTTAATGGACAAACGGTGGCATATGTAATGGGCAAACTAACAGTGGTATATTTAATAGGCACCTGGCTGGGGAATATGTTAATAGGCAAACGGTGGTATATTTAATGGACAAACTAACAGTGGTATATTTAATAGGCACCTGGCTGGGGCATGTGTTAATGGGCAAACAGTGATTTATTTAATGGACAAACTAACAGTGGTATATTTAATAGGCACCTAGCTGGGGAATATGTTTATGGTCAAACGGTGGTATATTTAATAGGCACCTAGCTGGGGCATGTGTTAATGGGGAAACGGTGGTATATTTAATGGACAAACTAGCAGTGGTTTATTTTTCAATTCTTGCACACATTTACATATTGTTACTCATAAATGACAACCTTGGAAAGGAATGTTATTATCTTACAAACCATTGTTAACGATTTTGTAAGGGCTCATCCAAGGATTATCATTCATCTTAGGGTGGGCCCAAGAGGAGATCATTCTCAGATGGAGAAGCTAAAGTGGACCTAGCTGAGCTCTATGGATGTTACATTTTTACACTAACTCCATCAAGTACCTAAACTACTAAATAACTATATGTAACTAAATGTTTTTATAGTATACAGCTGAAAACTGTTGTGCTGATTAAAGAGCCAATAAAACTGTCCTTCTTTACAATCTAAATCATGATTTCCAAACTTGTCAACGTTTTCCTATTCATTTCGCAGCTCATTTGATATATGTTTTCCATGTAAAGCAAGTGACCCCAAAGCGTTGAACGGTAGTATTTATGCACTAAAGCTACTGATCACCAAATACATGGATTAACACATATACTCACCTGAAGGTGCCTGTTGCCTCCTCCTGCCCAAGTCCACCAACATGGAGGTGGTAAGGACTAGAGTTGAGCGGACACCTGGATGTTCGGGTTCGAGAAGTTCGAACGAACTTTGTAAAAAGTCCGGGTCCGTGCTCGAACTTGACCCCGAACCCGAACCCCATTGAAGTCAATGGGGACATGGACTTTTGGCCACTAAAATGCCTCTAAAATAGTCATGGAAAGGGCTAGAGGGCTGCAAAAGGAATTCAAATGTGGGTAAGAGTAGGACAAGTGCCCTGCAAACAAATATGGATAGGGAAATAACTTCAAATAACATAAAATACATACAAATTAAAAATACTGTACTATTTACCACCCAAAACAATTAGAATTAGGTTCTATTTGACTCTCAGATGTAATACATGTAGTGCTATTGCTATTCTATAAACCGAAATAGAGTCCCGATTCATAAGAATAGGTCAATTGACCTATTCTTATGAATGGGGACTCTATTTCGGTTTATAGAATAGCAATAGCATTACATGTATTCTATAAACCGAAAGTCTATAAACCGAAAGACATTCGGCTTATAGACTTTCGTTTTATAGAATACATGTAATGCTATTGCTATTCTATAAAAAGAAAGTCTATAAACAGAATGTCTTTCGGTTTATAGACTTTCGGCTTATAGGCGAACTTCGAACTCCATCACGGACATACAGTGAAATGTCCGGGTTCGTGGCATGAACGCCGTAATGTCCGGTACGAACACGAATAGTGCGGTCCGGGTTCGCTCAACACTAGTAAGGACGCATGTTCTAAGGCACATATGACATCAGCATCTAGAGTTTCATAAAAATGTCCAATACGCTGAAGTCATGCACCTCTTGACCAATAACTGGTATCTCCAATAAACAGAAGACAATAAAATAATGGAGGCAACAGTGACGGAGAATAACGAGACTTTTGTCTTTTTTTCCAGCCATCAGTTTTCGTCATCGTTACAAGTTGACATCAGGCTCTCCGTCCATAATTGCAAACAGAAGACTAGTTTCTTGCTAACTTATTCAGTTTGTCGAACGCCTCAGTGGCCTCATCTTCTAAAAAAATAGTCAACAAAAGTATGTAAAAACCTACACCTGGTAATTGAGATGTAACACAGCAATCGACCGATTAACATGTGCTCTTTGATTGGCTGACGCCCAATATGTCTACGACCCAACAGAGATAGGACCTGACGGCTCAGTGTAGTCAAGGAACAGATTTTCTATCAGGCATAATCCTGTAAGAATTGTGTACACAAGCTGTGAACTTTCGTCTGACAACAGAAATTATTATCTAAAGCACACACACCTAATTAATTTTCCAGGGTAAGAACCTATCAGTTGGTGGAAGGTCACTTCTGGAAGCTATATGCATGTTCATGTAACTCAGCAAGTGTAGTGCAAGAGCTGATCTTTCAGTCATCATTTCTACTGATGGATGTGTATCATTTACATTGTATTCCACTTTGCAGCATGTCCTTGATCATCTACCATCAATAGGTCTATTTACAGTGACAAAAACACTAATGGAAGACAACACAGTAATGCAGCCCACGGAGACTCTAGGTGCAGGAGGGCCTTGACAGCTTGTGCTGAGCAAGGCTGTTTCTATTGATTTGGGGGTTAAAGGGGTGGAGAGTGGGGGTGGAGAACAGAGGGAAAATAAGGCTGGACAATTGGAATAACTCTCATTCTAACAAATATTTCCTACCAGAATTTCCTGGTTGCTTTTCTGTTTCCCCCTTTCCATCCTTCTTCTTTTGCAGGATGGGTGCATCGCTGGAGAGGCTCCTGGATGGTATCTGCGAGGCTGCACGGAGGAAGGGGCCCAGCTGGGCGAGGGAGCAGCTAGGACATTTGATCCCAGGACCTGGACCGTTGGCCCGCCCGGTGAGGAGGACTCGCCCGCCGCAGAGGCTCAGCCCTGGAGCTCCGGGACTTGGGAGGACCTCTGCAGGGGAAGTGATGGCTCCAGGATCATCACGTGGAAGGCCCGAAGCCAGGATGCGGACCTCCGGTAGCGGGACGGGAGGAGCCACTCGCCGGAGGACCAAGGCTCCGATCATTGGCATTGAGGCCGCAGGGGACCAAGCACCAGCACATCTGGTCGGGTGGTGGATGTGGTGAGGCCCATCGGAACTGAGTGGTTTGGCGCATCGGAGCTCCAGAGGCCGGTGAACCTCGTTCAGGTGCCATGGGGACGAGGCCTAGAGGTAGGATGGGACGGGGGTGGATGCGTGGAACCCCCCCCCCCCCCCTCTAGCTCCGGATTCGGTTGTGGAGCGGGTCGGCTGTGGATGCAGGCGGAGGGAGGTCCACCTCCCTCCAGGCTGGTGGGTTGATGCTTGCGTCGGTGGTAGTGAGGCCTACGGGAGCGCGAGGCAATGTGCGGACGGAATGGCGCGGCCTGGGGTTGGCATTGGCGGCAGGAAACGGATGCGGGGAAGCCTAGTGTTACGGACGGTCGCCGATGGCAGCGGGACCACGTGGTGCGGCCTACTAGGATGGAGTGTGGCGTTTTCTGGGCTAGACGGAGGGCCGCAGTTAGGGTGTCAGGCCTACGGCTGGGTTTTCATGCTGAGCTGCTTCAGGTGAAGTGGTTCGGGGCCCGGGGAATGTGTTGGGCTGGGGTATTGCCCATGTTGCTGCGTTTCATTGGCTGGGGGGTGCTTCCAGATATCGTGGTTATCCATGCGGGAGGAAATGATTTGGGGGTGGTGCCACAGAGGGAGTTGGTGCAGATTATGCAAAAAGATGTTGCCCTGACGTTGGTTCCCCGGGGTCAAAATTGTGTGGTGCGAAATGGTGCCTAGAGATCAGTGGCGGTTAGCACGAGACTTCAAGGCAATGGAACGCAGCAGGGGTAAAATAAATAAGCTAATGTCAATTTTTGTCATAAAACAGATGGGTGTGGAGCGTGCTGGTTTGATTGCTAAAGACGGGGTACACTTGTCTGATTTGGGTTGGGATGTGTTTTTGTTGGGTCTGCAGGAAGGGGTAGAAAAGGCTTTATTTTTATTGGGTGGGGGTAGCCCTTCAGTAGTGAGGTATCACACAGTAGGGCTTTGGCGGTAACTTGCTCCTTAGGGAGGGTCTATGGCTGGATAATCTGGAGGCAGCCATAGCCGAACTGTATAACGGAGAGGTTTTGAGCCAAGATGGGGGCTCTTAGCCTACTGGTGGGCTGGGCAGAAGGTGCTGTCTGGCAATGGGTTTCAGTGCATATGGGGACCCCTGGGGAGCAAGTTGGTTTAGGATGTGTTCCTATGTTATTATGGTAACTGTGTTAATAAAGTTATGGTTAAATCATGTTAATTATTGTGTTACATGTCAATTATGACATATGTTACTTGTGGGTCTCGTCATTGCCTATTAATGTATAGTTACATATGAGATTATGTTATTAGGTGTTATGTTTTAAGGTTTGAGGCATTTACGTTGTAATAATAAATCAAATAGCTGTGGCCTTTTCTACCCACTACATCTGTGCCATGTGGTTACTATTTATGGTAAAGATACAGCCTGGTAGTCGAGGCTACAACTGTCAAGGATGAGAATATGTGTAAAATAATGAAAACTACCACAACTAGAGGACATAGTCTTAAATTAGAGGGGCAACGATTTAAAAGTAATATCAGGAAGTATTACTTTACTGAGAGGGTAGTGGATGCATGGAATAGTCTTTGACACGACAGCACTGTCACACTGCCAATCACTCCCTCCTTACCTGCTCAGAACTCCCCCGGAGCTCTGTCTCACTGCCTTCTGGGTCTTCTGCAGGGATTCCCAGCCAGACACACAAGCTCCATTAGCAGGCCTCTCATGACTATCCTTAGGTTACTGTTCTGCACATGTGCAGTTCTACTTTTGGCTTCCTGCCCTACTCATATTAAAGGGCCAGGTTTAAACATTATTTTTTTCTGTGATCCTCATTGGTTGATGGTTTGGTAGGAGGGCTATTTAAACCTCATTTGTGAACTAGTCCTTGCCTGTTATAGTGCCTGGTGCCTTTACTAGTGGGTTTGTTGTTCTTTATTACTGATATTCTGTTGCTGACTCCTGCTAGCCCTGACCTTGCCTGTTTTGCTGCCTGTACCGACTTGTTTCCCTGTTCGTTTGCTGCCAGCCCCGATATTTTGCCTGTCTGACTTTTCTTTTGCCTTTTCCGACCTGTTTCCCCGTTCGTTTGCTGCCAGCCCCGATATTTTGCTTGTCTGACTATTCTTTTGCCTGTACCGACCTGTTTCCCCGTTCGTTTGCTGCCAGCCCTGATATTTTGCCTGTCTGACTATTCTTTTGCCTGTACCGACCTGTTTGCCCATTCGTTTGCTGCCAGCCCTGATATTTTGCCTGTCTGACTATTCTTTTGCCTGTACCGACCTGTTTGCCCGTTCGTTTGCTGCCAGCCCTGATATTTTGCCTGTCTGACTATTCTTTTGCCTGTACCGACCTGTTTCCCCGTTCGTTTGCTGCCAGCCCTGATATTTTGCCTGTCTGACTATTCTTTTGCCTGTACCGACCTGTTTGCCCGTTCGTTTGCTGCCAGCCCTGATATTTTGCCTGTCTGACTATTCTTTTGCCTGTACCGACCTGTTTGACCATTCGTTTTCTGCCACCCCCGATATTTTGCCTGTCTGACTATTCTTCTGCCTGTACCCAAGATACCTTCTCCTCGGTCCATTCTCCGTATCCAGCTTCCTGTTCTGTTGGGTTTAGCTTCGGTATTCTGGTTAATAGTTCAGAGTGCAAAAGTCCTGGGGAAACGAAACCTGCGGCTCAACCAAAAGGTGGAATTCCTTCAGGCAGAATAATTCTGTTCTATTGCCGGGGTCCGTTGCAAAGACCTACACCTACTCTGCAAGGCGGTTCCTGCCTCGTACCAGAACATGACAGCCTTCCAGCGGAAGTGGTAGAGGTTAATACAGTGAAGGAGTTTAAGCATGCTTGGGATAGGTATAAGGCTATCCTAGATATAAGATAAGGCCAGGGACTAATGAAAGTATTACTTTACTGAGAGGGTAGTGGATGTATGGAATAGTCTTCCAGTAGAAGTGGTAGAGGTTAATACAGTGAAGGAGTTTAAGCATGCTTGGGATAGGTATAAGGCTATCCTAGATATAAGATAAGGCCAGGGACTAATGAAAGTATTACATTACTGAGAGGGTAGTGGATGTATGGAATAGTCTTCCAGTAGAAGTGGTAGAGGTTAATACAGTGAAGGAGTTTAAGCATGCGTGGGATATGTATAAGGCTATCCTAGATATAAGATAAGGCCAGGGACTAATGAAAGTATTACTTTACTGAGAGGGTAGTGGATGTATGGAATAGCCTTCCAGTAGAAGTGGTAGAGGTTAATACAGTGAAGTAGTTTAAGCATGCGTGGGATAAGTATAAGGCTATCCTAGATATAAGACAAGGCCAGGGACTAATGAAAGTATTACTTTACTGAGAGGGTAGTGGATGCATGGAATAGTCTTCCAGTAGAAGTGGTAGAGGTTAATACAGTGAAGGAGTTTAAGCATGCATGGGGTAGGCATAAAGTTATCCTAGATATAAGATAAGGCCAGGTAATAATGAAAGTATTACTTTACTGAGAGGGTAGTGGATGTATGGAATAGCCTTCCAGCAGAAGTGGTAGAGGTTAATACAGTGAAGGAGTTTAAGCATGCGTGGAATAGGTATAAGGCTATCCTAGATATAAGATAAGGCCAGGGACTAATGAAAGTATTACTTTACTGAGAGGGTAGTGGATGCATGGAATAGCCTTCCAGTAGAAGTTATAGAGGTTAATACAGTGAAGGAGTTTAAGCATGCGTGGGATAGGCACACGGCTATCCTAGATATAAGATAAGGCCAGGGACTAATGAAAGGATTACTTTACTGAGAGGGTAGTATATGTAGGGAATAGTCTTCCAGTAGAAGTGGTAGAGGTTAATACAGTGAAGTAGTTTAAGCATGCGTGGGATAGGTATAAGGCTATCCTAGATATAAGATAAGGCCAGGGACTAATGAAAGTATTACTTTACTGAGAGGGTAGTGGATGCATGGAATAGTCTTCCAGTAGAAGTGGTAGAGGTTAATACCGTGAAGGAGTTTAAGCATGCGTGGGATAAGTATAAGGCTATCCTAGATATAAGATAAGGCCAGGGACTAATGAAAGTATTACTTTACTGAGAGGGTAGTGGATGTATGGAATAGTCTTCCAGTAGAAGTGGTAGAGGTTAATACAGTGAAGGAGTTTAAGCATGCGTGGGATAGGTATAAGGCTATCCTAGATATAAGATAAGACCAGGGACTAATGAAAGTATTACATTACTGAGAGGGTAGTGGATGCATGGAATAGTCTTCCAGTAGAAGTGGTAGAGGTTAATACAGTGAAGGAGTTTAAGCATGCGTGGGATAGGTATAAGGCTATCCTAGATATAAGATAAGGCCAGGGACTAATGAAAGTATTACTTTACTGAGAGGGTAGTGGATGTATGGAATAGTCTTCCAGTAGAAGTGGTAGAGGTTAATACAGTGAAGGAGTTTAAGCATGCGTGGGATAGGTATAACGCTATCCTAGATATAAGATAAGACCAGGGACTAATGAAAGTATTACATTACTGAGAGGGTAGTGGATGCATGGAATAGTCTTCCAGTAGAAGTGGTAGAGGTTAATACAGTGAAGGAGTTTAAGCATGCATGGGATATGTATAAGGCTATCCTAGATATAAGATAAGGCCAGGGACTAATGAAAGTATTACATTACTGAGAGGGTAGTAGATGCATGGAATAGTCTTCCAGTAGAAGTGGTAGAGGTTAATACAGTGAAGGAGTTTAAGCATGCGTGGGATAGGTATAAGGCTATCCTAGATATAAGATAAGACCAGGGACTAATGAAAGTATTACATTACTGAGAGGGTAGTGGATGCATGGAATAGTCTTCCAGTAGAAGTGGTAGAGGTTAATACAGTGAAGGAGTTTAAGCATGCATGGGATATGTATAAGGCTATCCTAGATATAAGATAAGGCCAGGGACTAATGAAAGTATTACATTACTGAGAGGGTAGTGGATGTATGGAATAGCCTTCCAGTAGAAGTGGTAGAGGTTAATACAGTGAAGGAGTTTAAGCATGCATGGGATAGGCACAAGGCTATCCTAGATATAACATAAGGCCAGGGACTAATGAAAGTATTACCTTACTGAGAGGGTAGTGGATGTATGGAATAGCCTTCCAGTAGAAGTGGTAGAGATAAATACAGTGAAGGAGTTTAAGCATGCGTGGGATAGACACAAGGCTATCCTAGATATAAGATAAGGCCAGAGTCTAATGAAAGTATTACATTACAGAGAGGGTAGTGGATGCATGGAATAGTCTTCCAGTAGAAGTGGTAGAGGTTAATACAGTGAGGGAGTTTAAGCATGCGTGGGATAGGTATAAGGCTATCCTAGATATAAGATAAGGCCACGGACTAATGAAAGTATTACTTTACTGAGAGGGTAGTGGATGCATGGAATAGTCTTCCAGTGGAAGTGGTAGAGGGTAATACAGTGAAGGAGTTTTAGCATGCATGGGGTAGGTATAAGGCTATCCTAGATATAAGATAAGGCCAGGGACTAATGAAAGTATTACCTTACTGAGAGGGTAGTGGATACATGGAATAGCCTTCCAGCAGAAGTGGTAGAGGTTAATACAGTGAAGGAGTTTAAGCATGCGTGGGATAGGCACAAGGCTATCCTAGATATAAGATAAGGCCAGGGACTAATGAAAGTATTACTTTACTGAGAGGGTAGTGGATGCATGGAATAGTCTTCCAGCGGAAGTGGTAGAGGTTAATACAGTGAAGGAGTTTAAGCATGCATGGGGTAGGTATAAGGCTATCCTAGATATAAGATAAGGCCAGGGACTAATGAAAGTATTACCTTACTGAGAGGGTAGTGGATACATGGAATAGTCTTCCAGTAGAAGTGGTAGAGGTTAATACAGTGAGGGAGTTTAAGCATGCGTGGGATAGGTATAAGGCTATCCTAGATATAAGATAAGGCCAGGGACTAATGAAAGTATTACATTACTGAGAGGGTAGTGGATGCATGGAATAGCCTTCCAGTAGAAGTGGTAGAGGTTAATACAGTGAAGGAGTTTAAGCATGCGTGGGATAGGTATAAGGCTATCCTAGATATAAGATAAGGTCAGGGACTAATGGAAGTATTACGTTACTGAGAGGGTAGTGGATGTATGGAATAGTCTTCCAGTAGAAGTGGTAGAGGTTAATACAGTGAAGGTGTTTAAGCATGCGTGGGATAGGCACAAGGCTATCCTAGATATAATATAAGGCCAGGGACTAATGAAAGTATTACTTTACTGAGAGGGTAGTGGATGCATGGAATAGCCTTCCAGTAGAAGTGGTAGAGGTTAATACAGTGAAGGTGTTTAAGCATGCGTGGGATAGGCACAAGGCTATCCTAGATATAATATAAGGCCAGGGACTAATGAAAGTATTACATTACTGAGAGGGTAGTGGATGTATGGAATAGTCTTCCAGTAGAAGTGGTAGAGGTAAACACAGTGAGGGAGTTTAAGCATGCATGGGGTAGATATAAGGCTATCCTAGATATAAGATAAGGCCAGGGACTAATGAAAGTATTACATTACTGAGAGGGTAGTGGATGCATGGAATAGTCTTCCAGTAGAAGTGGTAGAGGTTAATACAGTGAAGGAGTTTAAGCATGCATGGGATAGGTATAAGGCTATCCTAGATATAAGATAAGGTCAGGGACTAATGAAAGGATTACTTTACTGAGAGGGTAGTGGATACATGGAATACTCTTCCAGTAGAAGTGGTAGAGGTTAATACAGTGAAGGAGTTTAAGCATGCGTGGGATAGGCATAAGGCTATCCTAGATATAACATAAGGCCAGGGACTAATGAAAGTATTACCTTACTGAGAGGGTAGTGGATGTGTGGAATAGTCTTCCAGTAGAAGTGGTAGAGATAAACACAGTGAAGGAGTTTAAGCATGCGTGGGATAGACACAAGGCTATCCTAGATATAAGATAAGGCCAGAGTCTAATGAAAGTATTACATTACTGAGAGGGTAGTGGATGTATGGAATAGTCTTCCAGTAGAAGTGGTAGAGGTAAACACAGTGAAGGAGTTTAAGCATGCGTGGGATAGACACAAGGCTATCCTAGCTATTAGATGAGGGAACTGGGGACTAATAAAAGTATTTTGAAAATTGGGCAGACTAGATGGACCGAATGGTTCTTATCTGCCGACACATTCAATGTTTCTAAAGGGAATAAGTGAGAGATCACAGGAGTCTGCAGGATTTTTTTCCAGGGGATGTGGAAGGTGGACCAACATACCCCACTCTTCTCTCTACCGCATGAATACTTCCTCACCTTCTTCCCATTGCTATGTTGGCTTGGGGAGGTAATGTTAGTTATCCATTAATAGGAAAGAAGCATGGTAGATCCTGAGCATCATGGGATTTTTAGTTTACGTAGCTGGGGTAGTAGACTAGAACGTGAATAGAAAGGATGAGCGTGAACAAAAAGAGTGCAAAATGACAATAATACTTGCTATCAACTTGAACGCAGACCCCTATTGCACTCTCCCAGGTGCTATAGTGTACAGATACAAAAAAGGGGGGATCAGGAAGGAAAGGTAACAAGTTGAACCTTGGTATAAATAAAAGTAGATTAGCCACTATTGCCCCAGTCTACAATTAACTGCAATTCCTAGTAATGGCTGTCTGTATATTATGGTATGGGCTGACTATATATCATGGGACTTGCAGTTTGTGCTGCCATAAGCCTGACTAAGCTCACAAACCCCCATCTCTTCCTGTCCAGACTTCACCTCATCCTATTTAGGATCCATCCCCTTTCTTGGTACCATCTCTGTTGCAATTTCTGCCCCCAAACAACTTGTCAGTGCCAAATCTGTGCCCAGGTTGTCGGTGCCATCTCTGTCCCCAAACAGCTTGTCTGTGCCATTTCAGTCCCCAATCAGATTGTCAGTGCCATCTTGGTCCTCAAATAGTTAATACTACAGCTGATGAGTACTCACTTTTCCCATGATGGAAACAGCTGGAGTATTACCCTGCTGCGATACATGTTTAATAAATTACCTTGTGTCTACAGACACAAAGGGACTTTGTGTCTGTGAAGGAGAAGCTGCATGGGTCAAAGGCAATGGGGGGCTGGGGGGGGGGGGGGGGGGGGGGAGAGCTCAATTCTCCTAGTTAAACCCTGTCACCTTGCGCCCTGGCAATGTCTGAACAAAAATTGTCAGTTATGAGAGCTAGACAATCTTTTTCACATATATTCAATAGAGAGACAAACCCATAATAATCTCTGCTACGGAACATGGAGCCAGTGAGAGGATAAAATGGCACGTATCTTTAAAATGGTGGACTATTGTAGATCAATGACTGTTTAACAAATTTGGGTTAAGAGAGCTCAGGACGTTTCATTATTACTAGGCCTGATGGGGTTTTTTGTTGTTTTTGCTGGTGGCAATATAACATCACAAAACAAAGACCTACAATACGCACATTGTTTTTTCAGTGTTACCCTTATTCTGCAATTATTGGCACATTTTTCCAGGTGTCCTTTGTTATTCTGTGGCCAGAATTAAGTGTATAAAGGACAGGGAGTAATTTACTATTGTCTGTATGCATCATCATCATGCTTCACAGAATTCAATATGATTGTTGGTACCAAGGGAATCAGTAAGGCTATTTATGTTTGTCTTTGAAACAATTATTGCAAAGTGTTTGCATCATTTAGCTGGATTGCACTATAATGAACACAATTGCAGCTATCTTGATGTGTTGCTCTACTGAGTATATGACTCACACCCAGCGGACTAGATAAATTCCCTGACTTTTATAATACCCCCCCGACGAAAGGTGCAGGAGACCCCAGACATTAATACACATAAGCATTGTACAGGGTCTTCACTCATTCATTTTTTTGTTTTCAAGTATAACCATTGAGTTCAATTCAATAAACCGTGAATTGTGGTGAATTGCAAAAAAAATTTAATAGCTGATATGGAAAAAAATCTGCAACTTGTCTATTTTTCCAGCTTTGTTAGTAATGCCGGGGTTTTGGAGTTCGTTTGTCAGTTCGTTACACTTCACTGTTTGGTGAATAGACCTCACTATGTTCCCCTATTGTGTAGTCACAATTCATCCAGTTTTGCTGGATCACAGGACTGTGGGGAAAAAAACAATCGAAGGTGGAAGAACAAGAGCTCCCCCTACTGAACGGTATTAATATTACCTTTGATTATTCATGTTCTATGGCAGGTGCAGGTCCAAGTTATTTTTTTTTAAGTGGGCCATGTAATGAGAAATGAATGTGCGCGTTGGGCCACATACATTTTTTTTACATTTACAATAATGGTGTTAAATCATTTATTAGACATAGAAAGTCTTGACCCATTTGACTCTGCTGCCAGCCCTGATCCTTTGCCTTGCCTGATCCCTGTCTACCTTTTGCCTTCGGTTCCTGTCCTTCCTGAGTTCCTGTCTGAGTTCAAAGACCTGGGAGGATAAAACCGGTGGCTGAACCATAGGGTGGATTCCTCTCAGGCGAAGCACTCTGCTCTTATACTCTACTTAAGTACCCGAACCGTTTCAGCTTCCAGTCCTGTCTCAGCTGCCAGTCTCAGCAACCAGTCCTGTCTCAGCTGCCAGTCTCAGCTTCCAGTCCTGTCTCAGCTGCCAGTCTCAGCTTCCAGTCCTGTCTCAGCTGCCAGTCTCAGCTTCCAGTCCTGTCTCAGCTGCCAGTCTCAGCAACCAGTCCTGTCTCAGTTGTTAGTCTTAGCTTCCAGTCCTGTCTCAGCAACCAGTCCTGTCTCAGCTGTCATTCTCAGCTTCCAGTCCTGTCTCAGCTGCCAGTCTCAGCTTCCAGTCCTGTCTCAGCTGCCAGTCTCAGCTTCCAGTCCTGTCTCAGCTGCCAGTCTCAGCTTCCAGTCCTGTCTCAGCTGCCAGTCTCAGCAACCAGTCCTGTCTCAGTTGGCAGTCTCAGCTTCCAGTCCTGTCTCAGCAACCAGTCCTGTCTCAGCTGTCATTCTCAGCTTCCAGTCCTGTCTCAGCTGTCATTCTCAGCTTCCAGTCCTGTCTCAGCTGTCATTCTCAGCTTCCAGTCTGGTATCCCAAATTGTGACTAGCGTTGCCACCTTTTCTTCAGAAAAATACCGGCCTTGTCACTGCCTCCATAGGCTTAACATGGGCCTGATGACAATTTTTTACCGGCCTACCATACCAGTCAGGTGGCAACCCTAATTGTGACACCCAATCAGGTGAGTGGGACTAGGCCCTCGCTCTGATTGGCTATTTGCCCACTGGCTCTGTCATTGTTTGCCAGCTTCCTGACTGGCTCTGCCTCATGTTTGAGGCAAAGCAGAGAGTAAAACCACACGTATCTGTAAAGATACATGTTGGGTTTACCCCAGAGTAAAGTTACACTATTTTTAACTCTTTCAAAGAAACAAGTTTTAGTTGTCCTTTAAGGAACTGTGTATATTGGCAGATCTGGTGCAAGTAAAGAGGGCTCAGTAAGGTACTTTATTTGGATTATTTCCTCTCTATTTAAAATGTCTACATTTGATGCAATCTTTCCATTTTGTCATTTTGTCTGTGGAGGGAATAACATGGGCAGTATATTTTAACAAGAAAAGGTGATAACCCTAACTGGAAACCACTGAAATGTTCCTTTTGCCAAAGGTTTAATTTTTTTTTTTTTTTTAACTATTCATTTTTATTCAAACTTGAATAATCATTGGAGTCTGTCTAAATAGTGAATCGACAAGTTAATTTGCAGAATTCAGGCATGAATAGCAGAGTTGGAAACATTCTCCATCTTCCCTATCTTTCTGCTAATGCTTGCTCATTGTCAGTGCAATCCCACCAGCTGGACCCAGTGGTGTATCTTGGTTTTGTGCTACCCTAGGCAGACAAAATTCAGGCACATACCACCCCCCCCCACCACCACGTTGCACACCTGCAACATTCCCCATCACCCACGTTGCACATCCACAACATTCTCCATCACCCACGTTGCACACCTGCAACATTCCCCATCACCCATGTTGCACACACATTAAATGCCCCATCACCCCCATTACATGCCCCCCATCACCCACATTGCACACACACTAGATGCCCCATCACCCCCATTACATGCCATTATCACCCTCATTACATACCCCCACCGTCCATGACATGCCCCCATCACCCTGATTAATTGGAAGGAGCTAAAGCTTGCTGAACGGTGGGGGAGGGAGCGAAAATGTTTGAAGCACCAGAAGTGTGTATAACACCCTCTGGCAAAGCGCCGCCCTAGGCGAGTGCCTTGCTTGCCTTGTGGAAGATACACTACTGGCTGGACCCTTCAACTATTGGCTACTTATGACAACCAATGTTTAGGTCTAGTGCAGTATGTCATGTTACAACCCATGTGTGTCATGAGTCACCCCGCATGCAGGCACATCCAGGCGGTACCCAGGCTTTTCAGTATCATTTTTGCTCTGCTTTCTCGCTTATTATTGATGCTCATTCCTGTCTTGTTTCCATGTTCCCCTTGTTCTCTGTTCTGATCCATTTCTGGTTTTCCGTTCTGCCTGTCATTGTTCCTTTCCATGTTTTTCTTTGTTTTCTTCTACATGAACCACACCCATTTCTGTTCTGTCCTGTGCAGCTGTCTACTCTGTTTCTGTGTGTATTGCCTTAATGTGGGGTACCTTGACATGGTTGGCAAGCTTACATCTAATTTGCCAATAGGTGAACCAAACCCCCACCATGTTACCATCTTTAGTGTTAGGCTATTTCCTGTATTAATGTTGTGTATTCTCTTGCTTTGATCCATTCCTGGTTTTCCTTGCGGTCTGTTTTTTGTTCTATTTCATTAGTTGTTTTCCTTCCTTGTTTTCTTTGCTCCTTTTATATTTTCCACACTTGTTTGTTTAGTTTACTTCAAGCTCTGTCTGTTCAGTTTTTATGTTAATGTATGTTTTTCTGGTTTATTTATTCAGTTTTAGTGATTTATTTTAGGCAGGTTTTTGTGTTCAGAACTTGCAGATGTGAGGTACCGTTACACTGGTGGAAAACTTATCATCTAATGGCCATTAGGTGTAACTAAACCCTCACCTCTTACCATGTCTCGTTTAAGTTCTGTTACTATTCCCTTTGTCTGTGCCCTGTTTGTATGTTTTTGTCTTTAGCCCTGTATTTATTATCTTTAGTTTTGTTTCTGCTTAGACCTGCTTGTGTCAGTTTTCAGTTCTGCTTGTGCTTGAGTTCTCAACCTTTGTTCCTTGGCCCTGTACTCTGAATTCTGTTCTGTCTGTTTGCTTTTCTGTTATCACGCTGCTTAGCCTGCCTGTCTTACCCTGCAGCATCCTATTTATCTTGTCAGAGTTATGTTCCATACCTGCTCCAGTATGTTTGAGGGGTATCTCCAAGCTTTGGTTATACTGAATACCGCTGCTACCTCAGGGCCCTGGTATGTGACCGCACCAACCTGAGTACTCCAGCATCCAGGGGAGTCCGGTTACCCTGCAACAGGCCTTTTCCCTCCATATCTGCAATGTGACTCCTGAATACTTAGCGTCCCATGTCACCTGGAACCTGTTCCGGATCCTAATTTGCTACTATGCTTCTGGTGTCCATGTGGCTGCAAAAACCTTCCCGTTCAGGGGGCTATGTACTACAACTAAGCTGACAAGTGAACTGCAAAAACCAGACGTTAATAACCACAGTGGAAATATTGCCTGTCTTTCCAACTCAGCAATTAATACTTGATCTTGCAACTGAGGTTCCTTCTACTTTTAGTCCATTAACCCCTTCCCGACCTTATGACGAGTTAACTCGTCATAAGAGCGGCACCATTAGCGACCTTATGACGAGTTAACTCGTCATGCAGTCTAGCCGGCGGTGCGCTCCGTGGGCACCGCCAGCTAGTCTGCAACGGGTCCAGGACTAAGCCTCGCACCCGAGGCAAAGCTCCTGGACCCGATCGGTCAGTTTCCGGGCATGTGATCGCGGTGATTGCTCAATCACCGCGATAACATGCAAATTAGATGGCAAAGTCAGTGTGTTCACACACTGACTTTGCCTCTAATTCACTCCCTGTGCTTCACATTCTTATAGTGAAGCACAGCGAGTGACCTGTAAGTAAAAAGAAATTAATTACATACACATAGGTAAAAAAATAAAAATTAACCCTTTCATTGCTGATCACAGTTTTTAACTGTGATCAGTTTCCTTCCACTTTATGGCCCTCATTTAGTTTTTTTTTTAACAGATTTTTTTATTTTTGCAATTTATAAAGTTTTTTTTAATAAATAAAGGTAATTTTAATATATTTATTTAATAAAATGTAACCCCTGCATGCCTGTTGCATGATTTTTACTGATCTGACATCGCACTCTTCAGAGTTTTTTTTCTGTCTTTTTTGTTATGGGGGGTTTGGGAATCAATATTTTTCTTTTTTATTAGTTAGTTAATTAGGGGGGATAAGTGGGTTAGTGTTGCACTAGTTATGTAGCTTATTATTGGGAAAATAATGGGTAAAAACTTTTTTTTCCTCAAAAATTTCCTCTTTTATATGTATTTTTTAATACTAAAATGTAAATCATTTTTATGTATAGGGTATCAAAAGAAAGCTCTAACTGTCCTCTAAAAAACAACATATAACTTGTATGGGTGCGTTAAATGAGAGAGAGGAAATTAATGTTTCAAAAACCGCGTATTAAAAATTGAAAAACGCTCTGGTCCTTGGCCCAGGAAAATCCCTGGTCCTTAAAGGGTTAAACAACTTAGTTGGCCACTATAACACACATAAAATGGAGGAACATAGACCCACACTGAAATTGATAGAAATGCAGGCCGTAGAGGCCTAGGTAATTCCCATACGAAGACACTGATTTGCAAGCGCTTATGGAAGTGACAGAAACCTAACTTTTAAATGCAATATTCTCTTTAATGCCGTTCTCAGGTAAAATCCCATCACGCAGAGGTACACACAATTGTTATTTTCTAAAACATATAAACCAAGGCATTGGCCTAGAGAAACCTGAGGTGAAAGGTGTAGTGGTTACTGTTACAAATCCATAGCTCTCCAGAAGGTGTTGAACTGGAGCTCCCATAACTGTGCATTATGGGAGTTGTAGTTAACAAAAACTGAAGAGCTACATGCTCAGTACACCACATATCCCCTATACAGGGATGTACTAGGACATTGCAGGATGATCATGTAGCCCGGCATTATTCTTCCTTTGCATCTTAGCTGCTCTATCCCAAGGTGTGCTTGTCGAACAGGTACTCCCCCATGCCATTCTGGGGCACCCCAAGACGCCTCAGGTTGGTGATGTAGTCGCCGAGCTGCTTGATAGACTTTACTTGTTCATCCAACTGCTCTTGTTCCAGATGATCACACAGCTAGAAACACAAACAGTTTGATCACAACATTGACCGAGTGACCGAAGCACCAATGGTAAAAGTGTATTAATGGTAAAACCTAACACAGTATGAAATGGATGGGGACACTTCCCCTGCCCCTTCTGGCCATGCCCACCCAGTACATCCCCTGGTGGGGGATTGCCATTGGGAACTCCCAGGACACCCCAACCTGGTGCATCTGGTGACACCACTGACCACCTATCAAAATGGGGTGCTATACCATTCCACCCTCCTCTCCATCACTACACCTCTGGAAAGGGGAACATGTTTTATAGCAATGAGGGGTTAACTTTTTTTTGGTTAAATAATTTACATTGTTAATAAACTGCCCATTTTTACACATGGCTGCCTTCCTGACACAAGCTATGACGACATATACTGTTTTCATTCGAGTGATGGTCAACCTTGACACTTAAGACATTTTGGAACTACAAAAGCCGACTGAGAATCCTGGGATCTGTAGTTTGAAACCATCGGCAGTGCCATGGTTAGCTATCACTGGTATATTCCCTAACTAGACTCACTCAGAGGTGCTTAACTCCAAAACATAAGCATTGTCCAGGTTGGCCATCACTAGTAAATTCCCTAAACAGTGCAGCCTGGGGAACTGACAAAAATCCAGCCCAAAGAACCACATTGGAGCAATAAGTGAGTTGGATTTTTTTTCCCCATGATCAGCTATTTTGGTCTGAATTTTTAAACGCCTTTTACAGGCTGACCCAGTTCACAGTTTAGTGAACAGATTGACAAGCCCCGGACTACATCTCCCATTATGCTCTTACAGCCATAATGCTGGCAAAGCATCAAGGGAAATGTAGTCCACGTCATCTGGATGCCAAAGGTTGCCTAACCCTAGCCTATTCATTAATGTGCAGGGAATTGAGACAGGAGTTTCAAACTTAAGGCCCAAGTAGCTGCATTGGAGAATTTTTCCAACTCGGCTACATTTCCCTTAAGTTTGGAAATCCCATTTAAATTCCCTGCGATTCTCTCTGTATCGAGTAAACCCGTGTGATTTCCGAATAATGCAGAATGTTACATATTGTTGACTCACGTGGGGGTCATTCCTATCCGTGGCCACTTTGTGAACATCCAGCAAGGCCTGGTTTAAAGTCTTCTCCAGATTCAGAGCCATCTGCATAGCTTCCAAGGTGCTGCCCCATTCATCTTGCTCAGGTTTCTGGGAAAATAAATAACAGTAAACATTGGATTTTTAGGTTTTTTTTAATGTAAAACTGGAAACCACAATCATAAATGGGTGAGTTTATAGGGGATGAAACACTGACAGCAAATCTCATTTGCCTATAGAATGATCTATTATAGTATATCTTGTGTTTCAAAGCAATTATTCCCATTCCTTCCGTAAACATATCACGCACATGCAATACAACAAAACCGTATTCTACTATACGTGTCTCCTACTTCACAAGTTCTAGATAGGGTTGCCACCCAGCCGGTATTTTACTGGCAGGTCGGTAAAAAAAATGGCTTGCTGCCAATGTTAAGTCTATGGAGGCAATAGCAAGGCCGGTATTTTTTGGAGGAAAAGGTGGCAACCCTAGTTCTAGAACTAAATGTAACCCTATAACTGTACCCAGAAACATTGGTGGGGCGGTAGCCCAGAGATTTAAGTCTTCTTTTTTGAGCAGGACCGATCCCATAAAAATGGCGGCCTCCATCTAAATGTACGTTGAACGCAACTTGAATTAGCACATGTGGGAGGAGTTGATATGGAGCAGGAAGTGCCCCGCTAAACACAGGGCACTGTCTCAGAATTCTGGTGGTCAGCAAAAAAATGTATAGAAATCTCTTTTATTAAGGTTAAACACCAACATCACCAATTCATTTCGCCCCCATGTTTTATGAGTCTGGGCAGACATGCTGCCTAAGGCAGTAGTCCCTTTCAGGTAAGTATGTCTCTATCAATGTCCAATTCACAAGCAAATATGTGGATCGAGGCCATCTACCTACCCGTGTCTGAATGTAAGTTACATGTACCCCCAGAACTGCACATGTCTTGCATTCCCCCATTGAATCTGGATGTATGTGATTAGACATCATGTTCCAGATTGATGTGCTTAATGTATAGTGAGTCCCATGCTTCTTCATAGACTGGACCGCTAATGTGCCTGTGCGCTACGCTGATGTCATGCCTATATGGGAAAGGAGGGAGAGGCACTAGCCTCACACATATAATTAGAGTGATGCGGTCTCATGAGACAGAGCTGCAGTTATCTCTCCCCTTCAACCCTGCTCGAGTGTAAGTAGGGTTGCCACCTTTTCTTCAAAAAAAATACCAGCCTTGGTCCTGTCTCCATAGACTTAACATTGGCATGATGCCAATTTTTTACCGGCCTGCCGGTAAAATACCGGCCAGGTGGCAACCCTAAGTGTAAGTCACATCGCATGCAGAACTCATCAGACCGCAGGGTGAGATATGAAGCCATATTGCCCGATTTACATCCGCATGCACCAGGGGCGTATCATGCCTGTCCGGAGCACACCTGGCACACAGAGGCACGATGTATCTCATGTATATCCGCCGACAAATACACAAGATACATCCTGCTGGCCGACGGCAGCTCCGAATTCGGCAACAGAGTCAGTTTTGGTATACTTTTCGTGCTGGTCAAATTGGCAAGAGAGTGAGTCACTCACCGAATTCTGTCTCCCGGACAGGGGCGGGCTGGGCCGGGGGGCAGGGTTGCAATTGCCCCCCAGGCCGCCCTAAGCTATGTAAAACACGGCCGCTGGGCCAGTGTTTAAAAAAAAAAAAAAAAAAAGCGCGCTTGCAGGCAGAGACTGAGAAGGGATCGGAAGATCCCCTCTCACCTCCGCTCTGCCTGCAAAGCTGCACCGGGAGCCGAACCGGAGCACAGAGAAACCTCCGTGCTGCCTGTTCGGCTCCCTGTGCAGTCTGACACGGAAGTGCCGACAGTCACGTGATCGGCGCTCTGACGTCAGACGCGCGCCGATCACGTGACCTGTCGGCACAACCGCCGGGAGGCCGAACAGGCAGCATGGAGGGACCATGCTGCCTGCCACTAGCCACCAGGGAAGTCCTCCTGCCACTAGCCACCAGGGAAGTCCTGCCACTAGCCACCAGGGAAGTCCTGCCACTAGCCACCAGGGAAAAAGGTAAGAGATGGGGGGGGGGGGGGCAAATTGGCTGGGGAATATTACATGGCTAATAACACTGGCATATTATTGGGCAAATTGGCTGGGGAATATTACATGGCTAATAACACTGGCATATTATTGGGCAAATTGGCTGGGGAATATTACATGGCAAATAAGACTGGTATATTATTGGGCAAATTGGCTGGGGCATATTACATGGCAAATAACACTGGCATATTATTGGGCAAAATGGCTGGGGAATATTACATGGCTAATAACACTGGCATATTATTGGGCAAATTGGCTGGGGAATATTACATGGCAGAATAACACTGGCATATTATTGGACAAATTGGCTGGGGAATATTACATGGCAAATAAGACTGGCATATTATTGGGCAAATTGGCTGGGGAATATTAAATGGCAGAATAACACTGGCATATTATTGGACAAATCATCTGGGGAATATTAAATGGCAGAATAAGACTGGCATATTATTGGGCAAAATGGCTGGGGAATATTAAATGGCAATTAACACTGGCATATTGGGCAAATTAGCAGGGGCATATTAAATTGCAGATAACCTGGGAATATTATTGGGCAAATTTACTGAGTCATATTAAATTGCAGAATAACACTGGCATATTATGGGACAAATTGGCTGGGGAATATTAATGGCAAATAATATTGGAAATGTGTATGTAATGGAGTGATGGAGGCATGTAAATGTGGTGATGGGGCATGTCCTGGTGTGCAACGTGGGTTATGGGTCATGTCGTAGGTGTGCAAGGTGGGTAGGGGGGGGTGCCCAAATTTTGGGATATTGGGTGTCTAAATCCTGGCATATTGAGGGGCATAATCCTGGCATATTGAGGGGGAAATCCTGGCATATTGAGGGGGCATCATCTTGGCATATTGAGGGGAAAATCCTGGCATATTGGGTGTCTAAATCCTGGCATATTGAGGGGCATAATCCTGGCATATTGAGGGGCATAATCCTGGCATATTTAGCTGAAAATCCTGGCATATTGAGGGGGCATCATCTTGGCATATTGAGGAGAAAATCCTGGCATATTAAGGGGCATAATCCTGGCATATTGAGGGGCATAATCCTGGCATATTGAGGGGCATAATCCTGGCATACTGAGGGGCATAATCCTGGCATATTGAGGGGCATAATCCTGGCATATTGAGGGGCATAATCCTGGCATATTGAGGGGCATAATCCTGGCATACTGAGGGGCATAATCCTGGCATTTTGTAAGGGAAAATTCTAGCATATTAAATGGCAAATCCTGGCATATTGTGGGGGAAAATCCTGGCAATATTCGTTATAAAACAAGGAAAAGATGGCCGTGGATGGGGAGGCGATTCGATGATGCAATGGGCCACTTGACTGGATTTGCCCCCCAGGCCTAAGGCTGCCAGCCCTCCCCTGCTCCCGGATGTATTCCCGGGGTTTGTGTGCTCTCTGTTCGGATCACGCAAACCCCAGAAATACACAGCGCAGCTCAGTGCTCCGTGTGCGGCGCACCTAGCACATATGGATCATGCGCGCCTGGCATGCACAGGACCAGATCTCTGCTGGGAAGAGACAAAGACCTACAAGCTCGCTCTACACCTGTCTGATCAATAAGGTAGAGCCTACTAGGCATAAGAAAGAATGAGTTCTGGTAACAGAACACTTTCACTAGAAATATACAGTAATATCAGTGTAAATACTGTATAGAGCAAATAAATCACTGTTACCGTGATGGAGCTGTGATGTGAGGCATCGTTGGTAACCTGCCGTTGGTGTGTCAGGTCTGCACACGTGTGTCATTGTATTACCCTTTGTGGGCGTGGGGGAATCCGAGCTTGCATGGAAAGGCTATATCACAGCTTAAGGGGGCTGGGCCCTGAATAAACTGCTGTGCGCTTGCATTGTGACATGTGTGTGTGCAATGTGCAACTTGTGGCAAAATCCAGAAAATGTTTTGGATAACGGATTTCTGGATAAAGGATACGCAACCTGTGTCTACTTTTATTCTGCAAGTTTAAAATGGTTCTTTAATACTACTTAGTTCCCTGCAACTTCCTCTGTCGCCTTTATCTTCCAAGCTGTAGTCAGATAGAAAGTTCCCTGCAGAAGACATTCGAACTTTAGGCCAAAGTAGCCGAGTCGGAAAAATTCTCCGATGCACCCGAATGGGAGAATTTTTCCAACTCAGCTACTTTGGCCTTAAGTTTGAAATTCCCTACTCAATTCCCTGCAAGTCTCTCTTTATTGAGTACTGCTTTATATTAACTTCAGGAGATGTTTCTGCATAAAGCTTGCAAGCTGAGCTCTCCACCTCATGTATCGGTCCGTCTTTGCTCCTCTAATGTAATAATAATAATAATAATTTGTGATTTTTATTTATTTTTAGATTTGTCTCACTGTGAGAGTTCACAAAAGTATAAAACAGAGTTCAGAGTTTCTGATGGAAAGATTTGCTGACTGAACGCCTGATAAAAGAGGTGGGTCTGGGAACCTGAGTTCGTTTTAATTCTGAGTACTGACAGGAGGGATTCGTCAGCTGACATAGTACTTAGTTCACTTCTATGCTAGGTACCAAGCGCTATATAAATAAATATTAATGCAATGTATGGAAGACTCTTTATTCCAAGCTTATCATACAGCTCATGGAGGTTGAGTAGACATAATTGCAGCAGCTGGCTAGTTGTATGTTAGTTGTAGTGATATACACACATGTTAGCTGGTGAAATGATTGGCTTATGCACCATCTGTCAAAAACGTTCAACCCTAGGGCTTGGAGGTTTAATTCTGGACAGGTATGACCTTCATCCATCTGACGTACATAAAAGGACTTTATTCATAAAGGGAATTGCAAACTTAAGGCCAAATTATTCAAAATGTAGATGTTTTACTGGTCTTAAATTAGAAATTCCCTCTTTTATAAATAACGTCTTAAATGTACCTCTCCAGGCTAAACACTCTGCTAATATTATCATCATCATGATCATCATCATCATCTATCCCAGGAGTAATTAATCATCCTCACCTTCACATCCTGAAGTACAACACGACCCCCGCGTTTGTTCTGGTATTTGATGAATTTCTCCGCATGTTCCCCCGCCTCGTGGCCCTGTTTTTTGAAGAACTCAGCCACGTGCTCAAAGGCCACATCGTCGCGGTCGAAGTAAATTGACTGAAAATAATAAAAATAACTTTTATTGATTCTGAATTACTAAAATTCAACGAAAAATAGCACAAAGCCCCCATGATCTGATAAAATAACTATTGTGCTAAAAAAAAGTGTTTATCTACCAATAAAAACAAATATTCTATCCTAACATGTTTCTGCCATGTTTATTGCAGTATTGCTCTAAAAAAAGACGAAAAGTTGCTTTTAATTAGATTTTTATTTCACCCTGGTCTTTTTTATGGTTTTCATTCTGTCGGGCTTTGAACAGAAGTTAATGGGTCAGAGAGATGAGTCCGGTGACTCAACTATACAAATAGATATTGCCGGTTAAATAATTGTTTTAAAGCAAAATAGATTACATTTGAGTATTTCCGGGGGGGGGGTTTGATCTAATCATCAAATCATTTGCAATTAAAATCACAATGAGGAAGTTCCTACTGAATGAGATCTGACATGTAAAGTTTATTTAAAATCAATTTACAATAATAAACTATCCTTAGAGTCAGATGCAATGAAAAATTTAATGGTTTGAAAATACTAGAAAAATTTTTTTTGCAATTTTTACAAAGTATATGTCCAAGACCTCTAGTCCAAGCACCGTCCGAAATGATGGCCCAAAATAATTTTTGTAACTTACCATGGACAGGTAGGTGTAAGACGCATACATTTTAAGGTTCACCAGGCGGTTAATGGCGGCCTCGCAGTCATGGCTGTAGTGTTGACGCACTTGGGAGTTCATTTTGCTGTTGGCTGTGTTGGTCTTTGCAGAGCAGGTAGAAAGAATCGGGCTGATTCTCGATGCCAGAGGCAATTCCGTCCAATCACTGTTGAAGCAAGAATCGAAGTCTGACTGTGATGTTCTAGACAGTAGAGGGAGCTTTATACTCTAGTGATCTGCATGAGTTAAGGTGATACCTTACCCACTGGACCAATCAGGGAGCATTTGCTGACTCACCTGAGTTAATTGCTTCAGCAGGTGCTATGATACTACAGATCAGGTCTCTGAGTCAGATTTCTGCATTGTCATTTTATTCACAAAAAACATGTATCTAATTATGGAACGAGTGTCAATGCCTCCTAGGAAAGAATTGTCCGTAACCTCCTTTTGTGTGAACTAGTTGTAAAATAACACATCTGTAAGTGTAAAATGCAGTGAGACAGACCGCACACACGTGGGTATATATAATATATTAAACTGGAGATATCACACAGAAGCTAGATGACTTGTATATTGATTATCAGTTGTAAACACAGACGTCTGTTTGGCTAGATATGGAAAAGGATTATTTTGCTGGTAAAAACAAACAAACAACGGATTATATTTTTACCTATATACATATAAGGCAGACCTGTAAGTAGGGAGTGTGGAGAAACAAGGGAACAGAGCCCCCTAAACTCTTCACTCTGGAACAAGAAAGGTGAGAAGAGAGGTCCACAGTTCCCGAAATGACAAGACCCAACGCGTTCAACTGCAGCCCTCCAGCTACTGACAGACTACAAATCTCTTAATCCCCAAGAAACGTTTAGAATTTCAGAGAATCCCAGTAGTTCAAAGCAAGTTGGTGGGTTACAGCTGGACATATAGTCTTTAGACAAATGGGTCTTGACATATTCCACAGTTCTGTACAGTGGTACTGGGTAGTAGGTGTATTTGGTACAGACACAACCATGCCTAGGAATAACATTTTTATACCACTTCCAGAACACACCGGAGACAAATGGCAGCAAAGCCCAGGTCAGAGATCCAGAGGGGGAGAGGAGTCAAAGATAGAAGCCAGGGAGTCAAAACTGGGGAGCAGATAAATACACAATAACAGGGAACACAAGTAGCCACAGATGAGCTGCAGTAACACTAGGTGCCAATGTTAGAGCACCCAGGGTGTATATGGGGCTGATTGGGGCCGAATGGGCTTGCACACGTAGGAGGGCCAAGGAATGCGCATTGCTGGAAGGTCATTTCAGGATGTGCCGAGTGGGCCCATACTGACGGTGCCCGCTGACAATTACACTGACATTCTTTTATATAACACCAACAATTTACATAGCGCTTGGTACAGAATAGAAAAGGGGGGACTACATATTAAGTTAGATGAACAAGAACAAACTGATGAGGTAGAGAGCCCTGCTCGCAAGCTTACAACCTATAGAGCAGGGGTCACCAACACGCAGGTGGTCATAATTCTATGGCTGATCGGTGTACATTTTCCTGACCCAGTGTGCATATTCCCGACCCAGTGAGGTTACTTGTGCATTGTGCATACGCGCTGTGACATCATTTGCTCACGCTAGGGATGTGCATGGAAACTCATCTTCTCACCTGGAAACTCAGAGTTCCTATTACATTCTCAAGGTGAATGTACTCATGCGCGTGGCGTATCGTGCCTGAGTGACAGATGTGCTGCTAGTCCCCCCCAATTTACTTCTTGCCCCCCCCCCCCCCCCCGAATATAACATCACCTAGGGGTTGGCAAAACACGCCACATTTAATTCACCTACATCCAGCGCCCAGGAGTGCAGGACAGTCCCACTTACGCTCCCGTGCACTGTGTCCTGTGTGACTGGCATGGAGTGTGGGAACTGATATCCCCCCTCAGCACTGCGCTAGTTAGTATGAGGACACGCCATGCAGTAGGGTTAGAGTTGGGTGGGCCGGGACCGGTCACTAGAGTTCTTCAGTGACAATGTGACAGACTCACTGAATCTGCAGTACAACACA
Source organism: Pelodytes ibericus (assembly GCA_036172795.1). NCBI lineage: Eukaryota > Metazoa > Chordata > Amphibia > Anura > Pelodytidae > Pelodytes > Pelodytes ibericus. The sequence goes on along the minus strand of CM069866.1, from coordinate 61,802,786 downwards.
GGTACTGGCTCATCTTAGCACTAATCTCAGTGCCAATTAGGAGAGAGACAGTGCCCTCCATATTTAAGTGCTAACTAGGTGAAATGTGCACAGGATTTAATGGGGTTAAAAACTATTAATTTGCCAAATACATAATTACCAACATCAGCCATGTTTCCTGGGACACATTTGTTCCACATGCTGCAGAAAGAGCATGCAAAGTGCAGCCCAGCAGTATGTAGGATGGATACATGGACACACACAAACCAATTAATTAATCAGGGTGGAGAACTCATACGACCTACCCTGATTAATTCATTGGATTGTGTCTGTGTGTATATCCATCCTACATACTGCCGGGCTGCACTTTGCATGGTCTTTCTGCAGCACGTGGAACAAATATGTGTCCTTGGTAACATGGCCGATGTTGACAACTATACAAATGTCAGTTCACTCTAGATTATTTTGACACAGATACAGCAGTGCTTTGCTTCTTAAAGGGACTGTATAGTTTTTACCGTGCATGTAGAGCATGATTGAATATGATCTATACATTAAATTTGGCAAATGTGTTTTAAATGTGTCTGTGGAGTCTCCTGGTTATGACATCACCTGTTACATGGTATGCAAATGAACTACTTTTCAATGGGAAATGTGTAATTTGCATACCGTGCCACAGGTGATGTCATAACCAGGATGCTCCACAGACACATTTAAAACTGATTTTTCTCTAAATTCATGCATTTGCTTGCAATTTTGCTAATACAATGTATAGATAAGTTTGAATCATTTTTTATGCTATAGATAAAACAATGTTTAGGTGGTACAGTCCCTTAACTGTGACATCTCTCTCATGGTATGGTCAAATGTGTGTTTGTGGGCACTTTATCATATATCATATTATCATATATTAATCATATATTAATCATCATATTAACCGTTCCTTTACCTTTGAAAATGTACAAAGGAAGAATTAAGCTGATGATTAATGAATATCTGGTAACGTGGTCAGAAATCCACGTTACCGTCGCCATAACATGTGAGAGATCTGCGGAAAGAAGCAAAGTACTGCTGTTTCTATGTCAAAATAATATATAGTGAACTGACATTCAGCAAATTAATTGGTTTTGAACTCTTAAAATTGGCCTTATGTGCTCATTGTTATCATGAATTTATTTTCCAGTGCTCATGCTGAACATGTGTGTTTATTATGACCACTCTATCAGATATTAATCATCATCATTAATTAATTAAATGACAAGGTTTATCACCGGTGTTTGCAAGTTCAGCAAACTCCGGCCCTCGCTGAATAACCCTCCTGGTTCTGCTTTTCTCCTGATTTATTGCAAATTATCCAGAACAGCTTCCAAGCGTATCCCTTCTCTGAAGCTCCAAAAACCGAAATGTCCCAAAATCCAAAACAATATATATTTTTTTAGATGTGGGTCAGTTCAGGTAAGAGATACTCCCCTTCCTGGCATCTGGCCGTGATGCTCATTTGCTTTAACCTCCCGGGCGCCGTAAACGAGAAGCCAGCGTTCATGGGAAATGTAGTTCCCAGAGCGCTGTGACGGGAGGGAGGGGCTACATGCGACGGACACAGGGCCGGCCTTAGGGGCGTGCGACCTGTGCGAGCGCAAAGGACACAACACCCCAGGGGGTGCCCGCCCGGCCGATAGAAGAAAAAAAAAAAAGTAAAAAAAAAAAAAAAAAAGCCGGTAGAGGCACTGGGTGGGGGGAGATCAAAAGATCCCCCCTCACCAGCCCTCAGCTCGGCAAGCATCTGTTGGGTCCGGGGAGGGGGCGGAGCTAACCGACTGAGAGGTGTAGCTCCGCCCCCTCCCTGCGAAGCAGAGAAGCTTCTGCTTCAGGGGGAGCTGCAGGCAGCAAGAGATAGTGCTGCTTGGCTCCCCATGCCTGCACTAAGCATGGAGATTGCACTAAGCATGGGGAGCCGAGCAGCACTTTGTCTTGCTGCCAGTGAAGCAGACGCTGCTCTGCTTCATAGGGGGGGGCGGAGCTACACCTCTCAGCAAGGTTAGCTCCGCCCCCTCCCCTGATCCAGAACAGGCAAAGGAAGGAGAGGGGGGAGAGAGAGAACAGGGGGTGAGAGACAGAACAGGATGAGGGGGGGAGAGAGACAGAACAGGGGGAGGGGGGAGAGAGACAGAACAGGGGGAGGGGGGTGAGAGAGACAGAACAGGATGAGGGGGGGAGAGAGACAGAACAGGGGGAGGGGGGTGAGAGAGACAGAACAGGGGGAGGGTGGTTGAGAGAGACAGAACAGGGGGAGGGGGGAGAGAGAGACAGAACAGGGGGAGGGGGGAGAGAGAGGCAGAACAGGGGGAGGGGGGAGAGAGAGGCAGAACAGGGGGAGGGGGGTGAGAGAGACAGAACAGGGGGAGGGGGGTGAGAGAGACAGAACAGGGGGAGGGGGGAGAGAGAGGCAGAACAGGGGGAGGGGGGAGAGAGAGGCAGAACAGGGGGAGGGGGGTGAGAGAGACAGAACAGGGGGAGGGGGGTGAGAGAGACAGAACAGGGGGAGGAGGAGAGAGGGAGACAGAACAGGGGGAGGGGGGTGAGAGAGACAGAACAGGGGGAGGGGGGAGAGAGAGGCAGAACAGGGGGAGGGGGGTGAGAGAGACAGAACAGGGGGAGGGGGGTGAGAGAGACAGAACAGGGGGAGGGGGGTGAGAGAGACAGAACAGGGGGAGGAGGAGAGAGGGAGACAGAACAGGGGGAGGGGGGTGAGAGAGACAGAACAGGGGGAGGAGGAGAGAGGGAGACAGAACAGGGGGAGGGGGGTGAGAGAGACAGAACAGGGGGAGGGGGGTGAGAGAGACAGAACAGGGGGAGGAGGAGAGTGGGAGACAGAACAGGGGGAGGGGGGTGAGAGGGACAGAACAGGGGGAGGGGGGTGAGAGAGACAGAACAGGGGGAGGGGGGAGAGAGAGAGACAGAACAGGTGGACGGGCGATAGAGAGACAGAACAAGCGTGGGGGAGAGAGACAGAACAGGGGGGGGGCGCCATGGGGGAAGCCCGCACAGGGCGCCAGGACACTTAAGGCCGGCCTTGGACGGACAGATCATCTCGGCAGCACCGTGGAACAGGTGCGTTCACCAGCTTCACTGCTGGAAATGAACTATATTACCTAAATCCAATGTCAGCAACTTGCTCACATTGTATGTAGGTACTATAGATCATTTATAGGGCTGGTGCTGCCGAAATGATCCATTATCCATAAGTCCCGAGCATTTCGGATATGGGATACTCAACCTGTATTATGTTAGTTTAATAATACTGCATTACTCTGTTATTTCGGCATCTTATTTATATTTAATTTTTGGAAATGCATTTTTGTATGATTTACAGGTGGAAATTATTAGTGCCTTCCAGTTTTGACTATGGTACCTTATGTGCCCCCCCCCCCCCCCCTATATATTGTTTCTACTGACCACTGACATTAGGTAATAGAGTGCCTTTAATATTCATAGTATAACCAAGCTTAGGTAGCAGGGTGCCTTTAATATTCATAGTATAACCATGTTTAGGTAGCACTGTGCCTTTAATATTCATAGTATAACCATGTTTAGGTAGCACTGTGCCTTTAATATTCATAGTATAACCATGTTTAGGTAGCACTGTGCCTTTAATATTCATAGTATAACCATGTTTAGGTAGCACTGTGCCTTTAATATTCATAGTATAACCATGCTTAGGTAGCAGGGTGCCTTTAATATTCATAGTATAACCATGCTTAGGTAGCAGGGTGCCTTTAATATTCATAGTATAACCATGCTTAGGTAGCAGAGTGCCTTTAATATTCATAGTATAACCATGCTTAGGTAGCAGGATGCCTTTAATATTCATAGTATAACCATGCTTAGGTAGCAGGATGCCTTTAATATTCATAGTATAACCATGCTTAGAAAGCAGGGTGCCTTTAATATTCATAGTATAACCAAGCTTAGGTAGCAGGGTGCCATTAATATGCATAGTATAACCAAGCTTAGGTAGCAGGGTGCCTTTAATATTCATAGTATAACCAAGCTTAGGTAGCAGGGTGCCTTTAATATTCATAGTATAACCAAGCTTAGGTAGCAGGGTGCCATTAATATTCATAGTATAACCATGCTTAGGTAGCAGGGTGCCTTTAATATTCATAGTATAACCAAGCTTAGGTAGCAGGGTGCCATTAATATTCATAGTATAACCATGCTTAGGTAGCAGAGTGCCTTTAATATTCATAGTATAACCATGCTTAGGTAGCAGGATGCCTTTAATATTCATAGTATAACCATGCTTAGGTAGCAGGATGCCTTTAATATTCATAGTATAACCATGCTTAGAAAGCAGGGTGCCTTTAATATTCATAGTATAACCAAGCTTAGGTAGCAGGGTGCCATTAATATGCATAGTATAACCAAGCTTAGGTAGCAGGGTGCCTTTAATATTCATAGTATAACCAAGCTTAGGTAGCAGGGTGCCTTTAATATTCATAGTATAACCAAGCTTAGGTAGCAGGGTGCCATTAATATTCATAGTATAACCATGCTTAGGTAGCAGGGTGCTTTTAATATTCATAGTATAACCAAGCTTAGGTAGCAGGGTGCCATTAATATTCATAGTATAACCATGCTTAGGTAGCAGAGTGCCTTTAATATTCATAGTATAACCATGCTTAGGTAGCAGGGTGCCTTTAATATTCATTGTATAACCAAGCTTAGGTAGCAGGGTGCCATTAATATTCATAGTATAACCATGCTTAGGTAGCAGGGTGCCTTTAATATTCATAGTATAACCATGCTTAGGTAGCAGGGTGCCATTAATATTCATAGTATAACCATGCTTAGGTAGCAGGGTGCCTTTAATATTCATAGTATAACCAAGCTTAGGTAGCAGGGTGCCATTAATATTCATAGTATAACCAAGCTTAGGTAGCAGGGTGCCTTTAATATTCATAGTATAACCAAGCTTAGGTAGCAGGGTGCCATTAATATTCATAGTATAACCAAGCTTAGGTAGCAGGGTACCATTAATATTCATAGTATAACCAAGCTTAGGTAGCAGGGTGCCATTAATATTCATAGTATAACCATGCTTAGGTAGCAGAGTGCCTTTAATATTCATAGTATAACCATGCTTAGGTAGCAGGATGCCTTTAATATTCATAGTATAACCATGCTTAGGTAGCAGGATGCCTTTAATATTCATAGTATAACCATGCTTAGAAAGCAGGGTGCCTTTAATATTCATAGTATAACCAAGCTTAGGTAGCAGGGTGCCATTAATATGCATAGTATAACCAAGCTTAGGTAGCAGGGTGCCTTTAATATTCATAGTATAACCAAGCTTAGGTAGCAGGGTGCCTTTAATATTCATAGTATAACCAAGCTTAGGTAGCAGGGTGCCATTAATATTCATAGTATAACCATGCTTAGGTAGCAGGGTGCTTTTAATATTCATAGTATAACCAAGCTTAGGTAGCAGGGTGCCATTAATATTCATAGTATAACCATGCTTAGGTAGCAGAGTGCCTTTAATATTCATAGTATAACCATGCTTAGGTAGCAGGGTGCCTTTAATATTCATTGTATAACCAAGCTTAGGTAGCAGGGTGCCATTAATATTCATAGTATAACCATGCTTAGGTAGCAGGGTGCCTTTAATATTCATAGTATAACCATGCTTAGGTAGCAGGGTGCCATTAATATTCATAGTATAACCATGCTTAGGTAGCAGGGTGCCTTTAATATTCATAGTATAACCAAGCTTAGGTAGCAGGGTGCCATTAATATTCATAGTATAACCAAGCTTAGGTAGCAGGGTGCCTTTAATATTCATAGTATAACCAAGCTTAGGTAGCAGGGTGCCATTAATATTCATAGTATAACCAAGCTTAGGTAGCAGGGTACCATTAATATTCATAGTATAACCAAGCTTAGGTAGCAGGGTGCCATTAATATTCATAGTATAACCAAGCTTAGGTAGCAGGGTGCCATTAATATTCATAGTATAACCAAGCTTAGGTAGCAGGGTGCCATTAATATTCATAGTATAACCAAGCTTAGGTAGCAGGGTGCCTTTAATATTCATAGTATAACCATGCTTAGGTAGCAGGGTGCCATTAATATTCATAGTATAACCAAGCTTAAGTAGCAGGGTGCCATTAATATTCATAGTATAACCATACTTAGGTAGCAGGGTGCCATTAATATTCATAGTATAACCATGCTTAGGTAGCAGGGTGCCATTAATATTCATAGTATAACCATGCTTAGGTAGCAGAGTGCCTTTAAGGTAGAAACTCAAAGAACAATTTATTTTATTGTCAAACTATATATGGATTTCTAAGCAGCATCAAAATGCTTGAGAAATTGAATTTAGTTTTAGGAGCCAGCAAACACACAATCAAGCAGAGAGCCACGCACACACACACACACACAGAGAGAGACACAGTCACACACAGTATCACACACACAGACACAACAGACACACATAGTAAAGTAAATTCTTTCAATCCTGTTGCTGTACCTCATTGCACGCATTTTGCCCATTTGTGAGTTTACACATAGAGTTGCCACATTTTCTTCAAAAAAATACCGGCCTCGGTACTGTCTCCATAAACTTAACATTGGCCTGATGCCAATTTTTTACCGGCCTGCCGGTAAAATACCGGCCAGGTGGCAACCCTATTTACACACCTGTACACAAAGCATATACAGCAGATATTCGGATACATCTCGAAAAATACAATGAACCAAGATCCCCCAAAAAGGCACTGTCAGCAACTATAGAAATGCTGAGGCAATTACAAACCAAAATGAACTACACAACAAGGTGTTTTATGGTATATTTACATATCATTTAGTTAGTTATTCAGTGATAAATATGTCTAGGTTGTATTTATATATATATATATATATACTCCTGTGGAAAATGTACCACTTTACACCTACATTCTGTCTTGCACAGGAGCAAAAATGTACTGGAATGGAAACAATCCTTATCTTGTGGTCACCATGTACTTTGGGAGGGGTGCAGCATTCAGCAGTATTTTGGGTCATAAATTCACTGGAGTCATGTTATTTGTAACAGAGCAGTGTATGCCTTTCAGGATCACAACTGTCCTGAGAAGTATTAACCCTTTAAGGACCAGGGATTTTCCTGGGCCAAGGACCAGAGCGTTTTTCAATTTTTAATACGCGGTTTTTGAAACATAAATTTCCCCTCTCTCATTTAACGTACCCATACAAGTTATATGTTGTTTTTTAGAGGACAGTTAGAGCTTTCTTTTGATACCCTATACATAAAAATGATTTACATTTTAGTATTAAAAAATACATATAAAAGAGGAAATTTTTGAAGAAAAAAAAGTTTTTCCCCATTATTTTCCCAATAATAAGCTACACAACTAGTGCAACACTAACCCACTTATCCCCCCTAATTAACTAACTAATAAAAAAGAAAAATATTGGTTCCCAAACCCCCCATAACAAAAAAGACAGAAAAAAACTCTGAAGAGTGCGATGTCAGATCAGTAAACATCATGCAACAGGCATGCAGGGGTTACATTTTATTAAATAAATATATTAAAATTACCTTTATTTATTCAAAAAAACTTTATAAATTGTAAAAATAAAAAAATCTGTTAAAAAAAAAACTAAATGAGGGCCATAACGTGGAATGAAACTGATCACAGTTAAAAACTGTGATCAGCAATGAAAGGGTTAATTTTTTTTTTTTTTAACCTATGTGTATGTAATTAATTTTTTTTTACTTACAGGTCACTCTCTGTGCTTCACTATAAGAATGTGAAGCACAGGGAGTGAATTAGCGAGTCTTAGTCCTGGACCCGTTGCAGACTAGATGGCGGTGCCCACGGAGCGCACCGCCGGCTAGACTGCATGACGAGTTAACTCGTCATAAGGTCGCTAATGGTGCGGCTCTTATGACGAGTTATAAGGTCGGGAAGGGGTTAATGGACCCCCTTTACCACTGTGTTTAGGTATCTGGTCCTCTAATGATCACTTAGTGCTGCAGAATTAGATTTACCCAATTACAAACCAAAGTGTCATGGGAACTCACTCTTTGCACAGACATAGTGTCTGTTTGGGACTAGGCAGGCCAGATCACCGTTTAATTTAACCATCTTAATGATAAATTCAGGGCTGTAATCAGTAAAGACTATAACAGCCTATTCAATAAAGAGAGAATTACAGTGAACTGAGATGCAAATTTTAAACTTAAGGCCAAAGAAGCTGAGCTGGAAGAATTCTCCCATTCAGCTGCATTAGAGAATTTCTCTAACTTGGCTACTTTGGCCTGAAGTTTCAAATTCCCATCTCAATTCCCTGTAATGACTAATTGGTACAATGCAATCAGGCAGGGAATGTTATCCGGACAGTGAAGCACGAATTGTCACTCCATGCTTCCACGGAGGCCAGTGGCGGGGCACATTTGGGGATGTGAGGTTTGCATGCAGCTAATGGAATCCCATTCCATGAAGCTCCCACCAAACAGTTTTTGTGCTGATGTTAATGCGTCCACTCAGTGACACCCCTCTCTGTGACTTTCCGTGGTCTTCCAGTTCGTGGCTGCTGTTCCTAAACGCTTCCATTTTCCAATAATGCCACTTACAGTTGGCCGTGGAATATCTAGCAGGGATGAAATTTCACAAACTAATTGTAAAGGTGGCATCCTACCACAGTACCACGCGTGACACCACTGAGCTCTTCAGACCGACCCATTTGTTTCACAAATGTTTGTAAATGTTTGCAGACTGCATGACTAGGTGCTTGATTTTATACACCTGTGGCAATGGGTTGTAGTCAGTCTCAGTGATGTCTCGAGGGGGGTGCGGGGGGACATGGAGCAACAAGGAGGTGAGTACTGGGGAAGGGGGAGGCGGGTGGCATATTATTGGGCAAATTGGCTGCGGCATATTAAATGGCAAAATAATACTGGCAAATTTTGGACAAATTGGCTGTAGTATACTAATGGGCAGAATAATACTGGCATATTATTGGGCAAATTGGCTGTAGCATACTAATGGGCAGAATAATACTGGCATATTATTGGGCAAATTGGCTGTGGCATATTAATGTGTAAAATAATACTGGCATATTAGGCAAATTGGCTGGGGCATATTAATGTGTAAAATAATACTGGCATATTAGGCAAATTGGCTGGGGCATATTAATGTGTAAAATAATACTGGAATATTAATGGCAAAATAACACTGGCGTATTAATTGGCAGTGGTATATTAATTGGCAAGCTGGCTATGGCATATTTATGGACAAACTAACACTGGCATATTAATGGGCAAGCTGTGGCATCATTTATGGTCAAACTGTGGCATATTTTAATAGGCAAACTGGAGTTTGCATTTGTTAATGACAAAGTGATTGTGGCATATTAATTGGTACCTGACAGTGGCTTATTTTAATTGGCAAAGTGATGCAGTGGCATGTTCTGTGGGGCAAAATAATATGTACTATGGGGAAAGTGGCACTGGTTTGTTCTGCAGGGGCAGTTCAGTAGGGCAAAGTGACACTGTGGTATGTTCTGTGGGGCATTAACACTGTGTGAGAAAGAAATAGTCAACGGGCTCCTGTAAGTGGCATAATATATGGGGCTCCTGTATGGCATATTTAATTGGCCATCTGACTAGAATTACTACATCTCTGGTCAGCCCCGAAGCATGCGTTTTCCATAAGCATCCCAGAATCAAACACACATTCAGTGCTTAGCATCCATGGGCTCTCACAGGATATATATATATATATATATATATATATATATATATATATCTCAAAATAAACACTGGGATATGAAATAGCTCAAAGAGTTTGTTATTGAACACTGAGATATTGAAATAAATAAATAATCCATCACCCAGCCGTTACATTGCCCATGGTTATGTCTCATGAAGTGAATAACGAACAGATATTACTGTCATATAAAATGACTATAATATCCTCAGGCTGCAGGTCCCGCCAGCACTCAGCTAGTTAATGTGACGTTGCCGCACAGGGTGTGGGCGTGTCCATAGTAGGGGCTAGGAGGCGGGGCCTCACTGCCAGACCCCTGCCTGGTTGTTAAGTAGGGGGCAGGGATTGCTTGCCTCTCTTTAGTGGAGCTGCAGGCCAGAGATAATGATGGAGCCCAAATCCCAGATCAGACACAACTTCCACCAGGACTGTGAAGCTGGCCTCAACCGCATGGTGAATCTGAAGTATCACACCTCCTATGTCTACCTGTCTATGGTGAGAGCAGCCCCCCCCCCCAGCCCCCCATACTGCTGTATGTACACAAAGCCCCCCATGCCAGGGTCACACTGCTGTATGTGCACAAAGCCCCCCATGCCAGGGTCACACTGCTGTATGTGCACAAAGCCCCCCCATGCCAGGGTCACACTGCTGTATGTGCACAAAGCCCCCCCATGCCAGGGTCACACTGCTGTATGTGCACAAAGCCCCCCATGCCAGGGTCACACTGCTGTATGTGCACAAAGCCCCCCCATGCCAGGGTCACACTGCTGTATGTGCACAAAGCCCCCCCATGCCAGGGTCACACTGCTGTATGTGCACAAAGCCCCCCATGCCAGGGTCACACTGCTGTTTGTACACAAAGCCCCCCATACTGCTGTATGTACACAAAGCCCCCCATGCCAGGGTCACACTGCTGTATGTGCACAAAGCCCCCCATGCCAGGGTCACACTGCTGTTTGTGCACAAAGCCCCCCATGCCAGGGTCACACTGCTGTTTGTACACAAAGCCCCCCATACTGCTGTATGTACACAAAGCCCCCCATGCCAGGGTCACACTGCTGTATGTGCACAAAGCCCCCCATACTGCTGTATGTGCACAAAGCCCCCCATGCCAGGGTAACACTGCTGTATGTGCACAAAGCCCCCCATGTGTGATTGTAATGTGTTTGCCCCTTGGCATTGCACTGAGCAGACAACCTGCATGATATGTGTCTCTCTCCATTGTGACATCTGTAATCTACAACCTGTTTAACCATTAATGTCCTGGCCTGCAGTGTTCCAAAGGTTCAGTCCAAACAAACTAAGGGGGGTGGGGAGTAATATTAATTTATAACTATAACCTTCCACCTTGCATTCCAATTACTTCTGGGTGTGTGTCTAAGATTTCCAGCCAAAAAACCCTCAAACAAACTCTGACCTTTAATGATTTCAGAGGTTATAACACTCTGTCCCTCCCTGGCAAAGATTTAAGTATGGGGGGGATCCACAATTTACCTTGATTACCTATATGAAAATGAAAGCACACAGCAGGATAGTTCTGTAACACCTAGCACGCTCTCATTATGTTTTAAACATTCTCAAGCTTACTATATACAGTCTGATATTTATCCACAACACAGAAGGTGTGTGGGGTTTTATTTTTGTTGTTGTGTTAAATATTTGTTTCTTATTCTGGCTGTTGCTGTGTAAACAATAATGTAAAGTGACAATGTACCATGTGCAACACGTGTGTGTGTGTTTGTCTCTCTCTCTCCGTGTGTGTGTATATTGTGACTTTAAAGGGACTCTGCACATCAACATTAGTTATATCTATAAATTGAGGTGCAATCGGGTATATAAAACATGTCACAATATGGCTATTTACTCAGGATCACTTTAATTGATATGTGTATTTCAAACCTAAAGTCACTAAACTTTTTTTTTTTTTTTCCCCATGTGTGCGTCTAATATGGAAGAACACTTGAATATATCCGTGGCACTAGTGGAAGTTTTAACTGGTATGTACTATTTGATGTACATACCAGTTTATCCTCCGATTGGCATCCATGATGCTTCTCTTCTGCTAGTGCAGAGAGACCCTCGTTTTTCAATGCCGCAACAGTGTTGACCTTAACTAACTTTGAAATTGTTTCCGTCCGATCTCCTGTTTATGGCGTTCGTTTGTGCTGTAATATGCCAATTACGCTTTCTCCATTTGAGAAAGTTCTTTTGCATAGGAAGTCGCAAGGTGATGTCATAATTAGGAGACACGCAATGTAGAAATGTTTGTTCACTATTAACATAAGAATGGGTAGAGGGCAGTCCTTTTATAAGAAGTGTTTTTGGGGTTTTTTTTCTAGTTCACTGCACGGTTTTTATTTTGCTTATTTAGTTTATTTTTATAAACCATTTCAGCCGCTCTGTAAAATTGAACAGAGTTTCAAACAAGTTGACAAACTGTAAAACATTGCATAGTGCAACTAACTGTACATACTGATAAAGAAAGTGCCTCTGCTCCAGCAAGATAAGTCTAGAGGGAGGGACGACTTTAGGCATTAAAAGGAATCCACTACCTAAAACAGTACATTATACTGTGAATGTCGGAGGGGGGGATGATGATGCTGAAAAAAAGTTCTTGCATAAATTAACATTATTTGTTTGATGCACCAGGTTTCTTACATTCATGACATCAAATGTCAAGGGGTTAACCCAACAAATGGTTGGTCTAGAGCAGCTGTAGTATGGCACTCCAGATATTGTGGACTACATCTCCCATAACGTTCTTACAACCTTAATTCTGGCAAGGCATTAAGGGAAATGTAGTCCACAACATCTGGGGTGTAAGATGACTAAATACTCTGGAATAAACCATGTTTTCTCTCCGCAGGGGTATTATTTTGACCGGGATGATGTTGCACTTGTCAATTTCTCCAAGTTTTTCCGGGAACTTTCCGAGAAGGAAAAAGAGCATGCCGAAAAACTGATCAAGTACCAGAACGAGCGAGGCGGACGCGTGTTCCTCCAGAGCGTTGAAGTAATTTCCATCTCTATTTCTTTTTGAGGCTGAGCTTTTCCGCTCCTTTCTGTGCATAACGCAGGATGGCCTGTTATCGGATTGAGCACCAGTCTCTGTGTGGCTAGAATGCAGCCTGTCCTATTCAGTGATGCTTATAATAAATGTATATTATAGGGCTGTATTTAATAAAATGTAGATCAGTCTGCAGGCTTCATTTTTGTCTGTGCAACTCTGAAATATGCAGTTTATTTAAAAAAATTTTTTATAAGGATTTGCAGAGTAATATCTGCTATCGGTAGTACAAAGTAACTTTTTTGTTGTGCTTTTATAGTTCAATAGAATTGTGAACATTAATTCTGAGTCCTAGGATTGCCACCTTTTCTACAAACAAAATACCGGCCTTCCTGGTCCCTCCATAGACTTACCATTGGCATCAAGCCAATTTTTTTACTGGCCTGCCGGTAAAATACCAGCTGGGTGGCAACCCTAATACTGACCAACTAACAATAAGACGCATCTACATTTATTATAATTCTTATAATTCACGTGTATTTTTTTTTCCGTCCGTATACGTAATGTTTACCAACAATTGAGATAGGAAGGAGAAACCTGAGCATCTGCCTCTACTCTATAAAGTTTAATTTCTACCAGAATAGGTTGTAGACGCATTGACTAATGGTTTTTACTTTTAAAACCTTCTAAATTTGAAACTTGGTTAATTAGTCTTTCTAACTAAGCTCTCACCCCTTTAGAAACCAGAGCGGGATGACTGGACCAATGGATTGGAGGCCCTGCAGACAGCTCTGAAGCTGGAAAAGACTGTGAATCAAGCTATATTGGACCTACACAGTGTGGCTGGTGTGAAGAATGATCCACATGTAAGTAAATGTGTGTTAGAGTCTTTGCATTGTGCACAAACATCCTTCGGTGCTACCCACCATGTTGGCAGGGGCTTTTATGACTGACCGCCAGGGTCACATGACCTCCTGGTGTTCAGGCATAGAACTCCTGGAAGAAGTGTTGCGCAGCATCAGAGGGTGTCTGTGCACACCAGCTGCCCCCACTAGACACCAAGGAGTCTGGGGGTCAAAGGACTAAGTCTGAGGATTGCACTGGCAAAGAAAAACAAGAAATAGAAACATAGAATGTGTCGGCAGATAAGAACCATTCGGTCCATCTAGTCTGCCCAATTTTTTTATTTTTTTTTTGAGTACTTTTATTAGTCCCCCGTTCCCGGTCTTATAGCTAGGATAGACTTGTGTCTATCCCACGCATGCTTAAAATCCTTACATACATAAATACATTGTTTTGAATCAATTTTTATTAAATATGATTTATTTTTTTTTCTAAATTAATATCCATAGTTTAGGGGGTCATCTTTTAATCAGGTTTCTCTTGCATTCGAGCAAGTACGGTATAGAAGCACATCCAAAAAATTAGTTGTCACCATTCTGACAATAAACTGGCATGTGCATTTGACAGTACATGCCAGTTTATTCTCTGTCCGCCAACTGCCAAGTTTTCCTGGGAAGCGGGCATGCCCACTCTGATCAGCGACTGGCTCTCACTGCTAGCCAAGAGACTTTTTTTTTTTTCCCCCGCATGGGATCAGCAGACGGGACCTAAAATGCAGACCCCGATCAGACAAGCTCTGATTGGTTCCAGACCAGCTGTGTCTCAGCCGTAAGAGACTGCCAATAAGAAGACAATTTTTTTTTAACTAGTGCTTTGTTACTGTGCTGTAAATGATACCTGCTGATTTTAATTTTATTTATTTTTTCTTCCCATCTCCTTGCAGATGTGTGACTTCCTAGAGGCTCCATTTCTCTCTGAGAGCACAGAGACGATGAAGAAGCTGGGAGACCACATCACAAGCCTGAAGAAGCTTTGGGGAAGCCATCCTGGCATGGCCGAATACCTCTTCAACAAGCATACGCTGGGCTGAAGCCTCCTCCTGGTGCTACCTCATGCCCTTCATTGTCTGGGGACTGGAACAATACATCTAATATATAAATATTTTTTTAATTGGAATATGCCAGTCTTTCCTCTCCTGTACCTGGTTGAGTGAACATGACCTTTTGTACATCTTTTTGCAATAAAAGGTGTGTTTGGGACCAATTCCAACCTTTACTTCTTGTTTATTTATTTTCCATGTTGATCCTCCATATTATATAGAAACACCATTTTATTGTCCCGCTTTAAGTTATATAGTTTGTCAGTTGAAGGTTTTGGGAATTTTTTTTTTTTTTGTCCCAATGCACAGACTACTATTACAGATTAATTTTGTGAATTTGCTTACCGAGATGGCATTGGTGTATAAGCCTTGGAAGCTAGGGTTAGATATTTGGGCTATACAGTAACACTCCTAGACCTTCCATGGCCATCCCAGAATGAGTTCTCCTGCAATCAGTGATCACAAATATTCTTGCTTTCAGCCTTTAGGTAGATATAGAGAATAATTTTCATTAGATACCTAGATTAAGGATTTAAATATTGTTCCCATATCCTCAAACTAATAAAAAAAAAAGTGAATTTTCTATATATATCCGGGGCAGCTAATGGATTATAATGTTGGTATTTACATTTTTTGGTTTTGTATTTATTCATAAATGAGGGAGGGGGAGCGGAGTATCGCCATCTTAGGATTTTTAAAGATTAAGGCTATGATGCTTGAATTATTAATGGCCATCTAATGTATTGTATTACTTGTTTATATGCCTTTGGGTCCGTAATGACCAAACGTTCCAGCTGTTAATTAGAACCTTCCTCCCATAAAGCGTTAGTTATAAATGTGTTGTTGGCTTTCAGATCATTTGTAATGGGTCAGCAGAGTTCTATTTTCCAGCAATGCATAGTTTTTTGTGGCCATCAGAATGTCTCCTTTAAATATTTGGTGTTCATATTACACCTTGGAAAGTCTGAATGAAATGGCAATAACTGGGGAGTCAAAACAGTCACTGGGAAGCATATTTTTCAACAGGGGTGTTTGCTTTTTTTTATTTTTTTTTTTTACACATGTGGCTTTAATGGCTGGACATGTCCACCCCATTCCATTTTTATTAAGACCTCTCTGTTAAAGATGTAGCTAGAAGAAAATTCCTTAATATGATTTAATTGTTGATGTCTGCTTCAACAGATCTAGGGTGACTAGGGTCGCCACCTTTTCTTCAGAAAAATACCGGCCTCAGTACTGTCTCCATAGACTTAACATTGGCCTGATGCCAATTTTTTTACCGGCCTGCCGGTAAAATACCGGCCAGGTGGCAACCCTAATGGTGACCTAATTGCCATGTGATAGGAATACTTTTGGATGGCAAATGGTTATGTATTCGGTGAAATACCAAGTATAGGTATTTTAAATAACTTTTTGATATAGAGCCATGAATATCTGCAGATAAGGACCATTCTAGTCGGCCCTTTAATTAATCTAGACATAATCAGTCCTTATTTATAAGTTTTTTTTTTTAATTTGTGCAGCTCTTCTGTATAAGATCAGAATTAGACTTTGCTTCAGCAAAAGATGGGTAAAGTGTTTCATATTGGCAAATCTGGCAAAAAAAAACCCCCACACACTCCATCTGATCCATGGTCTGCAGACTCCACCATTGTGGGCAGGAGTCAAAGGATAGGAACTTGGGGGCACTCCATATAGCTGGTCATGTTTTGACCCCATTCTGCATCTGATGAGCTGGGATAGGCAAAATGTCCATACAAGGTCACCAGTGTCTGTGTCTTCGGCTAAATGGGAGAATTTTCTTTTTCTTCTGCTACTTTGGCCTCGGTTTTGAAATTTCCTTCTCAATTCCTTGCCGTTCTCTTTCATGAATAAAGCCTATTGTGTTTACGAAGTCCAGTAAATGCCCACTTTGAACAAGATCGGTGGACGAGCTAATCCTGTCGATGACGCCAAACATTGCTTCTACTGTGAACGGAGAGAATAATAAAAATTATCTATATGTTGTGTTGACAGAATTGCAGGTAAATGTGTAAAATAAAAAAAATATTAGAAATGTTTCTGTGCAGTCTCCTGCGTATAAGTTCACCTTTTGGCTGGATATGCAAACTAACATGAACAATGTCATACACAGGAGGCACCGCAGACGCACTGTTATTTATTTTTTGCATTTACCTGCAAGTCTGTTAAAAAGTTTAATTCCAGATACCATGGGACCTCCAAGGGCTTGCGAGAGCCACCTTCCCATCAATCCTATTATTGTTTACTAGTTCTGTTTCTACTATACAATTTTTTCTTGCAATAATATATCGATAGCTTGAAACCAGGCCACACCCTTGAAATCCCTGACTTTAATCTTTAAGTCCGCCGTAGGGCTCATCATTTTATGTCCATAGTGCATTATACACCAAGTGACGATTCAAATAAATATCCATGGGCGTGGCTGGTGTTAACATGTTCATGTGCTGACGGTGGTAATTAGCAGATAAACAGCCATGGCACCTTCACCCACTGTACTTTTATTTTACAGCTTCTAGGCTGTTTACTTCTGCATCAATTTGCCAGAGCAGCAGCAAGGGTGAGGCGACTGAGGCACTTTCCACAGGCGCAAGCAATTGAGGGGGCGCAGTGATAATGGCATGCAATCAGTATGTCTGGCTGATGCTAGCTGGGAATGCTGCACCAGCATTAACCCCTTGCTGCATGTAGAACATTCTATGCCATCCTACGTATTAGTCCAATATAAACGGTGAAGATATTTGACATTGCACTCTGCTTGGTTTGAATAGCTAACTCTCTGACCCAAGCTACCTGCGCTCAACCCCCCACCCCCTACCACTCATGAGGCCCCTCCTCCTCCCTCATGCAGTCCCGCCTCCTCGCATGGTCCTGTGAGTGACGTCACGCAAAATCTGGGCGGCGGCTGGTGGTGAGGGGGGGAGGGGTTTGGTGCAGTTAGAGAGATTGGATATCTGACCCAAGCAGAGTGAAGATGGCTGCGGTTGCAAAAGCAGCAAGTACAGCTGCTATGTAAAATATATTCACAGTTTATAATAGATTACCATTATTATAGATTGTACATTGGTAGTGTAACTATTAGTCCTGCACGTACCAACTATTTATTGGTTTAAACTCAGGGTACCTATAGTCACATGGCACTTAAAGGTGTGGCAGGTCTGCTAAAGGCACACTGTGTCTTATTGAAGGTTAGGGACTATTTACAAATCAGAAATAAAGTGGATAATCCTTGGTGTATTTTAGGTTTTGTGAAGCCCTATGCAGGACTAAATTCGGATAAACCCCCCTCCCACATAGCACACCCAGGACATGCCCCATTGTACACCCAGGACATTCCCCATCACCCATACTGCACACCTGGGAAATATGGGTTAAAAAAAAAAAAAATTCTTCATTTTGGGTTTTGGGATTGTTTTTTTTACATGGGGGCGTCTAATACAAGGAAAAATACAGGTAACTCCAGTTTAGCTTTTAATGGATATTGATGGACATCCATTGTACATGTACCTCAATGAGCTATTGTTACTTTGGTGGTGAGAATATTAACCAATCCCTTGTATTTTCTATGACAGCCAGTAGGAGTCGGACACAGTAAAACCCTGAATTTAATATTGAGTCTGATGGAAAATAGTCTTGTGGGGATTCCTGATGTCATCATCTTGTGATCATGTTCCCTGTCCCTCAGGATATGATAGTAAGCAGTAACCGGATAGTTACTCACGGTGACTAAGTAGTTCTTTGTTTGTTTGGATTAACCCCTTCGTGACGCGTGGTGCTTGTGTCCCAAACGACGCAGTTTCAACAAAAATGAGCACAAGCCGGCTCCACTCCCATTAATCAGTGCTGAAGACAGGTGCTCCACACGCAGATTAGATGTACATGTACACGGCAAGAAGAAAGTGTGCACTCCGCTGCAGCAACTTATAATATCCAAAAAGTGCTTTAATGGTATAACAAACAGATGGAACTCCACGGACACAACAAGCCGAAAAAGGGAAAGACCTTACGCGTTTCGCGTGATAAACACGCTTGACCAAACGACGCAAGCACCAAAACGTCACAAATTGTTCCTGGCCACCGAACACAAGGTGATTGCTAGCCAGAAACACTATGGCTACCGATCAGGGTCTTAATAGATCCTGTGGGACCATGCAAAAAAATCGTGAGACCTCCGGACGTCACGTGTCAAAATTAAAGTCGCCCTCCAAAGTGGAATTTTATTGAATAGACCCATATGTCTACACTGTCTTGTTCTGCTGCTGGTTCCTGGTTTTGATTCAGTTTACCTCCAGGAGTTCCAGGGGGGAATCATGTATAGTGTTAGCAATAACATCGTTGGAATGTATTTGATGTTACAGCAGATGAGTTAGCATCTTCAGTGGTCTCGGAATTTACATTGTTTCCAGGTATGTCAATGAGCTACTTGCCTGCACTGTGGTAGAAGCAAAGACAAAGGCCTTAAGCAGTGTGAAATAAAACTAGTTTGTTCCAGTGTACAGAAAAACACATCACTTAACATTCTTCAAGTATTTGACAAGAGAACCTATCCCTGTGGTGTAGTGCATTCTGGGTAATGACTCTGTCTCTATGAGATGATCAATAGCGGGAAATGCAATTAAACCACCAATCAAGAGTAAATGAAATTTCTATCCCCATGCATAACAGATTTAATGTTAATGTACATACATTCATTTGCTGAAGGCTTGAATGAAAATGAAAAATTCCCCAATTTTTTTTTTCAACCCATTTTTTTGTTAGTAAATTCACACCTTTGGTAGCAGTAGGTAATACCATGAGTCCACAGACAGACAGACAGACAACCTCTACCAGACCAGGTGCTGTCGGCCCGAACGGGGCATAAAACTGAATGGCTGAGAAATCCACTGAAATTGGTGGAAATTGGTCAAATTTTGGCCAGTTGAATTCTCCAGATTTTAGCTGTAGATCTGAACAGAAAAGTGTAGAAGAAGTAAAGTAGACAGATTTTAAACATAAAAATATTTATATACAATTATAGTAAATTAGATGTGATATATCATAATAGTATATTTACATTAATTTAAGCTTATTTTATGATCATTTTCTTTATTATGTATTAAAATTGTCATGTTTTATTTTCAGTTTATCAAAATGCACTCATTACATAGTTGCCAACATCGGCCATGTTTTCAGGGACATATTTGTTCCACATGCTGCAGAAAGACCATGCAAAGTGCAGTATGTAGGATGGATATACGCACAGACCTAATAATCCAATTAATTAATCAGGGTGGAGATCTCAAAGGACCTACCATAATTAATTATTGATAGGATAATGCCTGTGTGTATATGCATCCTACAGATTCCCGGGCTGCACTTTGCATGCTCTTTCTGCAGCATGTGGAACAAACATATGTCCCTGGAAATATGGCCGATGTTGGCAGCTATGTTTTTAGCAAATAGACCTCATTGGTCTAAAAGTGGAGCAGTCACCATGGAAACCAATGCAATGCCTCTGCCATTTAGACCACTTTTAGATCTTTGCCCCAGTATTGAGTTTTATCAATAAACCCATTGAGCTTGCTTATGAGATCTTCAGAGATCAATGCTAAACGCAGCAGTATATGAGCCATTTGGAAAACTGTTAATTGCTGATGAATTTGGAAGCTAGTTCAACTGGATTCTTGCTATCTCACCTACCTTAACATATATGGCCCCAGGTATGTTAAGTTTGAAATCCCCTGGTCAGTTCCCCTTTTCATGAATAAACCCCAATGGTTTACCCCACCTGGTCGCATGCAGATCAAGCATGGGTTGACTTTAGTCCTATGCCTGGTTTTCGACTCACTTCTATTCAGTGACCTCAAGCTGGTAATCACTGATCACTGGAGGACCGCTCTCCCCATTTTCGTTTTTTTCTGTGGACTGTATCATGGAATGCAGTCATGTCAGGGAGGAACTACCCCAGCGCGGAACTCACCAGGTCTGTCCCTGCACAATATAATATTCACCATCCAGTGAATAGCCCCCCCTCGGTGGAGACCACTATATCGGTGTTATCAGTAGAAGAAGCTCCAGTATTTCCTGTTTTCTTTTTTTTTGCAAAATACTAATATGACTTATCAAGCATGTGACAAGTGTTGTACTGAAACATTTCTATCATATTTGGTTTGACTTCATTCACCTCCCCTTCCTTCAGCCTTGGGGGCCGACACATGACTTCATTGCCCCCCTCTCTCCCGTATTGCGAAAATGCTAAGTCATGCTAGCTCCACAAACTGAGAGTTTCTCTTTTCTCTATCTCTGTTCGTGTGGATATTTTGTTGAGTCACGTTTGCCCCAGTCAAGAGCAGAAGTGACTATTACTTGCACTGTGTTAAAGGAAAATAGAACATTGCGTAACCCTTGTTCCCTTGAAGGAAGCAAGGTTTAAACATTAAATGTCCCGGTAGAATTAAGTAAACCGACGTGTATCTTGATAGATACACTTTGGTTTACTAACTGCTGTGTCACACCTGCGAGACACAGCAGTTCCCGCTCTGACAGCTGAATGCGAGGGTCTCTCGCTGCTAGCAGAAGGAGGGACCCCCGTTTTTGCATGGAATCAGCAGGGGGGGACCTAGTTTCAGTGAATGCAAGGATTATCTAACATGTCCTCCTTCTTCAAAGTAAACCTGACTTGTATCTTTATACATGATAGTGAGGCTGGAGAGCGCTGGTATGGCCAATCAGAATGAGGGCTTGTCTGAATGGATTGGGGGGTCTCTGTCTGTCGCTCTTCCAAAGTGGATCATCAAAGGGATATGGTTAAGGTCCCCTCTGGAAAGATCCAAAGTAAAAACAAGGGTGTTTCTCTGCACTAGCAGAGAACTAGAGACAATCACCGACCTGACCAGGCTGCCTGCTTCCCAGAGATAATAAAAGTAATGAATACTAAAAAAATGGATACCGTATTTGCTCGATTATAAGGCAAGGTTTTTTTCAGAATTTTTTTTCTGAAAAAACAACCTCGTCTTATATTCGAGGTCGTCTTATAGTCTGCCCTCTAATTGAGGTCACACTATAAGACAGGGATCCAGGCTCCCCGCAGAGCTGCAGGGGACCTGGATCCCCCTCGCTAACAGCCGGTGGATATCTGCGCAATGCGCACAGACATCCTCCGCTGCCGCCCGGCACGACCGCCGGGATTTCTATGATGAAGCCGGGTCCTTCCCGGTCCCCGCGGAAGTGCCTGGCAGCAGTGGAGGATGTCTGCGCGTATCGTGCAGACATCCTCTGGCTGCCTCCGCTAGCCACCAGGGAGATTTGGCCAGCCGGGGGATGTCTGCAATAGTGCAGAAATCCTCCATGCTGCCCAACACTTCAGTCTATTATGACGGACCGGCTGAAAGATGTTTGGATGTAGGGGGGGAGAGAGAGACAAGGGGAGGAGGGGGGGTGGTGGGGTAGAAGAGAGAGAGAGAGAAACCTGTTTGGATGGAGGGGGGAGAGAGAGAAAGGTTTGGAGGGGGGAGAGGGACAATGTTGGGGGGGGGGGAGAGACAGCGCTTGGGGGAAGAGGGGAGAGAGAGACAAAGCTAGGGAGGAGGAGGGGGGAGAGAGGTAGCATTGGGCAAGGCTGGGGGGGGGGGCTGAGAGGGAGCATTAGGCAAGTCTGGGAGGTAGAGGAAGCATTGGAACATAAAAGAAAATAAAAACAAGAAATGCATTTTTTTATATGATCATTTTTATTAAATATTAAAAAGCATTTTACATGTGAATATATACAAGTTGAACTTTTTTCCTACAGGGTAGTCTTATATTCAGTGTTTTCGTTTTTTTCCTAAAGGGATATCCAAAGTTTAGAGTGTCGTCTTATAATCAGGGTCATCATATATTCGAGCAAATGCCGTACAAGTCAAGTAGAATATTGGGCATACCTCACTTTACAACTGTGTGGGCAGTTTTAGAAGATAATAGTACTGATCATAAAGTATCACATTTCCTTTTAGGGCATGGTGTAATTATTTAATATGAGGACACATCTCTGGGATTACAGGGCAATTGTCAAGCATGAATCCTATAGGTTATCTACCATAGTAATATTATTACATATAAAGTAAAACAGAAGGGCATATTCTCCTACACTCATTCAGGGCAGCTGTCAGAAGAAAGAATATGTCAATTAATTAGGGTGAATTAGAGTCCACAACGGTAGTGCAGGTATAAGAAAAGAAATAGCGTGACGCGTTTCTTAAGCTCATGATTATGCGCCTAGAGCGCGAAACGCGTCAAGCTATTTCTTTTCTTATACCTGCACTACCGTTGTGGATTCATTACTATCTTATGGAATAAAAAGAACTTTTTTTCACCTTTAAACTGGCTCCAGGAGTGCCGTTTTTCCCGCATATCTTTCATTGTTTATTGTTAAGTGGGAGTCGAGCGCTGGCGGGAGGCACCGGAGACCGGGTGAGGACGAACGGAGGTCATCCATTCTGATCCAGCGTGTACCACCTGGGTAGCCTCGGAATCATTTCTTTGGTGGACTCCCTTTAAGGATTGTCATCCTGTTTCATGCTGCATTTGAATCTGCAGAAACCAAAAAAAAAAAGAATCCCTCCTTCACCCTAATTAATTGACATATTCTTTCTTCTGACAGCTGCCCTGAATGAGTGATGGCAGGGGCGTACCTAGAGCATTTGGCACCCGGGGCGGACCCCGAGTGTTGCACCCCCCCCCCCCCCCCCCCACAAGAAAAATGCAAGAAAACACCCACAATTTTTTCAATGTTTGAAAATTGTACAATTATAGTTACCAGGAATAGTGTGCCAGTCAGATACCAGTAATATTGTGCCAGTCAGAGCCCAGTAATAGTGTGCCACTCAGAGCCCAGTAAGTGTGCCAGTCAGAGCCCAGTAGTAGTGTGCCACTCAGAGCCCAGTAATATAGTGCCACTCAGAACCCAGTAATATAGTGCCAGTCAGAGCCCAGTAATAGTGTGCCACTCAGAGCCCAGTAATAGCGTGCCAGTCAGAGCCCAGTTATATAGTGCCACTCAGAACCCAGTAATATTGTGCCAGTCAGATACCAGGAATATTGTGCCAGTCAGAGCCAGTATTATTGTTTGTGCTAGTCAGAGCCCAGTAATATAGTGCCAGTCAGTGCACAGTAATAGTGTGCCAGTCAGTGCCCAGTAAGATTGTGCCACTCAGAGCCCAGGAATATTGTGCCAGTCAGATGCCCAGTAAGATTGTGCCAATCAGTGCCCAGGAATATTATGCCAGTCAGATGCCAAGTAATTTTGTGCCAGTCAGTGCCCAGGAATATTATGCCAGTCAGATGCCCAGGAATATTGTGCCAGTCAGTGCCCAGGAATATTATGCCAGTCAGATGCCCAGGAATATTGTGCCAGTCAGTGCCCAGTAATAGTGTGCCAGTCAGAGCCCAGTAATAGTGTGCCAGTCAGATACCATGAATATTGTAACAGTCAGAGCCCAGTAATAGAGTGCCAGTCAGTGCCCAGGAATATTGTGTCAGTCAGTGCCCAGTAATAGTGTGCCACTCAGAGCCCAGGAATAGTGTGCCAGTCAAATGCCCAGTAATATTGTGCCAGTCAGTGCCCATGAATATTATGCCAGTCAGATGCCAAGTAATTTTGTGCCAGTCAGTGCCCAGGAATATTGTGCCAGTCAGTGCCCAGTAATAGTGTGCCAGTAAGAGCCCAGTAATAGTGTGCCAGTCAGATACCAGGAATATTGTAACAGTCAGAGCCCAGTAATATAGTGCCAGCCAGAGCCCAGTAATATAGTGCCAGTCAGAGCCCAGTAATATAGTGCCAGCCAGAGCCCAGTAATATAGTGCCACTCAGAACCCAGTAATATAGTGCCAGTCAGAGCCCAGTAATAGTGTGCCACTCAGAGCCCAGTAATAGCGTGCCAGTCAGAGCCCAGTTATATAGTGCCACTCAGAACCCAGTAATGTGCCAGCCAGAGCCCAGTAATATAGTGCCAGCCAGAACCCAGTAATATAGTGCCAGCCAGAACCCAGTAATATAGTGCCAGCCAGAACCCAGTAATATAGTGCCAGCCAGAGCCCAGTAAGTGTGCCAGTCAGAGCCCAGTAATAGTGTGCCACTCAGAGCCCAGTAATATAGTGCCACTCAGAACCCAGTAATATAGTGCCAGCCAGAACCCAGTAATATAGTGCCAGCCAGAGCCCAGTAATATAGTGCCAGCCAGAACCCAGTAATATAGTGCCAGCCAGAGCCCAGTAAGTGTGCCAGTCAGAGCCCAGTAATAGTGTGCCACTCAGAACCCAGTAATATAGTGCCACTCAGAACCCAGTAATATAGTGCCAGTCAGAGCCCAGTAATAGTGTGCCACTCAGAGCCCAGTAATAGCGTGCCAGTCAGAGCCCAGTTATATAGTGCCACTCAGAACCCAGTAATGTGCCAGCCAGAGCCCAGTAATATAGTGCCAGTCAGAACCCAGTAATATAGTGCCAGCCAGAACCCAGTAATATAGTGCCAGCCAGAACCCAGTAATATTGTGCCAGTCAGAGCCCAGTAATATAGCGCCAGCCAGAGCCCAGTAATATTGTGCCAGTCAGAACCCAGTAATATAGCGCCAGCCAGAACCCAGTAATATAGCGCCAGCCAGAACCCAGTAATATAGTGCCAGCCAGAGCCCAGTAATATTGTGCCAGTCAGAGCCCAGTAATATAGCGCCAGCCAGAGCCCAGTAATATAGCGCCAGCCAGAGCCCAGTAATATTGTGCCAGTCAGAACCCAGTAATATAGCGCCAGCCAGAACCCAGTAATATAGCGCCAGCCAGAACCCAGTAATATAGTGCCAGCCAGAACCCAGTAATATAGTGCCAGCCAGAGCCCAGTAATATTATGCCAGTCAGAGCCCAGTAATATAGTGCCAGCCAGAGCCCAGTAATATAGTGCCAGCCAGAACCCAGTAATATAGTGCCAGCCAGAGCCCAGTAATATAGTGCCAGTCAGAACCCAGTAATATAGTGCCAGCCAGAACCCAGTAATATAGTGCCAGCCAGAACCCAGTAATATAGTGCCAGTCAGAGCCCAGTAATATAGTGCCAGCCAGAACCCAGTAATATAGTGCCAGTCAGAGCCCAGTAATATAGTGCCAGCCAGAGCCCAGTAATATAGTGCCAGCCAGAACCCAGTAATATAGTGCCAGTCAGAACCCAGTAATATAGTGCCAGCCAGAGCCCAGTAATATTGTGCCAGTCAGAACCCAGTAATATAGTGCCAGCCAGAGCCCAGTAATATTGTGCCAGTCAGAACCCAGTAATATTGTGTCAGTCAGAGTCCAGTAATATAGTGCCAGCCAGAACCCAGTAATATAGTGTCAGTCAGAGTCCAGTAATATAGTGCCAGCCAGAGCCCAGTAATATTGTGCCAGCCAGAACCCAGTAATATTGTGTCAGTCAGAGTCCAGTAATATAGTGCCAGCCAGAACCCAGTAATATAGTGCCAGCCAGAGCCCAGTAATATTGTGTCAGTCAGAGTCCAGTAATATAGTGCCAGCCAGAACCCAGTAATATAGTGCCAGCCAGAACCCAGTAATATAGTGCCAGCCAGAGCCCAGTAATATTGTGTCAGTCAGAGTCCAGTAATATAGTGCCAGCCAGAACCCAGTAATATAGTGCCAGCCAGAACCCAGTAATATTGTGTCAGTCAGAGCCCAGTAATATAGCGCCAGCCAGAACCCAGTAATATAGTGCCAGCCAGAGCCCAGTAATATAGTGCCAATCCACCCCCCCCCCCCCATCACTTACCAAATCGCTGCTTCTCCCGGACGGACGACTCCTCCGTGCAGTCTTCTCTTCTCCCTCCTGCACGGAGGAGGGAAACACAGTCGCCGGATGTGACGTATTGTCACATCCGGTCGCTGTGATTTTTTTTTTTTTTTTTTTTTTTCACCCGGCGGCCGCATCCAGAGGATTCGGCCGCCTGAAAAAAAAAAAAAAAAAAAGGTAAGCAGCGCGGGGGGTGCCGGCAGCACCGGTGGCACCCCCCTAGTCAGTGGCACCCGGGGCGGGCCGCCCCCCCCTCGGGACGCCACTGAGTGATGGAGAATATGCCCTTCTGTTTTACTTTATATGTAATAATATTACTATGGTAGATAACCTATAGGATTCATGCTTGACAATTGCCCTGTAATCCCAGAGATGTGTCCTCATATTAAATAATTACACCATGCCCTAAAAGGAAATGTGATACTTTATGATCAGTGCTATTATCTTCTAAAATGTCAGTATGCATGAGCTTGCATGTTAGGTAACTGGAGATCCCATTCACACGTGACACAATGAGGGAAGGTAAACCAAGTCTATACTCCCCTCCCCCTTCCCCCTGCTATGATTGGCTGTGACATACCTCGTGACAGCAGACTGTCCCACCCCCCCCCAATTGGAGTATAAATACCGAGCTCCTTTGTGTTTTGCTCAATCCACCTCTCACTCTGAGTAGAGTTCTTGCTTCAACAGTGTTTGAACGGAGCCCTCTCTGAGTCCTCAGCTCTTTTTCTAAAAAAACCATCTTCTTCTATCACTACTTTATTTTTTTGTGAATCTTTTTTTTTTTTTGCGCCACCCGCAATCCACCGAAACACCGCAATGGCATCCCAGGTGCGTCAGAATTACCATCAGGAGTGCGAAGCTGCCGTCAACCGTATGGTGAACATGGAGCTGTATGCGTCATACGTCTACCTGTCCATGGTGAGTATGAGTCTGATCTGGAATGGGTTATAGTACATGGCACTGTGTGTGTGTCTCCTGCCATTGTTTTAACTCTCTGGCTGCCGAGTGGAGCAAGCCT
Organism: Pelodytes ibericus; assembly: GCA_036172795.1. Taxonomy (NCBI): domain Eukaryota; kingdom Metazoa; phylum Chordata; class Amphibia; order Anura; family Pelodytidae; genus Pelodytes; species Pelodytes ibericus. The sequence continues at coordinate 61,775,259 of CM069866.1, read as the reverse complement.
GGGACGTCACTTGTTAAATTGCAGGTTGTACTAAAGGGTTAAAGACACTTTTGTATTTAAAAAAAAAAAAAAAAAAATTAAACACTTGCATTCAGCATCCTGAAATATTAATGTTTTTTTTTTTTTTGTGCCTGTAAGGCGTATATATATGTAGCATAAAGATGGGGGAGGGGTGTAAAAATGAATATATATAATTTTTTTTTACACCCCTCCCCCATCTTTATGCTACATATATACGCTTTACAGGCAAAAAAAAAGTGTGTGTGTGTGTGTGTGTGTATATGTATGTATATATGTATGTGTGTGTATGTATGTATGTATGTATGTATGTATATATGTATGTGTGTGTGTATATATGTATGTATGTATGTATATATATATATATGTATGTGTGTGTGTGTGTGTGTGTGTATGTATGTATATGTATGTGTGTATATATATATATATATGTGTGTGTATATGTTTGTTACATTTTAGTATTATGTACTAATATATTCCTCCCCCCCCCCCCCCCCCCCCAAGAATATATAACTGGGGGGGAATTCATGCATTAACACCTTTTATTTGTTAATCTGCATGCTCCAGGGGACTTTGCTCCTGGGTTTGTAAAGTCCTTATCTTGTTGCTCCTTGTGCTGGGAGGGGAGGCAAAACCTCGCTTTATGAGCCCCCGAAAGAGGCCTCTAAAGGGAGTGGTGACTATAGCAAGGTCTGTTAGGTGACCTTATGTACTGCAGCTGCTATATAATACATTTACCATGAGGTGCAGCCATGCATCACGGGAAATGTAGTACGCTGCAGTGCCATAGGTTAGCCAATGAGCTATCCCTGATGGGTGTATTCTGTGCCACATGCATTGCTATAGAAGGATGGAGCTTTTCTGCTTAGTCAACAAAAACCATAGGTGATATATTATATGCAGGAGTGCAAGAAATGGCTACATATGCCGCAAAAAAACCCCACACATCCTACTGCTCTTTGCCAATATAGACAGTGTTATTCAGCTGTCTGTACAGTGTAAACCAGTCATGACCATATAGTTCAAAAGGGAAAGCCTGGCATCCCTCTGGGATAGAGCTTGATTGTCATTGGTGCATGAAAGGAAGTTCTTCTAGCATTAGAATTATATCTTTGCAACCTATTTAGACTCTATATTCCTGGCTGTACTTTTTTTTTTTTTTTTTTTTTTTTAACTGTCTCTTTAAATTATCCATGACTACAGTGGTGTCATTTGTTGGTTGAAAACTAGACAATGGGGCAGAGATAAATGTTGCACATTTGTTACTGTGTTAGCGTTACAGAAATATTTTGTAGGTTGACTTAAGGCCAAACTGTTCTAACTGAATTTCCCTCAATTTGTTTTCTCAATCAGTCCTATTACTTTGACCGTGACGATGTGGCCCTTGAGAACGTGGCAAAGTACTTCAAGCACCAGAGCCACGAGGAGCGGGAGCACGCAGAGAAACTCATGAAATACCAGAACAACCGCGGGGGTCGTGTTGTCCTTCAGGATGTGAAGGTGAGGACCAGGGGCTCTTTTTTTTTTTTTTTTTTGTGCTTTTTCTCCAGATACCACAAACCAGCAAGATCATAATATAGTTAATACTAGAATGTCCCCTCAAGTTACATTCTATTCTGTGACCAGGCAGAGGCTCAGAGCCATTGGCATAGAATGCTGGACTATTCCGTAATTGTACGTTCTTCAATCCCTTTACAATATGGTGTGTACAGTAAACTGGTTTTTAAAGAGATGCTAAATGTATGTTTTTATTTTATTTTTAGTCCACACAAGGGAATCGTGTTGCCCCCTTTTTTTATTATGGGGATAAACAGGCCTGTAAATGTTACTAGCACATGCTATTTTACCCTCTGACTGGAAGAGTACCCTCTACTGCCAGTTAAGATGTAGGCAGTAGAGGGCACGCTATTAAAATAGTTTATATATTGCCATGCAATGGTGAATCTACTGATTGGTTGTAACAAAGTACATAACTGTTTAATGCAGAGCTTAGGCCCCAGGCCTGGCTCAAAGTGCATATGATGTAGCCCAATATAGAAAATTTTTACAGGAGCCAATGTATAAATGTCCAGATAGCTACACCTAGTTATCCTACTTGTATTCCTACATGGTTGGTGCTAATTTAACATTATATCTATTTCCCCCAGAAACCAGAGCGTGACGAATGGTCCAACACCCTGGAAGCCATGCAGGCCGCTCTGCAGCTGGAGAAGACCGTGAACCAAGCTCATCTGGACCTGCACAAGCTGGCATCGGACAAAGTTGATCCTCATGTGAGTGTTTAACACGATTCTCCTTTTATAGAATGTTATCAATGAGTCCAACATTTAATGGTCTTATTGTTTAATGACCAGGAACCAGCTAATGTTGCATGTGAACTGCAGCAACCAGATACTTGTGGTGGGGAGTTAATATCCTCTTTAGCAAAACACTGTTTGTTAGCAAGACTCCCCCGCTCCCTTCAAGAGTACTCATTTTTATTTTCGATTTCAGCTCTGTGACTTCCTTGAGTCTGAATATCTGGATGAACAAGTGAAAGCTATCAAGCAGCTTGGAGACTACATCACCAACCTGAGGCGTCTTGGGGTGCCCCAAAACGGCATGGGCGAGTACCTGTTCGACAAGCACACCTTGGGAGAAAGCAGTTAAATCTCTCCAAGGAAGACCAAGCCAGCTTACTGTACCCCTCTCAATGAGCCTTGTAATATCTGTGCAGAATAAAGATAATCACCTTTGGGAGCGTGAAACAACTGTTCTTAAGTTTGCAGTAGCTGTTGTGCTTGTCAACATGTTTCAATAAAGGTTTTTTCAGCATTCCAAACGGTGGTGTTGTGATTAACTAACTAGGCCTGCAAAGGAATCGCCAAACATCACTTCCTTGTTTGTATTTTCATGTCTGCATTGGGTAATAGTTGTATAAAAGAAAAGCTCTTGCTGTGCAACACAATATTATTGTACAAGAAGTTTTAAATGGTCATTACAGGTTTAATGCACTGATCAGGCCATGTCTAGGTATTTAGGCAACACTGAAATCTGGTGTTTAAATGACCCATGAACGCTCCACTGAGGGAAAGCTGGTGCCATTATTTTAAAGGTAACATGCCATTCCATTTTGGGCTCTGCCCTCTTGTGGACAAGAGCTTGGGAAGTAAACAATGTTCCCTTCTGTCGCTAGTGTTGGCATTAGGGGTTTCAGTTTGGTTAGGGTGATGGGGTTGAAAATTAACTGTAGGAGAAAATGGTTAGGAAATGGCAATACACTAATTTTCTGTTTGTCTTTTGCAAGTTATGTAAACCTTGACAATTTTCTTAACTCAGGACAAATATTAGAATATATAACTTTTTGTAGTTTATCCCAGTCATATTCCACAGACTGTAATAACGTTTGAAGCCTATTTTGGCATTAATCCTAAATGACACAGTCACAAAGTATTAAACATGGCAGAGTTAGGTCCTTTAGAAGCCTATTCACTAGAAACATAGAATGTGTTGGCAGATAAGAACCATTCGGTCCATCTAGTCTGCCCAATTTTTTTTAAATACTTTTATTAGTCCCCCGTTCCCTGTCTTATATCTAGGATAGCCTTGTGTCTATCCCACGCATGCTTAAAATCCTTGACTGTGTGTTTACCTCTACCACTTCTGCTGGAAGGCTATTCCATACATCCACTACCCTCTCAGTAAAGTAATACTTTTACTTTTAAATCGTTGCCCCTCTAATTTAAGACAAAAAGGTGAGCTGCACATATCATCTCACCGCTTTAGATATACAGATATACATTGTGCAAACCTGGTGTTTTCCCCCTGCTAAACACATTAACCAGGATCATTTCTGCACATTGTATAGCTAAATTGGTGAGCTGAAATAATTTTGGTGAATAACCACATTAGCCTTTTAGACCGTGATATACCACTCAGATTGGATTACTGCATTTGATACACTTGTCTCACAATTTGATTCACTCCTTCATAGAGTGTGAATGTTAAAATGTAACTAAATGGTAATGTACAAGTTAGTATTTAAGCTTTTAGGTTCCTATAGGAGACTTCATATCTCCTCCTTTGTATATTTGGGTTTACCCCCTTTCTTGAAGTGCATTTTTTTTTTTTTTTTTTTAAATACAGTCAATCTCAAGTATCTTTGAATATGTCATTCAGTTATAAGGCTAAACTGAGCATAATGGGATATGTAGTCCCCAAACAGCTGCAGTGCCAAAGTTGTAATTCACTGACGCACATATTAGAAATGAGTGGTAGTTTGGGGACTGACTCTATTATGGATTAGATTAATGCATAGTTTCCCCCTTTTATAATGATTCATATTGGCTCAACATAAGAGCGATCCTTCAATAGTCCTAATTAAACAAAACAAATAGGGTCTATATATTACAAATTAAAATCTATGTATAGGGTTGGCACGTTGGCCATTTTTTATTAGCCCCCCCCCATTTAACTTGCATATGCAGCCTTATAAGTGCCCAAATGCAAATCAGTCAGTGTTTTTCTTACACATAAAACAACTATACACTGCAAGGCAGCCGGCCAAAAATATTTGTGGCCGGTAAAAAAAAAATGGCCAAGGTGGCAACCCTATCTATGTAGAGCAAGCAACAACAAAAAAGTTAAGAATCGACAAGGCTTTTAGGAGCCAGGGCTGCCTGTCTCCTGGGGCTTGTCAAACCCTGTTAAGTATAAAAGTCCAGAAATTGCCAGGATATTTTGGGGGCTACGTATAAGACATCCCACAATGTGAAAAAGACAGGCACAGTCACCGTTCAGTATGAATATTGGCAATTACGGCTTTTGTAATTACATTACAGTGTGGCGGAAGAACCTACACCAAACAGTGATAGGCGCCAATTCTTCTACAGTAATCAGGCACTTTTCATATCCTGATTCTGAGTACCGGCACCACCCGGAAGTGGAGGAGCTGGGACAGCTGACTCCCTGACATCTGTAGGGAGTCTACTTCATACATAGGCACACACACAGCGGCAGAATTTGGAGCTATCAGCGAGTGCTCCATGTTTATAGATAAAAAAGACACACTTCAAAGGAGTGACACCAGGGATTATATAAGATACAGAGAATATGAATAGGCGCACACTTTAATGACAACACCTACAAGAAAGAAACTTTAAAACAAGCACATCATGTGTATAGTAACAATAGGCATCCCCTTCTGATTTAGCTCACCGCTGATCCAAACACTGTCTGCTCGCATGTATTCTAACCGCTAGCTAGAGAGAGGCGCTTGGTTGTGAACATGCTTACTCACAACCAAGCGCCTCTCTCCAGCCAAGGGGGGGCCAAAGCGGACACGCAGATAATTCTACTTGGCATATGGGGGCAGGCAAACAGGCAGCTCGATGACAGGCAGCCTGAGAGGATGTCTTTGTGCCTGGGCACAGACATTGAGCTGCCCACCACTTGTTACCAGGGAACTTCAGTCCAGGGCATGGGGAAGTTCTGTTGGTGCAATCTGGGTAATGGGCAAGTCCTATGGATGTAATCTGGGTGTTCTGGCAAGACCTCTGAATGTTGGGCAAGTCCTGTGGGTGCACCCTGAGTGCTCTGGCAAGAGCTGTGGGTGCACCCTGAGTGCTCTGGCAAGAGCTTTGGGTGCAATCTGGGTGCTCTGGCAAGACCTATAAGTGCAATCTAGGTGCTCTAACAAGACCTTTGGGTGCAATCTTGGTTCTCTGGAAAGAACTGTGGGTGCAAGCTAAAATAAAAAGATGTGTGTGTGTGTGTGCACAAGCATTGTTGCCACTTTGTAGTGCATTACTTGCATTTTGTCAGAACTCTGGGTACTTAGGTCCAAAAACGTTCATCATAAGACAAAGAATTATAGGAATTTGTCAGTCATTGAATAGACAAAATGTGTCCATAACAAGTGTTTACCATTCTCAAATACTTACCATAGACATATTGTATACACCTAGGCACTATTACAGTGATGGCGAACCTATGGCACGGCTGCCACTTCCGGCACTCAGAAGCCTGTGAGGTGGCACTTAGCATCTGACTGTAATGTCGCAATCATCTTATATGGAGGGATGCCGAGCAACACCGAGGGACACTGAGACGGAGCAACTAATGGAAAGGAAAAAAAACAGGGAGAAGAGGAAACTAAAAGGAAGAGAGCCTAGAATAAAAAGTCAGGTCATAATATGGGGAGAAATGGCACTGTGAGATCATTAACTCGGTTTATTGCCTAATGGGCACTTGGGCTCAAACTCTTTTGCCATCACTGCACTATTATATACAATTAACCCACTGGGAAATCTACAACACTGGTTGCATTACTCACACAGAGAGTCATGCTTGAGTGCCATACTGTACTATTTTCAGCATTTGAAACATTTAACCCCTTCGCCAGGCACGTCCAGCCGGTTACTCCGTTCGATGTCAGGCCATAGCCAGCACCGAAATTCGGGTTCTGGGGCACCAATGATCGCTCCACGCTCCAGTTGGGGTTAAATTTAGGGTTAGGGTTAAATTTAGGGTTCGGGTTGGGGTGAAATGGTCAATATAGGAAAAAAATCCAAAACACTATTTTTGGTTTTTGACTGCATAACTCGCAAAAAAATGCAGAAAAACATGGAAACATGCTTATTTCTGAACTCGGGATAACATTTAGAAACTATTTAGATGGGTTCTTTTTTGATTATTGTATTTGTGTAAATTATTTTTTAGGTCAAACTTTGTTGTTTTTTTCATCATATTTTATGATTTTTTTTTTAAAGTAAATTACAAGATATGATGAACATAATGGTATCTAATGAAAGCCCTTCTTATGATGATAAAAACAACATATAATTTGTGTGGGTACAGTATGTGAGAAAGAAGAAAATTACAGCTAAACACAAACACCCCAGAAATGGCAAAACAGCCCATGTCACCCAGGGAAAGACAAGTTCAAAATGTCTTGTCACTAAGGGGTTAAAGGGAATGTATCAACCTAACATTGTTTATACTGTGAATGAAAATGAACTATGCATTCTGTCAGCAGAATGGCAAGCAAATGCCTAACATTAGCCACAAACCTGTCTGTGGTGTCTCCTTTTTACGACATCCACTGTGGCTTGATATGCATGTATGTACGCAGAGGGGATAGAGTGCCCGATTCCTGAATACACTTACCAACCCGCACCCGTGCCCCCAGATCCCCCCAATACCCCAATAGCTGGACACGAGACTGATTGATGGTATAAAAAAGGCCACAGCAAATTTTATTTATAAACAATATTAGGCTGTATCCGCCAACCACCATACTTTCTTCATAAAACTGAAATATATAAAAACTGATACAGCCTAACCGAATATTTACCCCCTTGCCAGCCCAAATTAACTTAAACCAAACATATGTACATAGTGCATATTTTACCTCAGAGGTGCTCGCCTCCCCTCCTCGTCCCCTAAGGTATCCCATACCTTAAAACCATTCCTTCTCACCACAATGCTGACCACTAGCCGTCTCTTTTAGCTCAGTGGGCACGTCCAAGGAACCAACTTCCAGGTTTAAAAGGTTAGGGGAGGACCGAGCGCCCCCTTCTTCTTCTATTATCCCCAACTTCCATTTCCAAAACAAACCCCCCGACTGGCAAGGACTGAAACCCACGCCTGCTGCGGCAAAAACAGAGAATTAGTACAGATCATACAATACATAAACGATAACTGAAGGGAGGGAGAGTATGAATTTTTCCAGTAAAATGGCTGCCAGGGAGAGGGGTCCCAGGGCTTTTATCAGCCCCCCCTTGCAGCCGTCAGTCATCTCCGCACTCCCCCTCACTCATACATGCCCTGTACAATATTAACATATTTCCCAGGGTGCTAATAACTTCTTTTTAATGGGAAATGTTTAATTTAATGTTTAAGACACTGGTGAGGTCAGGAGAACACCACGGACCTATTTAAAAGACATTTAGTCCCTACACAATGCGTAGATTCATTTCTCATTCTCTCCCTTCCCAGTGTAGTCTTTGTTTTGTAACAGAGTCCCTTTAATTAATACATTTTCATATAAAGGGGGTTTCTCATACATTGTTATACATATTGTATTTAACCAGGATGGCCATGTGACAGCTACTTTCCTGAAGGGTCATCTAGATTATTCTTGAGTCACTGACCTTCTGGCTCTGCCTGACACGTGATGTCACTGCGCTCGAGCTCTACTTATATGTGTTTCTCAAGACAAAAAAAAGCCAAGTCATGCTTCCTGCACGTATAGAGCGTGTGCAAGATTGTGTCGAGTCATGTTTACTCTGTCTACAATCTAGGGAGGAGGTTACAGTGGGTTATAATCACTGACCCTTTAAACACAGACATTTTGCTACTTTCTTGTATTTGTTAAAGCCAGATTGGCTGAAGTTGTGCTGACTGATTTATATTCATGGTTTGGTGTTTGGTATCATAACTAGTATAGAAGTTACTACTTGTAGATTAAGGTGTGATCCAGGGAGCTCCACACAGCTCCAGTCAGGGATGTAAAGCTTTAAACACATTAAATAATTGGCAAATGTTTTGAAGACACCAGTTATGGTCCTAAAATTTTGGCTGCTTCCTGAGCCATTATTGCACGTCACCATTTTGAATCCCCACATTTTAGCCAAGGATAAGCCACCGGTCTTCTCCAGTGTCTGCGGCAAGGTCTGGGGAGATCCAAATATCATCATTACAATTTCTGTCACAGACCCCAGTAAATGCCCACCAAGAGCAATGATTTTTGTCTCTATCATTGTCCCCCTCGCCAACCAACCGTGCTGACGGAGGAATGTTAGGCCTAGAAATTGCCTCTGGAGCAGCCATGCACTCTTTCTAGCAATCTAGCATGCTTCAAGGCACGTTTTAAACAATTTATCAGCTATTTTTTTGTAATGTGAAAACACTCCTGAAGAGGTGGGTGAGCAAAAATAGATGTATAGTGCAAAAAAAAAAAAAAAAAAATAAAGTGACTAACCAATTGTGAGTGAAAAAAATAATTGAAAATACTTAACGGTATATTAAATACAAGACTTGGTGTGACTTCCTTAGATATCAGCCGTTTTCAGTACATAGGAGAAAAGGAAGAAAAAGCCATATAGTGTAACCTTGCCATATTAAAATACCTTTTATTTGCAGGGGGCACTGGTCCCACTTACACAAGATGGAGCATTATTTTGCTCATATATCAGGTACAAAATGAGTGTCTGCAGAGGCACAGACGTAGATAAAGCAAAAAAAAACAAAAAAAAAAATTCAGCAGGATATTTGATGTGAATAAAGCTGTTATATTTATGTTTGCACGATGCTTTGGCGAGGACTGCCCACAAACAAACATGAACAAAGCCACACAGCTGAACCTTATTCCTAGAGCACCTGTAATGGGTGGGGTGTCTAACCCAGAAGCCTAGTCAGGGCTTTAAAATAATCCAAAAATATACAGAAAGCACTGGGTATAAATAATCATAAATATTAAGTGGAGCAGCTGTAACTAAAGTTACATACAATGCATAAAGGCATCAGAACCACTCACAAAAAAAGGTTACATCTTAAAGCTGCAGTTTTAAAAAAAGATGAAAAAAATGTAGATTTGGGGACATTATTTGGCCATATTATGCTGAGTCCACCTCTGTGTCAAAGTACTCCAATATTGGTGGGTCCTTAAACTACATTTGGTAACAAGGTTAAATCTCTATTAATAAACTAAATTATAAGGGACCAAATTCCTTGATCATTTATGCTGGTTTAGAGGTTTTTATTGTAGGCTTCTCAATCAATCTAGTCTGTTTATATTTCTTTCCAATTATCTTGTCTGTCTGTCAGTGTTTGTAGCTTATTGTCCTATTTGTGTCTATCTCTGATGAGAGCGAGTGGACTGATGAAAAGGTAGTTTGCACATTACGCAATGAGGACAGCAGGAATGGCAAACTTGTTTGTTACACAGGAATATCCACCGCCCACCCTTCCTGTAACTGGCTGCAGCTTGCATTGCCTGCATTGTAGATTAAAGGGAGGGGCAGGTATCACCCACGGTTCTCAGTATAAATACCGAGCTCCTCTGTGCTGTGATCAAACCACCTCTCACTCTGAGTAGAGTTCTTGCTTCAACAGTGTTTGAACGGAGCCCTCTCTGAGTCCTCAGCTCTTTTCTAAAAACCATCTTCTTCTATCACTACTATTTTTTTGTGACTCTTTTTTTGCGCCACCCGCAATCCACCGAAACACCGCAATGGCATCCCAGGTGCGTCAGAATTACTCCGAAGAGTGCGAAGCTGCCGTCAACCGTATGGTGAACTTGGAGCTCTATGGGTCCTACGTCTACCTGTCCATGGTGAGTATGAGTCTGATCTGGAATGGGTTTGTAACTAGCGAATGGGAGGAGCAGGGTTTATCACACTTATATTCCACTAATATTAATGTTTCAACTCTATTAATGCCAGAAAGTCAGAGCAGTAACTTTTGGGCTTGGAGGGAATAAGGTACTAATAGTGGGTGCATAAGATGTGGAAGGGGAGTGCACAGTTTAGGACTGTGCTCTGGTAGTCCCTTGACACAGATCTCCTTCTCCTTTGCGCTTAGCACTATAGAGCAAAGGAGCAGTATAAATGGGCAGGGTGCCTGTGGGATTTTGCTTACTGTTTGTGCTATAAAAACTCCCTAAAACAGTACTCAAGTGACATAACCCAAGAGTCATAAAGTACAGTACTTGGATCCTAGTGTATTCCAATAATAAACTGAACTTAATCACTGAATCAGTGGGTGACAAGAGATTGGATTAACAGAAGAGTGTATAGTTACTTTGTTTGAAGGGAAGTGTGTGTGTGTGTGTGTGTGTGTGTGTGTGGTGGAGGGGGGGGGGGGTAAGTAATTGGGGATATGTTAAACTGTTTCTGTTCTAGGGTGTAATATAATATGGTCATAATATTAATAATTTTAATATTTATTTATTTTTAAGACCTTTCCTCTTGGGACTATCTACTAAAAGGGAGTTATGAGCATTTCATCTCACCAGTTTAGCTATACATTGTGCAGGGATAAACCTGGTGAGTTTGCCAAGCAGGGGAAGCTCACTAGGTTTGTCCCTGCACACTGTATAGTTTAAACTGGTGAGATGAAATGTTCATCTGAGCTCCCCCTTTTTAGTGAATATCCCTTCTGTATATGTAATCTTTGACATAGAATCAGTGGCACAACAAAAATATTTACTGGGCCCCCAAATAAGCTAATTGTGGCTGGGAAACCTAGACCTGGGTGTATTGGACCCGCTTCATTGTTCAGCCCCTTGTTTGTTAATGGTTTTGTTGTTAAAAAGGAAATTGTTCAATAAAGATAATGGTGGGGGGGCAAAACCTTATGTATAATCACTAATAGTCATAGAATAGACAAAGTAATCAGTGTCTTTTGTACTGGTTGGTATGCACATTTAATTAAAATTCAATGGGTTTTTTTTTTTTTTTTTTCTGAAGTAAAAGTATTTATTGTTTGTTTGTGACTGTGGAGATTGACTTATGTCAGTCTGATGCAGTATGTGGCTTACTCCCAAATAACTTGGCAACAGGTTTTGGTGAAGCCAATTTTTATTTTTTAAGCGTTGTAAGTCACTCTGGGGCCTGGTAAACATTTCTGCTGCCAGGAGTACATAGTGCCTACACATTTGTACACAAAAATAATCTGGAGGATGCAGTGCTCGGTGCCAATATAAACCAGGATTTGTAATGTTCTGCGGTGTATGCTGCTACCTTACTCTATCACATGATCCTATACAGGGGAGAAAAACCTTAAATGGACACTCTTCCTAACATTGCTTATCCTGCGAATGGATAAAATAAGACTTGGGGGTGATGTCATATACAGGAGACACCACATATATTTATCTTATTTTATGCATTTGCTCGCAATTCTGCTAACACAGTATAGATCATTTATTTTTTACATCCACAGTATAAGCAATGTTAGGTTCACATTCTGCGTATGAACATGGCACTATAAGAGACGGGATTTATGTAATTGTCAAACTTTGTCCTCTGTTCTTCCCTACAACTAGATTAGCTCTTAGTGCTGGATGGTCTATCAATAAGATTGTATTGTCACCATTTACACTGGTTTATTTTAATATAAAATGTAATGTTCAAATCCCTCCTCCCTGTTTTATCTGTGCTCTTTATTGATGTATATTATGGCTGGCCACAATTTCTCTAGCTACTGAGCTATGACTCATCATCCTCAGCCATTCTTTGCTTATGACCTTCCAGATTTTGGACCATGAAAGATTCTGCTCAAGAGCTGTGGCGCCACCTGTTGTCTATTCTATGTCTGCCCCATTTTTTTCTAAACTGCTCTAACTGAACTTTTCATCTTTCAGTCATATTACTTTGACCGTGACGATGTGGCCCTTGAGCACGTGGCTGAGTTCTTCAAGCACCAGAGCCACGAGGAGCGGGAGCACGCAGAGAAACTCATCAAATACCAGAACAAACGCGGGGGTCGTGTTGTCCTTCAGGATGTGAAGGTGAGGATGGGATGTGATCTAGATCACTATCCTGCAGTGTTAATCAGCATTAACCAGTGCTCAATGGGAGATGAGACCCGCACTCTGTCATTGGGATGTATGCACGTCAATAATGCCACACACAGCCAATAGCTGGGGAGTAGATGCACATCTTAGAAGATGTCACCAGATAGAAATGGGCTTCTCTCTGAATGAAAATTTTCATTTTATTTTATTTATTTTTTAGTTTCATATGTAGTGACTGCTGGAGCTTAAATAACTTTCTTCATTTCCACCAGAAACCAGAGCGCGAGGAATGGTCCGACACCCTGGAAGCCATGCAGGCTGCTCTGCAGCTGGAGAAGACCGTGAACCAAGCTCATCTGGACCTGCACAAGCTGGCATCAGACAAAGTTGATCCTCATGTGAGTGTCTAAGTCTTTCTTTTTGTCTGTAGAACATGTTCCAGATAAATATCTGTGTATTGCTAAGGAACCTTCCACATTTTTCCAAACTATCTTTTTTTTTTTTTTCTTATAAGAACCACAGGGCAATGCCACCACCAGTGTCATACACCCTCACATCCCACAGCTCCTGCGTTGCCCCAAACAGCTTGACAGTGCCAACTTTGTCCCTATAGAGCTTCTTATTGCTAGTTGTCCCAGAGTTGCGTCCAGGCTCCACCACAGTAGCCTGCCCTTTACATGCCACTGGCTGCTGTTCACATTGAAGGGGGTGACGTTGTGAACCCTTGGGTGGCCCCAGGGTAACTCTTCACACCAGGGCCCTGTCTGTACTACTGATATATAGTTATCAGTCTTCGCCAATGAACTAACTTACTGGTGGTATTACAGATATACACTACTGACTAGTTAAGTGTAGGGTAAAAGTTCAGTGTTTGTGTCTTAACCATCTACACTTGATACAATCTTTTAATTAAACTGTAATTTTCTATTACAGTTGTCCTTTTTAATGTAAGCATGACAGGGGTGGCCCAAGCAGTTAATGTTGCATAATAAGGAAAATAGTAGTTGTATGTAAATTATTTATAACATTATTTTCGATTTCAGCTCTGTGACTTCCTTGAGAATGAATATCTGGATGAACAAGTGAAAGCTATCAAGCAGCTTGGAGACTACATCACCAACCTGAGGCGTCTTGGGGTGCCCCAAAACGGCATGGGCGAGTACCTGTTCGACAAGCACACCTTGGGAGAAAGCAGTTAAATCTCTCCAAGGAAGACCAAGCCAGCTTACTGTACCCCTCCCAATGAGCCTTGTAATATCTGTGCGGAATAAAGATAATCAGAAAAACCCTTGAGATTTCTCTTAAGGGAATGTGAGCAGTGGGGAATCTCCTGTGTCTACTGTCCTTAATTCTGCAGTAGCTGTTGTGCTTGTCAACATGTTTCAATAAATTTTTTCAGCATTCCAAATTATAGTGGTGTGTATTTACTTAAAGGACAACTGTTGGCAGCCCCCCCCCCCTCAAAACTCTTTAATTGAAAGATTGCATCAAGTGTAGGCATTTTAAAAAATAAAGCATCTTACTCTTTGTTTGTATAGCACTATTTGGGTGCACCCTTTGTTCTGAATTTTGAGTTGGATAAAGGAAGATCTGATCCAAGATTCTAAACGACATGTCTGCCCCCTGATAGAGCTATGTGGGGAAAAATAAGGCTCAATAAGGTACTTTATTTGTTTTTCTTTTATTAAAGCATTTATAGTTAAAATGACAACACTTGATGCAATCTTTCAATTACCGAGAAAATATATATATATATATATTTATTATTTTTTATATCCTGTAATTGTACTACAAAACACTTTTTCTAACTTTGACCTGAAATCTTTGACTATTCCAAAAGGTAAAAAAAAAGTTACCCAATCTAAGGGATTTCTAAAGGTTTTTTTGTTGGCTTTCTATAACCCGAACTAGAGTCCCCCATTCATCAGAATTTCTTATAAATGGGGACTCTAGGTTGGTTTATAGAAAGGCAATAGTATTACATACAATGTAATTGCCGAACTCCAACACGAACATACAGTGAAATGTCCAAAAACCGACCAGTGAACTGTTCAAAAAAACGACCAGTGCAGTTGGGGTTCGCTCAACGCTAGTGATAACTGATTTATTTCCAAAGCTCCCACAAGAGGGCAGTGAAATATTGGAGTGACACACTCTCCAATATGGTTTCCACTTTAGCTTTGTGGACCTCCATTACCCCCCCCCCCCCCCCCCTCCCCCTTGTTGCTTCGGCAGGGATTTCAGGTATTGCTTAGTACCTTAGTGTTGGCGAACACTCTCATGCCTGGCACATCCAATGTCACAAAGGGATTAATGTTAACAGGACCCAGGGTAAGCCTCTATTTGTGGGCCGTCCATCTTACCATCCACGTTATACACATGTCTTTAGATTCCAGCCCACTGGTTGGTACATCATGAAAAAAAAAATCATAACCTTGCCATGATGCTATAAATGGTTTCAGGATTATGGTGTATTGTCAAGAGGTAATATTTTGGAATGCTTCCTAGATCTTTAGTGTCACCCAAACCTTTAAAAATGTCATTACCACTGAAATTCACCTATTGTACTACACAAACAAACCCTGTTCTGTGCCCCATTATTTTAATTCCATGTGCTATGCAAACATTTGACCACATCATAATGGGGTCTATTCAAGGACAAGAGTTCATTTATCTCATGTCTTTGAATCCCATAGACTTCAATAAAAATGTTTTGAGTTAAACAGGGATAGTTTAAGTCATTGAATCGGGCCCTGTATGTACAAAGTGATAGCTCTATTGCCCCTGCACGAACCTCTGTGCATGTCGAGGTGACACTTCCACATCCTAGAACAGAAATATTTGGTAACTAAAACTACCACTTTCTACCTAGAGTCATCCCATAGCCTGTATAAACCCCACCCCATAGGCTGGTAAAAAAAAAAAGTTTGCTTAAGGGCCAATGTTATATCTATGAAGGCAACAGCATGGTCGGTATCTAACTATAGAAATGGTGGCCATCAAATTTCCACATTTATTAGTGTGTTGCACCAGACATTCCTACAGGTTTGAAAAACAGTCAGAGATACACTGTCACTACAATCTCTCAGTTGGTTTGTCCGTTTATGGATTTGTAAAGTGTTATGAGCTTCACCTGAAGAAAAGTGCAAGAAAAACTCACAAAAATATTATTATAATTATACCATGTAAATAAAAAGTAACTTGGGCTAGAAAAAGTAAGTGATCCCTCAGGAATCTCGAGAATTAATTTCTGGGAAACAAAAAAAAGACAGGGCAGAAAAATGTTGCAGATCCAGAACAGTATAGTTTTATGAAATGTTTTGGATATGTGGATTAAATATTTAATCCAGAAAGAATAGCATAGGATTAAAGGATAGGATTTGGGGGTTTCTTTCATTGAAAATGTTGTATAATAACATCAAAGATCTGAATAGCCAGAAGGGGTTTTAGAGGATCTTCTGGTGGGGACGAAGATAAGACAACACTCTGAATTGATTGAATCATGGCCACTATTTCAAGGAGAAATCTTGAATTATCTCCGGATTAAAGGATATCTCTTGAGACATTTATATTTAGGTGTAGAAGATGTAATTGAGATGCTCCAGAGGACCATTATTAATATGATAAGAACTAAGGAAGGAGGACCAAAAATACCATCCAGTATTGGGGTTTCTGGCGGTTAGTATTAGGAGTTAGTATTGGGGGGGGGGGGGGGGGGGGTTAGTATTGGGGTTCAGAGGGTTAGTATTAGGAGTTAGTATTGAAGTGGGGGGTTAGTATTAGGAGTTAGTATGGGGGTTATGGAGCTTAGTATTAGTAGTTAATATTGGGGTTTGGGGGATTAGTATTAGGAGTTTGTATTGAAGTGGGGGGGTTAGTATTAGAAGTTAGTTTTGGGGTTCGGGAGGTTAGTATTAGGAGTTAGTATTGAAGTGGGGGGTTAGTATTAGGAGTTAGTATTGAAGTGGGGGGTTAGTATTAGGAGTTAGTATTGAAGTGGGGGGTTAGTATTAGGAGTTAGTATTGAATTCTGGGGTTAGTATTGGGGTTAGTATTAGGAGTTAGTATTGGAGTTTGGGAGTTTAGTATTAGGAGTTAGTATTGAAGTGGGGCGTTATTATAAGGAGTTAGTATTAAAGTGGGGTGGTTAGTATTATTATTTAGTATTGGGATTCAGGAGGTTAGTATTAGTAGTTAATATTGGGGTTTGGGAGGTTAGTATTAGGAGTTAGTATTGGGGTTTGGGAGGTTAGTATTAGGAGTTAGTATTGGGGTTTGGGAGGTTAGTATTAGGAGTTAGTATTGGGGTTTGGGAGGTTAGTATTAGTAGTTAATATTGGGGTTTGGGAGGTTAGTATTAGTAGTTAATATTGGGGTTTGGGAGGTTAGTATTAGGAGTTAGTATTGGGGTTTGGGAGGTTAGTATTAGTAGTTAATATTGGGGTTTGGGAGGTTAGTATTAGTAGTTAATATTGGGGTTTGGAAGGTTAGTATTAGTAATTAGTATTAAGGTTGGGAGGTTATTAGCCTTTACCCCTTCCATGGGGCTAATCCAGGCACTAACAACTCTCTGTATGAACTAATACTGTCTCAGACTGCATGTGGGCACAGTATATTACATTCTGTTGAAACGGCCACGATGAAGGGTCCCAGACGCCATGTGTACATCATCTACAATACAGGCCTCATGCAATCTCAAAAAGGGATAATAGAACTTAATGTACTGGGCCTGGGTCTGAGACAGTATTAGCTCATAGAGAGAGTTGTTAATGCCTGGATTAGCCCCATGGAAGTGGTAAAGGCTAATACATTGAAGAAATGTGAGCATGTATATAGTAGATATAACACTCTCCTGCACATGAGACAAGACCAAGGACCAATCAAATTTGAGGTGTTTCAGCTGGTAGAACACTGAGAACTATGGATGTTATTCTTTCTGTCATCAAATTCTCTGTGATTTGTCCCCATCCTCTGTTCACTTATCCTGGACATTGATTTTTGCAGCATATTTATGCATTCTGTGTTCAGTCCTTCAGTCTACAACCAAGTATGGAATGAGTAAGAATGCTTAGCTGAGCAAGTTTTAATTTAAAATCTCCTTCCTGTAAGACTGTTGCCACATACACGCAAATCCCTTTAAGGTCCTGTTTCCTACAACTCCCACGGTCAAAAAAAGAGAAATGTGGTGTTAAGAAATAGCTGGCACACAACATACCATTCTTGTGTGAAACCTTTTCCTCTTAATAAAAAGGCCGGACTGTTGAGCTTTTGCTTACAATGTGGGATTTACTGCATAGCCTCACAGTGTGTCAGATAGCGATCACCAACAGTCCTATCATACAGCAACTACACATGTGCATTCGTTTACGGACTAATGCATTTTCGTCCGAAAATAGCATTTTCGTCCATTCGTCCGAAAAACGAATAACGAAAATGCTAAACTAACGAAAGACGAATGAACGAATGGTTAATAAACGAAAATCATTCGTCCATTCGTGCTATTGGCATTCTATAAACCGAAATAGAGTCGGTTTATAGAATACCAATAGCATTACATACATTCCATAAACCGACATAATGAACGACTTTCGGTTAATGGAATGCATGTAATGCTATTGGCTTTCTATAAACCGAACTAGAGTCCCCATTCATAAGAATTTATTCGTATCGTGCAGACATCCCCTGGCTGCCCCCACTAGCCACCAGGGATTATTACACAGGTGAGGGGGAGGGAGTGGGAGGGAGGGGGCACCAGAGCAACAAGGGGAGGGAGGGAGGAGGGAGGGAGGGGGCACCAGAGCAACAAGGGGAGGGGGGGAGGGGGCACCAGAGCAACAAGGGGAGGGAGGGAGGGAGGGGAAGAGAGAAACAAGGGGGGGGGGGGGGAGAGGGAAGGGAGGGGGAGAGAGAGACAACACTAAGGGGGGGGGGGCGGGGAGAGAAAGCTGGGGACAAGTTAAAGAGGGAGGCAGCATTGGCACATAAAAGGAAATAAAAACAAGCAAAAAAAAAAAAATAGCAATTTACATGTGAATATATACAAGTTCAACTTTTTTCCTATAGGATAGTCTTATATTCAGGCTTTTAGTTTTTTTTCCTAAAGGAATATCCAAAGTTTGGTGGGGGGTCGTCTTATAATCAGGGTCGTCTTATAATCAGGGTCGTCTTATCAGGGCCGGCCTTAGGGGTGTGCGACCTGTGGGCGAGACAGAACAGGGGACGGGGGGGGGAGAGAGAGACAGAACAGGGGACGGGGGGGGAGAGAGAGACAGAACAGGGGACGGGGGGGGGGGGAGAGAGACAGAACAGGGGACGGGGGGGAGAGAGACAGAACAGGGGACGGGGGGAGAGAGACAGAATAGGGGACGGGGGAAAGAGACAGAACAGAGGGAGAGAGAGAGAGACAGACATGGCAAGGAAGAGGAAAGGGACAAACATGGGAAGGGAGAGATACACAAACATAGGGGGGTGAAAGAGACAGGGGGGGGGGGGGGGGCGCCACGTGGGAAGCCCGCACAGGGCGCCGGAAGACTTAAGGCCGGCCCTGCGTCTTATAATCGAGCAAATACGGTATTCTATAAGCCGAAAGTCTATAAACCGAAGGTCGTTCGGTTTATAGACCCAACAAATACTCAAATTAAATGCACACAGTCATTCTTACACAAAGTTACACTTACATACACACACACTCAAATACACACATAGTTGCATTTACACGCACACAGTATCACACTTACACACACACAAATACACACATAGTTGCCTTTACACACACACATACACTGATTCACACTGACACATACACTAAGTCATACTGACACATACACTAAGTCACACTGACACATACACTAAGTCACACTTCCACACACACATAAGAGTTTTGCTTCTTTTTTTTTTTAAGAAAGAAAAACCCCGTTATTTTGTTTGCAATAAAAAAAACACTCACATTAAATGCACACATTCAACTTGCATACACAGACACACATACACAGTCACTTTAACACACCATGTTACACTTACATACACACACACTTTTACAATAAGAAAAAAAAAAACATGTTGTTTACCCTCCCTGCTCGCTTACCTTATATCTGCAGGGAGGGGGATTGTTCTATCTGAGTGCGAAGGTGTTGCTGGAGCGGGCGAGAGGTGTGGCTACCGCTGCCACTCTCAGGCGGGCCGCACCTCTCTGGCAGGCGGGCCGCATTTGGCCCGCGGGCCGCATGTTGGACGCCCGTGGTGTAGAGGATGTCCAACATGCTTCGGCTACATTTTCAATGTCAGACTAAAGTCCTTCAAAGTGGCCTCATCTGACAGAGGGGATCCCACTGCAGGTTCCTTAACTGGAATATGTAGCACAGGTCATCGCGGGCGCCTTCATCAAAGTGCCACTGGGGCGGACCAACCAAAAACACTATATTTCACAAAATGGCTCGCCCAGTCACACTTGTTTAGTTATTTTATTAAATACAGTCACAGAAGAAAAAACAAAAGACATATCTGAAATCAACAATACAAAATAAAAAAAAAAGTAAAAATTGTCATTTTTTTGGTGGGAGTGTCCCTTTAAGTAAAGCTCTGGAGAGCTGGGTGGGAGGATCAGAGGTTAGTAGAAGCTGCAAATCTGATAATTGTGGATACATTAAACATATTTAATACAGCTGTTCAAATGTTAATGAAATTTGCTGCTGTTTAATTTGCTTTGTCAAAGCAGTTTTGACAACACATTTCCCAACACATTGACACAAGGGGTGAAATAAACAACTTATGACTTTTCCACACTCAGCTTTTTTTTTTCTGCAGACAAAAACAAAATGTCATCTTACTTCCCTTTTACCTACCGATAGCAAGACTGCTGTTTAAGAACAACATGGAAAGTTTGACCAAAGGTAAAAATTGCAACACTAGTAAGTAAACAAGCAAAAATAGTAAGTAGCAAAAAAAAAAAAAAACCTGTAAGATAGACAAACAGACTGGAAAAAGTACATAAAACAAGTTTATTAATAAATATGCAATTTATAAAAATAAAACAAGACAAACAAAGAGTATTACAAAAAACTCCACATATAAACATACAAATTCACATACAAATGAATGTAAAAGTAATGTAATGACTAGCTGCAGGTCCTCAACGCCCCCTAAATGTGGGGGCTCTACTATTAGCACCGGTTCTGCAGACCCCTTAATGAGCCCAAGTGCATAGTACCACTGGTAGTTCTGCTCCTGTAACTATTGCAAGGCAGCATGAAACGTAGGCTGGTAAAAAAAAAAATGGCTAAATTGTAAATTGGCAACCCTATGTGTAGGTCGAAAATAAATTAAACATCGCAAGCATGAGGGCTTTGAAATGAGTGTAACACTCTACACCCCAGTGGCCATAAGTGATAAAGCAGGTAACAAAGGATAAAGATTTAAAATAATAATTAGCCCACACTCATCAAATTAGAGCAGTTTCAGGGGTATTTGTTCCAGACCCATTCTGCAGATTTTGACATTAATACATTCTAGGCATTCATTAATACATTCTAGGCATTCATTTGCATTTGCAGGTGGCACTTGAAAAATAGGTTTTTACTCTATACCTTCATTGGGCGTTTAAAGCACTGTTGTTGTTATCAGTGCTAAGCCTATTTAACCCCTTAGTGACATGACTCTTTTGGCTTGTCCGACGCTTGGTGACATGGGCTGTTTTAACATTTCTGAGGTGTTTGTGTTTTTCTGTAATTTATTTCTGTCTCATTTAGTGTACCCGCACAAACTATATATCGTTTTTATCGTCATAAGAAGGGCTTTCTTTTGATACCATTATTTTGATAATAGCATATAATTTGATGTAAAAAAAATAATAAAATATGGCAAAAAAATTGAAAAAATATAGGTTGGTTAGGTTATTTGGGGGTTAAAAGGCCACATTTGAGAGGTGCGCTTTTTGGTTTTCCAACTTGGAATTCTGACGTGCAGAAAACCTGCGCCCATGTCCCATTTGGGACATTTTTGAAGCCAAAAAGTGTATTCTACCCCACAAAACCATATATTTTTGAAAACTAGACACCCTAGGGTATTTCAAATGGTAGTATTTTAACACTTTTCATGCACTAATTCTACCACCAGCCTATGTCAATGTTATGGATAGTAATTTGTTTTTGACATTCATTGTACATCGGGCATGAATTCACAGATCCTATTATGTGTCAGTGCCAAACAACACCTTAATATGTGTTCAGCAACATCTCCTGAGTACAGGGATACCACCCATGTGTAGGTTAGTTAGATTATTTGGGGGCTAAAAGGCCACGTTTAGGGGGGGTGCATTTCCAACTTGGAATTTTGACATGTAGTCAGCCTGCGCCCATGTTCCATTTGGGACACTTTTGAAGCCTGTCAAAGTATTTTACCCCATAAAACCATATATTTTGGAAAACTAGACATCCTAGGGTATTTAAAATTGTGGTATTTTAACACTTTCCAAGTGCTAATTCTACCACCAACCTATGTCAAAGGGTTGGGATGTCATTTTTTCCCCACACACATTGTAGTTCAGGCAGGAATTTTCAGATTCTGGTATTTGCCACTGCCAACCAACACCTCAATATGTGTTCAGCAACATCTCCTGAGTACAGGGATACCCCCCATGCATAGGTTTGTTGGTTTGTATTGGGTCTAAAATTCCACATTTAGGGGGTGCGCAATTCCAACCTGGAATTTTGACATGTAGTCAGCCTGCGCCCATGTTCCATTTGGAACATTTTTGAAGCTGTCCAATGAATTTTACCCCATCAAACCATATATTTTTGGAAAATAGACATCCTAAGGTATTTCAAATGGTGGTATTTTAATACTGTATAGGTACTAATTCTACCACCAGCCTTTGTAAAAGTTTGTGGTAGTACTTTTTTGGGAGTTTTTTTCCCACATGCATTGTACTTCAGGCATGAATTCACAGATTTTGGTATATGTCACTGCCAAACAACAACCCAATATGTGTTCAGCAACATCTCCCGAGTACAGGGATAGCACCCATGCATAGGTTTGTTGGTTTGTTTTTGGCTAGAAGGCAACATTTGTGAGATGCGCATCTCAAAATTCCAACTTGGAATTTTGACATGTAGTCAACCTGCGTCCGTGTCCTTTATGGGATATATCTTTGAAGCCAGCCAATGTAATTTACCCCCACCAAACCATATATTTTTTTATCGGTAGACCCCCATCACTACTTGTGGCAAGGGCTCAGCAGCCACCGATACATCGCTAGATGATGTATCAGAAAGCTGAATAGGGTCAAAATCGAACCCTGAGTCCGCGGCCTCAGAATCAGTGCCTAAGCAGTGATCTCGAGCAAAGAAGGGGTTAATAGCTCTTAGAAGAGCCTATATAGTACTGTAATACATTACAGTACAAAGAAATTAATCCATAAAACAGCGCAGACAGCAAAACATACTGTTGCTGTGCAAGATTACTGCTTACACAGTGATGAATGGCAGGGAAGGGGTTAATACACAGTGAAAGACTTTCATAAAACCTGCCAATTTTATAAAATGTTATTTTATATCACTAATACTGATCTGTCTCTTTCCGTCACAAAAATGTAAGTGAGGAGAGGGAGGCAGATCAATATTTGTGAATATTGATCCGATTAATTTTGATCTGACCAGGGCGAATGGTGAGCTTAATTGAGAAATCACCAAACCGCCTTTGCCACTAATTCGCTGTTACTGATCGCTATGCGCTCAGGCAGCTTAAAAAAAAAAAATTCTCAAATATTTTTACTTTTCATGTAATCCACTAGCGGGTATGTGTAAAAAAAATAAATAAAATAAAAATATGCAGACAGATAAAAATTGCTTTGTTGTCAATATCATTGCGTAAGCAGTGATCGACGGCAAAGAAGGGGTTAATAACTCTTAGAAGAGCCTTTTTAGTACTGTAATAAGTTACAGTACAAAAAAAATTAACCCCTAAAAAATGCACAAACAGCAAAAATAAATGCGCTGATGTGCACGATCACTGCTTATGCAAGATCAGTGGCAGGGAAGGGGTTAAACGCAGGGAATTGCTTTAATAAAAAATGTTTTATTGTTTTATTATTTGTGTGTTGTGTATTTATTGTTTTTTTTAACTTTTACTTACTTTTCTTACTTTGATCTGTCTCTCTCCCGCACTAAAAAAAATGTGAGGAGAGGGAGGCAGATCACAACTGGTCAGATCAATATAGAGTTAATATTGATCTGACCAGTCAGTGGGGATGTTCAGGAGAGCATCCCCACTGCCTGTCAGTGTGCCTGGCAGTCACTGATTGCCTCTGTGAAGAGACAATCGTGTGACAGCCAGAGAGCACAGGAAGCAGGTACTTCCTGCCTCCTGTGCTGTTGCCCTTAGAAGGGCAGCGACATCTTGGTCACTCAGTGACCAAGATCGTGCATTTTTTTTTTGTGTTTCTGATTGCCTCGACTTGCGAGGCAATCAGAAACACTTTCTGAGCATAGGAAGCGAAAGATTCGCTTCCTATGCTCATTTTTGAAATGCCCGCGTTTTAAAGGCACTGTGCCTTTAAAACCGGCATTTCGATCGCTCTCCGGCACTGTGCCTTTAAAACCGGCATTTCGATCGCTCTCTTCCACACGGAAGCATCGTTACAATGCCGCTTGAGCACTGAAAGCGGAAAAACTCCTGTGTCCGTCCTGTGTCGCCAAGGGGTTAAAGAAACATTAATTTTTTTTAGACCACAGTTGCCCTTTAATGACATTGCATTCTATATAAACAGACATTAATATGTAGTTGGCGCCCAGTTTTCAGCTTATACTCTTCTGGGAAGGCTTTCCACAAGATTTGGGAGTGTTTCTGTGGGAATTTTTGGCCATTCATCTGGTAGACCATTTGTGAGGTCAGGCACTGATGTTGCATGAGAAGGCCTGGCTCCAATCTCCATTCCAGTTCACCTCAAAAGTGTTTGATGGGGTTGAGGTCAGGGCTCTGTTTGGCCAGTTAAGTTCTTCCACACCAAACTCATCCAACCATGTCTTTATGGACCTTGCATTGTGCACTGGGGCACAGTCATGTTGGAATAGAAAAAGGCCTTCTCGGACTATTCCCACAAAGTTGGAAGAATAGCATTGTCCAAGTGTCCAAAATGTTTTGGTATGCTGAAACATTAAGATTTCCCTTCACTGGAAGTAAGAAGCCTAGCTAAACCATTGCAAAACAGCTTATATAAGCTGATACTAATAGCCTTTCCTGCATAACCTATACCTTGCAACATTGCACACACAGAACATTGAGGGACTGGTTCTGGAGGCTGTATTTGAGCGTTACACACAATCGCGGTATAGCTGCTCCGAGTCAGGACTGTACTGTTTGGTATTGAGGTGCCAGAGAACCAAGTGCAGGTCTAAACATCTTACCATGCCATCCCAAATCTTTTTAATGCACTTCTGAGCTCAGACCAAGAAAGGCCCATCAATTAGTGTATTTAGAAAGTGGCCCATCACTTACTGTATTTAGAAAGTGGCCCATCCATTAATGTATTTAGAAAGTGGCCCATCCGTTACTGGATTTAGAAAGTGGCCCATCCAGTGGCATCCGGGGCGGGGGGGGGGGGGGGGGGGCGGATCGCACCGGGTGACTGGCACTATATTACTGGGCATCTGGCTGGCACAATATTACTGGGCATCTGGCTGGCACAATATTACTGGGCATCTGTCTGGCACTATATTACTGGGCTCTGGCTGGCACTATATTACTGGGCTCTGGCTGGCACTATATTACTGGGCTCTGAGTGGCACTATATTACTGGGCATCTGGCTGGCACTATATTACTGGGCTCTGGCTGGCACAATATTACTAAGCATCTGGCTGGCACTATATTACTGGGCTCTGGCTGGCACTATATTACTGGGCTCTGGCTGGCACTATATTACTGGGCTCTGAGTGGCACTATATTACTGGGCTCTGGCTGGCACTATATTACTGGGCATCTGGCTGGCACTATATTACTGGGCTCTAGCTGGCACAATATTACTAAGAATCTGGCTGGCACTATATTACTGGGCTCTGGCTGGCACTATATTACTGGGCTCTGGCTGGCACTATATTTATCCTCACTGCATGTTAAACCATCATTATACCAGACCCAATGCATCGCACCATTATTATCCTCACTGCATGTTAAACCATAATTAGACCAGACCCATAGCACTGCACCATTATTATCATCACTGCGTGTTAAACCATGATTATACCAGACCCATAGCACCGCACCATTATAATCCTTACTGCATGTTATACCATCATTATACCAGACCAATAGCACTGCACCATTATTATCCTCCCTGCATGTAAAGCCATCATTATACCAGACCCATAGCATTGCACCATTCTTTGCCTCACTGCATGTTAAACCATCATTATACCAGACCCATAGCACTGCACCATTATTAACCTCACTGCGTGTTAAACCATCATTATACCAGACCCATAGCACTGCACCATTATTATCCTCACTGCATGTTAAACCATCATTATGCCAGACCCATAGCACTGCACAATTATTATCCTCACTGCATGTTAAACCATCATTATGCCAGACCCATAGCACTGCACCATTATTATCCACACTGCATGTTAAACCATCATTTTACCAGAACCATAGCACTGCACCATTATTATCCTCACTGCATGTTAAACCATCATTATACCAGACCCATAGCACTGAACCATTATTATCCTCACTGCATGTTAAACCATCATTATGCCAGACCCATAGCACTGCACCCTTATTATCTTCCAGGCCATCTCTCTCCCCCACTCTCACTCCTCCAAGCCATCTCTCTCCCCCACTCTCACTGCTCCAAGCAATCTCTCTCCCCCACGCTCACTACTTCAAGCCATCTCTCTCCTCACTCTCACTGCAACAGGCAATCTCTCTTCCCCACTCTCACTACTCCAAGCCATCTCTCTCCCCTACTCTCACTACTGCAAGCCATCTCTCTCCCTCACTCTCACTACTCCCAACCTTTGTCTCTCTCCCACGCTATTGCAAGCCAGATCTCTCTCTCTCCGGGACCCAGGGGCGTTGCTAGGTCAACAAATGATCAGGGGCTTGAGCCCAGATGAGCACAGTCGCACACAATCTCACCCCGTCTCTCTCCCTCTCTTTCTAACACTCTCCGTCTCTCTCACACTCTCCGTCTCTCTCTCTCTCTCACACTCTCTCCGTCTCTCTCTCTCTTACACACTCTCCGTCTCTCTCTCTCTCACACACTCTCCGTCTCTCTCTCTCTCTCACACACTCTCCGTCTCTCTCTCTCTCTCACACACTCTCCGTCTCTCTCTCTCTCACACACTCTCCGTCTCTCTCTCTCTCACACACTCTCCGTCTCTCTTTCTCTCACACACTCTCCGTCTCTCTCTCTCTCACACACTCTCCGTCTCTCTCTCTCTCACACACTCTCCGTCTCTCTCTCTCTCACACACTCTCCGTCTCTCTCTCTCCCACTCTCCGTCTCTCTCTCTCCCACTCTCCGTCTCTCTCTCTCCCACTCTCCGTCTCTCTCCCACAGCGTCTATATCTCCCACAGCGTCTATATCTCCCACAGCGTCTATATCTTTCTCACACACACTTACACAACCTGACACACACACACCCTCATACACTTATGCAAACACCTTATGCAAACACCCTGACACACACACACCCTCATACACTTATGCAAATACCCTGACACACACATCCTTGACACACACACCCTCATACACTTATGCAAACACCCTGACACACACACACCCTCATACACTTATGCAAACACCTTATGCAAACACCCTGACACACACACACCCTCATACACTTATGCAAACACCTTATGCAAACACCCTGACACACACACACCCTCATACACTTATGCAAACACCCTGACACACACACACCCTCATACACTTATGCAAACACCTTATGCAAACACCCTGACACACACACACCCTCATATACTTATGCAAACACCCTGACACACACACCCTCATACACTTATGCAAATACCCTGACACAGACATCCTTGACACACACACCCTCATACACTTATGCAAATACCCTGACACACACACACCCTCATACACTTATGCAAACACCTTATGCAAACACCCTGACACACACACCCTCATACACTTATGCAAACACCCTGACACACACACCCTCATACACTTATGCAAACACCCTGACACACACACCCTCATACACTTATGCAAACACCCTGACACACACACACACTTATACACATTGCTTCACCCTCACAGTCACACTTACACACCGACACTAACACACATTTTTTAATATTTAAATAAAAAAAATAAAAAAAACCTTAAAGCGATGGTCCCCCTCCCTGCTAAATACCTCTGTTTGCAGGGAGAAGGACGGGGCACTCACGATGGGGCACTCACTTTCTTTTGCCGGATGTCACATCCGGCGCGCAGCCAGACTCACAGTGCGACGGGGGCGGAGCTTGCTCCCGTCGCGCTGTCAGTATGGCCAGGAGGTGCGGTCACCGCAGGCACTTGCCTGTGGGCCGCACCTCCAGGAGGAGGGGCCAGCAGCAGCGCCTCTCCTCCTCACCCCCCGCACGAGCAGAAACCTCCTATTCTGGGACTATGTCCCAGACGGGGGAAAGCTCTGCTTTAGCCCCAGAGTCTCCATTCGGGGCTATGCACTGGAGATTCGGGGCTATAGCCCCAGTAGCCCCCCCCTAGCGACGCCTCTGCCGGGACCTGTTCTCACTATCTCTCTCGCATGCCAGCGGTCTTCCAGTTCTGCTCTCTGAGGGGATGGGACGGTTCATTGCGGCTGCTTGAACACAGCCGCTTCACCGTGACCTCTGGCACGAGAGTTCATCGCTGGACCTTTCTTCGCAGGACAATTCATTGCGGGATCGCTCGAGGTGAGTATCAGAGATGGGCAAAACGAAAAATATTCATTTAGTTTTCGTCCAAAACTAATTTCATCCATTGCTGCATTAGCTTCAGTTATATGTGTTCATTATTTTCGTTATATTCATTTGTACGAATGGGAAATAATTCACCTATTGGAGAATTCGGTTGGAAGAGTCTAATTCATCCGAATTTCATTCTTTTGTGCTATTGAGCTGTTGAAATTCGAATTCATCCGGATTCCCCAACCTTATACTATATATTGAATGAACATAAGTTCATTCATACTAATTGAATGGTGAAATGAATGCAGAAATGGACGAAATTAGAGAAAACACATAAACGGCTGCTCAGGTTGTTGAAAACGTAAAAAAATTATTATTAAGTGAAAAAATCCCCAACAGATAAAAAATAGATCCACTATAAAGGGCAAACAAGTAGCCTGACGCGTTTCGTACCGCTTCAGTACTTAGTCATAGGCATACTGATCCCTGGAGCACCCTCCCATATGTAGTGCCCTGATTTAACAAAGTGTGTACCAATTTAACAATTACACCAAACGATCACAATAATAAAAGGAAAAAATACATGTAAAAAAGTGTATACTGGTGAATCCTGCTATAAGATTTAAATTAGCTAAAAGTAGCAATAGGTAATAGCACTGGAACACATATATATGAATAAACAAATGGTTAAATAATGTGCAAACATGTTGCTAATAAGCAAAGCCAAAGCAGGTCAAAAAAGTAGCAATGGTTGGAAATTTGAAACCACACACAATGTCCACAATATTAAAGAGAAATGACATCAAATGAAACAAAATAAAATAAACTGAAATAAAAGTAAAAGTAAAAATAAAAATGAAAGGGAAAATAAATGGACGAAAATGGCCTCACTTCAATAGTATAAGGTTGGAGAATTTGGTTGAAAGAGTCGAAATCATCCAAATTCTATCCCCTTTATCTCTGAATAAGAACACCTCCTTAATTTCTATATAAGAACTCCACCTCAGTCTCTCTATTAGAGCATTTCCTTATTCTCTATATAAGAACATCCCCCATAATCTCTATATAAGAACACCTAATTAATCTCTGCATGGGAGTATTATTTTAATCTCTATAAAAAACAAAACAAATAAGAGCATGCCCTTAATCTCTGTATAAGAGGATCTCCCCTTAGTCTCTGTAAAAAAGCATCCCCTTATACTCTGTTTAAGAGCAACCCCCTTAATCTCTATACTGGAGGTGGTTGGGGCCTAGCACATCACTAGAGATGGGTATTGCATGACCATACATGGACTTAAGTGTGGCCTAGCGCCTCACAATAGGTGGGTGTGGCTGTGATGTCATGAAATCAGTGTATAAAAGGACCCAGCTGCCAATCATTTATCAGTTCCCTTTGAGCTGTGAAGCGACGAGGTAGCGATTTTAGTTTGTGATTGCGATACGATTTATTTAGAGAATGAGTAACAACAAAGTAAAGAAGGCAAGGGTATTGGACCACCTGAGGAGGAAGGAAGAACCCGAGGTTCGCGTAAGACGAACATGCTGGGAAGAACCGGTCATGGAAAAAACTCCTGTGCAACGCGTTCCTCTCAGACGAAGAATCCAACGATTCTTTCACCATCTGGCTGAGAGGATGCGGACATTTGCCAATCGTCTCCGGTGCAGGCGTAGAAGAGGCCAGGAAACGCCAAGCACCGTCGTGGCCGATGTGCAGCTGCCACCACAAGAACCCAGGCAGCAGAGACGATGCAGGAAAAGGCAATGCCGCAGGAGAGCACGTACCAGCAAAGCCATGACTACGCTGACAGTCATGGCTCCAACATCTTTAGATCGACTTGTATTCCATAAGGTACTGGGTGAAGGAGGTTATGGAAAGGTCGAGCTGGCGTGCGACTTGGTTAGCAAACGCTGGTTTGCAGTTAAAAGTGTGAATAAGTCCACCATAATAGACTTCACGGATGTACTGATTGAGAAGCGAGTGCTAGAGATTGCAGCGGGGAGCAATTTCTGCACTCAGTGCTTTTCCACTTTTCAGACTCCAAGCCATCTATATTATGTGATGGAATTCCTCTGCGGAGGCTCTCTGGATAATTACATCTACGAGGAGGCCCCGCTTCCACTTGCAACCACAACATTCATTGCAGCAGAGATCGTGTGTGGCTTGCAATATCTCCACGGTAAGGGGGTCGTACATCGGGACCTCAAACCCGATAACATCTTGCTGACCGGTGAGGGTCATATTAAGATCTGTGACTTCGGTCTTGCCGTGTCAGAGATGTTTGGAGATATAACAACTGAAGGGATGTTTGGAACTGCTGGATATATTGCCCCAGAAATGCTGAAAAGCCAAAGTTACAACGCAGCCATTGATTGGTGGGCACTGGGCATTATCGTATTCCAAATGGCAGCAGGAGAGGTCCCCTTCAGCAATAATGGTACTAGAGTACTTGTGTCAGCAGTGCTCAATAATATACTTACGTTTCCAGACTGTGTCAGCCATGACACCAAGGCTGTCATAAGCACTTTGCTGCTGCAGTGCGATAGACAGCGTCTGGAAAAAGCTACCATTATTAGATCGCACCCCTTTTTTCAGTCCATCGACTGGAAACAACTTGAGGATGGTGCATTAACTCCACCATTCACACTGAATGCACCATCTATGAAGGATATGTGCGATATGTATGACTTTATGGTGGCCTTCCCAGCAAGCGAACCAGAGGAAGATAACATCATACTTCCAGAAGTGCAGGAGAAGTTTGAGTGGTTCTCCTCTGCGTCATCTATAACGGTGTGTCCAATACCCTTTATAACATCTAAAGAACTAAAAACATCCTGTTCTGGTGGCCTTCCTCCCTTCATCTACTATCAAATATGGCCCGAATACGAACTGGGGTCAACATTGATAGTGTGATAGCATGATTTAGAAAACTTGGAGGGACATGTCCTGGCATCAGATGGAACGTTCTGATAACCTTCTTCCATCAATCTACTACCGAATATGACCCAAACACCAACTGGGGTCAACATTAATAATATCGAATGTGTCGGCAGATAAGAACCATTCCGTCCATCTGATGGAACGTTCTGATAACCTTCTTCCATCAATATACTACCGAATATGGCCCCAACACCAACTGGGGTCAACATTAATAATATCGAATTTGTCGGCAGATAAGAACCATTCCGTCCATCTAGACTGGAAGACTATTCCTTACATCCACCACCCTCTCAGTAAAGTAATATTTCCTGATATTACTTTTAAATATGGTAGTAGTATTAAGACATCAACAGCTCAACCTTTGGGACAATCTCAGAAGCTTCAGAAAACCGCAAGCAATTCAATGTACGTTACCTCTAAAAAGTTAATAACGTGTTACTCATTAATGGGAAACCTCTTGAAACATACCTAGACATATGTTTCCTTTTTTCATTAACACCCACTCATTCCCTATAAATCGTAAACTGTCTAATAGCAAATATAATGGTTGATACTTATTGCCATGGTGTGCCTATTAGGCCTAATTACAAATGTTTGTTTGCCTACATTTCTCATGTTTCTCCCTACATTTTTGAACAACCTCCTTAATATTATGTGGAGACCACAGATGGACATCCCACCATTCCACAAAACAGACCAATGCTCTTAATCAACAGCCAATAACTCCAGGGTACTCTAAATGAACACATGATATATGATGTGTGGAGAGTTCTCAATCCTCAAAAAAAGACTATTCTTTCTACTCCCCAGAGTCTCCTTTATAATAGATAAACTGACCTTCATCTGCATGTGAAATAGGAACCATACAATGGTCCAACCATGCACCAATATATTTGACTTTAGAAGAAAACTTTCCCTTTATAGGGCAGGGAAATTGGAGAATGAATGACTTCCTACTGACCTAAAACAATATCCAACAAAAAAAACCTCTTATCTTGATTGCCTCCTATGAAGAACAGATCAATAAAACTGATCCAAACCCCACAAGACATAAACAAAGACTCCATGTGAAACAAGAATCGAATACCACCCAATTAATGGTATCCAGACTCAAGCAAACGTACTACACAAATAGCAATATATCAGGATCTGGCAAAAAGACTTAAAAGACAAGAAGCAAAGAAAGCAATACCATTTCTTTTCACCTCTACAAAGCACCGGGCCCAGAGGGCTATTCTAATTTCTATTATAAAACATTCTCGGATATCCTTACCCCATACCTAACTTGCAGCAAATCTGGCCAATTCCCCCAATAAATGCTAACAGACCACATAACCACAATACCTAAACCAGGAAAACCAGCTACACAATGCTCGAACTTACGTCCCATATCCATCCTGAATACGGACATTAAATTATACGCAAAAATCCTTGCCAACAGAATTAAACATGTCCTTCCCCAACTACTACACTATGACCAGGTGGGATTTGTGGCAGGCAGACAAGCCTCTATATCATCTCTTTGGCAAAAACAACCAAGACCCCCAGACTACTACTTGCAATTGACACCGAAAAGGCTTTTGATCACCTTCATTGGAAGTTCTTAGCTGCAGTCATGGAAAGATTGAACTTCCCCGCCGAATACATCACAGCCGCTCTTGCACTATACTGAGCCCCTCTGCTGCAAAAGTCACATTAGCCGGTTTCCTGTCCAAACCATTCAATATCACCAACGGCTCCAGACAAGGATGTCCCCCATCCGCCATATTCTATGTCCTATATATATATATTTTGGGCATCCAACTAAGCAGAGATCCTGATAAACTAATCGACCACAACTCACTCAAACTATGGCAGAAAATCAAACATTATTTGCCGCAGTGGTTGACCCTGTACTTATCCTCGCTGGGACGTATATCGACTGTAAAAATGTCGATCCTGCCGAAATTATTATACCTCTTCAGAACTCTCACGATATCCATTCCATTGTCCCTACTGCAGGAAATACAGTTGCACATCCAAATACTCATATACCAGCATGAACCCTCCAGAATATCCCAAAAATGGTTAACAATGCCAAATAAATGTGGTTGGCTGGGGATTCCCTCCTTCACACTTTACTTCAAAGCAGCAAGGATGTCCCAAAATATATTTGGAAACAATGTCACCCTACAACAATCTCCGAAATTAGCATTACTGCACATATTCCCAAAAGCATTGCCAAAAACTGAAAAAATACCAATCGGCCAGATCCTGATAGCATCAAAAACCCTACTGGCTAGAAACTGGAAGTCTACGACCATTCCATCCACTCCAAGAACTCTGTCCTTTAATTCACTATAATCTACGAGAACAAGACAACCTACAGAATTGAGACACTGATACGGTGCGTATAACCTTCCAATTGAACCAATCCTCATGTTGATAAATTGTACTCATTGTATACTGTCAAGAGGCCGTTACTGTTGTAACCCAGCGAAACCCTTGGTTTGTCGTTCTCTCACCTGTTTTGTTTTGCTTGTTTGTCTGAAAGCAAAAATAAAGCAGTTACTGGGTGAAAATATGTCTGCTGGGGAAGCTCCTGGGTGCAAGTTTGCTTCCTTGGGCAACTCCTGAGTTTAAATTTGTTTGCTTGGGGTGCTTCTGGTTCAAATCTGGTTACTGGGATGGCTCCTGAATGCAAATTCAGCTGCTGGGGCAGCTCCTGAGTGCAAATCTGACTGCTGGGACAGCTTCTGGGTGATTTGCTTTCATGGGCAGCTCCTGAGTGCAAATTTGGCTCCAAGGGCAGCTCCTGAGCACAAATTTGGCTCCAAGGGCAGCTCCTGAGTGTAAATATGGCTGCTGGGGCAACTCCTGAGTGCATATTAAGCTGCTGGGGAAGCTCCTGAATGCAAATCTGGCTGCTGGGACAGCATCTGGGTGAAGATGTGCTTATATGGGCTGCTCCTGAGTACAAATCTGGCTTTGATTAAAAAGTGAGAGAAAGGCAGAGGAGGAGGGAAGGCGCACTCTTTTTCCCCTCTCTTCTCCTCCCTTATATAACTACCATCCTTAAGGGGAAGTATAGAATATACTTTTTTTTTTCTGATTTAGTCACCCGCCACAATTACTTCACAGCTCTTTGGCTCACACAGATGAGAGTTACATATGTGTTCAATAAGGACAAGAGGGATTGAGGAAAAAACAAAATACACTATTTTTGGTTTTTGCCCCATAACTCGCAAAAAAATACCGAAAAATATGGAAACATGAATATTTCTGAACTCGGGACAACATTTAGAACCTATTTAGATGGGGTCTTTTTTAATGATTGTATTTGTGTAAATTATATTTTAGGTCAAAGTTAGAAAACATTCTTATTTATTTTTTTCACCATATTTTATGATTTTTTTGTAGCAAATCATAAGATATCATGAACATAATGGTATCTAATTAAAGCCCGTTTTATGACGATAAAAAACAACAAATAATTTGTGTGGGTACAGTATGTGAGAGAGAATAAAATTACAGCTAAACACAAACACCCCAGAAATGTCAAAACAGGCATTGTCACCAAGGGAAAGTCAAGGTCTAAATGTCTTGTCACTAAGGGGTTAAAAGGTGGCAACCCTGTGTGTAGTGCAGCTCTGTGATGCACAGCAAACATAGGGAAATATTATAAAAAGGGCATGTAGAGGCAATAAAAGGGACATAAAGGCCTGGATCCAAAATAGGACACTTGGTAGTTATACAGCAGGGGTAGTAACCTTTGGCACTGTAGGTGCTGTTATTTCATGTATCATGGATGGCTGAGAATCATGAGATGTGCATTCCCCAGCAGCTGCAGTACCAATCCATAATCATATAATACCTAACCTTTGGTACTCTAGTTGTTGAGTACTGTCCTTCCCATGATGCTTAGCACACTGGCTGAGAGTTATGAGACATGTAGTCTGAACAGCTGGAACTATTTTATAATCCAGCCCTCTGGTTGGTTTGGCATGTAAAGGGTTACAATATAATGATCTTACCAGTTATTATCTCCTGCACAGGAAGAGGAAACATGAATAAAGAGGAGGGAATAAACAGAAACCATCCAATCCCAAGGTAAAGGAAGTCAGAGTGACTGGGAGAGAGACCAATAGGATGAGAGGAGGGATCTAAGGGAAGCTGGCCAATAGGGTGAAAGACAGACAGCTAGTGGCCAATGGGGTGAATGAAATCAGTGGCAGTTGGAAGAAGCTAAGGGAACTTGGGCAATACCATGATGAAAGGGGTTTAGTGGTGAGCGAGGGAAACAATAAAATGAATAATAATGTAAACCAGTATAATGTCTGTAGCAAATGCTCTGAAAAAGACCCCTCGTCTTATATTCGATGTCGTCTTATAATCTCAAATCGAGGTCAGACTATAAGACTGGGTCAAATGTAATTGTGTATAAAAAT
The DNA here is from genome assembly GCA_036172795.1 of Pelodytes ibericus. NCBI lineage: Eukaryota > Metazoa > Chordata > Amphibia > Anura > Pelodytidae > Pelodytes > Pelodytes ibericus. The sequence goes on along the minus strand of CM069866.1, from coordinate 61,739,463 downwards.
AACAAAATATATTAAAAATAAATAATTAAAAAATATAATTGTATTTAAAAATAACAAAATGGATTAAAATAAAATATAATACATAAAACATGTATTAAATAAAAATAAAGATTAAACTAAATTAATTATACCTATTGTAAAAATGATTATATAAATGTTATATACATTATAGTTATTTATAAAACATAATAAAATGCGTTACACATTTATTTTTCATTGGCATGTACTAGTTTTTCAGGGGACTACAAAGGATTTGCGCTGTCAAAATGTTAGCTGTGGTCCTCTGCGGAGAAGAACTAAAATAATGGACACATTTCATCTGATATGAATGTGTCAGTGGAGGAAATTAGCTTCGGAATTAACAAATTTCGTTTTTTGTCCAAAAGGACAAATATCGTGCAGACTTCCTCCGGCTGCCCCCACTAGCCACCAGGGAAAGTGAGACAGGACGAGGAGGGGGGATACATAGACAAGGGGAGAGGGAGGGGGGAGCCATAGACAAGGGGAGGGGGGGATAGAGAGAGAGAGACAAGGGAAGGGAGGGGGGATAGAGAGAGACAAGGGGAAGGGGGGATAGAGAGAGAGAGACAAGGGAAGGGAGGGGGGATAGAGAGAGACAAGGGGAGGGGGGGATAGAGAGAGAGAGACAAGGGAAGGGAGGGGGGATAGAGAGAGACAAGGGGAGGGGGGAAGAGACAAGGTTAGAGGGAGGGAGAGAGAGAGAGAAAAGTTTGGCGGGAGGGAGAGAGAGACAACACTAGGGGGGAGGGGGAGAGAGGCAGCATTGGCACATAAAAGGAAATAAAAACAAGAAATGCATTTGTTTAATATCAAATTTTTATTAAATATAAAAAAGCAATTTACATGTGAAGTTAAACTTTTTTTCCCCTATAGGATAGTCTTATATTCAGGCTTTTAGTTTTTTTCCTAAAGGAATATACAAAGTTTGGGGGGGGGGTCGTCTTATAATCAGGGTCGTCTTATAATCGAGCAAATACGGTATTAGCAGCTGATAATGCTGTCTGTTTGTCTTCCCCTCTCTATGGTTAAAAACTTCCAGGAGATCTTCAGCAGATTCCTATGATCCGATAAAAGAAAGGAATGGATTGAAAGCTCGTGCTTAGCTTCTTTGCAAAATATAATTCCGGTCTGGATAAAACTTAAAAGAAGATCAGCAATGAAGGATAAGGTAGTCTCCTCCTCACCACTAATGGTCCTACATCGTAACACATCTGATTTAAATCTTAAGAATTGGGGTGAACCAATAAACTCCTTAGTGGTTTATTTTAATATCGTGGCATGAGAAAAGCTTTCCCTTTTTAGGATTGACCATACTTGAGAGCATCTTTGTCTAGAGGGTTAGTGAGCGAAAGGCTCTAGGATGATCCATCAGCTAATTGATGGGAGTTATAAACCAGGAATAATAACACTAGTATGCTTCATCCAGGGCCAGCTCAGCATCAACAAGCGCTGCAAGATCCGCCATCCACTTTCCTCGGGAGGGTTTGGCCCATTCACAGCCAGACGTTCCATAACCCTTTAGGTGATCACATCTTCCACCTCCGGGGATGCGGAAGAAGCGGCTGGACTGAAGATCTTGCCCTTTCCGCCCATGGTGCTGCTTGTAATCCCTTGCTGGTGCTCTGCTGCTAATCCACTGGGCTCTTGCAAGGAGGATCCCACCAGTTTAGCTCTACATTGTGCAGGTACCTGGTTTGTTTCCCCCACTAAGTAAACTCACCATGTTTGTCCTTGCACAATGTATAGCTAAATTGGTTGGATTAAATCTTCATCGCACATTTAGTGAATAGGTATTTGTGTACAAAATATATGAGTTGTAGAAATGGAAGGAGATCGACGACAGCAGAGATTTCGCCATCAGGGTGAGAGTGAGTGATCCTGATGCCGAATTCGCTGCTGCCATCTGCCTCTTGGATTTTTTTGTGTAGGTGTACTGCCAGTTTGGTGCACACCTATCACTCATGGGCAGTATACGCCCCTGGATAAATGGTCTCTTAGAGGTGATAATAACATTGTGACAGAAACCTCCAACACTGGGGTTCATGGAGAGAAATAATGGCCCTCCTCCTCACAATAGAATATGGACTCCCTCTGTGGAAATATACTAGGTTTGGGGTTACAAACTTTGAGGACACCAGCAGAACCCTGTTTTCAGCTTGACTTCAAACACAGGTTCACTCAGGATGTGAGCCAGGATGTGTACCCTGGGAAGGCCAAACCTTTTGTCCCATTCATTGTGTTTCCCCCAGGTTAAGATTGTATCCTATCCTGCAAACTCTGGTAACAGAAATGAACAAGAGGTCATCATCTGAGACGAGTAGAGAGAAGATTTCATCAACAGCAAAGGAAAAAAATCTTTAAGGTAAGGACATTAAAGTTATGGATTTCACTGCCAGGAGAGGTGGTGCTATCAAGTCTTTTACTTCAATGTAAACTATTATGTTACATACTGGTGGTATATTCATTCATCTGCTTTAACAGAACATACTAGACAAATGATCATGGACACAATAGAATAAAACAACACAATACAGCATGAAAGACAAGATTTACCTTCTCCACATCTCCGAGACCCTCTGTATCCAGTATCACCAATGTATGGTCTGGTTTAGAAGGATGGGTAACACACCACATCCAGATTCCTTTAGTCTTAGACTGGACAGAGGCTCCCAGAGCAAACCCTGGGGAAAGATGGGAAGGTTAGCAGTGCTATATAGTTTCCAACAGTCCTGATTTTTTGGTTCATGTACCGTCCAACTTGGGTATCTCCCGGCTTAACTGCTACACTGAGCACAGGCAGTATTGCAAAAGGAATAAACGCAGTATAAGAGGAGAGTATATTTAAATGAAGAAAAACTACCACAACTAGACTCTATTTGTGGTAGTTTTTCTTCATTTAAATATACTCTCCTCTTTTACTGCGTTTATTCCTTTTATGTATTTAAATGTTTCTATCATATCCAATCTGGCTTGTCTTAATTACAAGCTATACATGTTAATATGCTTTTAACCTTCGTGGGAAGTGTAGTTTATAGTCTGGGATTGCATAGTTGCCAACATTGGCCATGTTTCCAGGGACACATATTAATCAATCAGGGTGGAGATCTCATAAGACCTACCCTGATTAATTAATTGGATTGTGTCTGTGCGTATATCCATCCTACATACTGCCGGGCTGCACTTTGCATGCTCTTTCTGCAGCATGTGGAACAAATATGTGACCCTGAAAACCTGGCCGATGTTGGCATCTATGGGATCTTACACTAGACTACTTTACTGCAGCTTCCATGCTATCCAGCCAGACATTACATGCAGAACACCATAGGATGTGTAGACTAAGGGTTGTTGTTTCTAATGTTCACCATCCCACTGTTAGCTGCTACTACCATGGTCATAACACTTTTTCTTAATAATGAGTAACTAACATTTTCAAAGGGAATCCCTCTCCTGAGCCAACAAAGGCAGGTAATTGGAAGCAGGTAAGGAGGTATTGGGCGGGAGAAGCATAGTTGCCAACATCGGCCATGTTTCCAGGGACACATATGTGTTCCACATGCTGCAGAAAGACCATGCAAAGTGCAGCCCGGCAGTATGTAGGGTGGATACACACACACAGAGAGAATCCATATAATTAATCATGGTAGGTCCTATAAGATCTCCACCCTGAATAATTAATTGGATTCTGTCTGTGTGTATATCCATCCTACATACTGCCGAGCTGCACTTTGCATGCTCTTTCTGCAGCATGTGGAACAAATATGTGTCCCTGGAAACATGGCCAATGTTGGCAACTATGGAAAAGGGAATTGTGTCCCCCCCCCCCCCTGAACATCCTGCAGACACCCATGACCCCCTCTCCGCCCTTCACTCCCCCAACATAAAATAGTTTTGTTTGTTTTTTTCTCATTTTTTTTTCTTCTCCTAATTCAGAGAGAATTACAGGGAATTGTGAAGGGAGTTTAAAATGTTAAGTCCACATAAAATTCTCCAATTTTGCTTAATTGAACATTTTTTTCGGCTGCTTTGGCCTAAAGTTTGAATTTCCCTTCTCAATTCCCTGCCATTCTCTCTTTCATGAATACAGCCCTATGTCATACTTACACATTCCCATTATTCTTAGTAGGGTTTCTTGGGTTGAATCATAAAAACGTTTATATGTCGTTAGTAAAGAAATGACTGATTACCCACCTTTCTTGCATCCTGCTAGGTTATTCATGAGATACGATTTGCCTGTGCGATACTTTCCGACGACTGCCACAACGACCGCCGTCTGATTAATACCGGTCAATATCGCCAACGCCTCCGCATTGATCTGTAGATTCTGTTTTTCATCGTTCTCAATCAGACACATTGGTTTCCCCTTTAAAGCTTCTACGGGCATTTTATAATCTGTGCATTGCAATAGATAGATGATTAAAAAAAATAAAAATTTTGGAAATAAACTAATCATGGGATTTACACAGTTTCTAGGTAGGGTTGCCACCTGGCCGGTATTTTACCGGCAGGCCAGTAAAATATTGGCATCAGGCCATTGTTAAGTCTATGGGGACAGTACCAAGGCCGGTATTTTTTTGAAGAAAAAGTGGCGACGCTATTTATAGGTCTGTTACATATTGAATCCTAAGAAATATAGATTGTTATATAGATGGGTATATATTACCTTTCACTGTGCCTGTTTCCTTCTGTTTTCTGTAATGTGTCAGTCACTGCAGTTCTGCTTATTATAGTCTTACAAACTGAAAGTGAAAGATAACAAGATGTTCTTTTATGGACAAAGAGGTTTTATAGTGGGGGGGGTAGAACCCTCTGTAGAGAGATAGGAAAGGAGGTTTTTTTTAGTTTTTTTTACATAGAGCAATCAAGATAACATATAATATGAGTATATCACGGACTCCACGGCAAGAAAACTCATATTAATGTGCAGTATGTGAGAGTATCACAGAGCTCCACACAATAAAACTCATAGTAATGTGCAGTGTGTGAGTGTATCACAGAGCTCCACACAATAAAACGCATAGCAATGTGCAGTATGTGAGTGTATCACAGAGCTCCACACAATAAAACTCATAGAAATGTGTCGTATGTGAGTGTATCACAGGACTGCACAGCAATAAAACTTGTAGTCATGTACAGTGTGTGAGTGTATAAAAACTCCACATAGGGTTGCCACCAGGTCGGAAAAATATTGTCTTCACCCCAATGTTAAATCTATGGAGGAAGTAACATGGCCGATATTTTTTGGAAGAAAAGGTGGCAACCCTAACTTCACACAATAAAACTCATGGTAATGTGCAGTGTGTGAGTGTATCACAGAGCTCCACGCAATAAAACTCATAGTAATGTGCGGTATGTGAGTGTATCACAGACTCCACAGGAATAAAACTCACAGTAATGTGCAGTGTGTGAGTGTATTACAGACTCCACCGCAATAAAACTCACAGTAATGTGCAGTGTGTGAGTATATCACAGACTCCACCGCAATAAAACTCACAGTAATGTGCAGTGTGTGAGTGTATCACAGACTCCACCGCAATAAAACTCACAGTAATGTGCAGTGTTAGAGCGTATCACAATCCCCACAGCAATAACACTCATAGTAATGTGCAGTGTGTGAGTGTATCACAGACTCCACAGTAATAAAACTCACAGTAATGTGCAGTGTGTGAGTGTATCACAGAGCCCGACAGCAGTATAAATCACAGTGATGTGCCATGACAATGGTAGGAAAAACCTTTTCCCCCCATCCCAATAAATATACAGACAACTTGCTGGATAAAAGGTCGCAGGTTCATTTATGAAAATCAACTGCAACAAAATTATCAAGTTGCTAATAATCTAGCTGTATTTATCAAACTTTTCACATCCTAAAATCAATGTTATAAAAATCAGTACTATAATGAGTACAAAATAAATAACCGGGTGTCACCAAATGAATAACTGGAACAAAAAGCGGTAGCGTGCCTCCATATAACTCCTAAGTCACTAGGATGGGGCCCCCGAGGAGCTGACACAGGCGTAATCCGTCTGCTGGGGCTACTGGCATCCCACTATGCACAGTAGCCCCCCAATTCACTCGCCAGGGACCAGCCCGTGGTCAGCCCGTGCAGCTAGCCACGTAGCTACTGCTGCCCAGGTTGGTCATACCCCAGACGACCAACCCCCAGCACTGACATCAGACCTCAGGAAGACCCCCCGCCAGTCACATGCATAAAGGGAAGGGAGGGAGGGAACCAAATACTTTTCTTTAAAAGAGGAAGTGGGAATGAGTGTACACTGCTTATATAACCTTGCCCAGCCCCCAGGTTCATCATGCCAAACCCCTGCCTTGCACTGGTTGGTCATGGTGACCTGATTGACATAAGGCCAACTAACAAGTGAAAGGGGATGTAATGTCCACCCCTGTCATGCTGACCTTACACTTATTTTATAGTTACAGGTCTTTTCTTGTCTGAGTTTAACTCACAGTAATGTGCAATGTGTTAGTGTATCACAGAGCTCCACAGCAATAAAACTCACAGTAATGTGCAATGTGTGATTGTATAACAGACTCCACAGTATTGTGCAGTGTATGAGTGTATCACAGGACTGCACAGCAATAAAACAGATATTAAACAAATGCATTTCTTGTTTTTATTTCCTTTTATGTGCCAATGCTGCCTCTCTCCCCCTCCCACCTGGCGTTGTCTCTCTCTCCCCCTCCCTCTCACCTTGTCTCTCTCTCTATCCCCCCCTCCCCTTGGCTCTGTCTCCACCCTCCCTCCCCTTTTCTCTCTCTCTGTTCTACCCCCCTCCCCTTGTCTATGGCTCCCCCCTCCCTCTCCCCTTGTCTATGTCTCCCCCCCCCTTTGTCCTGTCTCACTTTCCCTGGTGGCTAGTGGGGGCAGCCAGAGGATGTCTGCACTATACTATCTGTGGGGGACCTGGATCCCAGTCTTATAGTCTGACCTCGATTTGAGGTCAGATTATAAGACGACCTCGACTGTAAGACGAGGGGTCTTATAGCATTTGCTCTGAAAAAAACCTTGTCTTATATTCGAGCAAATAGGGTAGTAATTTTGGCAGAATATAGGCCTTTATGATATGTGTTCTAACAATCCAGGTTGTGTTCAAAACTCTCCATTGAGCCAATGCCCATGAGCCTTCGCGAACGCTACACCCTCCTCAGCGTCCTACGTCACAACGCCACACCTCCTCTTTCACTGTCCCCAAATTAGGGTGTTCATGGGGATATATGATAAACCTTTACAAGTATGTTCCAGATCAATACAAATATGTTTTTGGAGATATCTTAATAATTCATACCTTCCAGACAACACTTGGTCATCCCTCAAGATTAGAAGAAAGGAGCTTTCATATTAAACATAGAGAAGGTTTCCTTATCGTTAGAGCAGTTACAGTTGTGGAATAGCCTGCCCTCTGGGCAGATGCAATCAATAAATTCAAAAAAAAGGTTGGATGTTTTTCTAGAAATCCCCTGGATGTTGGGAAAAAGTAACATCCCCAGGACGTGCTTGAAAACCAGAGAATATCTGAATGGGCTTTTCCTGGATAAACAATGTATTATTATTATTATTATATGGAATGTATACACAGGCAGTGCACAGACAAGGTGAGAGCATCTCATGCCCCCTCCCCCTCTCCCCCTGTGTACTGCCTAAGACCACCAAAAGGAGTGAGAAGTGTGATTTTAGTTAGTGGGCACAAGAGAGGTTCCCCCTAGCGACGTCACTGGAAAAAGACAAAAAAATGGAAAGAAAATAAGTGTTTTCATTTTTTTTTATTGATGTTTTCAAAAACAAAATACGTTTCATAATTATTTTTCTCTTACAACTGTGCTTAGTTGCTTTCCCTACTATTAAGACAGGTCCTTTTCTAAAAACATGCATATTTTTTGATTCATTTGGGTAAGACAAGAACAGCAAAATACCTTCTGCATTTCATGTCTTCAAATTATGGTATGTAATTGCTGAAGGAGCAGGCATTCCCTGCCAGGTAATAATGGTGCAGGAGAAGGTAAAGGTTCTGAAGGGTGAGAAAGAGAGGGTTTTACAATACAAATGGAGTAAAACACAAGTACTAGACCCCATTATTTTTTGATGGAAGTCCTGTTTTAGAGGACCACATTGATGGTGATGACAAATTTAAAGATGATACTCCTCTAAGATATAACACATGATTTTTTGGGAGGGTTCTTTAGACATTCAATCTCAGCCTGCATGAGATTTCTTTCTTGGAATCCGGTTTCCCTCAAAGCTTCAATTTCCTGGAAAAAAAACCAAAACCCAAATAATTAGCCAGAAATGAGACACATAAAATGATTTCACAGACAAGCTCACCAGTTACTTATATGATCCAGACAATTTCTCTAACATTACCTATTAAACCTTTAAACCGTAAGTTTTAACCTGCAGCCTTTCAGCTGTTTCTGGACTACAACTACCATAATCATTTGCCATTCTAAGAGGCTGTTGTGGAATGATAGGATTTGTAGTTCATTGGCAGCTGGAGGGCTGTGTGGTGCTGCCAAAGCTGTGGCATTCATGAGACTCTAGTTAAAGCACAATGAGGCTGGTCACAGACATCTCACTCTACCAACCCACCTGTGCATCAGACACCTCACCTTCCCTTCCTGTAGGGCAGTGTTTCTCAAACCTGTCCTCAGGACCCCCCAACGGTCCAGGATTTAGGGATTACCCAGTTGTATTTAATTAAGAATATCTACACCTGGTGTGGTTCCCTAGTTATTAAGCAGCCATACCAGGTGTTCTACATATTCTTATTTTAATACAACTGGGTAATCCCTAAATCCTGGACCGTTGGGGGGTCCTGAGGACAGGTTTGAGAAACAGTAGGCGATGATATTCCAATACTACATGCTGATCTTTATTGTTTTATGGACTATATAAATATGATAGCAGACCTGCAAACAAATGCAACGATTAACAATAAAATGTGTATTAAATGTGTCTGTGGTGTCTGCTTTCTATTATAATAGCTTGATGTACAAACTGCTACCAGTGGGAAATGTGTCATTTGAAAAGTAAGTCACATGCTGAGGTGTTACGCAGAAGAAGTAAACAAATTATATATTAGTTGTGGCACTTTCAGGTAAAGTACTCTAGAAACCCTTATGGAGTAACTAAATATTACCAGCCGTTTCTGTTCCAACATCCATTTATTCTCCTCAATCATCCTTTGTCTATCCTGTTCCATCTTTTCCATGGCCATCCTCTGATGTTTCTCATAATTTTTTTTCACTTCTTCAATACGTTCCTGCATCATCCTTGTGTTGTCTTCCAAAATGTTTTTCTCCCTCTCAGCTGCTTCTGTTTTGGCTCGCTCCTCTGAAAGAGGCAAGTGTGCCAGTATTAAACATTGTAGGGTAACATTGTACAGTAACAGAGTAAGACGGCACGAATGACAACATTAAATAACTTGGCTGATAAATATAACCAAAAAAACAGCCTAAAGGCTAATCTAACAAGAGACAACATATATCCTGCAATGAGCATCCGTTGGCTTATTTGGGCATTGTGTTTAAACTTCCCATCTCAATTCTCATATTGCTAGCTGAACCTCATGGGAATTGTAGATATAGAATGAGGTTATTGTGGCTTATACTACACAGTATCTTTATTGTGGTTGACTGCAGCAGTCAGCCATTACTGGCTGAACACCATAGGACTTGTAGTTGTGGATAATCTTTATCACCCCAGCTTTTGTGAATTACATGTATAAAGTTGGGCAGGGTGTTAGCTTCTACTACCCCTGTTATATTACCTTTCCTTTTAATGATAACTTGCACCCGGAAAACCTTCTCCTGAGCCACTAAAGAAAGGCAATGGGGAGGAGGCAGTGGTGTATCTTAGTTTTGTGCTGCCAAAGGCAGTCAAAATTTGGGCACCCCCCCTCTCGTTGCACACCTATGACATGTCCCATCACCCAAGTTGCACACCCACGACATGCCCCATCACCCAATTACATGCCTCATCACGAACATTGCACACACATTAAATGCCCCATCACCCCATTAAATGCCCCATCACCCACATTGCACACACACTAAATGCCTCATCACCCCCATTACATGCCACCATCACCCTCATTACATACCCCCACTACATCTATTACATGCTCCCATCACCCCGAATAATTGGAAAGAGCTAAAGCTTGCTGAATGGTGGGGGAGGGAGCAACATGTTTGACGCACCAGAAGTGGGCTTTAACATCCTCTGGCAAAGTGCCGCCCTCTGGCAAAGTGCCGCCCTAGGCGGGTGCGTTGTTTGCCTTGTGGAAGATACACTACTGGGAGGAGGTAAGAAGGAAAAGGATATTTTGCAAGAGCCCCCCGAAAAGATCTTGCAGATGCCCATTTCCCCAGCCTCTCTCTTATACTCAGTGCTCTTCTATTACCCCCTGTATTGCTCCTGTAATTTCCCCTACATAACGTCCTTAGCTACTCATCTCTTTGTTTTCTCACCTGAAATTTGCTTTTCTCTTTCTGTCAGAGTCTGATCTAGCTTAATAATTGCAGCTTCCATATCTTTCTTCTCCTCTAAAAACCTCTGCAACACTTCAAGGCCCTTTTAGATTAGGAAAAAGGGTTATGTGATTAAAATGTGTTTGGAATTACTTTGTACAGATTAAGGGAATATGCAATTTGGTTACAGCTATCGAAAACATAGATACAGATATTTAAAGATGCATTTACAATAATTAGATAACAGGAAATTAAAAAGTAGATCTGTTTTTGCAATAAACAGGATGTTAAAGAGGAATTAAAAACTAACAAATAAAGATTTGTCATATCATCCAATACCTCCATTTATTTCTGGTCTAATGTGCCAGCACAAACAACTTACCTATGAATGTTCAGCATGTGCTGTGCTCCTTCTTCTACTACAGTGCACGCATCTTTTGTTTACAAACGTTTATTACCTTAATCCCTTTGCCTGGTTTTATGTTGTACGCCTCCATTATCTTTAATTTCTCCTCCATGTAGAGTTTGTGTCCACCTGCTTTTGAATATTGGGATATATTTTTCTCCAATGTTGCACTCAGTTTGTGAACCAGTGTCTTACATAGATCTTCTGATGCCTTCTCATTCATTTGGGAAAACAATTCCATTTTTGCTTCTAGTGATTTCTGTTAGAAAATAAAATGAAATAATTTACAGCTGCTTAGCATTATCATCACAACACAAATTGACTCTACTCTCTAAATTTTTTATATAAATACAATTTTTATGGCAGGTCCTAGTATTAAAGGACAACTGTCAGCAAAAAAAGTATGTTATGTTTTCGTGACAATAAACGTGTCAGGCACGTCCTGCGTTTAAACAAGCAGTTTTCGCGATCAACGATTGCGAAAACTGCTTTAACGGTGTTGGTCTATTGCCTCGATGTCGAGGCAATAGCCAGCACCGAAATTTCCTTTCTGGAGCACCCACGATCGCCCCACGGAGCGATCGTGGGCACCATATCGTGGGCAGCATGCTCTGTCAATATAACTATGCCCTCTTGTGGTCTGAGCTTTGAAAGTGAAAGAGAATTCCACTAAACTTGCCAAATATTACACAAGCACAACGGATAGCCCTCAATAGCCCAATTAACATCAAGGAGGTCAGGAATAATATTGAATCACTTAAGGGAGGTAAGGCCCCTGGGCCAGATGGCTATTCAGCCTTGTACTATCATAAATTTCAAGAACTGCTGGCCCCAATCCTCCTTAGGTTATTTACACAAATATCAAATAAAGATACCTTCCCAGAGGAGCTTCTCCAGGCCTCGATTACCCCGATCCCAAAGCCCTATAAGGATCCGACATCGCCGGCAAATTATAGGCCGATCTCCTTAATCAACTTGGATATAAAAATCTATTCAAAGATACTCGCGGAGAGGCTAAAGCCTGTGATGCCGGACCTAATCCATAAAGACCAGAATGGCTTTGTCATAGGGAGGGGAACCGTAGATAACACCAGACGTCTATTTAATACAATTTATCACATAAACTTGCAAAAGAAACCTACCGCCCTGATGGCCCTCGATGCCGAAAAGGCCTTTGACCGAGTCAACTGGCGTTATTTAGAGATGGTGCTGAGGGCCTTCGGCATCGAGGGCCTTTTCGGGGATAGTACAATGGCTCTTTACTCCTGTCCAACAGCTAGGGTTTCCGGACATATGATACATTCTCAGTGGTTTGGAATAAAGAATGGAACGAGGCAGGGTTGCCCCCTGGCCCCTATGCTGTACACATTGGCGATGGAGCCATTGGCCTCCATGATTGAAAATCAAAAGACATTCAAGGGGTCACTATTAACACATTAGATAATAAAATTGTTCTCTATGCAGATGATGTACTGCTAACTCTGACCAACCCAATAAATACCATTCCAAATATAATAACCTTGATTGAAGAATTCAGTAAGTATTCTAACTACAAATTAAATTTTGATAAAACCCAAATACTATTGGCTTACGTCAATACCATTGATCAGGCAAATATTAAAACTAGGTATGGTCTTAATTGTACACAAAAATATATAGAATATTTAGGGATTAAGCTCACATTAAAGTTGGAAGATACGATAAAACTAAATTTTGAATCTAAATTTAAAGAAATTAAGGAGAAATTAAATGAGTGGAAAAGGTTTGAGATATCCTGGCTGGGTAGAATTGAAACAGTGAATGCGTATGTAATCCCTAAAATATCTTACCTATTCAGGAACATACCACTTAGAGTTGATCTTGACATCTTAAATAATATACATAAACTACTAGTGAATTTTGTATGGCAAAATAAGAAACCTAGAATTAATTTAAAACTAATGCAACGTGATAATAAATCAGGCGGTATATCTTTCCCTAATATACATTTTGTTTATAATACTTCTATGATTGCGCACACCCTAGCTTGGGACAATTCTTCAAATATAGTCCCACGATGGCTGGAAATTGAAAGATTAGACACAGGACAGATTGAGCCTTTCGATCTGCTCTGGAGCCAGAGATTGAGGGATAGGAGATGTCTTTTTAAAAATCCAATATTGAACCATCTCTGTACCATCATAGCAGACCTAAAGAAAAGCATCTCTGGAGGACTAAATCAAATTCCCTTGGACACCCCAATTGAGGTCTTGCAATTTGACATAGGAAATATTGATTTAAAAAACTGGAAGTCGAAGAATATTAAAAGTCTAACCGACTTAGCACCCCAAGGCGAAATGCATTCCTTTGACATATTGCAGGCTAACTGGAATCTCTCTCCAAGGGAAATATTCAACTATCTGAGAGTGAAACACTATCTCTCTGGGAAAATTTCACTTGAAAGGGGACCATTAGAGGAATTAATAGCGAAACATTTAAAGAAAAAAATAGTGTGGAGTGTATCCCATTTTTTGTCTAACCTACAGTCACCAGAGAGGGCTACTCCATGGATTAAATGGGAGAATGATCTAGGAGTATGCCTTACTTATAATGACTGGGCGCACGCAATATCATTGTTGCTAAAAAATGTACATAGTATAAATCTTAGGGAACTACAGTATAAAATCAATACAAGGTGGTACCTAGTTCCAACTAGATTACATAGGATAAACTCAGACTTAACCTCTACATGCTGGAGGTGTGAAAGAGAAATAGGTTCACTGTTCCACATATGGTGGCATTGCTCATACCTAAAACCTACCATTCTGAAGCTACAAGATCTATTGAGTAGCTTGATGGGCCTTAACATTAATCTTGGAGCAGAATCCTTTCTTTTTAACATCCAGTTGATTGGAAATAAGTGTCAGAGAATACTCACCTTGCATATACTGCTAGCGAGCAAAATATGCATAGCTAGACAATGGAAAAAGAAAGGAGGTATCCAATGGTCAGAGGTTAAGCAGCAAATAGATTTCCAGTATAAAATGGAGGTAGCTTTTTACCAAAAGCTAGACCAATTAGACAAATTCCATCAAATTTGGGCACCTTGGAAAATATATAACAACTATTAGATGGACTGACTCACTCATCCAAAGCCCCCCCCCCCCCCCCCCCTTGCTCTCTTTATCCCCCTGAACGGAATGAATGGGGTCTGGTTGAGAGAGTGTGATAAAATAGGAATGGAAATTAACCATAGAAAAGACTTGATCACATTGAACTCAACCGATTTGAATGTTTTAGTCTAACTGCTTCAAGGAAGAAAAGTGTGAATTTTACCATTTTGTGTCTATCACACAATAATAAAGAAAAAGATTTTATATTATAAAGAAAAAAAAGAAAAGAGAAGAGACCAATAGGGCAGAATAATGACAGAAAATATGAAAATAACAATTTGGTAATAAATAAAATGGCCAAAGGATGCAATTAAAAATAATTTTGATTGAATTTTCAATCATGAGGAACCTAAGAAACATTTATTGTCTGATGGCTTAAAAGAAAAAAAAAGGGAAAAAAAGGAAAAAAGAAAAAAAAAAAAAAAAAGAAAGTGAAAGAGAATTCACTACCGTCGCTCTGAATATGTTGCTTGACTGCCCCTAGAGGAAGCAAGCAACATTTCAATGTTAAAAAAAAAAATTAAAAAAAAAAATGATTTAATTAGCTTAAAACTGGTATAATAGTTAGATTAGCCTATAGGGTTAAAATTAAATAATTTTTAGCATAAGGGAAAGGGTTAAAATTAAATTAAAACTAAAAATATTTCAAGGGATAGCATAAGGGTTAGAGTTGGGGTTAAATTTAATGTTAGGGTTACATTTAGGGTTCGGGTTGGGGTCAAAAGGTCAATATAGGAAAAAAACACTATTTTTCTTTCTTGAACCATAACTCGCAAAAAAAAAAAAAAAATACCGAAAAATATGGAAACATGCATATTTCTGAACTCGAACTAATGATTCTATTTGTGTAAATTATATTTTAGGTCAAAGTTAGAAAAAGTGTTTGATTTTTTTAATTTTTCATCATATTTCATGATTTTTTTGTAGTAAATGATAAGATATGATGAACATAATGGTATCCAATGAAAGCCCTTCTTATGACGATAAAAACAACATATAATTTGTGTAGGTACAGTATGTGAGAAAGAAGAAAATTATATATAATGTGCAAACAATAGGAATCCAATTCTGATGCCGTATTAATTGTTATATGTAAGTTTTTACCCATTCTAACATCCTCCTCTCCACTTGCTTGTTGCCACAGACCGTTACTCCACTGGAACCATTTCTCCATCATTGGTTTACTCGGTCATTCAAGAATTTGCTTCCAAAAGTCTGAGCAAACTTTGTTGCTCAGCATACTGTGAGTGGGATTCCTATTGTATGAAAATAATATATATCTTAATCTGTTCAAAGAAGTTGCGCTATATTTTCGTATTTCTTTTTTTCATGTATATACTGGTTAACGCATAAGAAGGGCTTTCTATTTATTTTCACTTTTGTTTTAACTGACACTCTAACTGGTATAATTATCAGTCACTTCAAGCGCCGTTTTTTATCACTATTAGGTAAGGAATTTGCCCAATGTGCTGTCTCACTGACTAACTTACATCACTTTACATGTAAAGTCTCAACTTCAGGAATCATTAATTTGTTCACTTTTTTCCACCTACTTCTCCCACTGACGGGTATTCCACCCTGAAGAGTCTTAACTCTGCCGTGTTCCAGCATGTAACTACAGAAACTTTTAGTCTGTTTAACAAACTCCTTTTCCAAGTCAGAATCTTGCAACTCTTCCAATTGTTTAAGTTTTTTTGTATCAGTCGGACGGTCGAACACAAAACATTTATGTGAGTGAAAGTATCTAAGGATGCACTGTCGAGGAAGGTTGTAGGCCTCAATACGTTTCTTTTCTTCTGTGTTTTCATTTTTGGGTTCATCTAGAAAGAATATATATTTCTTAAAAAAAAATATATATATGTGTTTGGGAAACATGTATCCATTCATTCCTCCCACATTCACTTAAATACTTATTAGTATAATACATGTTATTTACTACATGACATGCAATCAGATGGCCACAGTTGTAAAGTGAGACTTGCTGGAAGATTTTGGAGAATGTTGCATCATGGGTAAAATTCTCAAAATGGATGCTGGAGACAGACACCATTTTTCTCCTAATTTAGGCATTTGCTTCCAGTTCTGCCAACACAATGTATAGATAATTTTTTATGCTCTACATGTGCAGTAAAAACAATATTCAGGTGATACAGTCCTTTTAACTCTACATTAACCTTCCACATAGCTGTCTGACTATCACTCTGCTGGTACCTTGTTTGCGCTTTAGAGAGATCATTAGATACTCGTCTTCTGTTATCTTCCTCCCTTCGTACTCCAGATCTAAGCAAAAATCTCGGACACACCACGTAAAGGATGGGAAAACCCTTTTGAATTCAACAAACTCATCCTCTTCTTGTGTTTTTGCCGATTGCATTCGAATCCTTTTTGATAACTCTGTCACGTAACTGGGAAAAATTAAGGCAAAACTAACAAACCTGGAAGAGAATGTGATTAACTCATTCTGCAGGGAGCAGAACAATATTACTCAACTTTTTTTTTTGTTTTGTTTCGTTTTCATCCTTTTGGACAAAAAACGAAATTTGTTAATTCCGAAGCTAATTTCCTCCACTGACACATTCATATCAGATGAAATGTGTCCATTATTTTAGTTCTTCTCCGCAGAGGACCACAGCTAACATTTTGACAGCGCAAATCCTTTGTAGTCCCCTGAAAAACTAGTACATGCCAATGAAAAATAAATGTGTAACGCATTTTATTATGTTATATATATATAACTATAATGTATATAACATTAATATAATCATTTTTACAATGTATAATTAATTTAGTTTAATCTTTATTTTTATTTAATACATGTTTTATGTATTATATTTTATTTTAACCCCTTAACGACAGATGACGTGCCAGGCACGTCACGGCAAATCGAGGACTTGCCGACAGCTGACGTGCCTGGCACGTCATGCACTAAACTGAGTAAAGAAAGCGACCAGCGGTCGCTTTCTTTACTCTAACGGTGTTGCTACAATGCCTCTAGGTAGAGGCATTGTGCAACACCCCCCAAAAGTGCAGGGGCGCGCTACGATCACTCCACGGAGTGATCGTAGCAGCCATTTAAAAATGGCTGCGCCCACTGCACACATGTGCTTAGAAAGCGAACGATCGTTCGCTTTCTAAGCATCTGCGGTGTTTCTAAAGTGCCTCGCTAGCGAGGCACTTAGTAACACCTTGATGCTCCCCAGAGCCGATGGTGGTCGCTCTCCTGAGCGACCCCATCGGCTCAGTAGAAGGGAACGCTGCCTATACAGGCAGCGCTTCCCTTCTAATGGCAAGAGCATCGGAAGTGAAAGTATTTCACTTCCGATGCTCTAGGGGGAGCCAATCGATGCCGGCACAACAGATCTATGTGATCTGTGTGCAGGCATGTATGATAAGTGCTCTGATGAGCACTTATCATACTGTCAAAGGCAATATTAGCAAATATTGCCTTTGACAAGTATTGATCTGCCTCCCTCACCTTACTAGTTATAGTAAGGGAGAGAGACAGATCAGATAAAGTAAAAAAATAAAATAAAATAATAAAACAAATATTTAATAAAATTTTAAACACCAAGGGCTTTTATAAAAGCCATTTAACCCCTTCCCTGCCATTGATCGCTGTGTACGCAGTGATCATACACAGCAGCACATTTTTTGCTGTCTGTGCATTTTTTAGGGGTTAATTTTTTTTACTGTAATTCATTACAGTATAAAAAAAAGCTCTTTTAAGAGAGATTAACCCCTTTCTTGCTGTAGATCACTGCCTAAGCAGAGATCTGACGCAAATGCAGCAATCTTGCTGCAGAAGCATTTTTAATTTTTTTAAAACTTTTTTATTACACCCGTCACGTGTTAATTATACCCGCTAGGGGACTACGTTTAACGTAATTTTTTTTTTAAATAAGAGCTATTAACCCCTTCCTTGCCGTATATCACTTCCTAAGCAGCACATATGGTCACTGCCTAAGCAGTGCATATGGTCACTGCCTAAGCAGCGCATATGGAGCAATCTAGTCGCAGAAGGATTTTTTTTTTGCTATCAGCATTTTTTTTGTCAGACTCGCTAGGGGTTAATTATACCCACTAGGGGATTACGTGTATTCCTTTTGAAGCTGTCTGAACACGTGTATAGCGATCAGTAACAGCCGATCAGTGGCAAAGGTGGTTTGGTGATTTCTCAGATGAGCATCACCATTCGTCTGGTTCGATCAATATTGGTAAATATTGTTCTGACCCATATGGATCTGCCTCCCTCTCCTCACTTGAGTTTTAGTGAGGGAAAGAGACAGATCTGTATAACATAATTTTTTAATTGTAATAAATTAAATAAAATGTTAAAAAAATTGTGAGTCCCAAGGGCTTTTATAAAAGCCATACCCTTTGTATAGTGTAGTGTATTAACCCCTTCCCTGCCACTGATCACTGCACAGCAGAAATTTTTTTCTTGTCTGTGCATTTTTAGGGGTTAATTTTTTTGTACAGTACTATAAAGGCTCTTATAAGAGCTATTAACCCCTTCCTTGCTCTACATGTTCAAATTCCAAGTTTGAAAATCAAAAAGCGCACCTCTCAAATGTAGCCTTTCAACACCCAACAAAGCTGACAAAGCTATGCATGGGTGGTATCCCTGTGCTCGGGAGATGTTGCTGAACATATATTGTGGTATTGTTTGTCAGTGACACATACCGAAATATGTGAATTTGTGTCTAAAGTACAATGTATGTGGGAAAAAATACACAATAAAATGACTACCACAAACTTTGACAAAGGCTGGTGGTAGAATTGGTGCATGGAAAGTGTTAAAATAACACCATTTAAAATAGCCTAGGGTGTCTACTTTTACAAAATATATACTTTTTGGGGTAAAATACACTGTCCTACTTTAAAAAAAAGTCCCAAATGAAAGATGGGCTCAGGCTGGCTACACGTCAATATTCCAAGTTGAAAATGCGCACCTTCACAATGTGGCCCTTTTAGCCCCCAAACAACCCAACAAACCTATGCATGGGTGGTATCCCTGTACTCAAGAGATGTTGCTGAACACTTATTGGGGTGTTATTTGGCAGTGACACATACCAAAATCTGTAAATTCATGTCTGAAGTACAAGGTTTGTGAAAAAAAAACACAAAAAAATGACTACCACAAACTTTGACAAAGGCTGGTGGTAGAATTAGTGCATGGAAAGTGTAAAAATACCACCATTTGAGATAGCCTAGGGTGTCTACTTTAAAAAAATATATGGGTTGATGTGGTAAAATACACTGGCTGGTTTCAAATATGTCCCAAATGGGACATGGGTGCAGGCTGTCTGCATGTCAAAATTTCAAATTGGAAAACCAAAAACTTCACCTCCCAAATTTGGCCTTTTACCCCCCAAACAATCCAACAAACCTATGCATGGGGGGTATCCCTGTACTCAAGAGATGTTTCTGAACACTTATTGGGGTGTTATTTGGCAGTGACACATACCAAAATCTGTAAATTTATGTCTGAAGTACAAGGTTTGTGAAAAAAAAACACAAAAAAATTACTACCACAAACTTTGACAAAGGCTGGTGGTAGAAATAGTGCATGGAAAGTGTTAAAATACCACCATTTGAGATAGCCTAGGGTGTCTACTTTTAAAAAATATATGGGTTGATGGGGTAAAATACACTGGCTGGTTTCAAATATGTCCCAAATGGGACATGGGTGCAGGCTGTCTGCATGTAAAAATTTCAAGTTGGAAAACAAAAAACTGCACCTCACAAATTTGGCATTTTAGCCCCCAAACAACCCAACAAACCTATGCATGGGTGGTATCCCTGTACTCAGGAGAAATAGTAGAATCTATTTAGCATGTTTTTTCGTTCGCTATTGTCGATGAGGAGAAGTTGTTTCAAATAAAAACAAAGAAATTTGTGTATTTTTTTTTTTTTTACCATATTTTATTATTTTTTTTTAATAATATGATAAGATATGATCAAAAATATGGCATCCATAGAAAGCCCTTTTTGTCCCGATAAAAACAATATATAATATGTGTGGGTACAGCAAATGACGAAGAAGAAAATTACTGCTAAACACAAACAGCACAGAAATGTTAAAATAGCCATTGTCCAGAAAGGACAAAAATGTTTCAAAGGCTCTGTCCTTAAGGGGTTAATCCATTTTGTTATTTTTAAATACAATTATATTTTTTAATTATTTATTTTTAATATATTTTGTTATTTTTATACACAATTACATTTTTTAATTATGTATTTTTAATTAATTTTTTTATTTTAATTGTATTTAATTTCTGGTTGACCTCGACTATATCAGAAATAGCCTCCCGATTACTATGAGAGGACGTAGTATATTACCAAGTCCAACTCATAGACTTCCATGGGGGGAGAACTTCAGCTTATCTCACTCCCGCTGTTTGTCTGCACAAAAATCGTCCACATGGTCAAATTTCATGTAGATTACAAATGAATGGAAAAACGAACAAATGATTTTCGTTCATTCTTCTTCTTTTCCTTCATCTAAGTCATCATTCGTTCAAAAATGAATGCCCAAGTCTAAGTATTACTCAGTGTGGAAAAAATGCAGACACACGCATTTTAACCAAACAAGATACAAAACAAAGAACTCATGCACTAAATTTCACAAAGTGCTCAATAAAAACATGTTATGTAACTTACGTAAAAGATCTCCACATAGGTGAAAACATATAGAAAGAAAAAGAGAAAGAAACACCACACTGTAATGTAACAAGTTAGTCCTTAGATTTGAATTAGACTGAGCAGATATATATATGAATTTACATATATTACACATTTGTCACTATGAAGGATACTGTAGCTGCTCCATTGCTTGCTGGTCTATGGTGCCCATACTATTAATTACAAGATTACTGCTCAAGAGAACAGCTAGACAGAAGATCCAGGCATCATTTTTACTGTCTCCCTGAAAGAGATGTGCAGAATCATTAGAATAAAAGACATTAATTAAAGCATTACAGGGGAAGTTGGACAAATTGGGGGCTGGGCAGACAAGAAAATCAGTAGCCAAATTTAAGGCTCTGGGAAAAATAAGAAAAATGCAACACGTACTTTCAATAGAATTTCCTGGGAAAAATTCTATTAATGACAAGGATTTGTGAATTAATGTAGACAAGAGACATAGTAACACCACACAATGTCAGTCGGCAGCTGCAAAGGCCATCAAGGTATTTGTGTACAAAATATGAGTTGTAGAAATGGAAGGAGACCGACGACAGCAGAGATATTCACAATAGAATATGGACTCCCTCTGTGGAAATATACTAGGTTTGGGGTTACAAACTTTGAGGACACCAGCAGAACCCTGTTTTCAGCTTGACTTCAAACACAGGTTCACTCAGGATGTGAGCCAGGATGTGTACCCTGGGAAGGCCAAACCTTTTGTCCCATTCATTGTGTTTCCCCCAGGTTAAGATTGTATCCTATCCTGCAAACTCTGGTAACAGAAATGAACAAGAGGTCATCATCTGAGACGAGTAGAGAGAAGATTTCATCAACACCAAAGGAACGGATTCTTTAAGGTAAGGACATTAAAGTTATGGATTTCACTGCCAGGAGAGGTGGTGCTATCAAGTCTTTTACTTCAATGTAAACTATTATGTTACATACTGGTGGTATATTCATTCATCTGCTTTAACAGAACATACTAGACAAATGATCATGGACACAATAGAATAAAACAACACAATACAGCATGAAAGACAAGATTTACCTTCTCCACATCTCCGAGACCCTCTGTATCCAGTAGCACCAATGTATGGTCTGGTTTAGAAGGATGGGTAACACACCACATCCAGATTCCTTTAGTCTTAGACTGGACAGAGGCTCCCAGAGCAAACCCTGGGGAAATAGTAATTAGAGTGGTTAATGGGAAGGTTCTCTTCTCTAGCCTTTACAGCAGTGCTATATAGTTTCCAACAGTCCTGATTTTTTGGTTCATGTACCGTCCAACTTGGGTATCTCCCGGCTTAACTGCTACACTGAGCACAGGCAGTATTGCAAAAGGAATAGACGCAGTATAAGAGGAGAGTATATTTAAATGAAGAAAAACTACCACAACTAGACTCTATTTGTGGTAGTTTTTCTTCATTTAAATATACTCTCCTCTTTTACTGCGTTTATTCCTTTTATGTATTTAAATGTTTCTATCATATCCAATCTGGCTTGTCTTAATTACAAGCTATACATGTTAATATGCTTTTAACCTTCGTGGGAATTGTAGTTTATAGTCTGGGATTGCATAGTTGCCAACATTGGCCATGTTTCCAGGGACACATATTAATTAATCAGGGTGGAGATCTCATAAGACCTACCCTGATTAATTAATTGGATTGTGTCTGTGCGTATATCCATCCTACATACTGCCGGGCTGCACTTTGCATGCTCTTTCTGCAGAATGTGGAACAAATATGTGTCCCTGGAAACGTGGCCAATGTTGGCAACTATGGAGAAGGGAATTGTGTCCCCCCCCCCCCAAACATCCTGCAGACACCCATGACCCCCTCGCCGCCCTTCACTCCCCCAACATAAAATAGTTTTGTTTGTTTTTTCCTCCTTGTTGTGTTTCTCCTAATTCAGAGAGAATTACAGGGAATTGTGAAGGGAGTTTAAAACGTTAAGTCAAAATACAATTCTCCAATTTAGCTGAATAGAAAAAAAATTTCGGCTACTTTGGCCTAAAGTTTGAATTTCCCTTCTCAATTCCCTGCCATTCTCTCTTTCATGAATACAGCCCTATGTCATACTTATACATTCCCATTATTCTTGGTAGGGTTTCTTGGGTTGAATCATAAAAACGTATATATGTCGTTAGTAAAGAAATGATTGATTACCCACCTTTCTTGCATCCTGCTAGGTTATTCATGAGATACGATTTGCCTGTGCGATACTTTCCGACGACTGCCACAACGACCGCCGTCTGATTAATACCGGTCAATATCGCCAACGCCTCCGCATTGATCTGTAGATTCTGTTTTTCATCGTTCTCAATCAGACACATTGGTTTCCCCATCAAAGCTTCTGCGGGCATTTTATAATCTGTGCATTGCAATAGATAGATGATTAAAAAAATTAATACTTTGGAAATAAACTAATCATGGGATTTACACAGTTTATAGGTAGGGTTGCCACCTGGCCGGTATTTTACCGGCAGGCCAGTAAAATGTTGGCATCAGGCCAATGTTAAGTCTATGGGGACAGTACCAAGGCTGGTATTTTTTTGAAGAAAAGGTGGCGACGCTATTTATAGGTCTGTTACATATTGAATCCTAAGAAATATAGATTGTTATATAGATGGGTATATATTACCTTTCACTGTGCCTGTTTCCTTCTGTTTTCTGTAATGTGTCAGTCACTGCAGTTCTGCTTATTATAGTCTTACAAACTGAAAGTGAAAGATAACAAGATGTTCTTTTATGGACAAAGAGGTTTTACAGGGGGAGGGGGGGGGGGGGGGAGAGCCCTCTGTAGAGAGATAGGAAAGGAGGTTTTTGTTCTTTTTAACATAGAGCAAACAAGATAACATATAATATGAGTATCACAGGACTGCACAGCAATACAACTTGAAGTCATGTATAGTGTGTGAGTGTATCAAAACTCCACATAGGGTTGCCACCTGGCCGGTATTTTACCAGCAGGTCGGTAAAAAATTGGCTTCACCCCAATGTTAAATCTATGGAGGAAGTAACATGGCCTGTATTTTTTGGAAGAAAAGGTGGCAACCCTAACTCCACACAATAAAACTCATACTAATGTGCGGTATGTGAGTGTATCACAGACTCTACAGCAATAAAACTCATAGTAATGTGCAGTGTGTGAGTGTATCACAGACTCCACAGCAATAAAACTCATAGTAATGTGCAGTGTGTGAGTGTATCACAGACTCCACAGCAATAACACTCATAGTAATGTGCAGTGTGTGAGTGTATCACAGAGCTCCACGCAATAAAACTCATAGTAATGTGTGGTGTGTGAGTGTATCACAGACTACACAGCAATAAAACTCATAGTAATGTGCAGTGTGTGAGTGTATCACAGAGCTCCACACAATAAAACTCACAGTAATGTTCAGTGTGTGAGTGTATCACAGACTCCACAGCAATAAAACTTACTGTAATGTGCAGTGTCAGAGTGTATCACAGATTCCATAGCAATAAAACTCACAGTAATATGCAGTGTGTGAGTGTATCACAGACTCCACAGCAATAAAACTCACAGTAATGTGCAGTATGTGAGTGTATCACAGACTCCACAGCAATAATGTTCACAGTAATGTGCAGTGTCAGAGTGTATCACAGATTCCATAGCAATAAAACTCACAGTAATATGCAGTGTGTGAGTGTATCACAGACTCCACAGCAATAAAACTCACAGTAATGTGCAGTATGTGAGTGTATCACAGACTCCACAGCAATAAAACTCATAGTAATGTGCAGTGTGTGAGTGTATCACAGAGCTCCACACAATAAAACTCACAGTAATGTGCAGTGTGTGAGTGTATCATAGAGCTCCACAGCAATAAAACTCACAGTAATGTACAGTTTGTGAGTATATAACAGAGCTCCACAGCACTACAACTCACAGTAATGTGCAAAGTGTGAGTGTATCACAGAGCTCCATAGCAATAAAGCTCACAGTAATGTGCAGTGTGTGAGTGTATACCAGACTCCACAGCAAAAAAAAAAACACAGTACTTTACAGTGTGTAAGTTTATCACAGACTCCACAGCAATAAAACTCACAGTAATGTGCAGTTTGAGTATTTCACAATGCTCCACAGCAATATACCTCACAGTAATATACAGTTAGTGAGTTTATCACCAACTCCCCAGCAATATACCTCACAGTAATGTGCATTATGTGAGTGTCTCACCACGGCAATAAAGCTCACAGTAATGTGCAGTGTGTGTGAAAGGGACCGAGTCTAGCTGAGGGGTCTTCTCAGCAACGTCTATGCATACACGGCAATATATCTTTAATGGTTGACTTCACAAGCAGACACAAGTTCTTTATTCTTTAACTCTGAGTCTTTATTGGTTTTACACTCATATATATACCCCAAATTAAGGGGGTGTCTGCTTCAATCTCATTGGTTATAATTAGAGTTGAGCGGACACCTGGATGTTCGGGTTCGGCAGGTTCGGCCGAACTTCGAAAAAATGTCCGGGTCCGTGCTCGAACTTGACCCCGAACCCCATTGAAGTCAATGGGGACACAAACTTTTGGCCACTAAAATGCCTCTAAAAAAGTCCTGGAAAGGGCTAGAGGGCTGCAAAAGGAAGTAAAATGGGGGTAAGAGTAGGACAAGTCCCCTGCAAACAAATATGGATAGGCAAATAACTTAAAATAACATAAAATACATACAAATTACAAATACAGCTGAGCCATAAAATAGCACTAGATGGAATCTTTGATTTTATCTTTGGAAAAACATAAATCTAAATCTAAAGCATGGCTGCCAGGAGGATCAACAGAATTATCCATTTGAGAGAGGGTTGGAGTGCAGGGTATTCTCTTTCAGTTTATACTAAGTGACCCATAGGTTGAGGAGGCGGTGACCGTGGCGGTGTAGGTGGAAGCGGCGCTGGAGGAGGAAGAGGTAGCCAACACAGTTTTTTTTTGTTTATTGGACTGCAAAAAATGCCCCGCAAGACTTAAATGTACTATTTAGCACAACAATTAAAATTTTTCTAAAGTGCACTGTAAGCACACTATTGGAGTGTTCTAATTGACTCTCAGATATGAAGTGCACCGCAAGATGCAAATGTACTATTTAGCACCCAAAACTATTCGAATTTTTCAAAGTGCGCTGTAAGCACAGTATTGGACTGTTCTATTTGACTCTCAGATATGAAGTGCACCGCAAGACGCAAATGTACTATTTACCACCCAAAACTATTCAAATTTTTCAAAGTGTGTATTGGACTGTTCTATTTGACTCTCAGATATCAAGTGCAGGACGCAAATGTAATATTTAACACCAACAAATTGCTGTATTTAAAAATGCCTAGATGTTGCCCACTGAGCTAACAGAACAGGATTAAAGTCATGTGTCTGGCACACATGCAGTTGCAAGTGCACTGCACTCTCTGTGGCACTGGGCTCAGGGCAGGGTACAAATGTAGTATAGCACCCACTAAAATAATCACTGTAATTTGAATAATCGCTGTAGTTTGATTCAACACCAGAATTTTTTTTAATCTGTCACATGCTGCACTGGCCAATCACAGCCATGCCATTAGTAGGCATGGCTGTAATGGCTTCTAAGGGCAAACGAGTCAAACGCTTGTTGATTAGCTGCCCTGCAGCCTTTCAAAACACGCCATTAAATCGCCAAACCCCGAACTCCAACGCGAACATACAGTGAAATGTCCGTGTTCGGGTCCGGGGTGCGGTTCGGGTTTGCTCAACTCGTTATAATGTATGTGCATATATGAATATAGAGGCGTGTAGAGGTGTGTTAATGGTATGTATGCTAAATAACAGTTACACAACTATCTCCAAAATAGTGGAAAGTATCAGAATAAGAACGGAATGTGCTGATAATTAAGAAAGACATATTGCTTACAATCACGGGATAAAACAGAGATAAGAACATTCGGGTAACTTCTGGTAACTGCTCCTTGCCCTAATCAATAAAATTAATTGGAGATGGCAAGAACCTGTGATACCCGGCACTTGCCAACGTCTCTCCTCCAAGTTCTCCGAGTATAGTCTCCAAAGTTAGAACAATCAGATAAGCAAGTGAATGCATGAGATAATGTTATGAGTATGGATCTTCTAATTGAACTGAAACTAAACAGGTGCAAAAGCAAAACTAGCTCTCTTGGTTAACCCTCACAATGCTAGGCTAATCCAGTTAACCCTTGCAATGCTAGGTTACTCCAGTTAACCCTTGCAATGCTAGGTTACCGCTTCAGTGTGAGTGTATCACAGAGATCCACAGCAATAAAGCTCACAGTAATGTGCAGTGTGTGAGTATCACAGACTCCACAGCAATAAAACTAACAGTAATGTGCAGCGTGTGAGTGTATCACAGACCCCACAGCAATAAAACTCACAGTAATGTGCAGCGTGTGAGTGTATCACAGACTCCACAGCAATAAAACTCACAGTAATGTGCACTGTGTGAGTGTATCTCAGACTCCACAGCAATAAAACTCACAGTAATGTGCAGTGTGTGAGTGTATCACAGACTCCACAGCAATAAAACTCACAGTAATGTGCAGTGTGTGAGTGAATCACAGACTCCACAGCAATAAAACTCACAGTAATGTGCAGCGTGTGAGTGTATCACAGACTCCACAGCAATAAAACTCACAGTAATATGCAGTGTGTGTGTATCACAGACTCCACAGCAATAAAACGCACAGTAATGTGTGAGTGTATCACAGACTCCACAGCAATAAAACTCACAGTAATATGCAGTGTGTGAGTGTATCACAGACTCCATAGCAATAAAGCTCACAGTAATGTGCAGTGTGTGTGTGTATCACAGACTCCATAGCAATAAAACTCATAGTAATGTGCAGTGTGTGTGTGTATCACAGACTCCATAGCAATAAAGCTCACAGTAATGTGCAGTGTGTGAGTATCACAGACTCCACAGCAATAAAACTCACAGTAATGTGCACTGTGTGAGTGTATCACAGACTCCACAGAAATAAAACTCCCAGTAATGTGCACTGTGTGAGTGTATCACAGACTCCACAGCAATAAAACTCACAGTAATGTGCAGTGTGTGAGTGTATCACAGACTCCATAGCAATAAAGCTCACAGTAATGTGCAGTGTGTGTGTGTATCACAGACTCCATAGCAATAAAGCTCATAGTAATGTGCAGTGTGTGTGTGTATCACAGACTCCATAGCAATAAAGCTCACAGTAATGTGCAGTGTGTGAGTATCACAGACTCCACAGCAATAAAACTCCCAGTAATGTGCACTATGTGAGTGTATCACAGACTCCACAGCAATAAAACTCACAGTAATGTGCAGTGTGTGAGTGTATCACAGACTCCACAGCAATAAAACTAACAGTAATGTGCAGCGTGTGAGTGTATCACAGACCCCACAGCAATAAAACTCATAGTAATGTGCAGCGTGTGAGTGTATCACAGACTCCACAGCAATAAAACTCACAGTAATATGCAGTGTGTGAGTGTATCACAGACTCCACAGCAATAAAACTCACAGTAATGTGCAGTGTGTGAGTGTAACACAGACTCCACAGCAATAAAACTCACAGTAATATGCAGTGTGTGAGTGTATCACAGACTCCACAGCAATAAAACGCACAGTAATGTGTGAGTGTATCACAGACTCCACAGCAATAAAACGCACAGTAATGTGCAGTGTGTTAGTGTATCACAGACTCCACAGCAATACAACTCACATTAATGTACAGTGAGTGAGCGTATCACAGACTCCACAGCAAGAAAACTCACAGTAATGTGCAGTGTGTGAGTGTATCACAGACTCCAAAGCAATAAAGTTCACAGTAATGTGCAGTGTGTGTGTGTATCACAGACTCCATAGCAATAAAGCTCATAGTAATGTGCAGTGTGTGTGTGTATCACAGACTCCATAGCAATAAAGCTCACAGTAATGTGCAGTGTGTGAGTGTATCACAGACTCCACAGCAAAAAAAACTCACTGTAATGTGCAGTTTGAGTATATCACAATGCTCCACAGCAATAAAGTTCACAGTAATATACAGTGTGTGAGTTTATCACCAACTCCCCAGCAATATACCTCACAGTAATGTGCAGAATGTGAGTGACTCACCACGGCAATAAAACTCACGGTGATGTGCATTGTGTGAGTGTATCACAGAGCTCCATAGCAATTAAGCGCACAGTAATACACAGTGTGTGAGTTTATCACAGAACTCCAGGAAATAAAACTCACAGTGATGTGCGGTGTAAGTATCACAGACTCCACAGCAATAAAACTCACAGTAATGTGCAGTGTGTTAGTGTATCACAGACTCCACAGCAATACAACTCACATTAATGTACAGTGAGTGAGTGTATCACAGACTCCACAGCAAGAAAACATACAGTAATGTGCAGTGTGTGAGTGTATCACAGAGCTCCAAAGCAATAAAACTTACAGTACTGTGAAGTGTGAGGGTATTACAGACTACACAGCAATAAAACTCACAGTAATGTGCAGTGTGAGGGTATTACAGACTCCACAGCAATAAAACTTACAGTACTGTGCAGTGTGTGAGTATATCACAGACTCCACAGCAATAACACTCACAGTAATGTGTATATGTATGTATGTAAATCCTCTTTATAAAGAATGTATAGAAATGTACATTTAATTAGATAAATTAAATCCTATACAAAGAGTAAAGCAGTATATACATGTAACACATCCTGTTTCTCTTGAGTGTTACTGGCTTTTTTGGCCCTAGGTTTGAACAGTAAATAATGCCTGGCCAGGTTTAATGTGTGGGGCATTTTTGTGGCAGATTTGGGATGACTGCACCAAACTCTAAGGGTCTGGGAGCTGCCAAAATGCCCCAGACCTGATAAAAAATAAATAATTAAATAAATTACCTACCTACCTCACTTACTTGTAGAGTTGGACGATGCACCTTAAAAAAAACCGCAGTGAAAATCACTGCCTACCAACCTGACACCCAACGGGAGCCCCGCATATAAAATGTTCCTCAGGGGCCACCCTCAAGTAAAATAATAACCTGTTCTTCAAATAAAAAAAATTACGCTGGCAAAAAAAAAACAACAAAAAAAAACATGTCCCTCTCCTAAGCACCAGTCCTAGTGAGTGCAGGGATTGTATTTTAAAGGGAATAAAGCATCTGATTAGCTGACTATGTCGGCCAATCATAAGACTTCAATCTCCGCTTCACCATTGTCTGATTTTCAATGTGTAACCGGTGCAGACGGCCATTTTGTCGGCTTCCAGACCCATTTTTAATATGAGGGGTTTAGGGCTACTTACTCGTTTTTCTTTTTTCTTTTGGGAGGACTTTGGCTACTTTCATAATAGCTGAATTCCACCCGAGTCGCTATCATCCCCATTGGTACCTATGAGGATGATAGAGGTACTTTTCGATTCTAACATGCTTAGAGGTCTTTCTGTTTTGGCAGGTATCAGCGATTCCCGATCTGCTCCCGATGTCTCTGGGAATTAGTCATTTTTCTTTTTACTTAGTTTTTTTAACAATAATAATTAACTTAAGTGAACTTATTTATTTGGGGGGGACTTACTTTCTACTTCATTTCATCCATTGAGTCCCCAGCCCTGCTAGGGACTCTATGAATGTTACATCTGAACTGGACTGTGTCAGAAATGCAATTCGGATGCTACATTCGGCCCCTTGGTTTATGTGTGTCAGCGACACAACTGAGCCAAGGGGTCAGAAATTAAAATAAGAGGGGGCTGGGGACTAAAAAATAAGCAAATAAAGTATAAAAGAATTACAGCCCAAAAATAAATATGTTTAATTAAGTTAATTATTGACTCAATTATGAGTGTTGAAAAACAAAGAACAAAAATCTATTTGTCCTTGAAATACCAGTGGTACAAACGTTGTTGGGAGGGGGGCATATTTCTATTTTCAGTTTCATTTTTAGTACAGAGGCAGAACCAAGCCAAATGATAGAAAAGACAGAGCAAGCCTCAGTTTAAAACAGAGCAAGCCTCGATAAAAGACAGAGCAAGCCTCGATAAAAGACAGAGCACGCCTCAGTATAAGACAGAGCAAGCCTCGATATAAGACAGAGCAAGCCTCGATATAAGACAGAGCAAGCCTCAGTTTAAAACAGAGCAAGCCTCGATAAAAGACAGAGCACGCCTCAGTATAAGACAGAGCAAGCCTCGATACAAGACAGAGCAAGCCTCGATATAAGACAGAGCAAGCCTCGATATAAGACAGAGCAAGCCTCGATAAAAGACAGAGCAAGCCTCGGTATAAGACAGAGCAAGCCTTGATATATGACAGAGCAAGCCTTGGTATAAGACAGAGCAAGCCTTGGTATAAGACAGAGCAAGCCTCGGTAAAATACAGAGCAAGCCTTGATATAAGACAGAGCAAGCCTTGGTAAAATACAGAGCAAGCCTTTATATAAGACAGAGCAAGCCTCAGAATAAGACAGAGCAAGCCTTGGTATAAGACAGAGCAAGCCTCGGTAAAATACAGAGCAAGCCTCAGTATAAGACAGAGCAAGCCTTGATATAAGACAGAGCAAGCCTTGGTATAAGACAGAGCAAGCCTCGATACAAGACAGAGCAAGCCTCGATATAAGACAGAGCAAGCCTCGATAAAAGTCAGAGCAAGCCTCGGTATAAGACAGAGCAAGCCTCGATAAAAGACAGAGCAAGCCTCGGTATAAGAGAGAACAAGCCTCGGTAAAATACAGAGCAAGCCTCAGTATAAGACAGAGCAAGCCTTGATATAAGACAGAGCAAGCCTTGGTATAAGACAGAGCAAGCCTCGGTAAAATACAGAGCAAGCCTTGATATAAGACAGAGCAAGCCTCAGTATAAGACAGAGCAAGACTCGATACAAGACAGAGCAAGCCTCGATATAAGACAGAGCAAGCCTCGATAAAAGACAGAGCAAGCCTCGGTATAAGACAGAGCAAGCCTCGGTATAAGACAGAACAAGCCTCGGTATTATACAGAGCAAGCCTCAGTATAAGACAGAGCAAGCCTTGATATAAGACAGAGCAAGCCTTGGTATAAGACAGAGCAAGCCTCGGTAAAATACAAAGCAAGTCTTGATATAAGACAGAGCAAGCCTCGGTAAAATACAGAGCAAGCCTTGATATAAGACAGAGCAAGCCTTGATATAAGACAGAGCAAGCCTTGGTATAAGACAGAGCAAGCCTTGGTATAAGACAGAGCAAGCCTCGGTAAAATACAGAGCAAGCCTTGATATAAGACAGAGCAAGCCTCGGTGAAATACAGAGCAAGCCTTGATATAAGACAGAGCAAGCCTCAGTATAACACAGAGCAAGCCTCGATACAAGACAGAGCAAGCCTCGGTATAAAACAGAGCAAGCCTCGGTATAAGACAGAGCAAGCCTTGATAAAAGACAGAGCAAGCCTTGATACAAGACAGAGCAAGCCTCGGTAAAATACAGAGCAAGCCTTGATATAAGACAGAGCATGCTTCGGTATAAGACAGAGCAAGCCTTGATACAAGACAGAGCAAGCCTCGGTAAAATACAGAGCAAGCCTCGGTATAAGACAGCAAGCCTCAGTATAACACAGAGCAAGCCTCGGTATAAAACAGAGCAGGAGCTATAGTGTGAGTTCTGTAAGGTAAGATACTTTGTCTCTGTTACCGCAGGGGGTTTGGGGGTCTCAAACTGCCATTTTTTTCGCAGTTTAAAGCTAAATGGAGGGGAGTTTCTAATGCAGAGGCTATCCTTAAAGGGGCAGTTCTATCTAGCAATATATATTGTACCTAGGTGTAATATATGTGAAATGTACTTATTTTTGTTACAGTTTTGCTGTTTTATTGCCTTGAAAATAATTTCTCTTAGGTCTCTAAATTCATTGGCTTCCAATAAGGGGGGAGTTGGAGAGACAGACTGTTGCTAACTCAATGACTCTTTCGATTGATATCTTACTTTTTCTTAATTTTGCTTGGGAAGTCTCAAAATATGTACTTCCATGCACTGGCCCTTTAAAGAAAGATAAGGTAGGATACTTACACAAAAATAAATAGAGAGATGAATACAGCGCACTATTATTGATGGTGATGTTTCCTCCCTTATTAATACAGCAGTTTGAATGATGTACTAATTGTAGACAATTAAAAATAGATAAATTGTTTGATGATCTTCACTCTATTGCCTACCCAACATTTCAAATGGCCAAAGAGGGACACGTGTCTTCGTGGGAGTGACTTGGAGGCTTTATGGCTAACTGTAGACTATTTATGTTATTTGATCCGTCATTTAGAATAAGAATAAGGTATTTTATTTACACAAATACATAAGTTCATTCATACGAATTGAATGGTTAAATGAATGCAGAAATGGACGAAATTGGAGAAAACACATAAACGGGCTGCTCAGGTTGTTGAAAACTTAAAAAAATTATTATTAAGTGAAAAAATCCCCAACAGATAAAAAATAGATCCACAGTGCAGAAAAAAAACCAGCCCTATAAAGGGCAAACAAGTAGACTGACGCGTTTCGTACCGCTTCGGTACTTAGTCATAGGCATACTGATACCTGGAGCACCCTCCCATATGTAGTGCCCTGATTTAACAAGGTGTGTACCAATTTAACAATTACACCAAACGATCACAATAATAAAAGGAAAAAATACATGTAAAAAAGTGTATACTGGTGAATCCTGCTATAAGATTTAAATTAGCTAAAAGTAGCAATAGGTAATAGCACTGGAACACATATATATGAATAAACAAATGGTTAAATAATGTGCAAACATGTTGCTAATAAGCAAAGCCAAAGCAGGTCAAAAAAGAAGCAATGGTTGGAAATTTGAAACCACACACAATGTCCACAATATTAAAGAGAAATGACATCAAATGAAACAAAATAAAATAAACTGAAATAAAAGTAAAAGTAAAAATAAAAATGAAAGGGAAAATAAATGGACGAAAATGGCCTCACTTCAATAGTATAAGGTTGGAGAATTTGGTTGAAAGAGTCGAAATCATCCAAATTCTATCCCCTTTATCTCTGAATAAGAACACCTCCTTAATTTCTATATAAGAACTCCACCTCAGTCTCTCTATTAGAGCATTTCCTTATTCTCTATATAAGAACATCCCCCATAATCTCTATATAAGAACACCTCCTTAATCTCTGCATGGGAGTATTATTTTAATCTCTATAAAAAACAAAACAAATAAGAGCATGCCCTTAATCTCTGTATAAGAGCATCTCCCCTTAGTCTCTGTAAAAAAGCATCCCCTTATACTCTGTTTAAGAGCATCCCCCTTAATCTCTATACTGGAGGTGGTTGGGGCCTAGCACATCACTAGAGATGGGTATTGCATGACCATACATGGACTTAAGTGTGGCCTAGCGCCTCACAATAGGTGGGTGTGGCTGTGATGTCATGAAATCAGTGTATAAAAGGACCCAGCTGCCAATCATTTATCAGTTCCCTTTGAGCTGTGAAGCGACGAGGTAGCGATTTTAGTTTGTGATTGCGATACGATTTATTTAGAGAATGAGTAACAACAAAGTAAAGAAGGCAAGGGTATTGGACCACCTGAGGAGGAAGGAAGAACCCGAGGTTCGCGTAAGACGAACATGCTGGGAAGAACCGGTCATGGAAAAAACTCCTGTGCAACGCGTTCCTCTCAGACGAAGAATCCAACGATTCTTTCACCATCTGGCTGAGAGGATGCGGACATTTGCCAATCGTCTCCGGTGCAGGCGTAGAAGAGGCCAGGAAACGCCAAGCACCGTCGTGGCCGATGTGCAGCTGCCACCACAAGAACCCAGGCAGCAGAGACGATGCAGGAAAAGGCAATGCCGCAGGAGAGCACGTACCAGCAAAGCCATGACTACGCTGACAGTCATGGCTCCAACATCTTTAGATCGACTTGTATTCCATAAGGTACTGGGTGAAGGAGGTTATGGAAAGGTCGAGCTGGCGTGCGACTTGGTTAGCAAACGCTGGTTTGCAGTTAAAAGTGTGAATAAGTCCACCATAATAGACTTCACGGATGTACTGATTGAGAAGCGAGTGCTAGAGATTGCAGCGGGGAGCAATTTCTGCACTCAGTGCTTTTCCACTTTTCAGACTCCAAGCCATCTATATTATGTGATGGAATTCCTCTGCGGAGGCTCTCTGGATAATTACATCTACGAGGAGGCCCCGCTTCCACTTGCAACCACAACATTCATTGCAGCAGAGATCGTGTGTGGCTTGCAATATCTCCACGGTAAGGGGGTCGTACATCGGGACCTCAAACCCGATAACATCTTGCTGACCGGTGAGGGTCATATTAAGATCTGTGACTTCGGTCTTGCCGTGTCAGAGATGTTTGGAGATATAACAACTGAAGGGATGTTTGGAACTGCTGGATATATTGCCCCAGAAATGCTGAAAAGCCAAAGTTACAACGCAGCCATTGATTGGTGGGCACTGGGCATTATCGTATTCCAAATGGCAGCAGGAGAGGTCCCCTTCAGCAATAATGGTACTAGAGTACTTGTGTCAGCAGTGCTCGATAATATACTTACGTTTCCAGACTGTGTCAGCCATGACACCAAGGCTGTCATAAGCACTTTGCTGCTGCAGTGCGATAGACAGCGTCTGGAAAAAGCTACCATTATTAGATCGCACCCCTTTTTTCAGTCCATCGACTGGAAACAACTTGAGGATGGTGCATTAACTCCACCATTCACACTGAATGCACCATCTATGAAGGATATGTGCGATATGTATGACTTTATGGTGGCCTTCCCAGCAAGCGAACCAGAGGAAGATAACATCATACTTCCAGAAGTGCAGGAGAAGTTTGAGTGGTTCTCCTCTGCGTCATCTATAACGGTGTGTCCAATACCCTTTATAACATCTAAAGAACTAAAAACATCCTGTTCTGGTGGCCTTCCTCCCTTCATCTACTATCAAATATGGCCCGAATACGAACTGGGGTCAACATTGATAGTGTGATAGCATGATTTAGAAAACTTGGAGGGACATGTCCTGGCATCAGATGGAACGTTCTGATAACCTTCTTCCATCAATCTACTACCGAATATGACCCAAACACCAACTGGGGTCAACATTAATAATATCGAATGTGTCGGCAGATAAGAACCATTCCGTCCATCTGATGGAACGTTCTGATAACCTTCTTCCATCAATATACTACCGAATATGGCCCCAACACCAACTGGGGTCAACATTAATAATATCGAATTTGTCGGCAGATAAGAACCATTCCGTCCATCTAGTCTGGAAGACTATTCCTTACATCCACCACCCTCTCAGTAAAGTAATACTTCCTGATATTACTTTTAAATATGGTAGTAGTATTAAGACATCAACAGCTCAACCTTTGGGACAATCTCAGAAGCTTCAGAAAACCGCAAGCAATTCAATGTACGTTACCTCTAAAAAGTTAATAACGTGTTACTCATTAATGGGAAACCTCTTGAAACATACCTAGACATATGTTTCCTGTTTTCATTAACACCCACTCATTCCCTATAAATCGTAAACTGTCTAATAGCAAATATAATGGTTGATACTTATTGCCATGGTGTGCCTATTAGGCCTAATTACAAATGTTTGTTTGCCTACATTTCTCATGTTTCTCCCTACATTTTTGAACAACCTCCTTAATATTATGTGGAGACCACAGATGGACATCCCACCATTCCACAAAACAGACCAATGCTCTTAATCAACAGCCAATAACTCCAGGGTACTCTAAATGAACACATGATATATGATGTGTGGAGAGTTCTCAATCCTCAAAAAAAGACTATTCTTTCTACTCCCCGGAGTCTCCTTTATAATAGATAAACTGACCTTCATCTGCATGTGAAATAGGAACCATACAATGGTCCAACCATGCACCAATATATTTGACTTTAGAAGAAAACTTTCCCTTTATAGGGCAGGGAAATTGGAGAATGAATGACTTCCTACTGACCTAAAACAATATCCAACAAAAAAAAACTCTTATCTTGATTGCCTCCTATGAAGAACAGATCAATAAAACTGATCCAAACCCCACAAGACATAAACAAAGACTCCATGTGAAACAAGAATCGAATACCACCCAATTAATGGTATCCAGACTCAAGCAAACGTACTACACAAATAGCAATATATCAGGATCTGGCAAAAAGACTTAAAAGACAAGAAGCAAAGAAAGCAATACCATTTCTTTTCACCTCTACAAAGCACCGGGCCCAGAGGGCTATTCTAATTTCTATTATAAAACATTCTCGGATATCCTTACCCCATACCTAACTTGCAGCAAATCTGGCCAATTCCCCCAATAAATGCTAACAGACCACATAACCACAATACCTAAACCAGGAAAACCAGCTACACAATGCTCGAACTTACGTCCCATATCCATCCTGAATACGGACATTAAATTATACGCAAAAATCCTTGCCAACAGAATTAAACATGTCCTTCCCCAACTACTACACTATGACCAGGTGGGATTTGTGGCAGGCAGACAAGCCTCTATATCATCTCTTTGGCAAAAACAACCAAGACCCCCAGACTACTACTAGCAATTGACACCGAAAAGGCTTTTGATCACCTTCATTGGAAGTTCTTAGCTGCAGTCATGGAAAGATTGAACTTCCCCGCCGAATACATCACAGCCGCTCTTGCACTATACTGAGCCCCTCTGCTGCAAAAGTCACATTAGCCGGTTTCCTGTCCAAACCATTCAATATCACCAACGGCTCCAGACAAGGATGTCCCCCATCCGCCATATTCTATGTCCTATATATATATATTTTGGGCATCCAACTAAGCAGAGATCCTGATAAACTAATCGACCACAACTCACTCAAACTATGGCAGAAAATCAAACATTATTTGCCGCAGTGGTTGACCCTGTACTTATCCTCGCTGGGACGTATATCGACTGTAAAAATGTCGATCCTGCCGAAATTATTATACCTCTTCAGAACTCTCACGATATCCATTCCATTGTCCCTACTGCAGGAAATACAGTTGCACATCCAAATACTCATATACCAGCATAAACCCTCCAGAATATCCCAAAAATGGTTAACAATGCCAAATAAATGTGGTTGGCTGGGGATTCCCTCCTTCACACTTTACTTCAAAGCAGCAAGGATGTCCCAAAATATATTTGGAAACAATGTCACCCTACAACAATCTCCGAAATTAGCATTACTGCACATATTCCCAAAAGCATTGCCAAAAACTGAAAAAATACCAATCGGCCAGATCCTGATAGCATCAAAAACCCTACTGGCTAGAAACTGGAAGTCTACAACCATTCCATCCACTCCAAGAACTCTGTCCTTTAATTCACTATAATCTACGAGAACAAGACAACCTACAGAATTGAGACACTGATACGGTGCGTATAACCTTCCAATTGAACCAATCCTCATGTTGATAAATTGTACTCATTGTATACTGTCAAGTGGCCGTTACTGTTGTAACCCAGCGAAACCCTTGGTTTGTCGTTCTCTCACCTGTTTTGTTTTGCTTGTTTGTCTGAAAGCAAAAATAAAGCAGTTACTGGGTGAAAATATGTCTGCTGGGGAAGCTCCTGGGTGCAAGTTTGCTTCCTAGGGCAACTCCTGAGTTTAAATTTGTTTGCTTGGGGTGCTTCTGGTTCAAATCTGGTTACTGGGATGGCTCCTGAATGCAAATTCAGCTGCTGGGGCAGCTCCTGAGTGCAAATCTGGCTGCTGGGACAGCTTATGTGTGATTTGCTTTCATGGGCAGCTCCTGAGTGCAAATTTGTCTCCAAGGGCAGCTCCTGAGCACAAATTTGGCTCCAAGGGCAGCTCCTGAGTGTAAATTTGGCTGCTGGGGCAACTCCTGAGTGCATATTAAGCTGCTGGGGAAGCTCCTGAATGCAAATCTGGCTGCTGGGACAGCATCTGGGTGAAGATTTGCTTATATGGGCTGCACCAGGAAAACCGTCTCCTGAGCCACTAAAGGAAGGCAATGGGGAGGAGGCAGTGGTGTATCTTAGTTTTGTGCTGCCTAAGACAGACAAAATTTGGGCACCCCTCCCCCCCATCACCCAAGTTGCACCCCCACGTCATGCCCCATCACCCAATTACATGCCTCATCACCCACATTGCACACACATTAAATGCCCCATCACATGCCTCATCACCCACATTGCACACACATTAAATGCCCCATCACCCCATTACATGCCCCATCAGCCACATTGCACACACCTTAAATGCCCCATCACCCACATTGCACACACACTAAATGCCCCATCACCCCCATTACATGCCACCATCACCCTCATTACATACCCCCACTACATCTATTACATGCTCCCATCACCCCGAATAATTGGAAGGAGCTAAAGCTTGCTGGATGGTGGGGGAGGGAGCAAAATGTTTGACCCCCTCCAGCGGGGGTGACACCGGTCAGGTCTGCACACGTGTGTCATTGTATTCTCCATATAATGTTTGGGTACGGATCATTTTGGATAATGTATTTCGTGATAAGGGATACTCAACCCGTAAAATAAAAATATAACTTACTGTACTATACAATGGCATAGATCCTGCAAAGATTGTGGCATCCTTCCGTCTTGTTCCACATCCACGAGATTATAGTGTTGATGGATCCTTGAAGTCCACAGGCGATGAAAACACAGGGGAAATAATAAGACCATTCGTTTCCAAGGTTCATGTAGCTTTTATACTTATAATATTATAATATATTGATTCACAGCCACATTAAGACTCTTAGACTCCAATATATACACTGTAGCTTTTATGATGCAGTGCCACGCCCATTGACAAATATGCCCGTATAAGGAACAGGGTGTGGCAGGGCGTGGCAGGACATGGTTAACAATGAATATTTGCATCATCACAGATGCTTGTTGCAAGACCCTTCTAAATTGATGTGTTATCACCTAGATTGGAGTGCAAAAACTATTTAAATACTTTAAATTCACATTCACATTAGTAATTACATTAAATTACTTTTACTTTACGTTCATGTTTGAACCAATGCTTAATTAAATCAGGCAGTAATTATTTGTTTCCTTTATAATTTAATGCCACATCTTTTGTGTTTAATGCAAATGGAATGGAAAATCTATAGTATTTTCAATCTTGCTCCTAGTACAAATATTATAAAACAACTTACATGCTAACCAGGGGCCTGAAACATGCACACACATTTTAAGAAAAATATTGAATTGTATTAAAAATTCTCCTACTTTATTTATCTTTCCTTAGTTAAAGCTTATAAATAAAATATATTTGTGTTTATTTTTTATCTATGAATGGGAATGTCAACAGAAACATTAATATTTATTTATTTAGCGCCAACAATTTTCGTAGCGCTAACAAGGGAACTACATTAGACGAACAGAGACTGATACATGAGATAGAGGGTCCTTCT
Organism: Pelodytes ibericus; assembly: GCA_036172795.1. Classification (NCBI taxonomy): domain Eukaryota; kingdom Metazoa; phylum Chordata; class Amphibia; order Anura; family Pelodytidae; genus Pelodytes; species Pelodytes ibericus. The sequence continues at coordinate 61,699,292 of CM069866.1, read as the reverse complement.
AACAAGATTACAATCTAGAGGGAGTGGCAGACAAATAAGGTGAATGAAAAAGGTCAAAAAGGGGAAGGGGATCGTAGTCAGGACCCCATAACACCAAGATTTACTATCCTACTCCTTTTTGTGTGTGTTAATGTTGAAAGATCTAAAATTTTACAAAACAATAAAAATTAAGAAGAAATAAATGAAATATGAAAAGAACGAAAATAAAATTTAAATAAATGATGAAATAAAAATGGGCACCACCAGCTAGTCTGCAACGGGTCCAGGACTAAGCCTCGCACCCGAGGCAAAGCTCCTGGACCCGATCGGTCAGTTTCCGGGCATGTGATCGCGGTGATTGAGTGATCACCGCGATAACATGCAAATTAGATGCAAAGTCAGTGTGTTCACACACTGACTTTGCCTCTAATTCACTCCCTGTGCTTCACATTCTTATAGTGTAGCACAGCGAGTGACCTGTAAGTAAAAAGAAATTAATTACATACACATAGGTTTAAAAAAAAAAAAAAAAATTAACCCTTTCATTGCTGATCACAGTTTTTAACTGTGATCAGTTTCCTTCCACTTTATGGCCCTCATTTAGTTTTTTTTTTTAACAGATTTTTTTATTTTTACAATTTATAAAGTTTTTTAAATAAATAAAGGTAATTTTAATATATTTATTTAATAAAATTTAACCCCTGCATGCCTGTTGCATGATTTTTACTGATCTGACATCGCACTCTTCAGAGTTTTTTTCTGTCTTTTTTGTTATGGGGGGTTTGGGAACCAATATTTTTCTTTTTTATTAGTTAGTTAATTAGGGGGGATAAGTGGGTTAGTGTTGCACTAGTTGTGTAGCTTATTATTGGGAAAATAATGGAGAAAAACTTTTTTTTCCTCAAAATTTCCTCTTTTATATGTATTTTTTTAATACTAAAATGTAAATCATTTTTATGTATAGGGTATCAAAAGAAAGCTCTAACTGTCCTCTAAAAAACAACATATAACTTGTATGGGTGCGTTAAATGAGAGAGAGGAAAATTATGTTTCAAAAACCGCGTATTAAAGATTGAAAAACGCTCTGGTCCATGGCCCAGGAAAATCCCTGGTCCTTAAAGGGTTAAAGGGACTGTATCACCTAAGCCTTGTTTATACTGTGAATGTAGAGGATAGAAAACGATTAAAAATGATCTATACATTGTTAGCAAGCAAACTGCCTAAATTAGAAGAAAAGTGTATTTTTTAAATATGTCTCCTGCTTATGACATCATCTGTGGTTTGATGCGCAAATAAGCTGGTTTTCAATGGGAAATGTGTAATTTGCTCTTTAAGCCACAGGTGATGTCATAAGCAGTAGACTCCACAGACACATTTAAAACACATCCCCCCCCCCTCCCCCCTCATATTTAGGCCTCTAATTCTGCTAGTCCAATGTATAGCTAATTTTCAATATGTTATTATGCCCCATGGCTGTATTTGGGGTAAAATAAAGGCTGGTCTATTTTTGGCTAATTTTGTAAAGGCTTATTGAATTAAACTGCATTATAGTCCTCTCAATGGAAACAGCAGTCCCTTGGCTACCATGATGTTTGCTATATCTTTTTAACTGTGCCCCAGTATATGATGCAAGGCAAGAGTACTTACGTAACAGGAGATATGATAACTGATTCAGCAGGTGATGCACAGATCATGTGATAGGGCTCCCTCTAGTGGTAGAATAAAAGCAGGCCGGCGCCAGCCCAGCGCATTATTACACCTGGCAAGTGTAGCGATAGGTTCTTGCTTCAACAGTGTTTGAACGGACCAGGGAAACCTCCTAATACTGTTACCATGACCTCTCAGATTCGACACAACTACCACAAGGAGACTGAGGCAGGACTGAATCGCATGGTCAACCTGCAGATGCAGGCATCTTATGTCTACCTGTCTCTGGTGAGTTGACCTCCTGCATGTTGTGACCCCTCTCTTGGAGGTGGGGGGGGGGGGGGGGGGGGGGAGATTAGCCTAGTGTTTAAAGTGACTGTTACGAATTTATGCTGCAAATGCATTGTGTTAACTGAAATCAAAGCAAATGCATAGATAAAGTTTTTAAATATCTATGACGTCAAAGGTGACCTGATATGAAAATTACTCCTTTCCCATTCAATTATTTTAAAAAAAAATAATAATTTGTGGGCATATTTGGGTCCCCTTTGACGTCCTAGATAAGAGGAGGCCGGCAGGCCCATTATAACATGGGTTTTGTCAATTTATACATCAAGTGGCACTCACTCACCACCTTATTTGCCCCAATGTATAGCTCAACTGGTGAGTTTAAATTTTCATCTCCCCTCCTCTTACTTCAACTTGCCTGTTGGTGAATAGCCCCCACATATTGTAAAAATACGTGTTTTGGTTTCCATAGTAACATTTTTAAAATACTTTTCTTTACAAGTTGTTTTGTATCCAGGATCTTTAGGTTTTTATTATGGTAAAACATAGAATGTGTTGGCAGATAATTTGCCTAAAATCTTTAGATTTCCTATGCAGCTGTTGTAATTGGCTTCAAGTGTCAATTTATTTTAGATCTGAATGCTTTCAATTTGTACCCATCAGACTGTACTAACTACAGCCCCTATTTTTAAATGGACTTGATACAAAAAGAAAATCAAGCTAATGTCCCATGATTTGATATAGATATATATATATATATATATATATATATATTTTTTTTTTTCCATCCCCTTTATACTAGCTGAAGTCTATTGGCCTATGGCATGTCATCAATATATCTTTTGCCCCTCAAATTATCATCTAAATTGTATTTTTAATATAACAATAACAAACACAAATTCTAATATATACATTGTGTTGGCAGAATTACATGTAAATCAAGAGAAATGTATATTAAATGTCTGGAGTCTCCTGTTTAAAATTAAAATTTTTAATACAAATGAACTACATTTTCAGTGACTTTTATTACAGGTAGTGGTTCCCTCTGTAGCATGGATAATGGCTGGAGTAGGTCAAAAGCATCCTTCAAGCTGAAGCGTTTAAAAAAAAAAATAAATAAATAAAATACTCAATGTACAAAGAGAACTTCAAATCTATACACTGCTGGCAAAACTGCCAGCAAAGTGTGTGGAGTCTCCAGCTAATGACCTCACCTGTGGCCTGATATGCAAATTACACTTTCCACTGAAAACCAGTTCATTTGCATATCCAGTCACAGATCATGTCCTAAGCAGCCAACACCACAAACCCATTTTCTCCTAATTTAGGCATTTGCTTGCAGTTTGGCCAACGGTTTATATCATTTTACACGTTTTAATCTTTACTTTCGCAGTATAATCAATGTTTAGGTGATGGTGTCCTTTTTTTTTACACCCTGGTCTCCTCCAGCATACTTTGTGCTGGTTAATGCATCATGGAGCAGGCTGCAGCACAAAGTACAAGACCCAAACATGCCATAAGGTGAATTCCTTGGATATGTGTGACCCACGCCTCTCATAAGGTGTGGGGAAAATCCTGTAATCCATTGGACTAAAAATATGTTTTGGACTCTGATACACCTGTTTTTTTTGTTTGTTTGTTGCAATGTTACTAAGTTGGTGCAGCTATTTCATTGACTTCTCATGTTATCCACTTAAAACCCAAGTGTCAAACAGTGGTCCCCTATCCGTATCTGCACTCTGCAGTGGGGGTAGTAGGATGGCATTATGGGATGTGTAGTGCAGTTGGATACCTAGGCCTTAGAGTAAACTAATGGCTTATCATTGGCCCATCTGTGTATAACTGGCCAATGGAAACATTGAAGGTTTGTCGTAAACACTCTGGTTATCTCTTCCATTCAGGCATTTTACTTTGATCGCGACGATGTTGCTTTGGCGAAGTTCTCCAAATATTTCCATGAACTCTCCGAGAAGAAGCAGGAGGAAGCAGAGGACTTTCTAAAGTACCAAAACAAGCGCGGAGGAAACATTGTACTGCAAGACATTGCGGTAATGCAGATCGCTGTTTAGCCTGGGTGGGATTTGGCAAAAAGAGAAGGAATTATTTCAGTGATGGCTAACCTTGGCACTGCATAGGTTTAGGAACTACTTATCCCATGATGCTCTGGGAGACTCATGATTCACTGAGGATCATGAGATGTGTAGTTCCCAAACATCTGCAGTGTGAAGGTTTGCTTTTACTACCTAGACTATTGCAATGGACCTGTCTAGGAAGCCGTGAGACTAATGTACATAATGATGGGTGTTTGAGACTTGGTAAGCTCCTGGGGATCATACATTGCTGTGCTGAATTAAGCAAGAAAGCTGGGCCACTTCTAGACTACATAATTTCTAAAATTATACTTTTTTTTTTTTTTTTTTTTTTTTTTTACATAACATGAACTAAAAGCTGCCAAGCTAAACCTTGATCTCTGAATTAACCTGTACATGTTAAGTGGATTTTTTAATATATATATATATATATATATATATATATATATATATATATATATATATATATATATATATATATATATATATATATTTTATTTTTTATATCGGGTGGGGTGAAGATTAAGGGCACAAGGTTAGAGGCTATCCTAGTGTTGGAGACACTTAAATGTGTAATTTAACCCATTTATCAGTTTCAGCTACTGTAATACTAACCAGTGGTGAGTTCCCTTGGGATTGGACCTACATGTCCTGAGCCGTAGGAGTCTGGGTGGGTTTCAGTTGGCGTGCCTGCTGCTAACCAATCGAAAGCTCCAAATTTTTTCTTCTCCATTTTGACTTGTAGAAACCAGACTCTGACGAATGGGGAAATTGCAGCAAAGCCATGGAAAATGCCATGAATCTCGAGATACGGGTGAACAAAGAATTGCTGGAATTACACAAGACTGCAAAAGCCCAGACTGATCCCCATGTGAGTAAAACTTCATAAGCTTTTGCCTTCAACATATTGCATCCTTGGGTGAGCTGAACTTCAGAAAGTACATCTTTGTGAGTGACTGATACCAAATAGTATCACACTGGCCAGGTTCCGCAAGCATGACCTATCTAATGAGATCATTAAGAAACAATCTGTTTAAATGACCGTGAGAAGCTATCTACATGGTGCAATGCTCTCATGGGGAAATAGACTGTCTAGTACTTGGCCAGCATAGATTTGAAAGCTCACTTCTGTTATTTCAATTTTATTTTCTTTACAGATGTGTGATTTTCTAGAGTCCAAATACTTGGATGAAGAAGTGAAACTAATCAAGAGATTGGGGGAGCACCTCACGAACTTGAAACGTGTCAATGCGAATGAAGTGGGTCTGGGAGAGTACCTCTTTGACAAGCTGACCCTGGGGGAGGAAAGTGTTTAAATATTAACTTGTCACATGTCTTCCACTTGATGAACGGGCTCTGTAATTGTAATGTCTGAGCTTGGAAGAAAAAAAAATTACAAAATAAAGCTTTCAGAAGAATTGACTGTCTGTAGGGTGTATACATAATAAGGCTATTTACTTCCTCAGTTTTAAAATTACCTTTTTTGTTTGTTTGGGGATTGTCACATGAATATCCCCAAGTGGATAAGAGGCAGGATTGAGGAGCTCCCCCTACCCTGCCTCTTAAGTGCCAACAGGTGTCTGTGTGTGAAATGCAGTCCGCAGAGACCCCCCTCCTGCTCATGCGGGGCGGTGGTTGGAGTGGTCCCAAGGGGACTAATAGAAAGTTCAGGTAGGGGTGGGCTCTTCAAGATAACCTACCCCATAGCACATAATATACTGTGTGGTCCCATCCCCTTCAGCTTTTCACCACCTCCCTCATGTCTCTTTTCTGCTCCTTTTCACCATCCATTTATAAATATTTATTGCTTATATTATACTCATGGTTCATATCAAGGCCAAGCATGTGAGCTACTTCACTTCTATCAGATCTGCCATGGGCTCTTTACCTACATAATTGGTGGTCTGGGGTACCTTTCTAAAACCTGAAGGGGATCACAGTAGCTGCCCCTTCTGCTAAACGCTCCTGGAAACGAAGGCAGGGCATCTAGAAGTTGGCGCTGGGATGCTGGTACTGACTAAAAAGCAGAGAACTTTCCAGGACCCCATTAATCTAGATGGCACTGGGATCTGGTGTCCTTAACAAGGTACATGTAAAGAGTGTGTATCCATGGTAAAATGTACGAATCTTTATTTCCAATCCATGTAAAGGGGATTGGAACATTTTGTTAAAAAACAACAACAAAAACACACACACTGGGTCAATGATGGGCTTGTGCCAAGTGTTTTTAGTATAACTTCAATGTATGACCAACTCCAGGTGAAGAGCTAACATGGCAATCATCCACTTCCAACATGCCCCACTGGTGCCGGGAGGGAAGTGTCAGTATTACTATGATTAAACCTTTGCACCGTTTAGTCTCCTGGTGATCTACAACCCACTAGGTGCAGGTTGCCAGGTCTGTTTTATGAAATTTCTTTCACATACATCACTATTCAGTCACCATATTCACCTACCCAGAATTTGGAGGACCAATTAATATTCTCCCACCTGCACCTCATATGGTGTTCTTCACTTCCAAGCAGGATGACCTTGCACATGCGATTGAAGTTCAGGAGTCAAAAAAGGGGGGTAGGTGCACAATCTCCCAAGAACAGACAGCCCTATAATAGTCTGTTCTGTAGGATAATACCTACTCGGGAGGGCAACTCCGTTTTTTTTGCCTGCTTACACCATTATAGAGGAACCACTCCATTAGCATATCGGACTGATCCCACCAATAAGGGCAGTCCAGACCCAAAATGCATGGCTAGTACCCTCTGCACGAGGAACACAGCAAACCACAGACGTACGTTTCGGCCTACAATGGCCTCGTCAGTGTGGTATGGCTGATGATTCTCTAGGTGCAAGCAAACCAGGGACCCACGGGCATACCCAGAAATGCATGAGTCTATGGAGTCCTTTAAAACCATTCTGCTCATGTATGGCCTTTTATAATGTGCAAATTCTCACTTGCAAGTGCGGGATTCACGCTGTACATGCCACACCCTCCAGGAAACCTAATTTTGTTGGATTTGCATACACAGGGATACCCTTGAGAGATGGGATGTTATATAACAATTTTGGGAGCTGTAGGAATCTGAAGGTCTACTAGGCAAGAGAAGCTTTTCTATCCCACCATGCCTTGAATAGTCCATTCACCCTTACACCCGTTTTTTTTTCATTCCGCGTGAGGCTTTAGTTTCTGTAGAACCTTCTTTTTGGCCTTCTTTAGATGAAACATCATGGTTGCCATCTCATCGGAAAATGTCTAGGAAGAAAAGACCTGTATCAGCAGCTGCATTAACTTGTTTATATATATATATATATATGGGGGGAATAAAAACCTCCATGAATGTTTTCAGGATTTAGAAATATTAACCATTAACATATAAAGAGATTCCCAGTGCCATTTCTGTCGCCCAAAATGCTTGCCAGTTTACCTGGCCCCAGATCTCCATTTGTCCCCTCACCTGGGTCATCTGATCAGGACTTATCATGACTTTGATAAACATAATCCTGCATTAAAATGGCAACCATATAACCCACAGGGCTCTCATAAGACACTGCCTGCTGAGTGAGAGAACCTATTGCTGTAGTGCATAAAGCATTTAAATGCTACAGAGTAAAAACAAGGGACGCTCCTCAATATTTGGTGGGGAGTGGTGACATCACAAGCACCCTAAGACGCAACTTACTTTTAAAATAGGAACACCCGTGTTCCCTCCGTCAGGATTCTTCTTCAAGTCTCCCTGTGAATAAAAACAAAACAAAGTGAATTTTTAACATTGAAAAAAAACAAACCTAAATCAGGTATATCAGCTTCCAGTCACTTAGAGTGCTGCTGGTACTATGGACGGATCTGCTTTACTGTGGGGTTTTTCATTCTACGGCTTCTGCTCTTGGAGAATCCAGAACGAATGCTATTGTCTCCAGACATACCCCACCAGGCAGTCCTTTTAACACCATCTTAACCCAACAGAGACTTCCCAGAGTTACTGTTTCATCATCATCACCACAATAAGGGGTTAAGTAGATATTAATGACAGATCTTTACAAGAAATGCTCTATTCAAAATAGCAGAAAACGAGAAATCCATCTGATGGTACCGGATGATGTGGAGTGAGACTGTATAGTCCGTCACCACTTTCCAGCCACAAGACCGCATTTTCCACCAAAATATATAGCTGAAACTAGCTGATATGTACCTTCCTGTGTGATCTAGTGCAGGGGTTTATTTTAGTTTGTGTATTTACCATAATTACGTTGTAATGACCTGCTCCTACTTACCTTCACATAACCCTGCAGATCTTCGTAAATGGGGGACATGCAGTTCTCCCATTCATCATATTCTACACCCTGGGCCTCGTAATTCACGTGTTTCCTAGGAATTAAAATACACACAGTGTTAATATGCAGACGCATTATCAACCTAATATGTTGTAAACTGGTTGGAAAGACGGACCTCCGATAGAAAGACAGGCATATTGGTGAGATTTTGATCTATGTAAACCACAATGCCAGGGTCTCTTCCATGCAGCACCCAAAGAAGTGATATATATCACAAGTTTATTTTAAACAATGAATAATCTCATTTAAATGGATACAAGTAGTACAAAAGAAAAGAGCAAACGAAAAAAATACTTACACAATAGCATAAATACAATGTAAATAGGCTAACAATAGGATTTCAACAGTGGAGGGAAATACACCCGGAAGTTAACCCAACGTTTCGGCACAATGGGCCTTCATCAAGGGTGGAGTCACCCTTGATGAAGGCCCATTGTGCCAAAACAGCAGGAAGCAGCACTGTGATTCAGCAGGAAGCAGCACTGAGACCTGAGAGGCTGGGCGGTGAGGCAGATCATGATCCTGGTCCATTGTTTTTCCCATGCTTACCTGTGAAGGTTCGGGGTCTACAGCGAGTGCAGAATTATTAGGCAAATGAGTATTTTGACCACATTATCCTCTTTATGCTTGTTGTCTTACTCCAAGCTGTATAGGCTCGAAAGCCTACTACCAATTAAGCATATTAGGTGATGTGCATCTCTGTAATGAGAAGGGGTGTGGTCTAATGACATCAACACCCTATATCAGGTGTGCATAATTATTAGGCAACTTCCTTTCCTTTGGCAAAATGGGTCAAAAGAAGGACTTGACAGGCTCAGAAAAGTCAAAAGTAGTGAGATATCTTGCAGAGGGATGCAGCACTCTTAAAATTGCAAAGCTTCTGAAGCGTGATCATCGAACAATCAAGCATTTCATTCAAAATAGTCAACAGGGTCGCAAGAAGCGTGTGGAAAAACCAAGGCGCAAAATAACTGCCCATGAGCTGAGAAAAGTCAAGCGTGCAGCTGCCACGATGCCACTTGCCACCAGTTTGGCCATATTTCAGAGCTGCAACATCACTGGAGTGCCCAAAAGCACAAGGTGTGCAATATTCAGAGACATGGCCAAGGTAAGAAAGGCTGAAAGACGACCACCACTGAACAAGACACACAAGCTGAAACGTCAAGACTGGGCCAAGAAATATCTCAAGACTGATTTTTCTAAGGTTTTATGGACTGATGAAATGAGAATGAGTCTTGATGGGCCAGATGGATGGGCCCGTGGCTGGATTGGTAAAGGGCAGAGAGCTCCAGTACGACTCAGACGCCAGCAAGGTGGAGGTGGAGTACTGGTTTGGGCTGGTATCATCAAAGATGAGCTTGTGGGGCCTTTTCGGGTTGAGGATGGAGTCAAGCTCAACTCCCAGTCCTACTGCCAGTTCCTGGAAGACACCTTCTTCAAGCAGTGGTACAGGAAGAAGTCTGCATCCTTCAAGGACAATGCTCCATCACACGCGTCCAAGTACTCCCCAGCGTGGCTGGCAAGAAAGGGTATAAAAGAAGAAAATCTAATGACATGGCCTCCTTGTTCACCTGATCTGAACCCCATTGAGAACCTGTGGTCCATCATCAAATGTGAGATTTACAAGGAGGGAAAACAGTACACCTCTCTGAACAGTGTCTGGGAGGCTGTGGTTGCTGCTGCACGCAATGTTGATGGTGAACAGATCAAAACACTGACAGAATCCATGGATGGCAGGCTTTTGAGTGTCCTTGCAAAGAAAGGTGGCTATATTGGTCACTGATTTGTTTTTGTTTTGTTTTTGAATGTCAGAAATGTATATTTGTGAATGTTGAGATGTTATATTGGTTTCACTGGTAAAAATAAATAATTGAAATGGGTATATATTTGTTTTTTGTTACGTTGCCTAATAATTATGCACAGTAATAGTCACCTGCACACACAGATATCCCCCTAAAATAGCTAAAACTAAAAACAAACTAAAAACTACTTCCAAAAATATTCAGCTTTGATATTAATGAGTTTTTTGGGTTCATTGAGAACATGGTTGTTGTTCAATAATAAAATTAATCCTCAAAAATACAACTTGCCTAATAATTCTGCACTCCCTGTAGTGATCCGCTACTTACATAACCTGATCAATGAGTTCTTTCAGAGCCAGGGCTACTCTGCTGGCCTCTTCCACACGTCCTTCCATGGCCAGGTGAGCACTAATCTGAGCACTGTGAATCTGCAGCACACTCAGATTGATGGACTCCAATGCAGCTAAACTGAAGAAGAGAGACAGAATGCAAGCTCATTAGTCCATCCAGTCTCTTAAAATATGATTATGTCTATAAACCTAAACTGTACATACTATAATGATAAAAGTTCTCAGCCTAGAACATAGAACAAAGGGAAGGTAACATTAAAGAGGGACTAAACTCTATGGGGAGGGACTGCTGATCTTCTCCGTCAATACTAGCAGTGGGTGGTGTGATTGACATATCCACCAACCAGTGAGGGAGGTTGTGAAGCCAGTGTTACTCACCTATCATTCGTCACAGGTCTTTTCTGGCTCAGAACCCGATGTGCTCTCCTTCCATCCGGCAGGGAAAACATTACCTGGACTTGCACAGGGAGCTGGCTCTGGTGAAGGACCTCTGCAATCCAGACACATAAGATGGAAATACATTAAACCTGAAGAGGACTGCACAAATCCAGTTTAATTCCGGTCCAGTTCTGGCCCATGAACCAGCTGGATACCTATATAATTTAGGTGACAAAGATGTTATATGTTCATTAGATAATACAGTGGCTGAGCCGTTTGCTGATATACAGAGGACAGATACATGGAACACCAGTTCACTTCTTAGACGAGCAAATAATCTGACTGACAGCGGTGATGCAGGACAAAATGGTGTCAGGCATAGTGCAGCACAAAACCTTAATATACCACAGGCTAAAGGGGCCCCACTTACTTGGTTTTAATGTGTCTGTGGTGTCACCTGTTTATGACATCACACAAACACTTCTTTCAATGTTATTTCAGGCCACTTCGGGAGGAGGGCCTCTGCTTTTAAGGAACTAGCACACATTTTGCCCACAGAAGGCAATGGGAGGACTTTGGATATCGCGAAAATAGCCACAGTCCTCCCAAAATGGCCGCATGAAATAAAAAAAAAAAATGTATTTGTCTAAAAAAATAATAAAATGTATAAAAATAAAATATAATAAATGAAAATAAAAATAGCTCAGATTGCTGGTTTGCGATCACTTAGGTGGTTGTAGAGTAGCCCAAATTGATCCAACTGGGTCTGAATCTTGGAGCTACCCTAGTCAACCCCAAGATGTTTTCTATTCTTCATATGAACTTACAGGATATTAACTCCATATTAGTATACATCATATTAACTTAATATTAGCATATGCCATAGTAACTTCATATTAGCATATGCCATAGTAACTCCATATTAGCATACACCATATTAACTTCATATTAGCATACACAATATTAACGCCATATTAGCATACACCATATTAACGCCATAATAGTATACGCAATAGTAACTCCATATTAGCATACACCATGTTATCTCCATATTAGCATATGCCATATTCACTCCATATTAGCATACACCCTATTCACTCCATATCAACATACACCCTATTCACTCCATATTAGCATACACCATATTAACTTCATATTAGCATATGCCATAGTAACTCCATATCAGCATACACCATATTAACTCCATATTAGCATACACAGGGTTTAGGTGATTATCTCAATCATGGAAAAATATTTTTTCGTTCTAACCATTGATCTTTGATGAATGGATGTTGATTTCAAGGGATAGTATTGTATCAGAGGTAGTGCTGCCAATCAGTCTCTCCAAAACTGGCTCAGTATGAACTTCGTGTTGAAAATACCTGAAGATAGATAATAAAACAGTGAGTCTGGACCTACAGAAGAGACCTGAGAACGCTACGGATAGATATTGCCATTAATAAAACAGTGAGTCCGGACCTACAGAAGAAACCTGAGAACGCTACGGATAGATATTGCCATTAATAAAACAGTGATCCCATACCTATAGAAGACACCTAAGAACGCTACGGATAGATATTGCCATCAATAAAACAGTGAGCCCGTACCTACAGAAGAGACCTGGGAACCCTTGAAGATTCTCAATTTCCTCAATAAAGGCCATCGTTTATTCCTTTCCCACAATGTAGAGCTCATTTTGATATTAGTTTATCGTCTACTTTAACAGTATAAACAAAGTGTAGCTGATTATGTCCCTTTAATGGATTAGGATTCCTTTTGGATGTGTATCTGTTTTGAGTTCACTGCTGTTTCACTTGTGTCACAGGGTGTCTGGTGATATTTTATGTTACAATCTGGTTTTTATCTAAGTTTGTAAGTAGTTTTGTATGTGTGTCACATAACAGTGTGTTTAATCATTCCATTAATACATTACACTAGCACAGTCTGTCTTGGTCTGTTTACCTCATTCTATCCAGGATATATTGCATTCTGTGCTGCACCAAACGGTTCAGGGACAGAGCTACCAGTGTTGGGGTAGGGTGTGCCGGTAGTAGGGGTCCTGCAGCCCTCCTTACTTAAACAGACAGACGCAACGAGCGAGGGATATATTAGAGTGCTCCTATCCTGTGTTCTGTCGGTGGACAGCGCCTGATGTCACATCTTAGCACTCCCTGGTAGAAGGCATGGGTGAGTGCCCTTAAAACACAGGACCAGGTAGACAAACAAATGGGTACATTGACTACCACTCAGCTGGAGGGCACTTTTTCTGTTGTGTACTATATTGCCCTCAGCCAGGTTTTTTGGGTTGAGCATGATGGGCTATATAATACACAACAGTTAAACTACATTTCCCATGTTACATAGCCATGCAAATACTGGCTTAGCAGTTAGTGTGCCAAAGTGGTTCTTGTGGTCTACATTTGGATGATGCTCGTGCAGCATTTGGCTGGCTGGGAATCATAGGAAATGTAATCCACAACAGCATCATGGGAAACATAATCCAACTAGTTCCAATATTGTGGACTACCTTTCCCATGAATCTCAGTTGGACAAATGTGGGAAGGGTAAAAGTCTACAAACAAACTAGGGAGACCCTAAACTATTTCTGTACTGGGACCCCCTGATGTCCAGGTTCACCACTGGGAAGAATATTTTTGTGATTTTCAAGCATACCATGTGGAGAGCATGGACAAAACAGGGATCTATACAGTTTCAAAAAGTGTAGGTAGTAACTCTAATCTGCTAATTAGTCTTTTGCTAAAGTAAAATGCGTTGGTTATAATAATCCAATGACATTACATCCAACAAATTCACCATTTTTGTACGTGATAAATTGGTTCTTACATGGATTTGGGTAGAAAAACCTTCACTTTCACATCCGTAGCATTAATTTCTTCCTCCACTATGGACTGGAACTCATCAGCCAACTTCAGAGGATGCACAATGTTCACCTGGAGAGTCAACAGCACTAGTAAGTGCAAGTCACAGAATCACAAAACATACCGGATTTGTAATACTTTGATAGTGAGTTGGTGACAAGGTTACTACAGTGGTAGCAGGTGTCTCCCACCGAGGGTGGCAGGTCCAGTTACAATGGCTACTGCTGCAACCACTGCACTTATAGGAGGAGATGTGGGGACAAAGTTGGTACAGTCGGCAGTCGGGGTTTATTACACTGGTGGTATCATGTGGTGATGTGCTATGTGGTCAGAGGCCTACGTGGCAATTTTACCACCGTGGCCCGGTGGTTTCTATTGACACCCCTGCCTAACACACTCACGTATGTTTCATATCCACAGTGATCAGTGGTGCATTGACAATCAATGTTGCCATCTACACTGTGGACATGAGATGGCACTGTGATACACGTGGCATGATGGTGGGAGGGTACATATAACTATTGACAAAATGTTGGCCCAGAATTTTTATGGCGAAATTTGGAGTTACCTAAACCAAGCCCATAGATTCACCAATGCACTGGTAAACGCATGTACTAAAATACAGAATTTTGCAGCTGAAATTTAAACAAATAGTTAACAAAATGTCAATTTAAATAAGCTGATAAATGTTGAGCTGGAAAATATAATAAATTATATATATTTGAATGTATGGATAAAAATGCCATACAAAATTATGGTGTACTGACAAGACAATAGCAAATATCAGACCAAAATAGCTAACAAATAGCTAACTTGGAAAGAGGTCAAAGAGGTGAATATTAACAACTCGGCTACTTCTGCCTGATTTCTGCCCCCTGGGCCCCCAATGACCACAGGCTGTGCGCTGCCCACAGTGACTAAAATAAAGTCATTATGCAGTACCAATATATTTAAACTAATGGCCAGCATGGTCATGGGGCCCAAACTATGCACATAAAAAAATAAAATGATTGGCCACCTGGGCTTGGGGCCGGAAATATGCCGCAAGCCAAATTAAATAAAAATAACCCCCCCCACCCCACCATTCTATAAAAATTGCACACAGCCTACTTCTTTTATGTCTGTTCTTGGTGGAACGCAGACTCATAATGAAATATTAACCTGGGGAGTTGGTATTTGAATGGACAGTAGGAGGCGTCTGATTGGCTGGCATGGCACCGGCCTGCAGTCACTAGGGGGACACTTTTTTTTATTTCAAGGGGTCGAAGTGGGGACATCGCTGGCTCCAGGGGAAGTCAATGATTTGAATATTTTTTTTTGGGGGGGGGGGGGAGAGGTGGGGGAATGGCGTTAGCGGTCAGCATTGAATCGTCAATGTCCGTTAATTTACCGCTAACGCCATTTTTAGGTTTAACCAGGGCCATTGAATCCAGGCCATCAAACAATAGACTAAGATGATTTCGTGGCTGTTTATTGGAGCCGGCACTGTACCTTTCCTCCTGTTTTGTCCGCCAGCTGTCCCAGGTCTGGCAATCTGCAGTCAGTCCCTTCTATGGTTACCACAGAGACAACAACACTGCAACAAAAAAAAATGGCTTCCTTTTATTGGCCAATCATAACACAATAAAACAATCTAAACGATCTTTATTGTCAAGTGTTATCAGCTGTGCTTTATCCATTGAGCTTTGATATACGGTGTATAAATTATATGTGGTATAGATAAGACACATTTTTGCCTTGAGACTATTTTTCTATGGCACAATGAATGGCAGTGTATAAAGATCCAGGTGCTAATTAGTATTGGAGAACGTTCACCAATCCAGGTCGAGACAGCAACTTTGTCCATGGTGGACATTTACCGATCTAATCTTCACAGACCGTGCCTTGTACGGACACCGATGCCATTTACTGCGCCTTGTCCTATGATGTCGTCGCCATTTGACATAAGAAATGGCGACTGACCTTTTCTTTTTTAAATTTCTTGACACTTTTGTGCGTTGCAGTCTTTATTCCCCTTCCCCAATGCATTTCATGTTTGTAATTTTTTTCACATAACCTCTGAAACATTTACGGCCCCACCCATGAAGACTGACATAATTCTATTATTATTATTATTATTATCATTTGTTTGAGGGGCATCTGTATTCTCTCTGCTTAAGGATCCAACCCTAGTGAGGGTCCAGAGCAAGGTTGGCGCTACCATATTAAGCAAATTAAGTGGCCACACATGCTGGGGGCCTCCCACAGCACCTAACAGTTGTGGAGAGATGACAAATGGCTGATACAGGGACAGAGTCATTGCTAACTGAATTTAGTGAAACCTATGAGATGATTTACTTTTTTTGCCTAGACAGATAAGCAGGGAAGGGTTGTTAAAGGGGGCAGAGGGGAAATTGCCCCGGGTTGTTCTATAACCAGACTCAATGAGGCTGCACCACTTTTCCCATCTAAATGTGCCTGTGTTGTAGGGCCATCTTTAACACAGCAGCTGCGATGGCTCCGTTTACACTGCAGGGGCCCACGGAGTCTACGACTTGAGCCATATAGTTTCTGTCTCTTTCTCTTTATATTCTCACTTGCCAGGGTGGATACCACTATACCATTATAATGATGACATTATTATTTATTTTATTCTTTTCCTCATTAACCACTATACCCTTTCCATTATGGTATTGCCCAGGTTCCCTTAGCTTCTTCAAATTACCACTGATTTCCTTCCTTCGATTGGCCATTAACTGCGTCTGTCTTTCACCTTATTGGCCAGCTCTAAAGTGCAACGTTCTGCAGTGTGTGATTGGCAATAATGTGCAAATGTGCTGCCATGTGTGATTAAAATTAATGTGCAATGTGCTGCAGTGTGTGATTAAAATGAATGTGCAATGTGCTGTACTGTGTGATTAGCACTGATGTGCAAATGTGCTGCAGTGTGTGATTAAAATTAATGTGCAATGTGCTGCAGTGTGTGATTAGCACTTATGTGCAGTGTGTGCTTCACTGAATGAGGGTCTGTGATGACACATTGGGGTGAGTCTGTACTGCACATTGGCAGAGACAGTTTATGCTGCACATTGTTTATGAGTTTTGGGAGGGGAAGGCGAGTGCGGGAGGCGAAGTTCAATGCAAAGATTGCAGGGCTGATACTTTAGTTATTTGCTGGTTGGTGCATCACATTGCAGTAGGTGAGACTGTGCTATGTTATGCTGAGGTGCTTACACCGTACTTTGATTTAGGGAGAAAGTTTTTTTGTGGGGCATGGAGCAATGCTTGTTTGTGAGGCACAGTTGGATGAGGTGCATGGTATTGGTACTTTGATGTAGGCAGTTTCCATTGATGGCCCATTCTGTGTGAGAAGGAATGAGGTTTGATTGGGTTTTGTGTGGCATGTTTCATAGTTTGCGTGGCACTTATATTCTTAATAGATACACGTGGGTTTACTAACTGCTGTGTCTCACATGCGAGACACAGCAGGTCCCGGTTTTCGCATGCTGACAAACGTCACCACAAACACAGCCAATGAGGCTCGCCCCACTCTGACAGCTGAATGCAAGGGTCTCTCGCTGCTAGCACACACCTAGTTAAGGTCCCCCCTGCTGATCTCATGCAAAAACTAGAGTCTCTCTCTGCCAGTCGCCGGCCAGACGGCTGACTGCTTCCTAGGGAAACATGGCAGCTGTCGGTCAGAGGATAAACTGGCGTGTACTACCAAAAGTACTATCAAAAGTACACGCCAGTTCAATCTCATACTAGGGGAATCTAACTTTTCCCTTGTGCTTCTATATTAGAAGCACAACTGAAAAAAAACCAAAACGTTTAGTGTCCCTTTAATGTAACACATAGAAGCTTTCCCTGCTTATTATTAAAGATGTGCAAAGCACTTTTATTCTTTCTATCCAATCATCTTGTGTGTCTATCAATCTGTCAGCGTTTGTTTTGTCTGTGTATTTGTGTCTAACTCTGATGATAATGGTTGGGCTGGTAAAGTTGCACTTTAGGCCACTAAAATCATCTTTGCATCCTGGGCCACAAGTTGCCTGCCCTCCCCTATAGCCCCTGTAGAATAGCATTCTGCCTTAACCTGTGCTGCAGAGCCAAATCCGCCAGTTCACTGTAAAAACGCCTGGATGACTCGTATAGAAATTCCTCAGTGATGTCCTCTAGGTTTCCCAGGTCTGTGTTAGCCCTGCCGTCTGTGCAGATTATCACCTGGGCAGCAAGGGAAAGAGGAAGGGGTTAAATATTACTCAGAGAACCATGTGATATCCATTGTGCAAATAATGCAATGCATTTTAGATACGTGCTGTCTAACTTTCCATAGATCTTAAAGGTCTACTGTAATGTCTACATGATAGGGGCCTATTCGCTAAAAAGATGAATTGGCAAGTGAACTGCAAAGATCAGGCATTTTTAGCCAAGCTGAATTTTTTTTTTTTGCAGTTCAGTTTGTAGGGACTCTTTCCCATAAGCATTGTTTCAATTGTGATTGTAGAGAATAAAACATGTGCATCAACAAGGAAATCTGAAATTCGAGGGCCCTACACATAATAATTACAGACATGAACCACAGTAACCTGATTTTTTACACGTCACGTTAAGCGATTCGATGAACTGGTTAATGGAACTCACTTGCCTTGGATCCTGGTTTCTGAGAGGCCATCGCTATACAGAGTAATGCTGCGGGCCCCAGGGCGGTTGAACCAGTTTCATCCAGGCTGTGAGTTAGATAAGACAGATCGTTAATATTACATCCACTGTAATACCGGTGTTCTGACAAATTTCTGGAGCAAATTCTCCTGCGCAATCGCAGGAGAATTTGCTCACTGTGCATGCGCATAAAGTTACAGCTGATCACTCAGCTGTAACTTTGTGACCACCGCGCATGTGCCAGCTGCGCAACCCACATCCCGCCCCCCGCACACCCCTTCTTACCAGATGATCGGACAACGGCGGTACACAGCGCATGCGCGCGGCTATCAAGTTACGTCCGTTGAATTAAAAACGCTGGTAAGTAACACGGGGCG
Source organism: Pelodytes ibericus (assembly GCA_036172795.1). NCBI lineage: Eukaryota > Metazoa > Chordata > Amphibia > Anura > Pelodytidae > Pelodytes > Pelodytes ibericus. The sequence continues at coordinate 61,680,532 of CM069866.1, read as the reverse complement.
GGGGGGACATAAGGAGCCAACAGAGAGGTAAGCACCCTGGTGAGGGCTGCCTCATCTTGATAGGAGTTGTGATCCCCCTGCTGCATCAATAATACAGCAGGAGGATCACAACTCCCATGAAGATGAGGCAGCCCTCACCAGGGTGCTTACCTCTCTGTTGGCTCCTTATGTCCCCCCCGCCCCGTGTTACTTACCAGCGTTTTTAATTCAACGGACGCGCGCATTCCCACACGGCTTGATAGCCGCGCGCATGCGCTGTGTACCACCGTTGTCCGATCATCTGGTAAGAAGGGGTGTGCGGGGGGCGGGATGTGGGTTGCGCAGCTGGCGCATGCGCGGTGGTCACAAAGTTACAGCTGAGTGATCAGCTGTAACTTTATGCGCATGCGCAGTGAGCAAATTCTCCTGCGATTGCGCAGGAGAATTTGCTCCAGAAATGTGTCAGAACACCGGCACTGGGGTCTATTCACTAAACAAGGAACTGTGAAGGGGACTGCAAAAACCAGGCCTTAATGAGCGTCCCCAGCATTTGTTTCCAAAAGGACAAACACACACCCAACCCGCACTCCCATGTGTACAAGTCAAAGCCTTCACCCTTTCAAACAAACTTTACAAATATTGCCCTCCACTTGCGATTGCCCTACATCGGGAAGTTATAGTCCCTGGGGTTCCAGTGCGGAATATGAAGATTCTGTGTCTCTTGCACATTCACAGATTGTGTCTGCTCTGCCCCCAATCTATTCAGTCTGCCTGTTTGAGTCAAAATGTCAGGATGTCATATGACACCAGATGCCCCGAATCTGAATGGAGGGTGGGGGGAAAAAGGTGGCAGAATCTGTGCCCATGCAGGAGGCACAGTCTATGCACCTGTACACTTCCTCAATTCTGCTAGAATCAACAACAACAAACATTTTGGTTTGATACTTTCCAAGAATGGGGGCGAGGGTGTTAAGCACCTTGTGCCCTCTTCTGGTCCGCCATACAACTTTCCTATTTTTCCAATTCAGCAGTTAATTCATGATCTTTGCGGTTTATCTGTCAGGTCGCTTGTTAGTGAATGACCCCCAGTGTTTCTTTTATAAATCACTTGAGTTAATGAAAATGCAAACTATTAGCAGCCAAGATCCAGAGAAATTATACACAGATTTTGAAAAATCACACAAACTGTTCATTATGATTGATATGGGTAAGAGTTCTCTAAGTTTGCTTGAATTGTCCACTTTAAAGAAAAGTCTATTGTTTCCCCAAAGCAATTTTGTTCAATATATTTTATTATTGAAAAAAAAATGGTTTCTTAATAATTTAAAGTGGACTTTTCTTCTAACAAATAAAATATAACACATGGTCTATGAATTCCAGTATTCTGTTCTCTTATCAGAAGAAATTTTATTGCAACACAGACCGCATACTACAAGCAAACAAGGTAATAAAATATAGAAATTCCAGCTTTGGTGCCAGAAACAATAAAAAATATATATATATATTTTTTTTTTACCAGTAAGTGGACTCTAGACTCAGGCTTTAATATTTGGAACTGGAAAGACTAACGATGGAGAATTTTCCCAATTTCTGATTTTTGAATACTTTTGTTTGTCTATCTGTATGCCATGTTACCAAACTTAACGGTATTAATTTTACGGATCTCTGAAAGATGAAAGACTGAGTTGATCCTGCTGAAAATCGAAAACTGCACTTCCGATCATATATTACATACCATTCAATTTTTGACTCCAGATAACCCAAAGTTTCTTCCAGTCTTTTTGGTACTGGCTGGCTTTCCCCCTGCGATTTTAGGTAGTCAGGATCCAGGAGCTCGGTATCTTCCAAAATCTGTGCATGTGATGTACCATCGCCATATAACTTTACCTTGAAAGGGAATTCAAATGTAACTAAACCCCTTGTAATATTATGTAACAGATAATTCTCATTTGGATAATCTTGTCTGTTCTTGGCAGTGATACAAGAAGCTTCATAATTCAATATGACATAATTGACAACTTAGAAACATAGAAACATAGAATGTGTCGGCAGATAAGAACCATTCGGTCCATCTAGTCTGCCCAATTTTTTTTTTTTTTTTTGAGTACTTTTATTAGTCCCCCTTTCCCGGTCTTATAGCTAGGATAGCCTTGTGTCTATCCCACGCATGCTTAAAATCCTTGACTGTGTTTACCTCTACCACTTCTGCTGGCAGGCTATTCCATACATCCACTACCCTCTCAGTAAAGACCAAAACTTTGGTCTTCCTGGACCCAAGACATGAGGGGCGGGGCTAAAAAATATGGGACATGGCATTGTGTAGAAGACAAACAGTTTAAACACAATGCTTTCTGTGCAATGCACTATGCATTGGCAGTATCCATGCCGGGATATACCAAAATTTAAAAGGGCACGTGTCTATCTCTGATGATATCAGGTGAGTTGATGAAGTGGCACCAAGGGCAACCAAACTGTTTATGCCGCCCCCCCACACCACCACCGCCCAACAGTTTCCAGCCCTCCCTTCTCCAGATTTACCCATAATCCTGCTTGTCCTGTTCACAGCCACCTAAGTGTTGAGTTACCACACTAACCCAACAGTCACTCTGGTTCTCCAACTATAACTTCAGGCCTTTACTTACCATTACATACGGTATAAAGTCCGACTTATCTATACATTGTGCAGGCCCAAACCTGGTGAGCTTATCCCTCTACAAGAGCTCAATCGGCCCTGCATAATTAATTCTTTGAAGATTCAGCAATGAAGTACATACCAACTATGCTGCTCTTGTAAGAGGCAGTCACCTTGTTTGGCTCCCAGAAACCTTCATATACCACGAATCTAACATCCCTGAAGAAGTCTGCCGACTGCATTTAAAATCACGTCACAGTAGTACCTGGTAATGTTAGTTGTCTTGTGTAACTCATATGTTTATAGGCTTCTGAGATTCAAAATGAATAATACAATATTTAGAATCTCTTTTTCCCCTCCATGGTTTAAGCACCGTGCTGTGATACATTTTTGCTACCGTGGAAAAGTAAGCAAGTGCACCTGTATCAAATCCTCAAAGGAGCCCTGCAAACTTTCTCCTATACAGACTGTCCTCTGCTTCTAGGACTATAGGCAGTGGCGTAGCGTGGGGGGTGCAGGGGGGGCCGGCCGCACCGGGCGCAATATCTGGGGGGGCGCACTAGCCCTATGCGGCCGCGTGGCCGCCAGGGCCGTCTTTAACGCGGGGCAAACGGGGCAGCTGCCCTGGGCCCATTTACTCCTGGGGGGCCCCAAGGCAGCTGTCCCGTGGGCCTCCAGCCCCTGCTGCCGCGTTCACAGCGCATTGCGCTTGTGAACGCTTTTTTCCGGCAAGCCGCATCCGATGGATGCGACGGCCGGAAAAAAAAAAAAAAACTGCCGCGGGATGTGACGTCGCGTCACATCCGGTTTCTGTTTCCCTCCTCCGTGCAAGAGGGAAGACTGCACGGAGGAGACATCCGGCGGGGGACACGGAGCCGCTTCATGTAAGTACGGGGGGGGGGGGGGGGGGGCTGGCTGGCACAATATTCCTGGTATCTGACTGGCACTATATTACTGGGCATCTGATTGGCACAATATTACTGGGTATCTGATTGGCACAATATTACTGGGTATCTGATTGGCACAATATTACAGGCATCTGACTGGCACAATATTACTGGGTATCTGATTGGCACAATATTACAGGCATCTGACTGGCACAATATTACTGGGTATCTGATTGGCACAATATTACTGGGTATCTGACTGGCACTATATTACTGGGTATCTGATTGGCACAATATTACTGGGTATCTGACTGGCACTATATTACTGGGTATCTGATTGGCACAATATTACTGGGTATCTGACTGGCACTATATTACTGGGTATCTGATTGGCACTATATTACTGGGTATCTGAATGGCACTATATTACTGGGCATCTGATTGGCACTATATTACTGGGCATCTGATTGGCACTATATTACTGGGTATCTGAATGGCACAATATTACTGGGCATCTGATTGGCACTATATTACTGGGTATCTGATTGGCACTATATTACTGGGCATCTGATTGGCACTATATTACTGGGTATCTGATTGGCACTATATTACTTGGCATCTGATTGGCACTATATTACTGGGCATCTGATTGGCACTATATTACTGGGTATCTGACTGGCACTATATTACTTGGCATCTGATTGGCACTATATTACTGGGTATCTGATTGGCACAATATTACTGGGTATCTGATTGGCACTATATTACTGGGTATCTGATTGGCACAATATTACTGGGTATCTGACTGGCACTATATTACTGGGTATCTGATTGGCACTATATTACTGGGTATCTGAATGGCACTATATTACTGGGCATCTGATTGGCACTATATTACTGGGTATCTGATTGGCACTATATTACTGGGTATCTGAATGGCACAATATTACTGGGCATCTGATTGGCACTATATTACTGGGTATCTGATTGGCACTATATTACTGGGCATCTGATTGGCACTATATTACTGGGTATCTGATTGGCACTATATTACTTGGCATCTGATTGGCACTATATTACTGGACATCTGATTGGCACTATATTACTGGGTATCTGACTGGCACTATATTACTTGGCATCTGACTGGCACTATATTACTGGGCATCTGATTGGCACTATATTACTGGGTATCTGATTGGCACTATATTACTTGGCATCTGATTGGCACTATATTACTGGGCATCTGATTGGCACTATATTACTGGGTATCTGATTGGCACTATATTACTTGGCATCTGATTGGCACTATATTACTGGGCATCTGATTGGCACTATATTACTGGGCATCTGGCTGGCACAATAATACTGGGCATCTGACTGGCACAATAATACTGGGCATCTGACTGGCACTATATTACTGGGCATCTGGCTGGCACAATAATACTGGGCATCTGACTGGCACAATAATACTGGGCATCTGACTGGCACTATATTACTGGGCATCTGGCTGGCACAATAATACTGGGCATCTGGCTGGCATAATATTACAGGCATCTGGCTGGCACTATATTACTGGGCTCTGACTGGCACAATATTACAGGCATCTGACTGGCATAATATTACAGGCATCTGACTGGCACAATATTACAGGCATCTGACTGGCACAATATTACAGGCCTCTGACTGGCACAATATTCCTGGCCTCTGACTGGCACACTATTACAAGCATCTGACTGGCATAATATTACAGGCATCTGACTGGCACAATATTACAGGCATCTGACTGGCACAATATTCCTGGCCTCTGACTGCACACTATTACAGGCATCTGACTGGCATAATATTACAGGCATCTGACAGGCACCATATTCCTGGGCTCTGACAGGCACAATATTCCTGGGCTCTGACAGGCACAATATTCCTGGTATCTGATTGGCACAATATTATTGGTATCTGACTGGCACAATATTACTGGTATCTGACTGGCACATTATTACTGGGCTCTGACTGGCACAATATTGCAGGCATCTGACTGGCACAATATTGCAGGCATCTGACTGGCACAATATTACTAGGCTCTGACTGGCACAATATTACTGGGCTCTGACTGGCACAATATTACTGGCATCCGAAAGTTACAATATTACTGGCATCTGAATGGCACAACAATTATGGCATATGTGTGTGTGTGTGTGTGTGTGTGTGTGTGGGGGGGGGGGTAACATTAGAGGTACAGGATTGAGGAAGTTGGCTCCATCTAGCCCAGTCTTGGATCATCTCCAGGGTATGGTTCCATTTTGATGTTTAGTTTTTGTTCTTGATATTTTTTGTCGTTTACGATGGTTGTGAGACGACATATAATAGCATGGCCCATGCTAGGTTACTACATGTGTATATTTGTATTCATAGACCTGCTGAAAATGTGGAGAATGTGTGTAATGCATGTTCGCACTCAATAAAGTGTTGGAAAATAAACTTGTATTTAGATGCATTTTACTTTAATTACATAAGTATTTTCATAACAAACAATACATGTGCTTGGGGGGTAAGGGTTTCTTTAACTAATCTAGTAGAAGAGACTCGAGTGCTAAAATCCACGGGTTAGGGGGCGCAAATTACTTGCCTTGCCCCGGGTGCTGACAACCCACGCTACGCCACTGACTATAGGGTCTACTCATCAAAGCGAGAATTGTAGGAAATTGAGACGGGAATTTCAAACTTAAGGCCAAAGTAGCTGAGCTGGGAAAATTTTCCCAATGAGCTGCATTGGAGAATTTTTCCACCTTGGCTACTTTGCCCTAAAGTTTTAAACTCCCTTATCAATTATTCTTTCTTTCTTTATTGAGTAGACTCTTATATTTTTTTATATTGGACAAATATATAGTGTATAGACCTGTCACTTATCTTCTCTAAGTGGGGTGGGGGGGGGGGGGGGGCAGGATGTATAAATGTGGGTGCCTGGCCACTTACCTGGTCACTGAAAGTTACAAGAGCCACTCTTTTCTTGGGATGATGTCCATGAATGTAATGAAGACATTGTATGAGTCCAGATTTCATGGCCTGAGATCAAAAATCATACACACCCATTTATTCAACGTTTCTTGTTCAATGGTACTATTATGTTGTTGTGTTTTCTTTTTTTGTCATTTTAGACTTTCCTTTATTAAACAACCTTTGCCATGTTGAGTATGTGCCTGTTTCAATTCAGAAGCAGTTTTTGTATATGGAACAGAATAATAAGTCTATAATTATTATTATTAAAAATGATTATGGCCCTCTAAATAAAACTAGCAAAGCAAAATGACTGGGCTATGGCAAACTGAATGAAACCTTTAATACAGTTTTATTGATGTTGGCATCCATGAACAAATGTAAAGGTTAAACAAACTCTACAACAAGCTGTAAGTGTGTACATATCCATATATTAACTTTTTTTTTTCACATACGGTATTTTGATTTAAAATTCTGAATTATATACCAGGGACCTCATGAACATAGGACACAGACCACATAAATAAGTTTACCTGTGGCCACTGGATGCACAATTCCAAAATATCTAGCAAAGATGAAAGAGTTTCTCCAGATAAGCAATCAAATGAGAGAGTAGAAAGATGCAAGAAGAAATAAAAATTAACAATGTGTATTTCAACACAATACTACGCTTCTGTACAGTAATGTGTTCTTCAGTTCATGATTTTCATGGTTGTATCAGATTATTGAGAGACTGACCAAATGAGAGCTTGGTACTAACCAAGTACAGAGAATTGTGCAGGAAATGGTCTGGGGATTGTAAAATGAAAGCACTTTGTGCCTTGCACCAATTTTGTCAAAAGAAGTATTTTCTCCCCAATAACTGAAGATAAATCTAAAAATACACAAATGGTTACCTCCATTCTTGATGTGTAGAGGACACAGTTATCATCTTCGGGACGGTTGTCATACAGCATCTAAAATTATATATAATATTTATAATTCTTTTTGGATCAGCTAGAAAAGTATAAGAAATATTTCTAAGCAGGTACACATCCGGAGATTTATTTCGTATCTGTATGACTATGTCACAAATTATACCGATATGGAAAATATCACATTTATGAGTTTTAAAGAATGTTTTGAAATCTTGCTAGACCACACGACCTCTTAAGTAGAGGACAAAGGACATCATATGATACAGTAGCATTTATCTTAACATTTTTATATATATATATATATTTTTTTTTTTTTTTTAAACATGCTATTTAATATACATTTTTATCAGTCAGACCCTTGTAATACAGCTGCAATAGAAGACTTTGACTAACAGTAGGAAAGAGAGACAGAACTCAGTTCTCCCCCAGGAATGGTGCAAGACTTTTTGCCATATGGACCTTTCTTTACTGATCTCAACCTGAGGCATGTAAACACACAGTCCTAAAAGCAGTGTCACATACAAATGCAGGCACAGCACACACACAGTCCCCAGCACCCACAAGACTTGCCCAGGTTGAACCTACAGGACTTTCCCAGTGCACAGATTGAACACACAAGATTTTTCCCTGCACTCAAACTGCACCCACAGGGTTTTTCCTGGCTCCCAGATTGCATCCATAGAACTTTCCCAAGCACCCAGATTGCACAGGCATGACAAACCCCCGAACCCAGATTGCACACACAGGACATGCCCCAGCACCCAGATTAAACAAGCAGGGCATGCCTCAGCACCCAGATTGCACACTGCAGAGATGGCTTGGTAGGGGAGCCCTAACCAGCAAAAATGGGGCTCCCTGTATATTTATCCCACCGGGCAGGCAGCAGCCACCACCCAAGAGCCAGCTCCTTAGTCGAACGCCTAGTTTGCTTATTGGTAGTGCCGGCTCTGGTATTTTAATCAGTGCTATCCCACAAGGTGTATTTTATCTATAACCATAAAGAAGTCTACATCACCTTACTCTAAAGATGGTATTTGTTCACAGATGTCTATAGGCAAAGTAAAAGGTTGGTATTTCTCTTTTAACATGTTATTTAGGACATGATACCTCTGTGGTAACACTCATGCTTCCAGATATGTCCATGCAAAATATCAGCATTTCATCTTCGGCAGAGCTGTCTTTGTTTAGTGGCTGAGGGTCCAAAAAATAGAGATGATCTCCTGACAGAGTGTCAAATTGTACTGTCTTTCCTACGAGATTTTGAGTCCCACAAAAAACACATGACCAGGTCTGAAAGAAGCAGAAAAGGAAATTAAAGAGGGCTTAATCGTAAAAAAAATACATTTCTTCTACACTAAAGGTATTTTTCCCTTTGTTTAACGTGGTTTTTGAAAGGTATTTCTATGATCTACCATTCAAAAGATGGTAGATAAGGAGGTGTTTGGGAGTAGGAATGTAGGCCTAAAGGCCAATGAGAATGTAAATGGGAAGAGTTACGTAGAATGGGAGCAAGAAGAAAGCAAGGGAAATGGGAAAGCCACAGTCACACAAGTTGTCAATGATGTATTAGGGAGCACAGAACATGCCAAAGACTTTGATCTGTGACAAAAAGTAATCACTAGGCATTTAATAAGGCATTTATTTATTTTTAACATTTAAGCTCGATAATGAGGCAGCACTCATGTTAAATGTGCATTAATGGATTGCAAAGAAAACACTGCGGACAATAAAAATGTTGAAATGTGTCATACAAAAGCCTGTCTTTCCCATAGTTGGTAAGTTTGTGTGTCTTGCATGACAATATGGGACTTTTATATGCAGTGGACAAGGAGTAGGGCCACACATTGTTTGAGCAATATTGTTAAATTGAGTTAATTTGAGTGGTATGTGTGGTGCTTCATAACCATCAGTCTTTAAAAAAACATTACAAATATAGTCTTAATATTGCATACCATTTCGTGCGACAGATTCTAGAAACATGCACTACGAAACATGACCACACTGAGGCACTGTTCTGTCAAGACCTTTTCTTTCCATATGAGACTATGTCAACATTATTTAAGATGCCTACAATATAATCTAAAAATAAGTCTTTGTAACGTTAGGTGTGACAGTCCTGCAGTTAACATAGAAACATAGAATGTGTCGGCAGATAAGAACCATTCGGTCCATCTAGTCTGCCCAATTTTCTAAATACTTTTATTAGTCCCCCGTTCCCTATCTTATATCTAGGATAGCCTTGTGCCTAACGCATGTTTAAAATCCTTGACTGTGTTTACCTCTACCACTTCTGCTGGAAGGCTATTCCATACATCCACTACCCTCACAGTAAAGTTACTGTCAGCTTATGCGCTCCCTTTACCTGGTTTTCTTTTACGTGATTTAGAGTTGACAGACAGGCTGTGCAACCGCTACACGAAGATGGGATATCCGAGCCCAGGGTTGAATCTGTGGGCAAAACAAAAGAAAAAACGGAAAACAAAAGGAACAAAGGTGACTAGAACATAATACTGCACATCTACTTTACAGTTCACCAGTTGCACCTGACTCGGTTAGACTTTTAGTTATCTACCTGGGGTCTAAAACTTCAGTACTATACTCATAGTTGCCTACTGCCCCAGATTTGCCATGATGTCACTAGATTTCAAGTAACTCCACCCCTTTTAGCTCCGCCCCTTGATCACTGGTAACCTTTCATTCAAAGTTGGCAGGTGTGCGATATAAGCATATTAAGCATGCACCAGGGTCCCCACTTGGGTTCCCCCTTCTCCCCAGAAACGCCCGAGTGCAGTGGTTTATAGAATGTATGTTTTAGCGTTTTGGTTATACAATGTATTTTTATAGTACTAGCTAATCATGTGACAATGCTTTTCCTTATCCGTAAACTGACTGAGTCTTGGATGTATACAGTGGGGAACAACCACTAGACATGTGCATTCGTTTTCGGACTAATGCATTTTCGTCCTAAAATAGCATTCAATTGACCTATTCGTATGAATGGGGACTCTATTTCGGTTTATAGAAAGCCAATAGTATTACATGTATTCCATAAGCCGAAAGTCTATAAACCGAACGACATTCGGTTTATAGACTTTCGGTTTATAGAATACATGCAATGCTATTGCTGTTCTATAAGCCGAAAGTCTATAAACCGAACGACGTTCGGTATATAGACTTTCGGTTTATGGAATGTGTAGGTCAATTGATTCGTACGAACGAATAAAACGAAACGAAAAAATGAACTAATTTCGTCTGAAACGAATGCAGTAATGAACGAAATTCGTTTTAGACTAAATAAATAACATTTACATCCGAATGGACGAAAACAAAACGAAAATTTTAGTTTTGCACATGTCTAACAACCACAACTAACTCTAGTTAGAGCTGTGAGCCACTCAGGAACCCTAACTATGCATTTATCAAATAGACAACTTGAGTGAACACCATGTAAGTATTTATAAAAGTATTGCACAAGCCGTGTTTATTTTGTTAAGTGTGTGTTTAACTGTTATTTATCTCTTTCTCATTCGAAGGACAACTGAATGGGAACATTTTTCCAACTCGGCTAATTTGGCCTTAAGTTTGAAGTTACCATTTCAATTCCCTGTCATTCTCTCTTGATTGAACAGACTCATCCGTTATTTGTTTTAGATCCATTTTTAGTTTCTACTTACCCAGCACGTCTATCATCTTCCCGACATTGAGGAGCAGGATATTGCAGTTTGCAGGTAACTGGGACTCCATGGCGGGAGCTACATACAATAAGGAGCATGTGAAAACAACTTCAAAAGATTTAGGCACAAGAGGTGCTGGGTTCACATAGGGCCCGAGTAATAAGAGTTCTAATGACACATTCATTGCTTATACTGCTCTCTGGATTTGACCAACTAAATGCACATTAATTAGGCCTGTAGGACAAGGATGCTCTCACATGTCAAGCCTGTCTAGGTTTTGCCCTCATCAATCTGTATCCTGTGCTGACAATCACTACATTTCCAAAGTACAGACTAAAAAAGCTTGTTTTTGCTGAACAGACGAGTTTCATGAAGTAAAGGCTAACTCTATACAGTCATTATAGCATGCACGGCCCAAGCATTAATCACTGACATTTGTGGGTAAACTAAGTATACTTAGAATACAGATATTGATAGTTTAAGGAATACATACTTTTTTTTTTTAAATAATAATTTAACATAAAATAGGTTGAATCATTTAAATTTGACCAAACAGATTTAAGTAAAGGCCCAGTGGAGGATAGTAATACCGGCCAGTTGTGTTGTAAGTATCTAAAAAAAATAATCGTCTGGAACATTCCATTGACCTTGGCGATTGCACCCCTTTTAGAACTTAGACTTCTACTATTAGACTTTCTTTGTGTCCAAGATGTAGCAGAGGCATTAAAACCTGTGTGTATCAACCCAACAACAGAGGTTTATCAGAGAACACCGAATTAAGTGACCGTACCCGGAGGTGAAGGCGGTGGGTTCTGCCGCACAGGTGATTTTGATTTTTTCACCTCCTCCGGAGTTGCAGGCAGCACATCCAGGTAAAAATGACTTTCTGGAGATGAAGCGTTGAGAGGCGACTGCGGAGTCTCTGAAAAGGGGGAGACAGATGGAGAGAATACATTGGTCCAGTTCGAAACACCAGTCTGGTCCCCAAAATATAGTAATTCTATATGCAAAGGTGTGCGAAATAAGTACTTGCTACATTATTAGATAAGATATGTTACAAACGCGTACCGCTCTTGACTGACAGTCCTGATTCGGGATCGCTAGTCGTGTTTGAGACACTAGCGCATGCACAGAGGTTTTTGTATACAATGTAGCGCTGACACTCAGCTTCCCAGACCATGTTTCCCAAGAGGTCTGGTTTGCTGCTGGGGCAGTTGGGATGTATGCTTGGTGCATTACCATTCAGGCTTTTATTTTGTAGTGGTGCTGGGACGATTGAATAGTTGGAGTATCCAGCTCGTCTATTAATGACTGTTTTTTGCAGTTCCCTTGTCAGCTCACCACCATTTATTGAAAAAGCTTCTTCTGTTTTTAAACCCTTCTCTGCTATCCCTCTTTTCAACCAGCTCGGAATCATGGGTTTTTATTTGTACCTCCCAGTAGCATCCCTCCGAAGTGGTCCTATTTAGGCAGGACATTGCCTATTCTTTACCCAAATCCCCCCAGGTAAAGCCGCACCCATAGCCACTCACACAAAATAAAAGCATCCCTCTTTGGACATTTGAACTGTTGGAAGGTATGCAGTAGTGAGTGTTTAAAATGTATTTACTGTGAATACAAGACATATATCTTAGGCCTCAGTTCAGAGACGTAAATAGAAACCACAGGGGCCCGGTGTGAAAAGTGCCCTGGTGCCCCCCCATGTATCTTCTTCCGCCCCTCCATTTGTATAACACATACACATACATACACAAACACACAGAATGACACACATCCAGATACACAGAATAACACTTCTACAGATTCAAACACTGACAGACATACAGACACACTGATACACAGACACACATATAGACACACATGTAGATGCACATACACAGAATGACACTCATACAAATATATACAGTGACACACATGCAGGTACACAAGGGCACACTGACACACATGCTGACAAATATATACACATACAGACACACATGCAGACAAACAGATATAAAAACAGACACATACAGACAAACAGATACAGACACAGATACATACAGATACACATAAAGACAAATATGCAGATAAACAGATACTCATACAGAGAGATACACATATAGACACGCATGCAGATACACACACTTAATGACAAAAATTCAGATACACATACAAACAAACAGATACACATGCAGACACACAGACATACCACACACACACACACACACACAGACAGATACACACACACACACACACACAAAACACAAAATCAGGTAGGACAGCTGGAAATAAAGCAGAGCAGCAATACAAACAAAGAAATAAACAAAAATCCAATTTAGTGCAAATAGCCATTAAAAGTTATTTTTTATACTTGCTTTTTATGGAGTGCAGCATCTTTGTCTATACACACACACACATACAGAGACATACAGATCCAGACATTCTCTCACACACACACACATATACAAACACACACATACACAGACATACAGATCCAGACATTCTCTCACACACACACACAACTGTTAAAAAATGTTACCCTCCTGTTTCCTACCTTTTAGGTGCAGGAGGGTGACTCCCACTCTGACTCCCTCCTCTCCTCCCCAGCGGTCTCGTCCTGCACGGCGCTCTGTTAGCTGGGAGGAAGTGACGGCTTCCTCCCAGCTCTAACGTCATCACTGGGGCCCGGTCTCGCTATTAAAGCGCCACAGCGCTAACAGAGCCCCAGGAAATCCATGGGCCACTTCAATGCGGCCACGGTGGGGCAGCACTTCAATGCGGCCACGGTGGGGCAGCACTTCAATGCGGCCACGGTGGGGCAGCACCACAATGCCGGCAGGCACCCTGGAGTGACGGGCCAAGTCGCAGCTGCGACCCCTGCGACTCCGGTAGTTCCGCCACGGCCTCAGTTACAAAAAGCTATGGAAGTATCGTGTACATAGTCTAAAATTTGTGCTGCCTTTAACTATTTAAAGATGACTTGCCAAAAAACTGTCAAACTGACAATTCAAATGCCACAATTTAAAAGCCCATACTTCTTGTCTGCAATACTGGTTATATACAGTATAAAGTTAATGGTACTGCCCAAATCCTTTCACCGTCGGCAGAGGTGTCGTTAGGGGGGGGGGCTACTGGGGCTGGAGCCCCGAGTCTGTGAAGCTTGCCCTGCTTCCTGCTCTGTCACTATGATAACCCCGCCCCCAACCCATGTGACCGGCAGGAACCCACGTGTCCTCCCTCACAGCACAGACCACGAGGGATGCTGTGCTGCTGTGGAGAGGCTGCTCTCTGCTCCAGGGGCTGCAGAAAAAGCCTCCTCTATAACCTGCCACTTACCTCCCACCCAGGAACAGGCTGAACAAGGTAGGACCTCCATGTATTTTTATATAAATATCACCAACAGGTGAGTACTGGGGAAGGGGGTGGAGGGAGGGTGACATTAATGGGCAGAATAACCCTGGCAAATGATGGATAAATGAACCCAGGCAAATGATGGAGAAATGAACCCAGGCAAATGATGGATAAATTAACCCTGGCAAATGATGGATAAATGAACCCTGGCAAATGATGGATAAATGAACCCAGGCAAATGATGGAGAAATGAACCCAGGCAAATGATGGATACATTAACCCTGGCAAATGATGGATAAATGAACCCAGGCAAATGATGGAGAAATGAACCCAGGCAAATGATGGATGAATTAACCCTGGCAAATGATGGATACATTAACCCTGGCAAATGATATATGCAGGGCCGGCGCTACCGTAAGGCAGCACAGGCGGCTGCCTTAGGGCGCACCAATGGGGGGGCGGGAAAATCGCCCGCTCCCCCAGACCCCAGTACTTACCTCCATGCCGCTGTTCATGTCCGTGGCTGAGAGGGAAGCCCAGGCGTGCGCATTCAATAAAGTGTGTTGAAACTTTTTTTTTTCAACACACTTTATTGAATGCGCACGGCCTGAGGGGAGCGCACAGCGCTTCCCTCTCAGCCACGGACATGAACAGCAGCATGGAGGTAAGTACTGGTGTCTGGGGAAGGGGGGAGGAGGGAGGTATAACGAGCATCTGACTGGCACAATATTCCTGGGCATCTGACTGGCATAATATTCCTGGGCTCTGACTGGCATAATATTCCAGGGCATCTGACTGGCATCATATTCCTGGGCATCTGACTGGCATAATATTCCAGGGCATCTGACTGGCATAATATTCCTGGGCTCTGAATGGCATAATATTCCTGGGCATCTGAATGGCATAATATTCCTGGGCATCTGACTGGCATAATATTCCTGGGCTCTGAATGGCATAATATTCCTGGGCATCTGACTGGCACAATATTCCTGGGCATCTAACTGGCATAATATTCCTGGGCTGTGACTGGCATAATATTACTGGGCTCTGACTGGCATAATATTCCTGGGCATCTGAATGGCATAATATTCCTGGGCATCTGACTGGCATAATATTCCTGGGCATCTGACTGGCATAATATTCCTGGGCTCTGAATGGCATAATATTCCTGGGCATCTGACTGGCACAATATTCCTGGGCATCTAACTGGCATAATATTCCTGGGCTGTGACTGGCATAATATTACTGGGCTCTGACTGGCATAATATTCCTGGGCATCTGACTGGCATAATATTCCTGGGCATCTGAATGGCATAATATTCCTGGGCATCTGACTGGCATAATATTCCTGGGCATCTGACTGGCATAATATTCCTGGGCATCTGACTGGCACACTATGCCTGGGCATCTGACTGGCATAATATTACTGGGCTCTGACTGGCATAATATTACTGGGCATCTGAATGGCATAATATTCCTGGGCATCTGAATGGCATAATATTCCTGGGCATCTGACTGGCATAATATTCCTGGGCATCTGAATGGCATAATATTCCTGGGCTCTGACTGGCATAATATTACTGGGCTCTGAATGGCATAATGTTCCTGGACATTTGACTGGCACACTATTCCTGGGCTCTGACTGGCATAATATTCCTGGGCATCTGACTGGCATAATATTCCTGGGCATCTGAATGGCATAATATTCCTGGGAATCTGACTGGCATAATATTACTGGGCTCTGACTGGCATAATATTCTTGGGCTCTGACTGGCATAATATTCCTGGGCATCTGACTGGCATAATATTCCTGGGCATCTGAATGGCATAATATTCCTGGGCATCTGACTGGCACACTATTCCTGGGCTCTGACTTGCATAATATTACTGGGCTCTGACTGGCATAATGTTCCTGGGCATCTGAATGGCATAATATTCCTGGGCATCTGAATGGCATAATATTCCTGGGCATCTGACTGGCACACTATTCCTGGGCTCTGACTGGCATAATATTACTGGGCTCTGACTGGCATAATGTTCCTGGGCATCTGAATGGCATAATATTCCTGGGCATCTGAATGGCATAATATTCCTGGGCATCTGAATGGCATATTCCTGGGCATCTGAATGGCATAATATTCCTGGGCATCTGAATGGCATATTCCTGGGCATCTGAATGGCATAATATTCCTGGGCATCCTAATGGCATAATATTCCTGGGCTCTGACTGGCATAATATTCCTAGGCATCTGACTGGCATAATATTCCTGGGCATCTGACTGGCATAATATTCCTAGGCATCTGACTGGCATAATATTCCTGGGCATCTGACTGGCATAATATTCCTAGGCATCTGACTGGCATAATATTCCTGGGCATCTGAATGGCATAATATTGCTGGGAATCTGACTGGCACACTATTCCTGGGCTCTGACTGGCATAATATTCCCGGGCATCTGACTGGCATAATATTCCTGGGCATCTGAATGGCATAATATTCCTGGGCATCTGACTGGCACACTATTCCTGGGCTCTGACTGGCATAATATTACTGGGCTCTGACTGGCATAATGTTCCTGGGCATCTGAATGGCATAATATTCCTGGGCATCTGAATGGCATAATATTACTGGGCTCTGACTGGCATAATGTTCCTGGGCATCTGAATGGCATAGTATTCCTGGGCTTATGAATGGCATAATATTGCTGAGAATCTGACTGGCACACTATTCCTGGGCTCTGACTGGCATAATATTCCTGGGCATCTGACTGGCATAATATTCCTGGGCATCTGAATGGCATAATATTCCTGGGCATCTGACTGGCACACTATTCCTGGGCTCTGACTGGCATAATATTACTGGGCTCTGACTGGCATAATGTTCCTGGGCATCTGAATGGCTTAACATTCCTGGGCATCTGAATGGCATAATATTACTGGGCTCTGACTGGCATAATGTTCCTGGGCATCTGAACGGCATAATATTCCTGGGCATCTGAATGGCATAATGTTCCTGGGCATCTGACTGGCATAATATTACTGGGCTCTGACTGGCATTATATTCCCATTGAAATACTGGTAAGTTTGTTGATTTAACTTTACTTCATTTTAAATATTGTATTTGTTCCCATTTTGTTTCTTCACTGCAAAATAAGATATATGCAGTGTGCATAGGAATTTGTTCATAGTTTTTGTTTTTACTATAGTCCGGCCCTCCAACGGTCTGAGGGACAGTGAACTGGCCCCCTGTTTAAAAAGTTTGAGGACCCCTGGGCTAAATACTGGCATATTGAGTGGCAAAATAGTGTGTCTCAGGTTATGTGTGAATTGGTGTAACTGTGTGTGTGTAAGTGGTAAGGGTGTCTGTGTGTGTGACTGCAAGGGTGTCTTTGTGTTTAAGGGTTTCAATGTGTGACACATATAGAGCATGCGAGTTGAATATTTAGATGTATTTATTTTCTACACTATACATTATTCATATATATATATATATATATATATATATATATATATATATATATATAATGTAAGGAGGCTTAATGGTGTGGGAGGCGTGGCGGATCAGAGCAGGGGGGCACCAAAATGCACCTTCGCCTGTGTAGACGAAAATCCTTGCACCGGCCCTGGATATATGAATTAACCCTGGCAAATGATGGATAAATGAACCCTGGCAAATGATGTATGAATTAACCCTGGCAAATGATGGATAAATTAACCCTGGCAAATGATGTATGAATTAACCCTGGCAAATGATGGATAAATGAACCCTGGCAAATGATATATGAATTAACCCTGGCAAATGATGTATGAATTAACCCTGGCAAATGATGGATAAATTAACCCTGGCAAATGATGTATGAATTAACCCTGGCAAATGATGGATAGATGAACCCTGGCAAATGATATATGAATTAACCCTGGCAAATGATGTATGAATTAACCCTGGCAAATGATGTATGAATTAACCCTGGCAAATGGTGGGGAAATTAACCCTGGCAAATGATGGATAAATTAGCCCTGGAAAATGATGTATGACTTAACCCTGGAAAATGATGGATAAATTAACCCTGGCAAATGATGTCTGAATTAACCCTGGCAAATGATGTATGAATTAACCCTGGCAAATGATGGATAAATTAACCCTGGCAAATGATGTATGAATTAACCCTGGCAAATGATGTATGAATTAACCCTGGCAAATGATGGAGAAATTAACCCTGGCAAATTGTGGGGAAATTAACCCTGGCAAATGATGTATGAATTAACCCTGGCAAATGATGGATAAATTAACCCTGGCAAATGATGTATGAATTAACCCTGGCAAATGATGGATAAATTAACCCTGGCAAATGATGTATGAATTAACCCTGGCAAATGATGTATGAATTAACCCTGGCAAATGATGTATGAATTAACCCTGGCAAATGATGGATAAATGAACCCTGGCAAATGATATATGAATTAACCCTGGCAAATGATGTATGAATTAACCCTGGCAAATGATGGATAAATTAACCCTGGCAAATGATGGAGAAATTAACCCTGGCAACCCTGACAAATGATGGTTAATGATAATTAATAAGTAGTGATGGTCTGTGCGGAACGGAAATGCCCCCTTCCCTGCAATGAGATATAGCAGCAGGGAGGGGGGACATATTGATCAACATTGTTTTTATTTTTTTGTCAAATACACCACTTGTATGAGTGTATGTGACAGACTGGATGTATGTATGAGTGTATGTGACAGACTGGATGTGTGTGTGTATGTATGAGAGTATGTGACAGACTGTATGTATGTGACAGACTGTACGTATGTATGTGATAGACTATGTATGTGTGAGACTACGTATGAGTGTGTGTGTCTATGTGACAGATTGTATGTATGTATGTATGTATCTGTGTGACAGACTGTATGGGTGTGTGTGTCTATGTGACTGATTCTATGACTGTATGTGTCTATGTTACCGACTGTATGTATGAGTGTGTCTATGTGACAGACTGTATGTATGAGTGTGTGTCTGTGACAGACTGTATGTATGAGTGTGTGTCTGTGACAGACTGTATGAGTGTGTGTCTGTGACAGACTGTATGTGTGTGTGTCTGTGACAGACTGTATGTATGTATGAGTGTGTGTCTGTGACAGACTGTATGAGTGTGTGTCTGTGACAGACTGTATGTATGTATGAGTGTGTCTCTGTGACAGACTGTATGTATGAGTGTGTATCTGACACTGTATGAGTGTGTGTCTATGTGACAGACTGTATGTATGAGTGTATGTGACAGACTGTATGTATGAGTGTATGTGACAGACTATGTATGCATGTACGAGTGAATGTGACAGACTGTTTGTATGTATGAGTGTGTGTGTCTTTGTGACTGACTGCATGTATGAGTGTGTATGTGTGTCTGTATATGACTGCATGTGATTGATCATGAGACATCATTGTATTTTAAGTATTATTAAAGCTGTGGGCTATAGCCCCAGATCATTTTTGAGCCTAGCAACGCCCCTGACCATCGGTGAAGTTATATTCATTGATTTAAGATTGCATAAAATGAATACATTTTAAACAGAAATGCTTTATTGAAATAATACAAAGAGAGTACCTTATTGAGACCTCTTTGCTCTGTATAGTTCTATCTGGGGTCAGATGACCCATTTGACCCAAGATTCTAAACAACATGTCCGTCCCCTGCTAGAACCAAATAGAGCAAAGAGGGCTCAATAAGGTCATTTATTTTGATTCTTTTATTAAAACATGTATATTTAAAATACATACACTTCATGCAATCTTTCAATTAAACTTATTTTTTTGGTTCTTTTAAAGAGCAAAAATTTGCAGTGGACACACAATTTGGAAAACGGCCTCTGCTGAGAAAAATACTTGGGCTGATGATTTTAGCACACCACCAGATGGAGCCGATTACCCCTAGATCAAGCACATACTTACATTCTCATGTACCTGATGGGACACATAACACAATGGATGGGCCTGCTGCCAGTTCCTACTAGTTGAATGTTTACATAACAAAAGCATATTGTAAACATTGCATAATACTTATTTGTTAGTGGCATACCTATGTGTTTGGTGCCTTAATGGCCTAACAATGTGCGTAAATATGCCGCATACACTGATCAGCCATAACATTATGACCCCTGACTGGGGGCAAGCTGGCAGAGGCAGTGTGATGCTTTGGGTAATGTTCTGCTGGGAAACCTTGGGTCCTGCCATTCATGTGTTTGTTACTTTGACACGTACCACCTACCTAAGCATTGTCGCAGACCATATACACCCTTTCATGTAAAATGTATTCCCTGATGGCATTGGCCTCTTTCAGCAGGCTAATGTGCTCTACCACAAAGCAAAAATGGTTCAGGAATGGTTTGAGGAGCACAGCAACAAGTTCACGGTGTTGACTAATTCCCCAGATCCCAATGCTGGACAAACAAGCCTGATCCATAGAGGACCCACCTTCGCAACTTACAAGACTTAAAGTACATGCTGCTAATGTCTTGGTGCCAGATAGCACAGCACACCTTCAGAGATCTAGTGGAGTCCATACCTCACGGGTCAGAGCTCTACACAATATTACGCTGTTGGTCATTGCGTTATGGCTGATCGTTGTGTAAACACTTAAAAAGCCACTCCAGCTAAACAAAATTGTGCATTTGGTGTAGCAGGATGCATAGCTGTCAACATCGGCCATGTTTCTAAAGACGGGTGTTCCACATACTCAAAAGTGCAAAATGGTAGTATGAAGGAAGCACAGACGTAATGCAGTTAATTGATCAGGAAGGCTATCTCATAGGTTATAGCACGTAGTAGCAATACTGTATCTATGGTCTGGATGGGCTTCCCTTATCCAGAACTACAGTCATTGGAATCTCAATGCCAACGAATGAAGGAAGGCTTGGCTGACAGTGGAGTAAAACTTCTAAAACCATATCTCGTTTCGAATCCAAGATCGTCGTCAGGGGCTTCTTCGCACGCATCCTACATATTACCGGGCTGCACATTGCATGCTCTTTCTGAATAACCTGCATGCCATTCTGTTCTTTCACAGTCCCTGGAAACATGGCTGATGTTGGCCAACACTCTACCGATTTACCGAGTGAGAAAGCAGGCAAATCAATGAAATTACTAAACCTGGCGGGGTAATCAGCGGAGGCCTCCTTATCCGGCTGGGCACAGGAGGTGGGATGACGTCACTGTATGTTTCTGAGTAAATCGCTGTGGGGAAGCACTCATATATATTGACCACATCTGTTAAGCCATTAGGAAGTGACGCTGGAATATGTTAGAAAGAGAGAAACACTTCATTAGAGCTCACTCACTTCTGTGCTGGGAATGAACCTTTATGCTAACATCCTTCATGTTTAGGGGGTCAGGTGTTAATAAGACATACGTTTTTTGGGGGGTCTCAGACGCACAGTGAGGGTTTTCCCCTCTCATTTAAAAGAATGTTTAATTGAAAGATTGCATCAAGTGTAGGCATTTTACATATAAAATCATTATTTAAAGAATATTGTACCTTTGCTCAGTATTACTCTATTAGATGGCTCATGTGGTTTTTTTTTTAGAACCTTAGGTCACATCTTCCTTCATTTTGGATCAGACGTAGGTAGATCTGACCAGGGCCGGCCTTAAGTGTTCCGGCGCCCTGTGCGGGATTCACCCGCGGCGCCCCCCCCCCCCCCCGTCTCTTTCACTCCCCTATGTATGTGTCTCTCTCCCTTCCCATGTTTGTCCCTCTCCTCTTCCTTGCCATGTCTGTCTCTCTCCCCCTCTGTTCTGTCTCTCTCCCCCCGTCCCCTGTTCTGTCTCCCTCCCCCGTCCCCTGTTCTGTCTCTCTCCCCCTGTTCTGTCCCCCCCTCCCCCTGTTCTGTCTCTCTCCCCCCCTGTTCTGTCTCTCCCCCCCCGTTCTGTCTCTCTCTCTTCCCCTGTTATCTCTCTCTCGACAGTTCTGT
Source organism: Pelodytes ibericus (assembly GCA_036172795.1). Lineage (NCBI taxonomy): Eukaryota > Metazoa > Chordata > Amphibia > Anura > Pelodytidae > Pelodytes > Pelodytes ibericus. The sequence goes on along the minus strand of CM069866.1, from coordinate 61,658,153 downwards.
CTCTCCCCCTGCCCCTGTTCTGTCTGTCTCTATGTCTCCCCTCCCCTGTTCTGTCTCTCCCCCATCCACTGTTCTGTCTCTCTCTCCCCCTCCCCCTGTTCTCTCTCTCTCTCTCCCCCCCTCCCCCTGTTCTCTCTCTCTCACCCCTCCCCGTTCTCTCTCTCTAGCCCTGTTCTCTCTCTCCCCCTTGACCCTTTCTGTCTGTCTGTCACTCTCTCTCACCCCTCCCCTTGTTCTCTCCCTCCCCCTCCCCCTGTTCTCTCTCTCTAGCCCTGTTCTGTCTCTCCCCCTTGCGCCTTTCTGTCTGTCTCTTTCTCTCCCCCCCCCCCCCAACTTTGCCTGCAAAGGTGGATCCAGCGATGTAGCTCCGCCCCCACCCTGTGGAGCAGAGCAGAGCCATGGGCAGCAAGAGAAAGTGCTGCTCGGCTCCCCATGCTTAATGCTCTGCTTCACAGGGTGGGGGCGGAGCTACACCTCTCAGCCGGTTAGCTCCGCCCCCTCCCCGGATCCAGCTGAGCTTGCCGAGCAGAGGGCTGGTGAGGGGGGATCCTTTGAAAGCTCGACCGGCGGGCAGGCTCCCCCTGGGGTGTTGCCCCCTGTCGCACACCCCTAAGGCCGGCCCTGGATCTGACCCAAGATTCTAAACAACATGTCCGCCCCATGAAAGACCTATACGTAACAAGGAGGACTCAATAAGGTCAGTGGCATCCCGAGGGGGGGGCGGGGGGTTGCGGACCGCACCGGGTGACACCTCCAGCGGGGGTGACACCCGTGCTGCCGGCACCCCCCCCCCCCGCCCCCCCCCCCGCATCGCGCTGCTTAACTTTTTTTCTGGACGCGGCCGCCGGAAAAGAGTAAAAAAAAAAAAAATCACAGCAACCGGATGTGACGTTACGTGTTTCCCTCCTCTGTGCAAGAGGCGTCGGTCCGGGAGCAGAGAGCAGCCTTTAGGTAAGTGATGGGGAAGGGGGAGGAGGGTGGTTTAAAACGAGCAGGGCTCTGACTGGCACTATTTTACTGGGCTCTGGCTGGCACAATATTACAGGCATCTGGCTGGCACTATATTACTGGGCTCTGGCTGGCACTATATTACTGGGCTCTGACTGGCACTATATTACTGGGCATCTGGCTGGCACTATATTACTGGGCTCTGGCTGGCACAATATTACAGGCATCTGGCTGGCACTATATTACTGGGCTCTGGCTGGCATAATATTACAGGCATCTGACTGGCACTATATTACTGGGCTCTGGCTGGCACAATATTACTGGGCATCCAGCTGGCATAATATTACAGGCATCTGACTGGCACTATAATACTGGGCTCTGGCTGGCACTATATTACTGGGCATCTGGCTGGCACTATTTTACTGGGCTCTGGCTGGCACAATATTACAGGCATCTGGCTGGCACTATATTACTGGGCTCTGGCTGGCACTATATTACTGGGCATCTGGCTGGCACTATATTACTGGGCTCTGACTGGCACTATATTACTGGGCTCTGACTGGCATAATATTACAGGCATCTGACTGGCACTATATTACTGGGCTCTGGCTGGCACTATATTACTGGGAATCCGGCTGGCATAATATTACAGGCATCTGACTGGCACTATATTACTGGGCTCTGGCTGGCACTATATTACTGGGCATCCGGCTGGCATAATATTACAGGCATCTGACTGGCACTATATTACTGGGCTCTGGCTGGCACTATATTACTGGGCATCTGGCTGGCACTATTTTACTGGGCTCTGGCTGGCACAATATTACAGGCATCTGGCTGGCACTATATTACTGGGCTCTGGCTGGCACTATATTACTGGGCATCTGGCTGGCACTATATTACTGGGCTCTGACTGGCACAATATTACAGGCATCTGATTGGCACTATATCACTGGGCATCTGGCTGGCACTATATTACTGGGCTCTGACTGGCACTATATTACTGGGCATCTGGCTGGCACTATATTACTGGGCTCTGGCTGGCACAATATTACAGGCATCTGGCTGGCACTATATTACTGGGCTCAGGCTGGAACAATATTACAGGCATCTGACTGGCACAATATTACTGGGCATCTGACTGGCACTATATTACTGGGCTCTGGCTGGAACAATATTACAGGCATCTGGCTGGCACTATATTACTGGGCATCTGGCTGGAACAATATTACAGGCATCTGACTGGCACAATATTACTGGGCATCTGGCTGGCACTATATTACTGGGCTCTGGCTGGAACAATATTACAGGCATCTGGCTGGCACTATATTACTGGGCATCTGGCTGGCACTATATTACTGGGCATCTGGCTGGCACTATATTACTGGGCTCAGGCTGG